>CM048747.1:316961274-317603774 GCA_026315105.1 Locusta migratoria | reverse complement strand
AACATTAGTAAAATATCACTAGACGTATATAATTCGGAAATTAATGTAAAAGAACCGAATTTAACTGAATCAGTGGTATAAAGAACGATATCGTCGTGACCGGCCGCTGTGACCGAGCGGTCTGCGGCGCGCCAATACCAGTCTGCACGGCCACTACGGTCGAAGGTTTGAATCCCCCCCCCCTCGGGCATGGAAGTTTGTGTCGTCTTTAGTATAAGGTAATTCATGAGTAGTTTGTAAGTTTAGGGACTGATGACCCCGCAGTTAAGTCCCTTAAGCTTAACAAACATTTGAAACAACAACTTCATCAGGAACGAATACTTACGAAGATTTGTATATTTCCAGCTTATTTCGCTGAAAGTAAATTTTATATAAACATAAGAGAAGCATATATTTCTATTATGGTCTATTCTAATTATGGCGGGCAGTTTTTTTATCCATATCAATTCGGTGTGGAAGTCTAATGATTCGCACATTTTTACACTTCACTCTCTTATAAGCGCGTATTCTTTTCAGTGTAATTACTTTAGATTGAAAAACCGATGCCGGCCGCGGTGGCCGAGGGGACTGAGACGCTCCAGTCACTGTCTGCACGGCCACTACGGTCGGAGGTTCGAATCCCCCCTCGGGCATGGATATTTGTGCCATCCTTTGTGTTAAGTAGTTCATAAGTAGTTTGTACGTTTAGGGACTGATGACCCCGTAGTTAAATCCCATAAGCTATACAAACATTTTGAAAAACCTATGTTTTGAAGATTCTTGCCGGTGCTGGTTCTGCTGTAGCAACAATTTTGAAATTGGATTCTTCCTTGTTGGGAAACAGTTTCATTGCTTCTGCAGTTTTATTGGCACGTCTGTGACGTTTTTTTCCTTCAGCTACAGCTGTGATGCTGACTTGTTACGTTGAATACTGTAGTTTCTACATTCTATATACGTGTCCTACATTCCACCCTCAACGAGTTTACTGGAATTGAAGTGAAGAAACCTTAATGTTCCTAATAGAAAACCGAGGTCTTTCTGCCAAAGGGCATGTCTCCTAGTGATTTCTAGCCATTTTTTTGTTTCTAATAGAAAGTTAAATTATTCATTAGAAGCGTGTAGGTTACAAGATAATTGTAAATAAACTGTCCTGTGATGTACCGTTTCGTACCTTGTTAGGGATCTTAGGAAACTTAAGAAAGATAAATGAGGATTTTTTTTACGTCATTAGGTTTCCTTATGTACAAAGTATGCCAAAATCAATATAACCGATACCATACCCACTCATCCAATACCGTATTCAGATATGTAGCTTGCCAGCCGCTTGGAGCGCTGCTGTCGCAGTGTATAACAAATACCTGTGGGAGTGTCGTGACTGTACATTTTAGACTGTGGTAGGATATCGAGCGGAGGCTACGTGTATTTTGTCAAATATGAAAGATCTCTTAAAATATTAAATAGTAGCTGAAAACGGATCACACGGCTGCTCGATTCGGTGCTTCGAGTCCTCCTTCTGGCATTGGTGTCTGTAGTTCTTAACATAAGCTAGTTTAGGGACTGACAAGCTAAGCAGTTTGGTCCCTTAGGTCTACGAACATTTGAACTAACTGAAAACCCGGCGGTGCTCGAGTACTTATTTATTGTAGTTTTAAGTTAGTCCAACTTTTCTTTCCTTCCCCCCCCCCTCTCTCTCTGTCCACCTTTTCTTTCTTTGTCTCTCCAGCCGCGGCGGAGTAACCGAGCGCATTGAGGTGCTATGCTGCGATTCTTGAGGACGTTCCCCGGCGGGGGTTCTAATCCTCCCCCGGGGAGGGGGGGACCCCGCAGTTAATTCCCATGAGCTTAACAGACATTTGAACATTTTGATTTGTCTCTCCTGCTCTCGCCTTTGTCACACTGTTCCTCATCTCCTCTCTCTCTGTTCATATGCTGGGTAAAACTATTTTGTATGCGGATGACACCACTTTCATTATACACCCAGTTTACATGGGCTCCCAAAAATGGATTTCGTAAACCGATTTTCCAATTCCGTTTTTGGTTGGTCATGTAAACACTCCAAAATCGATTCTGAAAATCCGCTTCTCTAAAGCGGTTTTCCAGTTCCACAATCGATTTTCGTGCCCACGTAAACGCAATCGTCTTTGAAGCGTTCTTGGCTTGTCAGATTGTGTTTTCTTGTTAAGAATTTTCGGCACATATTAAAAGAGTGATATTTTCTAATGTGAAATAAAAGTATAAATATTAGAGTGAACATGAATCTGTGTAAATAAAGAAAAATAGCGATTGTGCTGACTAAATCAGGAACTGAATCAGCTTTTTTTTCAGCCGCTATTTTAAGTGGACTAGGAACTCCGATTCAGACTATGCCATGTTAACATGACAGCGAAGATCGTATACGAAAATCGGTTTTCGTCTTCCGGAATTTGTTTTCCATGTAAACGTAGTGATACAGTCAAACTTCGATATATCGAATCTCGAGACGACAATATTATTTCGATATATCGACGGTTCGATATGACGAGATATTCCAGAAAAAAAAATCATTTTTTTATTACTGTTCTTCATGTGAATTTTTTTCGCGTTTGTGTGTGATTTAGGCCTATGTTTAGTTTTAGTAATCTCAATCTATATAAAAGCGAAAGGACACTCATTCACTCACTAACTCACACACTCAGTGAGTAAACACGAAATCTCGCAGGCAGGAGACGTCAGCTAAGAAAGGATTTTGCGAGGGGGCCGATATTTCAGGAGATATGACGTCATAAACAATCTGGCAGCACATTATTTTGTGACTTTATCAGTCCACTATTTCAGAAGGAGAGCACATAGCGATTTGCAACAAACTTTAAACATAATTTCAAACCTTTAGGAAACTCTTCCTTGCTAACAACCCCAGGAAAATGATGAAAGGAAAAATGTTTGTGGCTAAACTACTATTCGGCGTTCATGTAATAAAATTACGGCATTTGGCATGATGTTTCAATTTATTACTTGTACACTATTAATTGTATTATTGTTACAGGCAGTATGCACACATACCACTGAACGTACTTTCGAAATTTTATCATAGTACGACACACAGTTCATGAGATATGGAGTCATTCCCGACGTATTTTGCAGACATTTCACATATACAGAACTGGGTGTACCTTCGAAATAATATAGTTTTACGACACACAGTTCAGATGCTATTACGTCAGAGATAATGGAATGCATGAAAATTCGCCCTAATAAGCATGAGTTTGTAATTTACTACGTCTTTATTATCAACTCCATTTAAAACACATTACGCAGGCAGTTTTCTAATATTCCACTCTACGAACCTGGTAAATAATGTTTTTGTAGCACACATAATTTAGGAGGTATCGCTATATATACAAAAGCGAAAGGTCACTCACGCACTCACTCATTGACTAAACACGAAATCACTAATAAAACTGCTGCACCTATGAAGTTGAAATTTTGCCGGTATTAGTTTAAAGGTAGAAGAAGTCAGCTAAGAAAATATTTTGCGACAGGAGAGAATGAAGGTGCATGGTGGAGGATACTTTCCTACAGACGAAAGCTACAGTTTCATTCCGAAATTTACGAAATTTTGCATTCTTGACGTTCAAAACAAGAGGAAGGTCACCGTCTACCTAAAGTTCCATACGGTGCATGGGAGAGGGTACCTAGCAACTTAAGTATGGATTCCTAAATACTTTTCTCAGACCATAACTTCAGAACGGCTCAACCGATTTCACAGATCCTTTTTTTGTTGTTTTAGTTATCTCAGACCAGCGTTATATGTAATAAAACTGGAAAATTTGAGAACAACAAAGAGCGTTTTTCAATGTAACCCTGTGTTTATATTCAACACGTGACTTTAAAAACAAGTGGAATGTCACTATCTGTATAAAATTTCGTTCGGTGCATGGTGGAGGTTACTTAACTTATGGACTTTAACAAAATGCATAGTTTTGCTCCGATCTCAAATTCAAATGTTTGCAAACCTATCAGACTCAACAGCTTGGTCATTAGTCCGTACTTAACTAAGATAAACGAACTTAAGGACAACACAACCACCCATGCCCGTGGGAGGGGGGGACTCGAACCCCGACGGCGAACGTTCGCGTGCACCGCAGTACGGCGTCCCAGTGCGCATGGCTAATCGACCGCGCTGCCCCGATCTTGATGAATTTTTGCACACATGACCTTTAAACCGAGAGGAAGGTCACTGGGTACATAAATGTTTGTATGGTATATGACAGAGAGTTCCTTGCAAAAAAAAAGAACTTTGCCGAGAGAGGGAAAGGTGGAAACGAACAGAGATGGAAGAGAAAGACATGGATGCAGAGAGAAGAGGGAAGGGGAGGTGGACGCCGGGCTTACAGCTAGTATAACATACAGGTTAGGATAGATTGTCATGCATAGTTTTCAAAACAAGTCAACCAATCTTTACATTATTATTCCTCTGTTGCCGGAACCACTGCACTAAAAACTCTTATAACTCCGGAAACTCGTTTCTCTTTTCTCTCTGGTTCCCACAAAAGAGGACAAGGATACGTACTACTTAACGCAATGATTCCATTGTTACTATACATATCACAAAGAAACTATTGACCAGCCCTTTGCAAAACTGAGTAAGAGCCAAAATAGCTACACATACCTTAGAATTAAAATGTTCAGTCCACTGTCAACAGAAACATACACTACACCATTAAAAACGCCTCGAAAAACCATAGGTGGCCACTGGTGTATCCAGGATCGTGGTCTGGTGGGGGCTGAGGTCCATCACCGAGCTGACGTGATTTCTAAAATAAAAATAAAAAAAATTGAAAGAAAAGCCCACTGAATGTGGGTCAAATAGAAACCCTTCTATGCCATAGACGAGTGTTTTTCAACCTTCTAAAAATATTCTTGTGATGCTGATGCCCTTCCAAATAAAAATATTCTGCGACCCTCCCACCTCACGAAGCGTAATACATTTGATCTTCTTTCTTTTCACCTCTCTTTCAAATTGTTAGAAGAGTTTTTTGTGTGTATTTATCGGAATGGGACAAATTATCCTATTTTTACATGATTTCCAATAGAAAAATATATTTTGCTTAATGAATGTTTCGCATATCATGCAAGACAGAGAAGCGAATTATGCCTACAAGAAAGGTCCCATTGCACATACAATTTGTAAAGAATTTTTCACAGTTACTTATTGTATCTTGTTGTTTTACCTATCGAACGGTTCATAGAAACAATTTCAAGACTTTGCGCTTATTCATTACTAGCTGAAAACCCATAGTTGCTCGGGTATTTATTTATTTATTTATTCTTGCTTCAGTTAGTAATTCTATCCCTTATCTCTCTCTGACCATCTTCTTTTCTCTTAAAAATGTTGTGTTTCTCGGAGAATATATAATAAATAAGGCTGTCTTTCATAATGTACAAAATTATACGTGCAGTACCCAAACAAAGAAAGATAGCAATCAAAATACAAATTACATATAAAATGCGTACGATCTCGTATTTATTGAAACATATGTTGTACAATTGTATAATTTTTCAGGTATTTATTCATTTGTATAAGTGCTGTAAGTCTATAAAATCTGTTGCGAATACAATATTAGTAGTAAAGAAGTAACAGATTAAAACTTGGTGCTTGAAGGGGCGGTGTTCCATGATCGTTACTGTTTATGTGCTCATATCTCATGAACTACGTGTCGTACTGTGATACAATTTCGAAGGTAGATTCAGCTATATGCGTGTATTCTGTCTGTAACATTTCCTGCAGCTACAGTTTGTAGTGTATAAATTATAAATTGTAACGTCTTACAGAATGCCGTAGTTTTAGTCCATGAACAGTGGAAAAGTAGTAAGCGAGGAACTTGTTACCTTTCATAATTTTGCTTTGGTTGTCAGGAGAGCATGTTCAATAAAGATCTGGAATTATGTTCAGTTTGTTGCAAGTCGCTAAGTAATCTCGTTCTCGTATACTGCACTAGCTGTAAAACCGGCGTTGCCCGGGTATTTATTTATTCTACACTCTCGTAGTCCACCTCCCCTTCTCTGTTTGTTTCCACCTTTCCCTGTCTTGGCAGTTTTTGCAAGGTACCCTCTGTAATGAATCATACAAACATATTTAACCAGTAACCTTCCTCTTGGTTTAAAGAGCATGTGTGCAAAAATTCATCAAGATAGGAGCAAAACTATGCATTTTGTCAAAGTCCGTACGTTAAGTACCGTTCACGCTCACCGAACGAAATTTTATAGTGACATTCCTCTTGTTTTTAAGGTCAAGTGTGCAAAATTTCATCAATATCGGAACACGACTATAGATTTACATGCAATAGAAACAAAGGGTCATATTGCAAAATACATTTTGTTTTCCTCAAATTTTCCAATTTTATTTCATACAACCATTGTTCTGAGAATAACGAAATAAATAAAAATGTGTGAAATCGGTCGAGCCGTTCTTAAGTTATGGCGCGACCAAGGTACTTAGGGATCCATTTTTATGTTTCTAGGTACTCTACCCCATGCTCCGTTTGAAACTTTAGATATAGGGTGACCTTTCTCTTGTTTTGAAAGTCAAGCTTGAAGATCGGAATAAAACTATTAGTTTCGTCAGTCTGTAGGAAAAGAATCCACCGCCATGTACCTTAATTCCGTCCTATCGCTAAATACCATCTTAGCTGAAGTCTTCTACCTATAAACTACATATTAGCAAAATTGCAGCTTCACAGGCGCAGTAGTTTTAGAGAATTCGTGTTTAGTCAGTGAGTGCGGAGCGACCTTTCACTTTTATATATAGAGAGATATCGCCGGAATGATGTGTGCTACAAAAACATTATTTACCCGGTTCATAGAGTGGAATATTAGTCAACTGCCTGCGAACTGTGTTGTAGATGGAGTTGATAGTAAAGACTAACCTCATGCTTATTAGGGCGAATTTTCATGCATTTCATTGTCTTTTATGTCAAAGTACCTCAACTATACGTCGTAATACGATATTATTTCGAAGGTACATTCAGTCGTGTATTTGTAAAATGTCTGCAAAATAAGTCGCGAATAGAGTTGGTAGGAAAGACGTAATAAATCAAGATGTCATGCGTGAAGAGGCGGTTTTTCATTAATCTAATTGTTTATGACTCTATATCTCATGAACTATGTGTCGTACTGTGATAAAATTTCGAACGTATGTTCAGTGGTATGTGCGTATACTGTCTGTAACATTTCTCACAAGAAAAACTAATAGTACACGAGTAATAAATTGTAACTTCATGCCAAATGCAGTAATTTTACTGCATGAAGGCCGAAAAAGTAGTAAGTGACAAACTTTTTCAAAAAATGTTCAAATGTTTGTAAATCTATCGGACCAAACTGCGTGGTCATCAGTCCGTAGCTTACAAACTACTTAAACCTAGGTAAACTAACCTAAGGACAACACACACACACCCATGCCCCAGGGAGGACTCGAACCTCCACGGCGAGCAACCGCGCACTCCGCAGCGAGACGCGTTAGACCGCTCGGCTACTCCACCGCGGCTCAAACTTTTTCCCTTTCATCATTTTGCAGAGGTTGTCATCGAGAAAAAGTTTCCTAAAGGTTTGAAATTATGTTTGAAGTTTGTTGCAAGTCGCTAAGTGCTCTCCTTCTGAAATAGTGGACTGATAAAGTCACAGTATCATGTGCCGCAAGACGGGGAAGTTTTTATTGTTTATGATGTCATGTCTCCTGAACTATCGGCCCTATCGCAAAATCCTTTCTTAGCTGACGTCTTTACCGATCAACTACATTCCTGCCAAATTTCAGCTTCATAGGTGAAGTAGTTAGTTTATGTAGCTCATTGTAGACTTGCTTTGAAGGTCAAGTGTGTAAAATTTCATCAAGATTTCATCAGAACTGTAGATTTGGATGCAATACAAATACACAAACAAACATAAAGACACTCTTTTTTACATAGAAGAAGAAGATTAAAATGGCTGGTGAATAAATGCTTGATGAGCATCAGTGTGTGTGTGTGTGTGTGTGTGTGTGTGTGTGTGTGTATACTAAACTGTAAACAAACCTGATTATCAGACATTGTTATTACCCTTTGCAGCGTAATCAAACAAGTAAAAAATTAGCCGCATATTAAAGTGAATTTTGTGTTACAATGAGAAAGCAAAAATTTCGGGGCGTGATACACTGCTGGGTTGACAGAGCTGAACTATACCTCCGCATTTGTGACACTGCTCTCAAAAACTATCGCCAGGCTGTAAAACCTACTGGACTCGCTTAAGTGGAATGCAATTCCATTAACTACATAAAAATTGATTTGTTCAACTTGGTTCAAAAACTGTTGTTTTAGAAAGACGTAAATTACACGACGACACACTTTTCGTTCGTTTTCTTGTTTTTCTCTCTAATTCCATGAAAAAGACAGAGGTTGAGTTTGAATTTTTTTCCAAGCGATAAATTCTATTAACCTCTTCATAATTTTAGTCTGTCTCAGAAAAAAACTCATTACTACAATAATTAACGCGCAATCATCAAATGCGACTGTAAATAAACCCATCTGTTGAATGTCTGATCAAAGATGGACCAAAAATCAAGAAGTACAGTGTAACGTTTCTGCTATGTTGCACGCTCCATACATAAATCAGTTGCCAACATAGAAACACAAAATATCTGACACCTAAAGTAAAACTTCATTACCGGACATGTAAATAGTACGTTGATTTAAATACAACTTTGGCTGACCTTTTACGTAATTTTCAGTTTTTAATACTTTCGTAAATAATAGCTGCGAACACTAAAAATGCATTACATTACACTTAGTTTCGGAAATTGCTGAACCTATATAGATACTAATTTGTATAAAAACAACAATGCTACATGTTATAACTATTGCACAACATGATTTCTTATATGCCTTTTGTTTAAATAAATTAAGACAGACCATGTTTTATATATCACTAGATCCTAAATTAAATACTGATAATTTTTCATGCACAAAAATTAATAATCCGTTTGGTACTAAGAAACTATCTTCGAAATTAACAAAACTACGACAACCAGATACAAATCCGTATTAATAAATAATTTGACCGCAAACTGAAACTCATTAAAATTCCATGTCACAATAATATTACGCCTACACAATATTGGCAAAACAAATATGTGTGCACTTCGAAAACACAAATAATGTAAATAATTTGAGCACAGTAAACACTAGTCAAAAGGATGACTTTGAATTTGTGTACCACATTTAAATACAAATTTCATGAAACAAGTACATACATTGACATAAATAGTCAAAGCTTAAATGTAATGTTTTAATTTCTGTATTTTGGCATATTTAATGTAAAAGAATATTGCTTAATTGGGAATTACAAAACTTTGTCATCAATCTTATTACGCGGTTACGTAGAAAGATGTCTGAGAGAAACCATTGTTTGGGTGTCTTCTAAGTGTCTTCTAGCAGCTACAAGCCTGTAAGCAGTTCTGTTGGCTTGCCGCTGCATTTTTTTTTATTGTGCAACAATGATTAATTTGAACGTTGTTTAAGTGGAAATAAAATAGTTTCCATATCAACTGACATGTTTCTAATTTAAGAAAAGAACCTTTAAAATCAAATGCTTTAGTGAATGCCGAAGACAGCTCACGACGCAATGGACCTCAGCCAGCATATAAGATAAGTTCACCTACAGTGGAATGACTTTGTTGTAGACTGTGAACTAACAAAACTTTCCGTAATATTAGGGCTCAGTTTGAGTCATTACGAAAAGGGGTGATGGACGTTAGAACAGGAAGCTGGAAACAAATAAACTGTCATTGCTTGTCTTGTTTGGTTAAATTGCTGTTAAATTTTATTGGCAGTGATATCAGTCGCAGCAACTCTTTTGTCCTCAATATCCTACAATATTGAAAATGCGAAAGCTCTAACGTAAAACATATTTTTTTATATCAATGTAAACGATTCTAAAAATGTTCAAATGTTTGTTAAGCTTATGGGACTTAACTACGGGGTCATCAGTCCCTAAACTTACAGACTACTTATGAACTACTTACGAACTAGGACGGCACAAATATCCATGCCCGAGGGGGGATTCGAACCCCCGACCGTAGTGGCCGTGCTGACCGTGACTGGAGCGCCTCAGTCACCTCGGCCACCGCGGCCGGCTAAACGATTATATACACACCCATCCAACACCGTATTCAGAAATGTATCTTGCTGCCTAGTTGGAGGGCTACTGTCGCAGTGTACAACAAACATCTGTGGGAATGTCGTGACAGTAAATGCTAGACTGTGGTACAAATCCCAGCTGGCACTCGAGTGTGACTGCAGTCAGCAGCAGCAGCGTGTCCGTTCGCAGACTGCGCGGCTGGCGGCCTGCGGGTTGCTGCTGCTGGCCTGCGGGCGGTGGGCGGAGGCGGCGTGCCGGGCGCTGCTGGCCCGGGAGGGTGACGTCACACTGCGCTGCGAGGGCGCCGCGCCCGGCTGGGGCGAGCTGGCGGCAGACGTCGCCGGCGTCGAGGTGCGCGGCCTGCGGCTGCAGCGGCTGGACAACGGCTTCCTGGACGGGCACGCGCTGCCCGGCCTCACCCACCTCTACCTGCCCCACAACCAGGTACAGCTTACATATATGAGAGTGAGAGAGAGAGAGAGCACGTGCGTGTGCGCATGCGTGTGTATGTGACCGCGCCCGTTTTCGCATGTGTGTGTGTGTGTGTGTGTGTGTGTGTGTGTGTGTGTGTGTATGCGGGCTTGTGTACTCACAGTGTGCACACATTTTGTATACTTATTTTATTTTATTTTACTTTCTTTTGTTTATTTAGTTTACTTTATTTTACTTTATTTTATAATGTTGAAAATGTTTGTTACCCATTCCAAAGAAATCAGGTGCAGACAGGTGTGAAAATTACAGAACGATCAGTTTGGTAACTCATGGTTGCAAAATTTTAACACGAATTATCTGCAGGAGAATGGAAACCTGGTAGAAGCTGACCTAGGGGAAGATCAGTTTGGATTCAGGAGGAACGTAGGAACCCAGGAGGCAATACTTACCTTACGTCTTATCTTAGAAGATAGATTAAGGAAAGGCAAACCTACATTTTTAGCCTTTGTAGATTTGGAGAAAGCGTTTGACTATGTTGACTGGACTACACTCTTTCAAATTCTGAAGTCAGCAGGGATAAAATACAGGGAAAGGAGAGTTATCTACAACTTGTACAAAAGCCAGACCGCAGTTATTAGACTCGAAGGGCATGAAAGGGAAGCATCAGTTGGGAAGGGAGTAAGACAGGGTTGTAGCCCTTCTCCGATGTTATTCAATTTGTGCATTCAGCAGGCGGTGAAGGAAAGCAAGGAAAATTTTGGAATAGAGATTAAAGTTCAGGAGGAAGAATTAAAAACATTGCGTTTTGCTGATGACATTGTAATTCTGTCAGAGACCGCGAACGACCTGGAAGAGCAGTTGAATGGAATGGACAGTGTGTTGAAGAGAGCATACAAAATGAACATTAACAAGAGCAAAACAAAAATAATGGAATGCAGTCTTAGAAAATCAGGCGATGCTGAAGGAATTAGATTAGGTAACGAAACAATGAAGGTGGTAGATGAGTTTTGTTACTTGGGTAGTAAAATAACATGCGATGGTCGCAGTACAGAGGATGTAAAATTCAGAATGGCAATGTTGCTAACATCGAATATTAATTTAAGGGTAAGGAAGTCTTTTCTGAAGGCATTTGTGTGGAGTGTTGCCTTGTACGGGAGTGAAACATGGACGATAAGCAGTGCGGACAGGAAGAGAATAGAGGCTTTTGAAATGTGGTGCTACAGAAGAATGCTGAAGATTAGGTGGGTAGATCACATAACTAATGAAGAGGTACTGAACAGAATTGGTGAAAAAAGGAATTTTTGGCATACCCTAACTAAAAGAAGGGATCGCTTGGTAGGACACATTCTTAGACATCGAGGAATCGTAAATTTAGCATTGGAGGGAAGTGTGTGGGGTAAAAATCGCAGAGGGAGGCCAAGAGACGCGTATAGTAAGCAGATTCAAGTGGATGTGGGTTGCCGTTCTTATGAGGAGATAAAAAGGCTTGCTCAGGATAGAGTAGGGTGGAGAGCTGCATCAAACCAGTCTCCGGACTGAAGACCATAACAACAACAACAATGTTTGTTAAACTTATGGGACTTAACTACGGGGTCATCAGTCCCTAAACTTACAAACTACTTATCAACTACCTTATACTAAGGACGGCACAAATATCCATGCCCGAGGGGGGGATTCGAACCCCCGACCGTACTGGCCGTGCAGATCGTGACTGTAGCGCCTCAGTCCCCTCGGCCACCGCGGCCGGCTTTATTTTATTTTATTCGTTTATTTTTCTTCCCTCTCCCGCCTCCCCACTCCATCCCTAAGCTGCATCTTGTTATTCCCATCTAACCCAGCCCAACCACCGTGACGTAACCTTCCTATCCGCTCTTGCCTACCCTCCCCGATTCGCCGCCGAGCGTGATTCGAAGTGCGGCAGCCGGAGGTGATGGTTGTATGACTGTGTTGTGTGGCTGTATGATAGCGTGAATGTTCTATTTTCTGAATAAGGCCATGTCCGATAGCTGAAAGTGTTGTATGTGTGTGTCTTTTGTATGTGCCTGTCGCAGCTCGTCGCCACGTCTTTGCGGTGAGTTGTAAACTGTCCTTACTATATATATATGAGGTGTTGGTGCCTATATTTCTCTCTGCAGCGAAAACTACACACCGCAAACGAATAGTGTTTTTATGTGTTAGTAGGTATCAGACTCCCATTGTGCACTATGGTGGTAGATGGTTGATAACGATAAGGGGGTGGAAGGTATGGGAGTTGATAGTTAGGCCTGTATTACACGGTCAAATTTTTGATCAAATGTTTGACATAAAAAAAATCATCAAAAGTTCGTCATATTCTTTTGATGTAAATGTTTGACGTGACGCTAAAAAGAAGTATTACACTGTCGTCATATTTTTGATCATATTTCAAGATAGCTGGCAGTAACATATTATGCTCTGTCACTGCTACTATGAAAACTGCATTTTGAAGGAAAAAGAAGGGCTTACTTAGGTGAAACTGGAAATCATTTCGCGTTGCGGGACCTGCAAGCGGAGGGGGCCATGTAATATATATAAATGACTGGAAAATGGATGATACAACGTACCGGTATTTACTCAGTAAAGTGGCTCCACACATTAAAAATCAGTATACGCACATGAGAAGACTATAACGCTAGAAGACAGGTTTACAGTGTCAGCAATGTCTTGCTACTGGGGTTAAATTTTATTTACGGCGCGGCGGTGGCAACGAAATGTTCACTACAAGACAAGGATTAACTTACTGGCCGGACAAGGGCGTATACAAGAACCTGTCAACAACAGAGAAGGAACAGCGTCGATTATTAGATTTAGAAGAGTGGAGAGCTTATAAAAATGTGCTTCACATCATGTTTTGTGGTTGATGAAACACACGATGACACTAATCTTCTTCTTGATATTCTCGGCTGTACACCCAGGCCTAATTTCTCTGTTGAGAACCTCCGCCATTCTCTTGTAACTTTCGAGTCTCTTTAATCTGTTCTTATTGAGGCTGTATGTGATTATACAGTGTTTCGTCTGCTTCAGAAAGTTCGATTAATTTTGTCGAAGACGGAACACGCCAAATAAACTTCGACGTCATGTTTTCAAACATGCGGTAACAAGCGGTTACATTTCGCATTCCAGTGAACAGAAGACAAACAACTTTTATGATCAAATCTACTGCGAGGCAATAGTTATGATCACATTTTTTAACGAAAGCAGAGATATGTCAAAGTTCCCTATTAAACTATCAAATTTTTATGACGTACATTTTTGACAAAGAAATATGACCATATAATAATCGCCTTACCGACTTATATAAAATTATACGTGTGGGTGTCAATATTTTGCTCTTCAGCAAAAACTACACAATTGAGACGAACGATCTCTCTATGTTGTTGTAGAACACAGTCTCCCGTTGTACACCATAGCAGTTCCGTGTCGATAACTATAAGATGGTGGAAGATATAGTGGTTGAAAGTCGTCAGCTTGTATAAAATTCGGATTGAAGACCAGCGATGACTTTTGACACTATAATAGCAAAGAGGTTATATACAGCGAAACGTGATGCACGTTCTTCAATTATTTTTCTGCAACAAACTTACGAATAAAGAAAAATAAGTGCATATTGCAGTTTGAAAAGTAAAACTACCAAGAAAGGTATCAAAGCGTAAGAATGAAATTTAGAGTTCTCGATTCGTTCCTAAAAGATAGAAAACGGTGCTGAAAAGTGAATCTACAGACGATAGAAACTTGAAATTTGTAGAATTTGTTTTACACTGTAGGCCTAAGAGAGTTTTCGATATTCCCTTCCCTAAGGGGTTGAAATAGGGGATGAACGATTTTTTGAAAATACAAAACTTCGGATTTAGATTTTCATAGGAATTTTAAAAACACGTGTTTCGATATTTTAGGAAATTCAACCATTAAGAGGGTAAAACAAGAAAAAATCTTTTAAGGATGCTACTAAGACTATTTTGATGCTATAAATGTGAAAATTTGGATTTGAAACCATGGTTATAATTTATATTAATAAATTGTTTTTCGGGATGTTTTGAATTCTACCATAAATGGTGCAATAGGGGGTGGCAAGCTGCATCCAATTACTTGAAAGCATTTTTAAAGCTAAATCTATAAAAATTTATATTTAGAACTACAAAAACCAATGCTGACCATCCAGTCCACGCGTAAGAAGCAGCGGAAATTAAGCTAGTCCACATTATAAAAGCTCTATCACAAACAGTTTCAGGATTGCTACCTGATAACGTTGACTTTTCGCCTCAATTTTTCTTTTTTTTTTTTTTTTCCCCTTTATTGTGTTTCTTTGCCCATGTTTGTGGGGGGGGGGGGTGAGGAGGGGAGGGAGGGGGGCAGGTTGGCAGCGGCTTACACGTTGCTCTTTATATACAATGTATATAATGTTTGTACGAGGTGAAAAATGGAGACAAGAAAACAATAATAGAAAACATGTAAATGGAGACAGTGTTGGTGACATTTACAAAAATGTTCAAATGTTTGTAGAACTTATGGGACTTAACTGCGGGGTCATCAGTCCCTAAGCTTTCAAACTACTTATGAACTAGCTAAGACTAAGAACGGCACAAATATCCATGCCCGAGGGGGGATTCGAACCCCCGACCTTAGTGGTCGTGCCGACCGTGACTGGAGCGCCTCAGTCCCCTCGGCCACCGCGGCCGGCTGACATTTACAAATCAGATTAGTTGATGTGAAAACGAGCCGCAGCGGCAGGCGAAACAAGAAACACAGGAACACTGATGGACAGTTAAGACACTGGTGGTACTTTTGTTCTGCCAAGATCCGGCAGGCGACACACTTTAAAATACACTTACAATCGACGATAACATTAAACACTGACAATTCGCTGTTAAAAAATTGAAACGTTTGGCGGGAGATATTGCAGGGAGAGTAGACGGAGAGAGTACAATTATATATCTCTGGAATGCGGCAGTAGAAGGTGAGCGTGGCTAGCAAGAAGTGATTAGTCCACGTATTCTTTTATTACATATGAAAAGAATACTCAACTTTGGTGTTGTGGTTGTGACATAATTTCTCCCTAGCTACAAAACAGTTGTGCAATGATCTACATCTATATAGGTACCCTGAAAATCACATTTAAGTGCCTGGCAGAGGGTTCATTAACCACTTTCATAACCTTTCTCTACTGTTCCATTCTCTAATAGTGCGCGGGAAGAAAGAACACCTAAATCGTTCCGTTTTCGTTTTGATTCCTGTTATTTTATTGGGATGGTAATGTCTCCCTATGTAGGTGGGTGCTGGCAAAATATTTCAGAAGTAAAAGTCGGTCAATTAAATTTCGCAAATATATTTCCCCGCAATGAATATCATCGTTCTTTATATGATTTCCACCTCAAATCGTGCAACATTTCCGTGACGCTTCCCCCCCCCCCCCCCTGCAACGTGATAAAACAAAATGAGCTGTCCTTCTTTGAACCTTCTCAGTATCTTACGTCAGTCCCACCTGGTGAGGGTCCCACACTGGGCAACAGAACTCCAGGAGAGGACGCACAAGTGTGACGTAGGCAGTCTCTTTGGTGGAGCTGGTGTATCTTCTAAGCGTTCTGCCAATGAAACGTAACCTTTGTTTCGCCTTCCCCACAATATTTTCTGTGTTCTCTCCAGTCAAAGTTGTTCGTAATTGTAACTCCTAGGTATTTGGTAGAATTTACGATCTTAAGGTTTGACTGATTTATCGCGTAATTGAAGATCAGCGGATTTTTTTTAGTGGTCATGTGTATTACTTCACACTTTTCATTATTTAGTGTTAATTGCCAATTTTCGCACCATGTAGAAATTTTGTCTAAATCGCTTTGCAGTTGCTTTTGATCGTCTGTTGTCTTCACTAACCGATAAACGACAGTATCATCCGCGAACAGTCTAAGGGAGCTAGTCAGATTGTCTCCTAAATCATTTATAAACCACAAGGAAGAGTAGGGGACCTATAACGCTTCCCTGAGGAACACCAGATATCATTTCTAAGCTACTCGATAACTTGTTGTCGGGACACTTTGTCACGAGTGTCTTATTGGTGGCCTTCGTGAGGCCTAGGCAAGCGTCGCGCACAACTTTCACGACTGTAAATCTTGCCAGTTAAAATAATAATAATAATAATTGCTCAGGCAACCACCGCCTATCTTCAGTAACAATGAAGAAGTATTGTCGACTTCCAGCCAGAAACACGCTCCACTTACTGATTAAAGTATCGCGCGAGGCTTGCCTAGCGTGTAACGAAGGCCACCGTGTCTTATGTTTACTACTGCTACCAACTTCAATGATCTACTAACTTTATTACTACAGTACGGCGGCGAACGTGTACGTGACACAGACAAATATATTTTATTAACGAGTGTGATTAAATAAGAACAAATGTATGACAACTCAACCTTATTACTTCTGCGTATAATTTATACCACAGATTCTGATGATCTGCACGCACGCATGCCTAAAGTGGCAGCATTGTATAGCAGACAGATTAAATACCTCCTCTTTTGACAGATATTAATCGTGTGAAAGGAATTTTTAGTTTCGACGTTTTGGATCTAATTTTCGAGTTTGTATTTTATTGAAATAAGTGCCTCTATAGGATGTCAGTGCGTTTTAATAGTCGTATTAACGTAATCTGTAGATATTTAGCTTCAATTTCGTGTTTCTAACCTGTTTCGCAAAATCTTAGGCTTTAAATTGACGTTCTTAGCCATGTTTTGCAACTGGATCAATGACGCCATGGTGGGGAATTTAGGCAAAATGAAGTGTAATAGAGATGCATACATTTTGTAAAATGGACACTTGCAGAATGTAGAAAATGTAGTAGTGTTGAAGTGCCAAAATTTGTATTTCTGACTATTGCGGTGTCTTAATCAAGTCTAAATTAAAAACTCTACTTTCATTCAAATTTTACACCGACAAGTACTTGAAGTCTTCTAAATGTCCAATACAGCAGAGTGATAAGTATAAATTAGAACAGTTGGAATACTTATTTACTACTACTCATTTATCGTGTAGATTTATCCTTGGTTTTAAAATGTATGGCGTCATTACCCCGGAACGCAGGGTAATAGCACTACTGCGTATATTTTCACAACCTTTTTTTAACAATAAAACTTAACAAAACACATGGCTGAAAAAATTTAATAAAGTTGTATTAACTGGCGAAGCTATGGTATTTTTCTGTACGAAAAAGACACACTTTCAATAAGGTAAAAAAAACTGGTTTCCCTTAAGGTGGCGCCATTCCCTTGGTCTCCCCTGTATGTTATTTGTCTGAGTGCTTTCGATTTTTTACCATTGCTCACAACCTATGACTTGAGCCAGATGTGGAAGTGCGGAAGGTATTTCTAATTTACTAATCCCTACAGCGATTACTTTTGTTCTTAAAATTGGGCTTATTCTGTATGTTATATTCAAATAATTTACGGAAATATAGTTGGGCAA
Source organism: Locusta migratoria (assembly GCA_026315105.1). Taxonomy (NCBI): domain Eukaryota; kingdom Metazoa; phylum Arthropoda; class Insecta; order Orthoptera; family Acrididae; genus Locusta; species Locusta migratoria. The sequence goes on along the minus strand of CM048747.1, from coordinate 317,585,750 downwards.
CGTCTTCGACAACACGGGATGTGAACTGTAGGAAATCGTGAATCCAGTCGCATAATTGGGGCGATATTGCATAAGCACGCAATTTCATTAGAAGCGGCTTGTGAGGTACGGTGTCAAAAGCCTTCCGGAAATCCAGAAATATGCAATCGATTTGAGATCCCTTGGCGATGGCACTTATCACTTCATGTGAATAAAGGGCAAGCTGTGTTTCGCAAAAGCGATACTTTCTGAATCCGTGATGACTATTGGTTAATAGTTCGTTCACTTCGAGGTAGTTCATAATGTTCCAACAAAGTATATGTTCCAGAATCCTACTGCAAATTATCATCAATGAGATTGGCCTGTAATTTTGGGGATCACTCCTATTGCCTTTCTTAAATATTGGAGTGACTTGGGCAACTTTCCAGTCTTTGGGTACGGATATTTCGCTGAGTGATCGGTTGTATATGATAGCTAAGTTTGGAGCTATTGCATTAACATACTCCGAGAGGAATCTGGGTGGTATATAGTTTGGCCCGGATGATTTGTTTTTGTTTTACTACTCCAGGAGCATCTACTTCTAAATTTCGGATGCTGGCAGGTGTTCTTCTTTCGAATTCTGGAGTGTTCACTTCTTCTTCTTCTTAACTTCTTTGGTGAAAGAATTTCGGAAAGCCTTGTTTAGCAATTCTGCTTTAGCAGTACTGTCATCGGTAGTATTACCACTGCTATCGCGTAGTGAAGGTATTGTTTATGTTTTGCCGCTAGTGTACTTCACATACGACCAGAATTTCTTTGGATTTTCTGCCAGATTACGAGACAGGATTTCGTTGTGGAAACTATTATAAGCTTCTCGCATTGAAGTCCGCGCTAGATTGCGAGTTTCTGTAAAAGATTGCCAGTCTTGTGGATTCTGTGTGTGTTTAAATGTTACATGCGATTTTCTTTGTTTCTGTAACAATTTAAGTTACTTTAAGTTAGTGTAAGTAGTTTGTAAGCTACAGAGTGGATGCACCCTGAGACATAAGAAAGAAATAACAACATAAATAAAAGGGACTAATACTACCAAAACAATGGAAACTGTGCTTGGCGATCGGTGGCTTGAAGGAAACATTCCAAGTTTGTAAGCCTAGGGACTGACGACCAACGTAGCTAAGTCCCTTAGATTTACAAACATTTGAACCTACCATCAAAACAAGCTACACGCAAGAAACATTCAGGTAGTATAGAGATCATTGGGAACTATAGTGCAGACATCTCCACAATTTTTGGCAAACCTCTGAACGAAAATTATCACTCGAGACAGACAAGATTCAGTACGTGAATAACACGCCAGGGGTTCTGCAGTAGCCGCGGCGGAGCGGCCGAGCGCAAGGCCAAACTACTACTCCTTAAAAAGAACCAATTGGAAGGTTTAAAAGTCAGATCCCGAATCCAGGACTCACTACAACATGAAGCGACGTCAATCTATCACCTGACACGTGAGAGTAAACGAGGTAAAACCAAGATACTGACGGAACTGCAGACTGACGACGGTACGCGTTTAACTCACCAAAATGACATTAGAAATGCGATTCAGACTGCTTACACGGAGTTATGTGTGAGAAAATGATCGATGACAACGCCTTTCAAGGATTAGAAAGTAATTAAACCAACAGGAATCAGATGAATTAATAACGCAAGTGACTGAAGATAGCTGGAAGATGCGCTGTTTCAAAGTCCAAAGAACAAATCGCCCGAACAAACCTTTTGGACACACATGAAGACGAAACTGACAGAGATATGTAATGAATTAATGACACCTGATCTTAATTCCCGCAAGAGTAAGTGAGGGGCTGGTGGTGTTACTTCAGAAACTTGCAAAAAGTAAAACTATTGCCGATCTGAGACCGATTACTCTGTTAAATAGCGATTGCAAACTTTTTGAATGTATTCTTGCAAAAAGGATGGAAAATGTAATGAATAAAATCACCGGTCCATATCAAACCAGTGTCGGCAGAGATGGGTACATTTATCAAACGCTAGTGGACTACCGCGACCTAATATCAGCGGCGGAAGCATGCAGGACTGAATGTGCAATGGTAAGCTTGGACTTTGATAAAGCCTTCGACAGAGTCAACCGCCTGTATTTGTTTAAAGTTATGCGGCCGATGGGTTTTCCCATGCCTTTCTTCGCTTTAATACAGAACCAGTTACAGCATAGCACTTCACGAGTGATTGTCAATGGACAGCCAGGTGGCATGATCCCCGTAAGAAGCTCCGTAAGACAAGGTCACTCTTTGCAATCGCCATAGAACATCTACTAACAACATTGACGGCGCAGTTAAACGGACTACAGATACATGGACAGAAGTTGGCGTGTCGGGCTTATGCTAATGACGTTGGCTTCCTGATCACCGAAGCAAATGAATTCCATACCGCCCTGCGGATCATCATGACATATAAAATGGCATCTGGTGTATTAGTGAACTGGCAAAAATCGGGTGTAATGAACATAGGCAAAGGCATAGGTTTGACTAATCATCCCCGTTTGCAAGAGGTGTCCAAGTTGCAATGTCTCGGTTTCGATTTTAGAAAGACAATGTGAGAAACCTTTGCCGCAAATTATAAACAGTTATTGGCTAAGATTAGAGCGTCTGTACAACAGCACAGTGGAAGGAAGTTGAATGAGTTGCAAAACGTTGCACTGGCGAATACGTATATCACTGCCAAGGTCAACTACGTGGCTCAAGTCCTGCCAGTACCACGCGACATAGCACAATATACTCGCAGACATCGACTAAATGTAAGTGTATATGGTTTTATGTTATGCATAGTGGGAAGGTTATAGTTTCAATTTCTGAATGATAATTTCGAAATAATGTGTTTGTTAAAGACTGTCTTCGTTGTATGCTAAGTCTTTCATTCAAGCATGGCTTCCTTTTAACGGATAGTGCAAGCCCAGCCAAACGAAACAAATAGTTCCACCTTTCCATGTGCGTCCACCTCCAACAGTCAGTCAAACAAATGCAACAGTACATCCCACGTAAGGCCACTACAATCACTAGCTCGCCTTTCAAGAAATCTCTTGAAGAATAGTTGCAATTACAAGGCCCAACAGATAAACCTAGGCATAAAAGAGGCACATCAAACACAAAATCAGCCACAGCCCTGCCAGAACGTTCGGAAAGGTCAACAGCTACAACTCAAGAACGCCTGCAGCAAGACAGAAAAAGGGAAACGAAGGCCAGCTTTACTCATCTTCCTCCTCATTGACAATGATTGCGATCCTCTCGTCTCCACTGATGACGAATACAGAGCGGTTGAGAAATGCCTGCTGCGTGGGAGTAGCCGAGCGGCTTGGAGCGCCACGTTGCGGATCGCGAGACCTCCCGAGTCGGAGGTTCGAATCCTCCATCGAACATGGAAGTGTGTGTTGTCCTTAGGTTAGTTTAACTTAGTGTAAGTATTTTGTAAGTCTAGGGACTAATAACCTAGCAATTGAGTCCGATAGATTTACAAACATTTGCACATTTTTGAGGAATGCCTATATTGCAATCAGGGTTACAAATGAGACAGAAGTGGCGAACAGTGTATCCGTGGCACAAAATGTCTTCGTTGGGTGTATGAATTGTGTTCCGGCGTTGCCAAGAAGGGATGAAAAACATTTGTATGTGACCATTGTAATAAATTAAGCAAGTAATGATCGGTAAACAAATGAAAGACATCTTTATGTTGTGAAATTAAGGTTTTTGTATGGTATCTATTTGAAGTACTTAGAAGATAAAGTATGTTTCTTCCTATATCAAATTGTACTTTATCCTGACTTCTGTTCGATAATAGGTACCAGAATTTAAAAACACCGCAATCGTCATAAACCAGATAATGTAAAATTTGTAACCAAAATAATATCAGTAATGAAAATCTTGGTAAGGTACGAGGGTTGGAACTTAAATAGTGGCAACTACTTATTCACAATCGATAGAAAAGCGTTACATGTTTGCACCTGTTATTGTATTTGAAAGTAGTCACCAGCGTTGTCTAGAACCCTTTGCCAGCTATGTAATAGGCTTATTATACCGTTAGCAGAGCCTGTTTTGTTGATGGCACTAATGCACAGGTCTACAGCCTATCGAATTTCTGGAACAGTTCTGAAGCGAATGCCATTCTCGGAATCAAATCAGAGTCACAAGTCCGGGGAACATGGTGAATGGTACAGTACTTCCCAGTTACATCGACCGAACAGAGCAGCCATAGCTTGTGCTGTATGCGACCGCGCATTATCATGTAAAATGATGGACAATGCCGATCCCCCGCACTTCTCTTGATGACCTCTGGCATAAGCAATCTCGTTCCATATCCGTTATTGCTGTTTCGAAAACATAGTAATACCAATGAAACAGAAACGATTGTAACCATGTAATATCGCAAACTGAGCTGTCAAGCTGTAACTATGTAACACAGCTGACTGAGCTGTCAAATCAAAAAAAATTAAATTCGGAATTTCACTTTTTCATCTACATGTACAAGGGATAGTTTGCAAATCACATTTAAGTGCCTGGCAGCGGGTTCATCGAACTATCTTTATACTATTCATCTACCATTCCATTCTCGAATAGCGCGCGGAAAGAAAGCACATCTGAATCTCTCCGTTCGAACTCTCGTTTCTAGTGATGATCATTTCTACCTATGTAGGTGGCAGTCAACAATATATTCTCGCATTCAGAGGAGAATGTTGCCGAATGGAGTTTCGTAAGTCGACCATGCCGCAGCGATAAACGCCGTTGTACTGACTCGCATCTCAGATCCTGTATCATTTCCGTGACGCTGTTTCCCCTGTATCGTGACAATACGAAACGAGCTGCCCTTCTTTGGAATCTTTCGCTGTCCTCCGTCAAACCCACCTGTTAAGGATTCCACACGTGGCAGCAATACTCCAAAAAAGGACAGACAAGTGGTGTATGCAGTTTGTTTAGTACTTCTGTTGCATCATTTTAAGTGTTCTACCGATAAACCACACACTCTTGTTCGCCTTTACTACGACATTATGTAACTGTTCTTTCCAGTTTAAGTCTGAAGTAATAGTTATTCCTAGGTGTTTAGTGGAGTTTACGACCTTCACGTTCGATTGATTTATCTTGTAAACAAAGTTGAATGGGTTTCTTTTCATACTCATGTGGACGGTTTCACACTTTTCATTATTTAGAGTCAATCGACAATTTGTATATCATAGGGATATCTTATTTAGATCGTTCTGCAGTTGGTTTTGATTTACAGATGATTTTTCTAGACGGTAAATGACAGCGTCATCTATAAACAACCTAAGAGAGCTGCTTAGATTTTCTCCCAAATCGTTTATGTAAATAAGGAACAGCAGAGGACCAATAACACTACCCTGTGTAACGCCGGATATCACCTCTGTTATAGATTACCATCGATTACTACGAACTGTGTCCTCTCTAACAGGAAATCCCCTATCCAGTAACAAATCTGGGGCTATATTCCATAACCACGCAATTGAAGCCTTTTGTGAGGTATGGTCTCAAAAGCCTTCTGGAAATCTAGAAATACGGAATCAATTTGAGATCACTTGTCAGTAGCACTCATCACTTTGTGAGAGTAAAGAGCTAGTTGTGTTAAACATGAACGATATTTTCTAAATCCGTATTGACCTTAGGTCAATAGACCATTTTGTTAGAGATAATTCGTAACATTTGAATACAGGATATACAAAACCCTGCTGTTATTTGACATCAATGAATTAGGCCTGTAGTTTAGTGGGTTACTCCTAGTGCTTTTCTTGAATATTGGTGTGACCTGTGCCACTTTCCAGTCTTTTGGTACAGATTCTTCGCTGAGCGAGTGGTTGTATAAGGCTGTTAAGTAAGGAGCTGTCGCTGCGGCATAACCAGATAGAAATCTTATGGGTATACAGTCCGGACCGGAAGACTTGTTGTTAAGTGATGGCCAAGTTGTGTGTTATGGTCTTCAGTCCGGAGACTGGTTTGATGCAGCTCTCCACCCTACTCTTCCTGAGCAAGTCTTTTCATATCCTCATAAGAACGGCAACCCACATCCACTTGAATCTGCTTACTATACGCGTCTCTTGGTCACCCTCTGCGATTTTTACCCCACACACTTTCCTCCAATGCTAAATTTACGATTCCCCGATGTCTAAGAATGTGTCCTACCCTTTTAGTCAGGGTATGCCAAAAATTCCTTTTCTCACCAATTCTGTTCAGTATCTCTTCATTAGTTATGTGATCTACCCACCTAATCTTCAGCATTCTTCTGTAGCAACATATTTCAAAAGCCTCTATTCTCTTCCTGTCCGCACTGCTTATCGTCCATGTTTCACTCCCGTACAAGGCAACACTCCACACAAATGCCTTCAGAAAGGACTTCCTTACTCTTAAATTAATATTCGATGTTAGCAAATTTCTCTTTCCCATTGCCATTCTGCATTTTATATCCTGTGTACTGCGACCATCACATGTTATTTTACTACCCAAGTAACAAAACTCATCTACCACTTTCATTGTTTCGTTACCTAATCTAATTCCTTCAGCATCACGGGATTTTCTAAGACCGCATTCCATTATTTTTGTTTTGCTCTTGTTAATGTTCATTTTGTACGCTCTCTTCAACACATGGTCCATTCCATTCAACTGCTCTTCCAGGTCCTTTGCTGTCAGTGGATATTAGACTAGGGCTGTGTGTGGTGCTGCAGATTCGAACGGTGGCGGACAACGCGACGGTGGGGCTGCCGGGCCTGGTGACGCTGGACCTGTCGCACAACCGGCTGGAGCGCCTGGAGGCGGGCGCGCTGGAGGGCAGCCCGCGGCTGGAGACGCTCGTGCTGTCCCACAACCACCTGCTGGCGCTGGCCATGATGCCGCCCCACCACTGGGACTTCCTGCTGCCGCTCTCACAGCTCCACCACCTGCAGGTAGCCTCCGCACTGCAATCTCCTGAGCAGTAGCGTAGCTATCATAGAGCTAGGTATGGCAGTGCCCCGGGGCCCCCGAACTCGAGGGCCCCTCGGCCTCCATGACCGACCTTCGAAAAAAAGGATACAGCGTAGATTTTTTTAAATTACTCTCCCGCCCTAACGTCGATCACCTCCCCTCAAACCAAGTCTCCAACTAGTCTTGCGCATAACAGTTCGCGACTGGGAGCACTCACTTTAGTTCACAACAGAGCCGCTCATTTAGTTCCCCTGCTCCCACTAAGGTCTGTGCGGTGTGGTCTGCCACAGAGTAACATATACAGAGAAGAAGCCCCCCCTAAACCTCTGTTCCACTCTCCCCTCGTAGTTCCGTAAGATGCCAGTTGATGTCAGGTGGTTCCCTGGCTAGTACCGGTAGACGACTCTAGTTGCGCTTCTTAGGGTGCATCTCGCCTCTCGCAAATCAGAGGGTAGCGTGGAGGGGAGGCTGAGGGGAGAGCCCGTGCTGCCTTCCACGAAGCCATGGCTGTGTCCAGTTTGCTGGCGTTTGAGGGGAAGTGGTGGTGGGGGCAGCCGCTACCTGCCGCCTGGTCTGGCCAGTTTTAAAGGGCTGCTTCTGACCACAGCGCCATCGTGGGACATCTTACGGAACTGCTGGTAACCCTCCCTCCCCTCACCCCTGAGCATGTGACCGGGCCCTTACGGAGGTTTCCCGTCTGTATATATTTCATACAGGTGGAGGGAGAAGTTCCCCCACCTAGCTGCCTCATGCGCTTGCTGCCTGAGCCGCTAACGCTGTCACGTAGACCAATGGAAACAGTTCGTGGATAATTTCTCGCTTTTAAGTTTTGAGTTAGCTTTATATCTTAGCATCATGGAATTCATTAATCAGATACTGCAGAGTGCAGAATACTTTAAAACAGAAGTGTTGTAGCACTGAACTAAGTAACTGTAGTTGGCAGACGCTCACCTCGAAATGTTTCTCATTGGCAGAAGGCAAGCACGTTATTTTAAGTCTGGTGCGCGCTCTCTCGTTATTGCCCGTCAGTCTTCGTAAAAGGATCCAACAAACTAAGGAGCGAGATACGTTTGGCATACTAGCGACCGGTAGCGCATATTTTTGTTCGCGACCGGTAGCGTATTGTTTTTTTTTTTGTTTTTTTTGCCGGTAGCTCATATTTTAGTTTGCGCTCTGTCGCGAATATGTCGCGCTTTTAGTTCGTCAGCTCCCGACAGATCGTTACTCATTAGTTCTTTTTGGCTATTGCTACCGCTGCTGTAACCGCTCTTTCTTTTGTTATGGTAGCTTCTTTTATAACGATCAGTGTTGCCGAAGCGTGTGCTATAACCTGTATTTTGGGCAAATACACATCAAATAGACAAATAAACCAATTATTTACACAAATTGGTGATATAATGGTATTCAACTACTTTGTATACAGAGTACCCGTAGTATTTTATTTGTAAAATGGATTTATTTATTTATTAAGTCCATGATGAATCAGTAGCTACAAATTATGCTAATTCTGATGAATAAAAACTTTTTACTACTGATTCAGCTCGAATTGACAGTAACTATCTGAAGGGAATCACGTGATTCTGCGCGCTTTCGAGTCCTCTCGCTCTTCCCCGCCAGTCTTCGGTAAAGGAGCGGACGAACTAAGAGGCGGAGGGATCTGGGAACTAGTTCGCGTAGTTCGCCTGTGGGAGCGTTCTTCCGAACTAGTTCGTCCGCGAACTGCACAAGACTATTTCCAACAGTACCTGCTTTGGGCCACCGGGAAACAGTGCTTCTAATGGGGCCTTCACACGACGCCACTCGGTGCCTTTGACGACCGACCAAGCCGCCAGTCGCTGTGTACAACAAGGTTGCCACATGTACGATGTTCCTCGTACAAATACGAGACTTATGGTCTACTGTACGAGGTACGAGGACAAGGTCAACCTCGTACAGTAATGTACGAGATTCCGACATAGGAATTTTTATTTTTATTTTTATTTATTTTTTTATTTATTTATGTCCATATTTCAGAGAAAGTGTGTAACTTCATAATCTAATAAATTATCACCTAACTGTTTATCTCGTGGTGAAATTATTTTTATGTGAATTCTCAATTTACCTCATTTTAAAATGCCCTATTGCAAATCCTTAATACTTCCGAAAGTGAAATAAAATTATGTGACCGTAAGGGCCAAAATTTTTCTTATGGCAGTATTAGCGTAGCATGCTGACGTTGTCCCAGCCCCTAGGGTTCTGACCTTGCGCTCGTTCAAGCTGCTGCCAGTTTTCAGCAAGCTGCGTATGCGTAGAGCTATTATCGAGTTTCAGCAGCGTCTCTATGCATGCACAGTTTGCTGGAATCTGGCAACTGGCAGCTGCTTGAACTAACCTCTTATTACCAGGTGGCGTTGGCGAGACGAGTAATGAGTGCGAAACAAGGAGGTTATAGAAATTAACCGCCTTGGTGCCGAATTTGTGTTTAGAAAAATGTTGACTTTTTTTTTTTTTTTTTTTTTTTTTTTTTTTTGCTCACCCGAGCCTCCGACAACCTTAATCTCCACCACTGTTTCCGAGCTCAAGTGTTGATCTGAACCAAGCAAGGGATGAAGCCGCTTGGGGATTATTTACAGTGTGCCACTGTACAATCCGTAGAGTGGATCCTCTTTCTTATTTGTGTTTCATGAAAGTTAAAACTACATCTCAGAAAATGCAGCACATTAATAACTACAGCAATCTTTTGTTTCCTTACTTAAGGAAGAACTTATAAAATATATTGCAGGAAGTCCTTACAGTCTGTTAGCTGATGAATCAAAGGATATAGGAGTAAACAAGCAGAGTTGTGCATCATTTGTTTTACTGAGACTCAATACATGATAGTATCGAGATTCTTGGGTTTGTATGAGTTGGAGTGAAGCGAGGCAGAGTCAATTGTGAAGGTAATAAAATTAGCTATCGCTGATTATGGACCTAATGCCAAAAAATTTAGAGGCTTGAGAACAGATAATGCTTCCGTTAATGTGGCGATAAATGATTAAATTTACCAAAAATGTAAAGTAGATGTAAAGGTCATCCTAGTTAAATGTGTATGTCATTCCTTACAACTGGTTGTGTCTGCTGCTAGGTTCTTTAGCGAGGTGGCATCTCATTGTTTATTGTCATCTGATGAAACCATCGCAACTTGATGGGCGGTTTAGAATTTATTTTTATAGATGAAGTATATACAATTAAGTTTTACTATCATTTGTAGCCAATAACACAAGTACAATATTCGCAAACTAGGAGAAACATTATAATCCTCGCCTCCCCCCCCTCCTCCCCGCCAATGGTATCCCACTCCACCGTTTGGCGCCAGACTTTGTTGGCGACAACTCCCCCTTACACCTGACAATAAGTTGCATTGCATTATATGACGACTGAGTTGCGTATTCGTGGAAATAATATCACTAAGAAAAAGTATTTATGGTAAAGACGTGACGACTTGACAAAAAATGTTAGTAGTTTTTTGTATGAGAACTTTGTTAAATGAGGCGGTATTTGGTGGGACATTACGGTCAGTTCGTTGGTTTTTACTATGACGTCGTTGGCAACACGAGCGCGCGTGGAGAGCAGTGTTGAAGTGAAAGTGAGGGTAGTGTACGTTGCGGTACGGAAGACAGCTCAGAGAGAGAGAGAGAGAGAGAGAGAGAGAGAGACGATATGCTGGGATTACAGCCAGTGTGTGTTTCATTATGGAATGATGATTATAGAAAGATGTCTCAGTTGCAAAAGATGAAATGTTCTTCTCTGGAAACATATTGAAATATAATACCTCATTTTATCACATGTAAGACTTCTCATTAGGATTTCTCCAGGTCGCATCCAGATATTGACTGTGCAGTCATAGTTTTAATGGAATAGATTTCTTGATTCATATTTAACGAGGATTCCGTTTTTTATTGTTTTGATAAAGATAAATGGTTTTAAAGAAAATCTTTGACTTTCTTCATCACAAGTTCGTCAATGTTGTTGGACTGTGGTATCGTTTCGAAAATATTTAAAAAGATTATGAGTCACCTTGGAGGACAATTTTCTTTTTTTTATATAACAGTAGGCACTTTTGCAGCTAATTTCCTTGTTGCATTATACGCCTCGAATGTATCGTTGTTACACCTTTATTGGTCTACAACAGTGTAATTTATTTATTACTTGCAATGTGGGAGAAACACTAGTTCTGAATCAAAATATAACTGAAGTATACATTTTACACAACTCCTGTCTCTTTCTACTGATTCGTTGCAGGAGTATATTAATTACATGTCTCGAATATTTTGCAAATAGTATTCAGATTTTCAGAACAAATAGTGTCCGTTGTGTATGGGAAGCTACCGACTTTGAGCTGCTCTTATCAAGGTGTTGTATCGTTTTACGACAAATGAAAATTTGTGCCGTACGGGGACTCGAACCCGGGTCTCCCGCTTTCGCGAGCGGTTGCCCTAGCCACTCGGCCACCCGAATATCCTGCCCGGCCCATCCAAACTTCCATTTCACACCTTGCCTACATCCTCCCCAGTTCTCGCACACGTGGAAGTTTGGGTGCGGCCGGACAGGATATTCCGGTGGCCTAGTGGTTCAGGCGACCGCTTCCGAAAAGCGGGACACCCGGGTTAGAGTCCCGGTTCGGCACAAATTTTCATTAGTTGTAAAATGATTGAACACCTCGAGAAGAGCAGCTCAAAGCCAGTAGCTTTCTCAAAATGCGAATTAATGTCACTTTATTTACAAGGTGTACAACTTTACTTCCTCTGTTTGCCTATAGTTAGCGACAACGGTAAGTAGCGGTTGAAAGAAACAGATCGCAGACGTCAGGCAGTTAGCTTACCTCGATCCACATAACCTCATTCAAACATTAGTCGGTTTGTGTCTGCATCATAAAGTTGTTGTTGATTGAAAAAGTCAGTTTACGAGCCTAGTTCTCGTCATTTGCGGGAGGTGTTACTGTTTTATATGAATAAAGCAGCGGTTGAGTTTCATCGAATGCTCTCAAGTACGTATGGTAAGGACGCTATTAGTCAAAGAACCTGAACCATGTTTCCACAACGACGGCCAAACCGAATATACACGGCTCCAAATGTTCAAATGTTTGTAAATCTATCGGACCAAACTACGTAGTCATCAGCCCGTAGCTTACAAAGTACTTAAACTAAAGTAAACTTACTAAAGGACAACACAGGCACCCATGCCCCAGGGAGGACTCGAACCTCCGACCGCGAGCAACCGAGCGCTCCGCAGCGAGGCGCCTTAGAGCGCTCGGCTACTCCACCGCGGCATCATACACGGCTCCAAGATCGTGCTCTGCATTTCGTAGGCCCAGCTCGGCGTCGTGTACTATGAGGTGTTAAATCCAAGTGAAACAATCACAGGTGCTCGTAATCGAACGCAATTAATGCGTTTGAGCAGAGCATTAAAAGACAAACGACCGCAGTACAGCGAGAGGCACGATAAAGTTATTTTGTAGCACGACAATGCTGGACCCCACGTTGCAAAAGAGGTCAAACCGTATTCTCTAGACATTGCTATCACCTGTTTAGATCAGTAGCGCATGGCCTGGCTGAGCGACACTTCCGATCTCATGACTAAGTCACAAATTGGATCGATTCGTAGATCGCTTCAAAAAAATGAACAATTTTTTCGAGGCGGGATTCGTACACTGCCCAAAAGATGGGAGAAATTAGTGCCCACCGAAGGAAAATACTTTGCATGATACATGTGTAACCAATTTATTCTATTAAAGCCTCAAATTATGGGTAAAACGGCGGAAGCAAAGTTGTACACGTTGTAATACATCTTGTTGCGAACCATCATCACTGTCTGTTCCTTTCCAACAGACGTTACATAATTTTAACTTCTTTGTATGCACGTAATACTGACAAGTGGATACTGTATGCCAGTACGGCGCCGAGCATCACGACTGTGTAATACAGAGCACTAATGTCAGATAATCATCTTTGAACTGGCTGGTGCCGGCAGATACGGCACTGCAGCCTGTCGTCGGTGCCGGAGGCGGCGCTGTCGGCGGCCGGCCGGCTCGCCGAGCTGGACGCGCGCGGCAATCCTGCTGCGTCTGCGCAGTGCCGGCGGCTGGCAGCGCGCTTGCGCGGCGACCCTGGGACGCCGCGCCTGTTGTGCGACGCCCTGCGTTCGACGGCGCCGCGGCCGCCGCCCGCCCTCGAGGTCGCCCTCTGGAGCGTCGCCGCCCTCGCCTGCGCCGCCCTCGCCATGGCCGCCCTGTGGCGCTGGCGCTATGGCAAGGGCGCCGCCGTCGCCACCGTCACCGCCGTGCCCTACCGCCGCTTCTCCCTCCGCAGCAGTGACCAAGCCTGACATTTACCGTCCTTTCTTCGCCTTCTCAGACAGTCGGACTCTGACTGGACCGAGCACAAGCTGCGAGACTGGCAGTGTTTCCGATTCGGGCTATTCCATTTGAAATCGGACGAAAAATGAGAAAATTGACCTCGTTTTTCAAATGATTAATAATCTCATGTGCCAATTGACATAAAAGGAAACAAAAGTCCGGAATTTATACCATAAGGGGAGGCGGAATGTCCTATCTCGCCTATTAAATTAGCTAATTTTATGTACCTTTTTCTCTGGAACTGGTATATATAGAACTTTGAAATTTTGGAAGCTATTTTCAGCATATATTGTTAGCTCACTGAACTAGAACCTATGTTTTCTTTTTATTGATATAATATTTATGAATTTTTTTTTTACCTTTAAGCTATTTTTATTGGAAAAAATGTAACATAAATTTTCCTGGTTCAGAGAATAACCCATATTTTGTCTTGATTCTAGTTCAGTGGCTTCTTTTAACTGTTATATAGCGTGTCTGAAAATTTGAATGTTATTGGTTTAGTGGTTCGTGAGATAAAGGTACAAGTAACTCTAAAAATGTCAAATGCCAGAAAAAGCACTTAAAGTAATTTATTAAGAAAATTCACAAATACCTTTCTGTGTCCAGTGGAGTAGTCAGGGTCATATTTTTTTCTTCACTTAGAGGCTTTGTTCTCCTTACTGACTTGCTGTTTTTGTATTTAATTCAGCTGCATATGACCCTTCCTAACTCTCATGTTGTCCAGAAGCCGAAGACCTCTGACGATGTTGATACCAGAAACAGTGCAAATGACCATCACTGAATAAAATAACAGAATCACTGACTCCCCATTTCACAGTTTTTATGCCAACAAATACATTCTTAGGTAAACGAGTCCATATGAGGTTGTTGAACGACATATTTATAGCGATCATCGATTTGTATTTGAACGACAATGATACCAACGGAAAGATCTAAGATTCTACAACTGAAGACCGAAATCCAGAGGCTTATATACCTAATATTTTCGGAACTTTAAAATTTGATATCTCCTACAATGTTATAGTTACAAATTTAAAACGTGGCACTATTGTGTAGTATATAATGTACAATATTCTGTGCAATTTTTGTGTTGTCATGTTCATGGAATTTCATTTCATAAGGATTTCAATTTTTAATTACTAGAGTACATATAATGTATCTTTCCTCATAAACTATTCAAGCATTAAAGCTGAAACTTCACGGTATATTACTGCATTAAAGGTTATTAAAATTTTCCTCATAAACTATTCAGGCATTAAAGCTGAAACTTCACGGTATATTTCTGCATTAAAGGTTATTAAAACGTGTGCAACAGATTTTTTAAGGTGATGGTTACTTTCAAATTAATTTTTCCATTTCATGTTAATTTAGACTACTCTGCTTTCCTCATGCAGGAAAGAAGAACTATTGTCAGGCACAAAAAAAGTGCTGCACAGGATTGTTCAGTAAGTGTTTTTTAAGAACTGTTCCTGAGAAAAGGTATAAAATATCTCAAAAAATCACTTTATGGAAAATCTCATTAAAAGTTTTTACCTTTACACACTCATGCTGTCCATATCCACAATATTCATTCTCTTCCTTGTGTTCCTGTCTCCATTGCCTAGTCATCTTCTGGATGAAACTTCCTGGCAGATTAAAATTGCGTGCCGGAACCGGAACTTGGGACCTTTGCCTTTCGCGGACAAGCGCTCTACCGACTGAGCTATCCCGATACGACTTACGATGCCGACTCACAACTTTACTTCCGCCAGTACCTCGCCTCCTACTTTCCAAACTTCACGAAGTTCTCCTGTGAACCTTGCAGGACTAGCACTCCTGGAAAAAAGGATATTGTGGAGACATGGCTTAGTCACAGCCTAAGTGATGTTTCCAGAATGAAACTTTCATTGGGGCGGGATCGTGAGTCATGTCGAGATAGCTCAGTCGGTAGAGCGCTTGCCCGCTAAAGGCAAAGGTCCCAGGTCCGAGTCCTGGTTCCGGCACGCAATTTTTATCTGCCAGGAAGTTTTATATCAGCGCACAATCCGCTGCAGAGTGAAAGTTTCATTCTGGAAACATCTTTTGGATATTTTCCTCTACTGCCTGTGCTCTGTCAAGCCACACTTCATCTATGCTTCGGAGTATCTTCATTGTGAATGCACCTCGATGAAAGTCTAATCTCTGAAAGCACTACCTACATTTCCGCTGTTAAACACTAGATAGGCATCACATGCAGCTTATCTTGACAAAATTTGAGAACACAAACACTGTTTTGGGAAGACGCATCCATATAAGGTGATTGTAGCTCACATTTGTATTTCTTGTTTTTCAATGCACACATTTTTTCAGAAGTTCAGGGTTGGCTAGATATCGGAAAGTTGCATTTATAACATTTAAAACAGCAAGTGGCAAACCATAATTGGGCATTGTATAATACCTGATGGCGTATAAGGAAAGATAACTGTCACTGTTTGACCCACTCTTTGACGGCACTGAAGTTCGAACTGTATGCTGCAGTCACAGAGTTACAAGCATAATGGTCCACCACACGCTCAGCAATAGCTGCTGGATCTGTACTTATAGTACCTTGAATGTGGAGACTGGGGATTCCTGCTATTGGACGTTAGCCGAAATGGCGCCAAACGTGAGACCACACCCGAGATGAGGAGGCTTCTTGTTGTTGTTGGTTTTTAGGGGACTAAACAGCTAGGTCATCAGTCCCCTGTCAAGAGCGTAAAAAATAAATCAAAGCTCCGAAAATAGAAATTCACAGAAGGACAGGCTGACAATGGACAAGTCGCTGACAACACAAAACGAAGACACACATTAGGTAAAACAAAGTCAGGAACTAAACTGAAACTGGACAGCAGCAATGTACCATGGCTGGCTGATCACAAAGGTAAAACAGAATGTGTCAGCCATACTGCACACATAAGTGTCTGAAAATGTCTTTAAAAGCGCTGCATAGGTGGGGGCCTAAATATCAGGCTATAGCACCCACCACTAGATGGAGTCGTAAAAACTAGCTGCGCGAATAAAACTTAAAACTGTGTTAGCCATGGAGGCGTCGTCGCCTAAAACTAAGGGTAGCACGTTTGGGATATTAAAAGATTTCCGCAAGTTGGCTAAAAGCGGACAGTCCATCAAAAGATGGGCCACTGTCTACACTACACCACATTGACACAAGGGTGGGCCTCACGGCGAAGGAAATAGCCGTGGATTAACCATGTGTGCCCAATACGGAGGCGGCAGAGGATAACCGACTCTCGGTGGATTGGGTGCAGTGAAGATTTCCACAGAGCTGTGGACAGCCCAAAGCTTATTCAGTGCATTCACCGTAGCGCACTCAGTGCTTCAAGCCTCGCGCACCTTCCGGTGCAACACCAATTTAACATCTGGTTCTGTGACGCCAATATTGAGAGGTGGTGCCATAGTGGCCTGCTTGGCCAATCGATCAACATATTCATTCCCTGGTATGCTGACGAGGCTCGGGGTCTACACAAAGATCACAGATCGGCATAGAGAGTAAACAGTACCCTGGATCGCCCGTACTAATGGGTGGCGAGAGAAACGCTGGTCGCTTGTAAGCCACTCAGGAAGTCAGTACAGATGACAAATGAGGTGTTGCAGAGCCCTGAGAATGGCGACCAGCTTGGCGGAGAAAATGTTACTCTCACATGGCAGAGAATGCTGTTCCATATGGTCGTCATGAAGATACACATACCCAGCACGGCCATCTACTATGGAATCATCTGTGTAAATGGCTTCTGTGGCACGAAACGAATAGAGGAGTTGCAGAAACTGGTGACGGAGATGTATTGGGGAAACTGAGTCCTTCAGTGCATGGGACAGATCCAGATGGAGGTGCAAACGAAGTATGGACCAAGGAGGGATTTGAAAGGAATAGTGGAAAGTGGTAGGGAGTGGATAGGATGCGAGGGACGAAAGAAGGGAACGAACATGAACAGAGATCAGGTAACCCGACCTGGGCTGTCATGGAGGGATAGGGAGTGCAGCGTCTTGAAAAAGGAGCCGGCGGTTCGGGTGGAAGGGCAAGACCTGAACGTGGGCAACATAGGAAGCTAGCAGGTGTTGCCTGCGGAACCACAGTGGGAGGACCCCAGCTTCGATGAGGAGGCTTGTCAGAGGGCTTGTGCGAAAAGCCCCGGTAGCCAAACGGACACCACACGGTAAAATTGGGTCCAATGCCTGCAGTGCTGAAGGTGCAACCGAATGGTAAACTATGCAGCCATAGTCTAGGCGCCACTGAATGAGGGCCTTATAAAGTTGCAGGAGCATTGGGCGTGAGACTCCCCAAACAGTGTGGCTGAGCCAGCGCAGGATGTTGAAAAGTCGCCAGCACTTTTGTTTCTGCTGGCGAAGGTGTGGCATCCAGGTGAGACAGTCGTCAAACATGCCTAAAAAACTGTGTGTCTCTTTGACATGTAGCAGGTCTCCAGCTAAATAAAGTTCGGGTTCCGGGTGTACTGCCTGATGTCAGCAGAAACGCATTACCCGGGTTTTCGATCAGAGAACTGAAAACCGTGGGCAAAAGCCTACGACTGCGCCTTTCGAATGGCCATTTGCAACCGACGTTCAGCAACACCGATGCTGGTGGAACTAAAATACATTCAGAAGTCATCAGCATACAAGGATGTGGATACCGATGACCCACACAATCGCCACAAGACCGTTAATGACGACGAAAAATAAAGGGACACTAAGTACAGAACCCTGTGGGACACCATTCTCTTGACAATGAGATGAGCTGAGACAAGAACCAACACGAAAAGAACGCAACGCGAGGAAGTTCTTAATGAATATAGGAAGTGGACCCCATAATCCCCCATTGCATAGTGTAGACAGGATATGATGGCGCCAGGTGGTGTTGTACTCTTTCCGCAGGTCAAAGAAGACGGCAACCAGGTGTTCGCAGCAAGTAAATGCTGTAGGGATGGTCAACTCCAGTGACACGATATTATTGACAGTGGAGCGGCCTTGACGGAACCCACCTTAATGTGGCGCCAAGAGTCCCCGACTCACCAACCATTCGAGGAGCTTGCACGAAACGTTGGTGAGGCTGATCGGGCAGCAACTATCAGCGACCTGCGGATCTGCCCCAGGATCAATCACCGGGATGATAATGCTATCCCGCCAGTAGGATGGGAAAACAACCTCAAGCCAAATACGATAGAACAGGGCGAGAAGTGGCGCTTGGAGTCCACAGATTTGTTGGAGGAACTGACTGAATGCGATCGGGTCCAGGGGAGGTACCTGGGCATGCAGCAAGGGCACATCAAACTCCCACTCAGTGAATGGGACGTTGTATGGTACCCAACGTCGCGTTCGAAAGGAAATCTGATTGCTCTCTGTTCGCTCTTTAGGGACACGAAAGTCTGCAACAAAGCAGCAGTCTCTGAGGTGCGTGCATAATGATCAGCGACGGTGACAGGGTCAGTACAGACTGTACCCTGAATGCTGAGGCACGGAATTTCCGCCGGTGGGCGGTGCCCGAAGAGGCGTCGAACTTGCGACCACACCTTTGAAGCAGAAGTGCGGGAAGCAATGGAAACAACGTACTTCTCCCAGGAGGCTCTCTTACTTTGTTGGATCAGTCGCCAAGCCCGTGCCGGAGATGCTTGAAGGCAACAAGATGTTCAACAGAAGGGTGGCGTCAGTGGCACTGTAGTGCTCGCCGACATTCCCGGATGGCTTCAGCGATCTCCGGTGTCCACCAGGCCACCGACATATGATGGAGCGAACCGGGTGGGGACTGTCTCCAGCTGTAGAAACGATGGCCTTTGTGACCTTCTGACCCGCCGCGTCAACATCAGTCAGAAGGGGAGAGGAGATCACAGCAGCTGAGGAATAAGCTGACCAGTCAGCCGTATGGAGGGACCAGTGAGGCAGACGGTCGGCAGGTGGACACTGTGCGAGCGACAGGAAGAAAGGAAAATGGTCGCTGCCACATAGGTCGTCATGGACCCTCCAGGTGAGATGTGAAAGAAGGCCAGGGCTGCAGACAGACAGGTATATGGCAGAATACGTACCATGTGCTGTGCTAAAGTGGGTAGGAGCACTGGTGTTGAGAAGGCATATATTCTGCTCTGACAGCAGTGACTCAACATCCCTACCCTGGGTGGGCGTTGAAATCCCCTAAAACAAGAAAGGGTGGGGGAAGTTGGGCGACCAAGGCAGCAAGGTCTACGGGAGAGACAGCATCATCTGGTGGAAGGTAGACAGAGCAGATGGTAAAATCTTGTAATACCCAGAGCCTAACAGCGTCTGCCTCTAGAGGTGTTTGAAGAAGCACAGCAGCACTGGGACAGAGGCGAGAACATAGACACAGATGCTGCCGGAAACTCTGTCGTAGACAGTACGGTTTTTAAAATAGCCCCAATAGCCTCAGAGAGCAGGGGGTCCTCTCGATGTGGAACACGTTTCCTGCATGGCTAGACAGATCGCAGGGAAGCAGCAGAGTAATTGCTGCAGCTCAGCCAGATGGAGGAAAAAACCGCCGCAATTCCACTACAAGATCTCTTTTTCAGCACGCTGAATAGCCATAATTTAAGGTGTGAAATGGTTATTCCGCAGGGGCACCTGCTGCCAACTCCGCAGAATCTGCAGGATCGAGAACCATTGGTTCTGGCGATCCTAGGAAGGCGACATCCTCGGGTGACGCAAGGATCTCCACCTCATCTTCAGATGCCGAAGATGTGAGCGAAGTGTCCTTAGTCTTGTGCTGCTTCTTCGTTCCCTCTCGCTGGCTCTTTGGTGTTTTTGGCTGGAGCTGGAAGCCCTTCAATCAACAGTTTTCGGATCCTTCAGCCAATGGCTGTGATCCCTGGCACACTCTGAGAATCTCCGGAAGGGAGCATCCCGAGGGACCCCTTCCGAGCGAGAGGGGCTGGGGAAGACTGTTTCTTCTCTGGCTGGGGAGTGGAGACTGGTTCCCTCGATGGTGAGGGAAAAATTGCTCCCACAGGTGTTGGCACAGTGATAGTTGGAGACGGGCCCCCACCCGTCATGGAAGATTGAAGGCCCAACGGGGCCCACGGGAGGAGATAACACCGGTGTTTTCACAGGTCGCGAGGAAACTGGTGCTGCTGTGACTGTGGCAAAAGAAGTTTCCATATGGACAGGGTGGAGCCGCTCGTATTTCTTACATGCCTCAGAAAAGGTCAGCCGGTCCACGGTCTTTATTTCCAAAATCTTTCTTTCCCAGTGTAAAACAGAGCAGTTTGGAGAGCATGGTGGATGATGTTGCCCACAATTCACACAAAGGGGAGGTGGGTTGCATGGGGCGTCCGGGTGAGACGGCCGCCCACATTCCCTGCAGGTTGGACTAGAAGTACATCGGAATGACATGTGCCCGAACTTCCAGTACCGGAAACACTGTATAGGGGGAGGGACATATGGCTTGACATCACACCAGTATATCATTATCTTGACCTTCTCATGCAGTATATCGCCTTTGAAGGCCAAGATAAAAGCACCAGTGGCAACCCTATTATCTTTAGATCCCCTGTAGGCCTACACCTGCTGGACGAAGTGGACCCCTCGTCGCCGCAGGTTCGCTCGCAGCTCTTCATCGGTTTGGGGCAACAGATCTCGGTGATAGATGAGACCCTGGACCATATTTAAGGATTTATGGGGCGTGGTACTCACCGTAATATCACCCAGCCTGTCGCAGGCGAGTAATGCCCGCGACTGGGCTGGGGACAGCCCGACTCCTCATCTTCTAAAATGATGCCACTTCTCCAAACTTGTCTTTGAGGTTGTCTACGAAGAACTGAGGCTTAGTAGACGTGAAGGACTCTCCACCAGTACGCTCACAGACTAGATATTGTGGCGAATATGGCTCTGATCAATTTAAGCCCCTGCGTTCCTCTCATGGGGTGACAAGGGAAAGAAACGTCTTAGGATGATATGTCGTAGCGTTGAATCCACTTTTGCCACGCTTAGAGAAGTCGGGTTTGCATCCGGCAATGCTAATACTTGGTCGTTTCCTTCTCATACCATGAGCAGCTAGGGAACTATACGTCCACCCAGGCAGAGCCCTGTTTGCCTGGGTAAGCCTTATACAACTGAGGTGCGGCAGGTTCCTGAGGTTGCTTGCTAGCGACTGTTCAACCTCAACAGCCATGTTTCTCCTCGGCACGTAGCACATTTTGAGATCGAGTTTTTTTAATTTTTTTATAGAGGTTTGTACCGTCCTCGCGACCCTGGCTCTGAAACGTACAACGAACGTACCAAACGATGGTTGTTAAAGCATGGACAGAGTTTACGGTGTAGCGGACTGTTGCCGCAACACAGCCTACAGTTCAGGACCCCGGGTTCACCAAGCCCTTACGCAGCAATTAATGCTGAGCCCCTGAGCGGGATGAGGAGGCGCAAGAGCCAATGGCTACATACCTCTCCTAACAGTCCTGCTTACTCTGTTGTTTCAGTCTACAAGCTCGGCCCCAGAGCCGTTTAAAAGCAATAAGGTATTTATACTAAGGTGGCGCTGGAGTGCCCGACGACGTTCCCTAATGGCTTCATCGATTTCTCGTGCCCACCAAGGCACTGACCTACGTCTGAGCAAGCCACGAGAAATTGGGACAGTGGCCTCAGCGGCAGAAACGATGGCCGCAATTACCTGGTGAATCGCCATATTAACATCAGTAAGAAGTGTAGCAGCTACCACAGCAGTCGAGATGTAAGATGGCCAATTTGCCTGTGGAAAGACCAATGGGGTAGGTGTATGCAGGTGGAAACATAGGCAGAGATACAAGAATGAAAAAGTGGTCGCTACCACGTTAATCATCTTGTACCCTCCAGCTGAAATGGGGGAGAAGGCTAGGGCTGAAAATGGTGAGGTTGATAGCTGAGTATATGCCGTTTGCCACGCTGAAATGCGTGGGTGCAACTGAGTTTAGGACGCAAATGTCCTGCTGTACCAGGACAGTGTCAGCATCCATACCATGGCAGGAGATCTGTTCCACCCCCCTCACCCCCCCAAAGGGTGGTGGGCACTGAAGTCTCCTAAAAGAACCACTGTCTCTAGGGCTGTGTGGAGAGGCACAGGGGCACTGGAGACAGTGGCAAGGCCATAAACGTAGACACCACCAGATACCCTATCGTAGTTGTCATGGTTTTTGTCACGGATGGCAGGGGTCCCTTGTGCAGGAAAACAAGTTTGCTTTCGGGGGCGGACCCAGGACTGCCTGCTGGGGGGGGGGGGCAGGGGGGGGTGGTGTTGAGAGAATTTTTCATCGTCACCAAAACTCTGGCTCAGTAGAAAGACTCTAGTATTGGACACCCTTTTACCCCACGCCCAATCAAACAAAAGTATCACAGTTTTCAAGACGCAATGCAGTGATAGCACGCTAGATTCACATTCTAAAAAATAAAATAAAAAAGGCTCAATAACTGTTGCAACTCTGACAAGTGGTGGAAAAACAGCCACATTTCCACTGCAGAATCATAGCGTTTCCTGCCTGCTGAGGAAAATACAATGGGGTCCATAGAATTGTCTGCTGTCACTGATTGCGGAGGCAGAGCCTTGATCTCCATAGCTTTTGAAGTCTCGGCTCTTGCCAAGACCTCGGGAGACACGAGAATATTCGCCTCTTCCTCATAAGCAGATGTATGTGATGGTGGCACGGTAGCTACCAGGCATTTTTCTTCTTTTTCTCTCACTGGTCCTTAGGTTTCTCTTACTGGGAGACCTTAAATGACTCATTCTTGGGGTCAGAGGATGATCCTTGAGGCCCTACGACCAGCAGTTGGCTCTTTCAGCCACTCACTGGTATCCAATGTACAAGTGGGAGAAATCTTTGGAGGAAGTATTCCGAGGGAGCCCATCAGGTGGCTGTTGTTTCTGTGGCTCATGGGGTGGGGACCGATGTTCCCACAGGTGGAGGAGGTATTGCTTTCAAAGTAGGGACCTTGGTGACAACTGAAGAGGAGGTATCCCCAAACACTAAGGGACCTGAGAGCTCACTATGGAAGATGGAGCAGGAGGTAATCTTAACAGGGTTGGCGTAGGTGTTGATGATGCAGTTGTGGCATATGATGATTTCATGCCACAGGGTTGAGTTTTGCATACTTTTTTATTTGCCTCTAAATATGATCATTTGTCCAAGGTTTTATATTCCATTATTTTGCACTCCTTGTGAAGAACTGTGCTGTCTGGTCAGGAAGGAGAGTGGTGCTGGCTGAAGTTAAAACGGACCGGAGGAGGGACACAAGGGAAGTCTGGGTGTGATGCATGCCCACCCTCCCAACAGGTGGGGTTGTCAACACACCGGGAGGACATGTGCCTAACTTCCAGCAGGGCATAGGGGGAGGAACATAGGGTTTGACGTCACACTGGTATGTCACTTTCTCAGGTAACGTGTCACCCTCAAAAGCGAAAATGAA
This sequence comes from Locusta migratoria, assembly GCA_026315105.1. NCBI lineage: Eukaryota > Metazoa > Arthropoda > Insecta > Orthoptera > Acrididae > Locusta > Locusta migratoria. The sequence continues at coordinate 317,562,065 of CM048747.1, read as the reverse complement.
GGCACTGGTGTTGACACTTTTGTCCTTCGAACGCCTGTAAAGATGCCAAATAAACTGTACTCCTCACCTCTCTAAGTTCTTTAGTAATTCTTCATCAGACTACAATGTAAGATCCTTATGAAATATAATTCCCTGCACCATGTTTGGGCTCTTGTGGGGAGTGGTGCTGACAGGAACATCACCCAGCTTGTCACAGGTGAGCAATGCATTTGACTGGGCTGAGGACGACATCATTATCAGAACAGACCCAGATCTCATATAGACATTCCTTCCACCTCTCCAAACTTGTCCTTCAGATTCTCCACAAAAAAACAGAGGCTTTGTTGTCATAAGGGATTTGCCATCTGTTCTACTACACACCAAATACCAGGGGGAGGGGGGGGGGGGGAGCATAAACCTCACTTTGATGACAAGCCCTGTGTTCCTCCCATGGCATGGCCAGGGAAGGAAACGATTGGGGGGTCGTATGTTGCGGCATTAAATTCTGTTTGTCCTCACTTAGAGACAGCAGTTTGGCATTCGCCAATGCTATTCGAGCAGCTAGGCGAGCCCCACTTGCCTGGTTAAGCCTAATGCAGGTTTCCCAAAGGTTGCCCGCTTTACTTCAACAGCCATGCATCTCCTTGGCACGTAGATAGAGGGTTTTTATAGAGGTTTTTATGGTCTTCGCAACTCGGGTGATTAAGCCAAGATTCTTGGGCTCTGTAACATAAAAAGTTCCACCATTGCACCATACGGTAGTTCATGAGGCATACCCAGAGCTTACACTATTGAGGACTGTTGGTATGATGCAGTCCCCAGCTCAGGGACCTCAGGTTCGCCAAAGCCCGTACTCAGCAACTTAATGCTGAGCCTCCTGAGGGGTGATATACTGGTCCAGGATGTCAAATGGTTTTCCCTACATTGCTTTATTGTAGCAAATCCTGGGGGCTGACTCAAAAACGACTAAGCAAAATACAGTTGGCAGATATGAAATTTTTAAGTAATGTTGAAGGTTGTACAAGGATGAATAGGATACAAAATGAGGATATTGGGAAGGAGTTAAATACAGCATTAATAAATAATAAGATAATAAGTAGCCGGCAGACCCAAAGAAATCATTTACAAAGAATGGAAAACACCAGACTTCGCAAAGCAGCATTGGATCACATGCCAGAATGGGCAAGAAATGTCCAGTCCATGAAGTGAAGAAGAAGAAGAAGAAGAAGAAGAAGTAGTAGTAGTAGTAGTAGTAGTATATCAATATGAAATGCACACTTCTGACTAAAAGGTCATTCATTAAGGTCCAGTATATGAATGAAATTTTTTGAGTGTACGGTAACTTTTCAAGCAGTTTTTGGGAGAAATATAGTTCCCCTCCCCCTCCCTCTCTGCAACACTAAATGTCTCAACTTATAATTTCCACCTCTCGGGCTGCTGGTACAAACCCTAGTAACAGGAAAATGCCTTTTCATTGCCACTATGCAGCTATAAGTAGAGGAGAGTTGGAAGTTACTGCTTTTGAAATATTTTATCTACAAAACACTGAGAGGTAAGTTTTGTCCAATAAGTCCTTGACCTCCTAGCAACAGATCTGAACATTTTAAATCAGTTAACATAGATGAAGGCATAAAAGATCATAAGACAGTGATAGCATCTGCAACTATGAATATTGCAAGTAATGTCAAGAAAGTTATGAATGAATATATTTTTGCTTGGCAGAAATCATGAGGTACAAATAGCTGAATATCTGAGTAATCAGCATCAGATATTCAGTGCTGAGCACAAAGATATAAAGCACAAATGTAAAAGATTCAAAAGCTTTGTTCAATCTGTGTTGACTCTGTGATTCAGCTCTCACTGTTTACATAGCAGTGTCCTAAAATAGTTATAAAACCACGGTGAGTCTTGTTGAAAAAGAAGTTCATGATGCCTGCCATCATCAGCTTATTAGGATCTGATGAAACACCACAGTTAACAGCACTGGCCAATCATCAGTCTTCTGTCCATTGCAATGTAAGGCCAGAAGTGGGCTAGATGATAGCAAGATAGTCTGGCTATGACAATCTGTAGGCAAGTGGTGTGGAAACTCCATATCTGGGGAAGGGCTTACATCTGGTATTACAGGAGAATGGCACTGAAGCAGCCATCATCAAAGATCAGGGGAGGGTGGTGTAGTATTCGCAACTCGAAGAAATCAGTGCCTGATAGCAGTCATCAGCATCTCAGCTGGTTGTGATGGAGAGTGACACACTACTAGTATCCACAATGAACATTCACTGACTGTCGCTCATGTCTGATGACATCCTGGCCACAGACCAAACAAAAATGCCCAGACTAGGTGCCCGGGGTGTATCACAATAGTGTGACTGCACTGGACACAGGAGGTACAAAGGACTTTGTGGCTGGGAGCCATGGAAGTTCTTCATTGCACTTGCCATATGTAACCGTAGGTGCTAAAAGCAGTAACTCTGAAACCAGTGACAAACTGCCACACACTTTTTTAACTGCACCATAAAGGTGCTCTCTGTCCTTTTGATTGCAGCTGAAGTGGTGTTGACATTATGTGATTAATACTATTATGGACACACAATAACATACAATAAACAATAATGAAAAGGGCTTCCCAAAATTGAGGTAATCATGGTCCTATTGCTGACAGGGCAGGGCCATGGAACTTTGGTGATGCCACCTTCTGCTCAGCAAGGATCTTCTTACATGCCATGTCCTAGCAGCCACAGAGTATGAGAACTAGGACACGAGTTTGCAAGACAGGAGAATGACGATCTGAGGGTAATCCCAGTATGCGCTAACTAGGAGAGTGCCACTAACTACTGCCAGCCAATGACAGAGGAGAAAATAATTATGTTGCAGACCAGACTTCTTGATGGACAGACACTCAGATCTCCATTTTCCCACCAAATCAACTGCCTGTCACAGCATGGGCTCATGCTTAATTCCCAGAATGAAACTTTTACTCTGCAGCAGAATGTGCGCTGATATGGAACTTCTTGACAGATAAAAATTGTGTTCCGGAACCAGGATTCGAACCTGGGACCTTTGCCTTTCACAGGGAAGCATTGCTCTACCAACTGAGCTATCCCAGCACACTTCATGGTCCATCCTCACAACTTTACTTCTGCCATTACCTCAACAGTAAAGATGTGAGGATGGAACTCCCAACACCATCTGTCCCATCATTTTACATTTTCCTTACACCATCCCTTCTCCCAAAGGACTCCTGCTCCATCTGTCTGCACCACTTCAGAAAAGTATCCCTGTCCCAGGCCAAAACCCAATCCCACATCCTATTCCTAAAATGCTGCCTAAATCATGGAATCCCTCCCAACGGTCTAACCATAAAAATTCCATTCTCTCTTTCCCACCCCTCCTTCCATGGTGACCTGCAAGTTTTCAGATTCCAACGATCCTTATCCCTAAATAAGCTAATTCTACAAAATCATCCCTCCATGGCTTATAAATCCCTTAGCTACCTCCTCTCCCTCTGCAAGACAATATTACTGTGTTACCCAAACTACATACATCCCATCTCTCATATTGAATCCTCTGCTCTCCAGCAACTGGAGGAGCCCTCCAAACACCACTTCCACACTGTATCTCCTAATTGAACTCCTCATAGCTCCCAGGCCTTGCTTATCTGACCTCTTAACCCTACCTCAAACTCCCTACCAACACTCCACAACATCCAATGCCAAAACAACCCCAGAACACTGTGGTTAACCTGTCCACAAAAAACCTCAACCCCACAGAAGTTTCTGTTTTATCAAAAGGTCTTACCTTCAGCCTTACATCCCAGTTCAATCATGTTGGTCTATACAAAGCCGTACACTCATTTTCCTGATCCCTACGATGGAAATACTATTTTGCCACCAATCCCTCCAATCATAGCCAACCTAATCCCAACAGTGAACCCTGCCTTTCCCAGTTCATACCACCATCTAACAGAGATCCCCATGAGCTCCCACCTAACCACTCCCTGGTTACATTACAAGAATTTCTCACCTTCAAATTGCCTCGCTATCTTTCCCCAAGTCCCTTCCTAAGGACTCAACTTCAAAACAAATCCCGACATAATCATCCTTCCCACAGATAAAGGTTGCACCCCTGTAGTTATGGATCACAGTGACTACCTGGCAGAAGGGCTCCGCCAAATCTCTAACTCTTCCACCTACAAGTTGTGACGGAATGACTCCATCCCAAAGTCCAACAAGATCTCCCTGTTAAAATCCTATGGCCCCTCACAGAAGCTCTCCCCTGTATCCCCCTCCCTCCTCACCACAAAAGCATCCTACACACCAAAATTCTACATGCTCCCCAAAATCCATTAACCAAATAATCCTGGATGCCCAATTGTGGCTGGTTACTGTGCTCCTACTGAAAGAATTTCAGCCCTCGTTCACCAATACCTTCAACCAACTTTCCAAAATCTATCCTCCCATATCAAGAATAGCAACCACTTCCTCTGCCGACTTTCCACCATCCCCACCCCTTTACCTCCCAGACATCTACTTTTCACAGTGGATGTCACTTCCCTATACATCAACATCCGCTTGCTCATGGCCTTGCTGCTCTCAAACACTACCTCTTCCAATGTCCCTCTAAATTCTAGGCTGATACCTCATTCCTCATAACTCTCACCAACTTCATCCTAACTAACAACTGGTTTTCCTTTGAGGGGAAAGTATGCCATTAAATCCATGGCACAGTCATGGGCACCCGCATGGCACTCTCCTATTCCTACCTGTTTATGGGCCGTCTGGAGGAATCCTTCCTAGCATCCCAAAACGCCAAACCTCTGGCTTGGTTCAGGTTTATTGATGATATTTTCTAGATCTGGAGTTAGGGCCAGGACACCCTATTCTCCTTCCTTCAAAATCTCAACTCCTTCCCCCCAACATACTTCACCTGGTCTTCCTCAACCCACCATGCAACATTCTTGGATGTCTACCTCCACTTCACTGCTGGCTCCATCCACACTTCCCTCCATAGCAAACCTACCAACCACCAACAGTACCTACACTTTGACAGTTGGCATCCCTTCCACATCAAAAAATCCCCCCCCCCCCTTACAGCCTGACCACCCGTGGACAGCATATCTGTAGTGATAAGAACTCCCTTTCTCAATATGCTGAAGGTCTCACTAAGCCCTTCACAGACAAACTACCCCCAAAACTCTTGTCTGCAAACAGATGTCCCGCCCTACACCCCCACACACTCGAAATCCTCCCTCTACCACCAGTAACCAACCACAAAAGAGTGCTCTCCTTGTCACCCAGTACCACCTTGGACTGGACTTCAACAACTAAATTGCATCCTTCGCCAAAATTTTGATTTTCTGTCCTGATGCTGAGAAATCCTGTCCAAGATCCTTCCCACTCCTCATAAAGTGGTGTCCATTGCCCTTCCAACCTCCATAACATCCTAGTCCATACCTATGCCACCTCAAAACTTAGCCCACTGCCACATGGATCATATCCCTGTGGAATACCCCACTATAAGACCTGTCCAACCCACCCACCCAGCACTTCCTATTCCAGTCCCATCACAGGCTTATTCTACCCCGTCAGAGGCTGGGCCACCTGTGAAAGCAGCCATGTGCCTGTCGCTGCTCACGATCTCCTCTCTCTTGTGAATTGTAGACTGTTCTCATTATATTGTAAAAATAATAAAACATCTTAAAGTCAGTTTATGCCATTCCATTTTCTTTGCTTCCAAAGCTAACAGTTTTGCACATAGTTTGTCTTATAATAAGATAAATTTTGTGCACAAAAAATAAATGGTTGTATCACACTTGCCTGGGTCTCTCCTGATGATTTCTTTTTATGTGACGAACACCACAGACATATCTGGGAACACAATACGTATGCTTACCTTCATTAACAGTCTGTAGATGGCTCTGAAATTTTTTTCCAGAAATCTAAGAATAAGGAATCTGTCTGTTGAACTTCATCCATGGTTTGTACGATAACATGCGAGAGATTCACAAGACTGACACTTTCTAAATCAGTGCTGACTTATGGAAAAAAAACTCCTCCATCTCAAGAAGATTTATTATATTCATACTGAGAGTAAGTTCAAGAACTCTATGGCAGACCAACATTAACACTTTGGAGACAAGTGATGTAGCTTCTACATTGATCGGATTCACAAGTGAAGTAGTACATACATTAACTGATTTTCTAACTTGCTGTTTATTACCAGTACATGATATATGTCATTTCTCGGTACAATAGCACTCTCTCATTATCGTAGCACCAGAAAAACTACATATGGCAACAGTTGTCACTTTTCAGGTGGGATTGAAATATATCTTCATCCTAACCCACAACTTCTTCACTTTTGAGGGCCAAACATACCAACAACTAAAGGGAACAACCATGAGAACCAGGATGCCCCCTCATATGCCAACTTATTTATGGGACACTTAGAGGAAGCCTTCTTGGATACCCAAGCCTGTCAACCCAAAGTTTGGTATAGATTTATTGATGATATCTTCATTACCTGGACTCACAGTGAAGAAGAAATCCAGAATTTCCTCTCCAACCTCAACTCCTTTGGTTCCATCAGATTCACCTGGTCCTATTCCAAATCCCACACCACTTTCCTCGATGTTGACCTCCATCTATCCAATGGCCAGCTCCACACATCCGTCCACATCACACCCACCAACAAACTACAGTACCTCCATTATGACAGCTGCCATCCATTCCATATCAAACGGTCAGCTCAGGGCTTCATGGCCAATGAGTCTACTCCAGTCCTGAATTCCTGAACCAGTAACCAATAACCTGACGACAGCTTTCATATCCTGCAACTACTCTCCTGATCTGGTACAGAAGCAAATAGCCAGGGTCACTTCCTCTTCCACCCAAACCCAGAACCTCCCACAGAGGGACCCTAAAAGTTCCCCTCTTGTCATTGGATACTATCCGGGACTGGAGCGGACTGTGAATGTGGCTCTCCAGCAAGGATATGACTTACTTAAATCCTGTCTCAAAATGAGATCCTTCCTTCATGACATCCTTCCCACTCCACCGAGACGTCTTTCCACCACCTACCTAACCTTCATAACCTCCTAGTCCATCCCTATGAAATCCCAAAACCACCTTCCCTACCCTCCGGCTCCTACCCATGTAACCGCCCCCGGTGTAAAACCTGCCCTATGCATCCTTCCACTATCACTTATTCCAGCCCTGTAAGGCGGACGGTGGACACAATTAAAGGCAGAGCCACTTGCGACAGCACCCATGTGATTTACCAGCTGACATGCCTGCACTGTGAAGCATTCTATGTGGGAATGACCAGCAACAAACTGTCCATTCACATGAATGGACAAAGACAGACAGTGTTTGTTGGTAATGAGGATCACCCTGTAGCTAAGCATGCATTGGTGCAGGGCCAGCAACAAACTGTCCATTCACATGAATGGACAAAGACAGACAGTGTTTGTTGGTAATGAGGATCACCCTGTAGCTAAGCATGCATTGGTGCAGGGCCAGCACATCTTGGATCAGTGTTACACCATTTGGGTTATATGGATACTTCCCACTGACACAAACCTTTCAGAACTCTGAAGATGGGATCTTACCCTTCAACATATTCTCTCTTCGCATTGCCCACCAGGTCTCAACCTTCGTTAGTTTTAAATTCCTGCCCACCATCCTACAACATCTTTACCTCCGATCTCTGGACAGAGCCTCTGCCTCAACTGGAGTCTCTGTCCAACCTCTTTGCATTTCACATTTGTCTCCCTTGGTGTGTGTGTGTGTGTGTGTGTGTGTGTGTGTGTTTGTTTATCTATCCTTTTACCCCCAAGGTAAGTCTTTCCTGTCCCACGATTGGAATGACTCCTTACCCACTCCTTTAAAACCTGCATCCTTTCCTTTTCCCTCTCCTTCCCTGCTCTTTTTCTAAAGAAGCACCAAAGGTTGCGAAAGCTAAGCATTTGTTTGTTTGTTTGTGTTTGTGTGTGTTTTATTTATGTTTCTGTCTATGTACCTGTGCTCTTTCGCCTGGTAAGTAAATCACATCTATTTTTTATAATATGTTATACTACATATCATATTTTATGCCCCTCGGAATTTGTTTTAACAATGAAAAATCCAGGTTGGGATATAAATAATACTGTTTTAATGGATGAGTACAATTTTTAAGCAAACACTGAACTGCCATCATAATTCAGTTATTATCTGATCATTCAGTTTGAATACAGAGTCAATGTGTAGTGCTGACACATTCAATTCCAAATACATGCTGAACAGCAGTTACATTTCATATGCAAATATGGAGCTCCTACCTCAGTAGAACATGAAATAAGAAATTTTACTAAATACATCACAGAGTTAACTGTATAAAATATAATTCAGTGCTCACAATATTACCTGGATGGGGAGAACTCTATAGTGAATTACCAAGTCTTGGCATCAGCAAGCAACATGACACAAAATTTTGTTGGCAGTTTAAGTTTTCAACCATTCAACTAAAAGCATTGTTTATTTCTAGCTATGTAGTCTCCCAGTGCATATAAATCTTATCACTGTGTAAAGCTCTTACTTTCACACAGCAAACTGTAATTTCTTTAGCAAAAATATACCATATTGACAAAATTATTCATGATGGAATTTACCAATTTGTGCAGCTGCTTTTTACATTATAATCTAACACAAACAGATGAATTACCATACTTAAAAATAAATATATACGAAAACTACATATCAAAATAGATTATAAGTTATATATATATATATGTGACATCCGTTCTTTCGGACATGTCCAAAAGAATAGACGCCACTTTTGATCCTGCAGTTATTATCTATTCATATTCACAGAACGTATGACATTAACTGTGAATGGGTAAAGTTGAAAATGTGGCAGGAGAGTCGTGTTCGAATCCCGACTGGGTACACATCAGTTAATGTCATACATTCTGTGAATAAAAATAGATGTGGTTTACTTACCAGGTGAAAGAACACAGGTACGCAGACAGAAACATAAATAAAAACACACACACACAGACACACAAACACACACATGCTTAGCTTTCGCAATCCTGGGTTGCTTCGGAACGGAGAGGGAAAAGGAAAGGCTGCAGGTTTAAAGGAGTGGGTAAGGATTCATTCCAATCCTGGGAGAGGAAAGACTTACCTTGGGGGATAAAGGATAGGTAAACAAACACACACACACACACACACACACACACACACACAAGCACACACACCAAGGCAGACTGCATCATTTCCTTTTCCATCTCCTTTTTGAAAAAGCAACCCAGGATTGTGAAAGCTAAGCAATTGTGTGTTTGTGATTTTATTTATGTTTCTGCCTGTGTACCTGTGCTATTTTGCCTGCTATGTAAACCAAATATATTTGTTATATATAATTTTCCTGCTAGGAATTTTTTCCCTCTATAATAAATATATATGAAAATGTTCAAATGTTTGTAAAGTGGTTGAAGTTACATACTAGTTAAACTAACTTACTTTAAAGACAACATCCCCCCCCCCCACCACTCACCTGAGGGAGGACTCAAACCTTTGACGAGGAGCAACCGCGCACTGCAGAAAGGAACCTTAGAACACTCGACCACTCCCACTTGGCTAAATATATCAATTTCTAAATTATGGCAGGAGTTGTATTACAGTTTGTTTACTATTAGATAACAGAGTTTTGGGGAAGGGGGGGGGGACAGAGGATGTAAGCTCAGCACTATACTATGGCTGCTGTGGGGAGAGGGACAAGTGGGGAGAATCCTGCTCCCTGCAAAGCTGCAAACAACAAAAGTGGCAATCACACACACATAGCTTTAATGGATGTGAAACTGAAAAAGTAGGCCTAGCACAAGCCGTTGCAGGTAACATCCAACATGAGCAAAAAACTGCATAACTACTAATTTTAATAATGTATTCCATAATAAAAAATAGTCAGAACAGTGGTATGCAAAGGAATAACAATTCAGGAAATAACAGCTGCCTCACACAGTATAGTCTGCAAGTAATATTGGCTGCATCCAAATAAACAAGTATCAGCTGAAGCCTCCCGTCTACTGACTTCTATCAAGTCAGGCCAATGGAGAGCTATGCCATCCAACTGTTAACACGCAGTAGATACAACTACTTTTAATACAGCATACAAAAAAGTGACATATCTAGAAGAATGTTTAAAGTTGTACATGAATATATATATATATATGTCTTCCTGAGATCAATGGATATTGCCAGTACACCATTAAGAATGTGTTTTAAAGGCACCAAGACTTATTTTGTACACATTTTCCTTGAAACCAACGCACCATTAACTGATTTTCTGGTGTTAAATCTTTCAGATATTTTTCGGTGTTGACAGATGATTGGTCCTGTAGTAGAAGAAGAGATATTAGATTTGTGACACTGCTTCAAACTAGGCATATATATTAATGAAAATACATCAAACTTCTGGAAAAATATTATACACAAAATTCCAAGGATAACAAGAACAGATAAATGTAAGAGAACTACCGCATAATTAGCTTAAGTGTTCATTCATACATGCTACTGACAATAACAATACAGATGAATGAAAAAGAAGAAAGTAGCCCTGTCAAATGAAGATTAGTTTAGCTTTAGCAAAGGCAAAAACACCAGAAATGCATTTCTGACACAGCACTTAATAATAGATTAGAGAAAAATAAAGACATGTTTGTATGATTTTCCGACTTAGAAGAAATGAATAAAAATGTAAAGTAATGCAAGATATTCAAAATTCTGAGACAAATAGGAACAGATTCCAGGGAAAGATGAGTAATATACAAGGTGGTCAGAAAATAGGAACAGGTTCCAGGGAAAGATGAGTAATATACAAGGTGGTCAGAAAATGTTTGAAATGCTTGTCAGGACGTTGTAGGACAGGTTGTACTGAGACATAAATGTTAAGAAAAAAATTTGATACGTCGCGCCGTTTCTGAGTTATTTATTTTAGAAGTTAGCTAATCACGTCATTTGCTGTGCAGACTCGAACAGCCCACAAGAGGCAGCGTTGCCAAACGTATCCTCCATGTTGTAGTCATATGGGTATAAACTTGTATATGAAAGGCCATTGTAACGTAAGACACTGTGGTCTGAGGGTAGAGAGCTGGACATGTGAAACTGAAGGTCCTGAGTTCAATCCCCACCAGGGTTATCGTCTTGTTTTTATCCATCTGTATTTTTGTCTAATGATTTATGTTTGGATTTCATATAAGTAACGGAACTGTACATCTTTTTTAGTATAAACACATTGGCATGGGTCCCAAGTATGCACATTTATTCCGAAAGCTACAGTATCCATAACATTCAATAATTGCTCATAAATGCATCCGACAAAGGTCTAACACTATGTACCTGTTTGGACATAAATATGGAAAAACAATAAACGTCATACACAGTCAATGGTGATACATGTAACAAATGCAGGGAAAGTAATGTATAACATAAAACAATAAACTGATATTAACGTAAGAATGTTATTTTCAGGAGCGAAACGTAACACTAATTTCACAGAAGCTGCTCAAAGTGTCCTTCAGCCTGACGGCATGCATTGCAATGGTGCGTCATTGACTCCGCATGCTTTCCGAAATCATAGGTTTCCCTGATTTCATTGAAGGCTAAAATTATCCTCGTAATAAGCTCTTCAGTTGTGTCTACTGGGGTCCTGTAGATGATTTGATTCACATGGCATCACAAATAAAAGTCTAACGGTGTCGAATCTGATGAACGAGCTGGACAGAGGAATGGACCACCTCGGCCAATCCACCTTTGCGGGTACAACACATCTAAATGCTTACGTACCGCAAAGCAAAGTGCGGTGATGCGCCATCGTGGTGAAAGCACATTCCCTGACAGACCGCCAGAGGAATGTCTTCTAAGTATAGCGGAAGGACGTTTTCATGGAACGCTAAATATGTCGTTCCATTTGAATGGGGAGGGAGTAGGACGGGACCCAACAAAAAAAGTCGCCTATGATACCTGCCCAAATTTTGATGCTAAACCTATGCTGATACGATTTAATGTAAGTGCCATGCGGATTTGCGTCCATTCAAATGTTGCTGTTTCGGGAATTGAATGGTCCTTCTCTGGTGAAACGTGTCTCATCTGTCCACAACACCATCTTTGCAAAATGTGGATTTTCATTACATTTATTTAAATACCACATGGAATATTGGAAACGAGAGGGGTAGTCCCCTTCAACCAAATCGTGCACCTTCTGTAGGTGATACAGGAATAGATTTTGTCATGTAAGACATCCAATACAAACACCGTGCGAAACCTGTAACAACAAACAAAAGGATACATTTTGCCATGTGTAGTTTCCAGGCATTCTTTAAGAATATAGTAATAACGTGACTTACTCCCAAAGCAGTACCAATGGCCCTCGAGCTGTTACTAGGTGTTGCAGCAACCATTTCGAGAATGTCTTCTTCGAACTGAACGTTCTGTATGTAACATTCTCGTCCAGCATCAACATTGGGTACAGCAAAATTCCAGACTCACTTAACCACCTATCAACAACTAAAAAGGTATTTACACATGAAATAATGCGGCTGGGAAATATTGCGTGGTAGATGTCGCGGGAAGATGGTGCATATTGACCCGCAACGCCGTAAGTTAAATGCATATCAGCGTATTCCTTGAAGGATTACTGACGACGGGTCATTTTACCATTACTTATGTGTCACGACGACGTCCATCACTGCTCTACCGCACCTCCTTCCTTGTACCTTCGCAGCTACACGAACTCTTCTGGCAAAGATCAATTGCATGCGTACGATTCCCAATGATGATCCAATGACAAGTAGAAAAAGTGTCACTACATGGCCAATACAGTCCTGTCTGGGACATGGATTTGCAATAACAAATATTTCATTGCCTTTCCTTTTCACGTCTTTTTATGAAATATTAATAAATACGATATATTGTGCATAATTTTCTTGTATTTGCAGTGCAAGTAATGCATAAATTGACATATAAAAATTAAAAATAATTTCCCATACTAGGATTTGAACCCACCTTCATCGCATCATTGATTACCAATCTCACTTCTTCCCACAACACCAACCGCAGCTTGCTAACAGCGTACACTTAAGTGTCATACAGTGTTCTAGACCCGCGCAAGAAATGCTATTTTTTCCTAAACGCTTGGCCATCTGGCGCTCCCAGTGCTATTATGTTCATTTCTGGCCATGAACTATATATACCATAATCCAAATTAGGCGATGACGAGTAGGCGTCTTCTCCTTGTGAGACGACCACATGGAGAATACATTTGGCAATGCTGCCTTTTGCGGGCTGTTCAAATCTTCACGCCAAATGACGTGATTGGCTAACTTCTATGCTAAATAACTCAGAAACGGCGCTATGTATCAATATTTTTCTTAACATTTATGTCTCAGTATAACCTGCCCTACAACATCCTGACAAGCATTTCAGACATTTTCTGACCACCCCATATATTATGTTAAGAAGTCTTTTCTGGCATTTGTCTGGGAGTGAATCATGGATAAAATGGCATTCAGACAGAGAGATGATAGAACCTATGAAATTCACTGCTACAGAATAAGGAAGTGAAATTTGTTGGCAAACAATATTAATTTCAATGTTCAGAAGTCCTTTCTGAAATCTTATGTCTTGGTGTAGCATTGTACAGGAGTTCAACATGGATGATAAGAGTTTCTGGCATATATTGGCTAAGAGAAGAATATTTTGGTAGAACACATTCTGTGACATCAAGAAACTGTCAGTTTAACATTGGAGGGAAGAGTTGGGGACAAAAATCGCAAAGGGACACGAAGAGACTAATTCAATAAGCAAGTTCAAAAGGATGTAGGTGGAGTGAAGATCATAACAACAACCAGCAAAGAAGCCTGAGAATAAAGTAACTGACTTTAAAAACTTGAATCATCCATTGTGGCATTGTCACATAAAATATCTGATAAAACAGCAGGAAGATTAAAACTCTGCCACAAGGTGGCTAAAATAGGACAGTCCAGCAATATGTGGGCTACAGTCAAGAAGGAGCCACAGCGACACTGGGGCGGTGGGGCGGGTCCTCACAATGGAGGAGATGGTCATGGGTTAGCCAAGTGTGGTCAATGTGGAGCCAGCACAGGATTGTTGAGGCCCAGCGGCAATCCTGCATGGAGAAATGCCACACAGCCATAGTCTACATTATAGCCCTAAGTTTGTTGGGCATGATCAGACTACGCCACTCAGTAGCCCAAAGCTCACGACCTCTATATCGCAGCAACGACCAGAGATCAGAAGCCAGGAGACTGATCTCCAAAGCAGGCCCATCGACAGCCTGTTTGGCAAGCCTATGCATGTTCATTACCCGGGATACTGACATGACCTGAAGACCAAAAAGATACCACTGACCAACCAGACAAATCAAGAGCAAAAAGAGTCTCCTGGATAGCCGTCACCAAAGGAGAATGCGGGTAACACTGGTCCAGAGCACGAAGGCTGCTCAGGGAATTGCTTCATAGAAGGGAAGACTCACCTGAGCAGGAATGCATATGCTCGAGAGCACGGAAAATGGCCACCAGCTCTGCAGTATAAACACTGCAGCCTTCTGGAATGGTCACTGGCAAAGCCAACGCAACCATCAACAAATGAGTCATTCATATAGACTAGCTCATAGCTGGGGAGCTGAGCAATGATGGCAAAAAACTGTCAACGGAGAGCCTCAGGGGGAACTAAGTCCTTGGGCCCATGAGCCAAGTCCATACATAGACAAGGATGCGACGGGCACCATGGAGGTGTACGTGCACGGGTACGGTATGTATCTGGAAGAGGATAGGACTTAAGTTCCCACAGAAGGTACCAGACGTGGATGGCTGTCTTGTGTCCTGACCAGGGTCAGCATCATTGGTGGCGGGCAGCCACATCAGAGAAAAGGAGGCAGTAGTTGGGTGGCCTGGCCATGCGCCACACTGAAATGTGTGGTAGAACCTGTACAAAGATCAAGCTGGGTAACAAGGTTTCAACTTCCCCACCTCAGCCAGTAGTCACATTTCCACCCCACAAAGGGTTATAGGCATTGAAATTGCCCATGGTTAGGAAAGGTGGGGCAGCTGAGAAATCAGTGCAGCTAACACATGGCGGGGTGTGTCACCATCTGGAGGAAGAGTTCAAAGGGGTACAGCATCACTATAGACAGAGTTGAGGACATGAATAGAAACTCCACCAGGTGCTCTGTTGCAAGCGAGATGATTCTTGTAATATCTCCGATAGCCAGGAAGGACTGGGGTTCGCGTCGCCAGAAGTCAGGTTACCTGGAGGGCAATGCATAGTACAGGTGAAATACTTAAAAGGTGTCTTAACTTTGCCAGGTGGTAAAAAATAACCACTGCCATTCCACTGAAGAACAGTGCTATCTATTGACTGGGGAGACATGAAAGTGACTAAGAGGCATGATGAGCCTCAGTGTCACCTGTGGCCACCGGAAGAGGGTGGTGTCCATATGCAATCCATCCTGGGTGTCAGTGAGGGCAAGGTCCTCTAAAAATGCAAGGTCCTCTGAAGGGGGGTCGTGGCATGGTAGCCACCAGAAGTTCTTTCTTTTTCGGCTGCTTCTTTTTTTTATTATTATTATTGTCTCTTGCTGTACTTGAGTTTTTCAGGCTCGGAGGGCTTCGCCATATCAGTCTCACAGACTAAGAAAGGACCTCGAAGCCCTACTACCAGCAGTATTGTCCCCCACTTGTTGGTATCCACTGTTGAAGTGGGAAAAACCTCAGAAGAAAGGGTGCCAGAGATAGTTGTTGGTCCTCTGGTTGAGGGGCCGGGACTGGTGTCCCCTGTGTTTTGGGGTTATTGCTTTTGACATGGGTTTGGAAGCAACAGAAGATGAGGTGCCTCCAACAGTCAAAGGGTTGGCATGGATAATCAAGCCTGAGGGCCCTGTGTAATAGGTTGCACAATGGGGGCCTTGGTGCCAGGGATGGTGCTGGCAAGACAACTGTAGCATAGGAGGAAACCATAGTAACTGGATGGAGCTTCAGGTATTTCTTTTTGGCCTCGGAGAAAGTCAGCCTGTCCAGTGTCTTATACTACATAACTTTCCTCTCTTTGTGGAGAACTGTGCAATGTGGTCAGCAGGGGGTGCGCTGCTGGCTGCAGTTGAAGCAGACTGGAGCAGTGGTACATGGGATGTTGCGATGAGATGGATGTCCTCACTCCCAGCACGTGGGGTTGGCATCACACTGAGAGGACATGTGCCCAAACCTCCAGCACTTAAAGCAACGCATAGGGGGAGGAATGCAGGGTTTACCATCACACCAGTAAATCATCACCTTGATCTTATCAAGCAATGAATTGCCCTTGAAAGCCAATATGAAGGCACTGGTGGTAATGCTGTTGTCCTTCAGACCGCTATAAATTTGTCAGATGAAATGAACACCACACCTCTCTAGATTAGATCTCAGTTCTTCGTTGGATTGCAATAAGAGGTCTTTATGAAAAATGATGCCCTGGACAATATTTAATGCCTATGAGGTTTTATTGTAACGGAAACAACACACAGCTTGTCATAGGCAAGCAATGCCCGTCACTGGGCCAGAGATGGTGTCGTTATGAGGACTACCCCTGATCACATTTTAGACATGCCCTTCACCTTAAAAATTTCAGCGCCTGGAAAGATTCTCCATCAGACCTACTGCAAACTAGGTAATTGGGGACATTAGCCTCAGCTTGCTGATGGACCCTACTTTCCTCCCATGGTGTAGCCAGGTATGGGAACAATTGGTCATAGTGTGCAGCATTATAGTCGCCTCTTCCACGCTTAGAGATGGAGGTTATACGTCCGCCAAATGTCGTGATCTTTTCATGGTGGGAAATAAAAGTCCACCCAGGCAGAGCCCCACCTGCCTGGGTAAGTATAATACAACTGAGGTGTCGCAGGTTCCCCAGAGGTTGTTTGCTAGGCACTGTTCAACCTCAACCAGCGGTGCATCTCCTCAGCACATTATATATATATATATATATATATATATATATATATATAGTGTTTTTGTATATGTGTGTGTGTGTGTGTGTGTGTGTGTGTGTGTGTGTGTGTTTACCCCCCGCCCCCCAAGGTAAGTCTTTCCTCTCCCGGGATTGGAATGGCTCCTTACACAATCCCTTAAAACCCTAATCATTTCCTTTTCCTTATCCTGCCCTTCTGTCTGAAGAAGCAGCTAGGCTGCAAAAGCTAGTGTTTGTGTGTGTGTGTGTGTGTGTTTTATTTATTTGTGTTACTATCACTACCTGTGCTCCTTCGCCTGGTAAGTAATCTTCATATATATATATATATATATATATATATATATATATATATATATATTAAGACGAAAAATTCCTAGCAGGAAAAATAAAATATAAAAAATAGACGAAGATTACTCACCAGGCGAAGGAGCACAGGTGTGACAGCATCACAAATAAATAAATGAATACACACACACACACACACACACACACACACACAATCGCAAGCTTTCGCAACCCAGTTGCGTCTTCAGGCAGTAGGGAAGGAGAGGGAAAAGGAAATGATGAGGGTTTTAAGGAAGGGGGTAAGGAGCCATTCCAATCCCGGGAGAGGAAAGACTTACCTTGGGGGAAAAAATGGAGGGTAAACAAATGCACACATGCCCACACATTCACACAGACACAAGTACACCTAGGCAGACATACTGTATATATATAGGGTTTCTATAGTGTGTCTGCCTAGGTGTGTTTGCGTCTGTGTGAATGTATGGGTGTGTGTGTATTTGTTCACCTTCCTTTTCTTCCCCCAAGGTAAGTCTTTCCTCCCCCGGGATTGGAATGGCTCCTTACCCCCTTCCTTAAAACCCTCATCATTTCCTTTTCCCTCTCCTTCCCTTCTGCCTGAAGAAGCAACTGGTTTGTGAAAGCCTGCGTTTGTGTGTATGAGACTGTGTTCTGTTCATTTGTGCTGCTGTCACACCTGTGGTCCTTCGCCTGGTGAGTAATCTTTGTCTATTTTATACATATATTCTTTCCTGCTAGGAATTTTTTGTCTACAATATTCGTATCAATATTTGAATTCAACAATTACTTCCGTCCTTGCTCTGTTACTTTCGAAATCTTTTCTGTCATCTTACTTTCCCGTTGGTTTTTTATTTTTATTTATTCATTTTTATTAATCATTTATTTACATTATACATCAGTTCCATTCTACATTCACTTCTTTGTTTACTGATCATATTTCGCTAATTCTTACAACAATACGTTTTCTTCCAAACCTCTTCCTATTAGTACGTTTATTTTGATATTTACCACTTTCATTACTCCTGCTTCCGTCTGAAACACGCCGCTCTTCCAATTTTCTCGTTAAAAATCGTAAACAATATTTCCTACCAATAGTTTATATATTGTTTATAACCATTTTCGGCATTTCTTAGTTACCTCGCGATTGTTTCCATTCCCGTTTTTCCACATTTCTGTTCGTGTTTAATAGTTTTCCGATCATATTTCAGCAACTTTCCGTTGGTTTTGATTCCACTTTTCCTTCGTCAGACATTTTCAGTCTCAAAATCGTAATCTGCCACCAAATAACCAACCCTATTTAGACGTTTTCCCTGCATTCTCACGCGGTTTTCTCGTACTTTTCACCTTCCTTAAACCTTTTTACACGCCATACCACTACCTAACCCTTTGATACTACGTTGTTGACAACTAAAGGTGATCACAGTATCAATAACAGATTTTAAAAAAACCTTCTCTATTTCCCTTCTTTTCTCATACCTGAATTACTGTCCACATTCATCTCCCTCCTAATAATATATATATATATATATATATATATATATATATAAAACATTTTTATTTTTTATCTGTTCATTGCAGCCTGTTACATAGCCTATATTTCCCACTCGTCCTTCATAAAAAAAGGGTTTCTATAGTGTGTCTGCCTAGGTGTGTTTGCGTCTGTGTGAATGTATGGGTGTGTGTGTATTTGTTCACCTTCCTTTTCTTCCCCCAAGGTAAGTCTTTCCTCTCCCGGGATTGGAATGGCTCCTTACCCCCTTCCTTAAAACCCTCATCATTTCCTTTTCCCTCTCCTTCCCTTCTGCCTGAAGAAGCAACTGGGTTGCGAAAGCTTGCGTTTGTGTATATGAGAGTGTGTTCTGTTCATTTGTGATATATATATATATATATATATATATATATATATATATATATATATATAAAATAGAAATTGGATGACTTACCCAAAGCACAGGCCCATCGACAGGCACAAATAAAATCACACACATACAAGCTTTTGCCACTGCTGGTAGCTTCTTCAGGAACAAGAGGAAGGAAGGAGGGGAGAAAGGGAAGGATACGGGTGTTAAGGAAGTGGAAAAGGAGTTATTCCAATCCCAGGAGTGGAAGGACTTACCTTAAGGGGATAAAAGGAAAGGCAAACAAGCGCACACACACCCAGACGCATACACACGCCAACACAACAAGGTAGACATGTAGCATGTGTATGTGTGTGGGTGTGTGTGCGCACTTGTTTGCGTTTCCTTTTATCCCCTTAAGGTAAGTCCTTCCACTCCTAGGATTGGAATGACTCCTTTTCCACTTCCTTAAAACCTGATCCTTCCCTTTCTTCCCTCCTTCCGTCCTCTTGTTCCTGAAGAAACTACCAGCCGAGGCGAAAGCTTGTATGTGTGTGATTTTATATGTATCTGTCGACAGGCCTGTGCTTTGGGTAAGTCATCCGATTTCTTACCACCCTTGCGACCTGGGCGATTAAGCCAAGATCCCCAGGCTCTGAAACATAAAACTTTCCACCGTCACACCATATGGTGGTGGTTGAAGCATGCACAGAGCTTGTGGTGTGGCAGACTGTTGGCACACAAAAGTCCACCACTCGGGATCCCGGATTCAACAAACCCTTACTCAGCAAATTAATGCTGAGCCCCTGAGGATGGTGGTGGTGAGAAGAGGAGAGACTCAAGTAGATTAGCTGTAAGGAACAGAACTATGGAAGGGTGATATGGAACTGGATTAGTTTCCTGCAGATAATAAGGTAAACTGAAATCAATGACTGGAAATATTTAGTCAAAAAAGGTGATAGTGACCCTATATAAAGAAATTTCATAACATCCACTAAGGGATAACCAGCACCCACACCCAATAATTTGGGTGTTTGTCAGTCGGGGTGCAAGCAAAATGTATGTGGGCTGAAACTTTCAGCTTGAAAGGCAAAGGTCCCAGGTTCGAATCCTGGTTCCGGCACAAAATTTTAATTGCCAGTAAGTTTCATATCAGCATACACTCCGCTGCAGAGTGAAAGTTTCATTCTGAAAAATGCCTTAGGCTGTGGCTAAGCAATATCTTCACCATATCCTTTCTTCCAGGCGTGCTATTTCTGTAAGTTTTGAAGAACTTCTGTGAAGTTTGGGAAGCAGGAGGCGAGGTACTGGCAGAAATAAAGTTGTGAAGATAGACCGTGAAGTGTGCTGGAGGTAGCTCAGTCAGTAGAGAGCTTGTCCGTCAAAGGCAAAGGTCCCAAGTTCGAATCCCGGTTCTGTAACACAATTTTAATTTGCCAGGAAGTTTTGAAATGTAAGTGGATAGCCAGTATGATAGTGATGATGGATGTAGACTGGCTGTTTTGACGTAGGCCACATACAGCATAAAATCATGTCTAACTTCTAGGCTCGTGGCTACAAGGTATGTAAGTGGAGTCTGTATGTTGTACACTTATTAACAATGGTCTCTGAAAACTTATTTCGTTACTAAATTAAAGAAATCCACAGACCGGAAATTTTTAAAGTTTCAAATTTATTCCTCTGAAGGACACACATAAACAACATTTGTAATTAAATAAATTAATTAAATTAATATATTTACCATAGGTGGAGGAAACAATCGGCGACAGTCTCTTCTGAAAACGTGTTCTTTGTAAGCACTGCGTAATACATTAAGCGTCCAACCTGTCAAGCAAGGTTTGCATAAAAGACATTCATGAGAATCACAGCTGTTGCACTTATTGCATATCTCAGGAAAAACAACAATATTTTTTAGAGATGCCTGCATCTCTTCTATTGCAGCTTCTTCATGACTATTTTTCCTGTAATGTAAGACATACAGCAACTCAGCAAATCTACTATCACATTGGTAGCTATCCCTCTATTATTCCAAAATATTAGCAATATAATGACATTAACATGAATAAAATAAGATTTATAAAATTATGGAAAGAACAATTTATGTAGAACTTTTTTTTCCCAACTACTTTTTTAATAATGGAAATTCCAGGAAGGATTTAAGAATTATTTCATGAAGGATAGGTTGCTCACTCACCACAGAAATGTCTGATGAATCGCAGAAAGGCACAGATAACAGGCATAAATAAACTTGAATGCTTTCGGCTGTTAAAGCTTTCGTCGGTCAGAGAAGAATACACATACTCACACAGACATGACCGCCGTCTCCGGCTGCTGTGGCCAGTGTGCAAGACTTGGCATGGCTGAGGCAAGTGCAACCAGTGGTGGGTGTGAGGAAGTGGCACAGAGAGGGAAGCTCACTCACCACAGAAATGTCTGATGAATCGCAGAAAGGCACAGATAACAGGCATAAATAAACTTGAATGCTTTCGGCTGTTAAAGCTTTCGTCGGTCAGAGAAGAATACACATACTCACACAGACATGACCGCTGTCTCCGGCTGCTGTGGCCAGTGTGCAAGACTTGGCATGGCTGAGGCAAGTGCAACCAGTGGTGGGTGTGAGGAAGTGGCACAGAGAGGGAAGCTCACTCACCACAGAAATGTCTGATGAATCGCAGAAAGGCACAGATAACAGGCATAAATAAACTTGAATGCTTTCGGCTGTTAAAGCTTTCGTCGGTCAGAGAAGAATACACATACTCACACAGACATGACCGCCGTCTCCGGCTGCTGTGGCCAGTGTGCAAGACTTGGCATGGCTGAGGCAAGTGCAACCAGTGGTGGGTGTGAGGAAGTGGCACAGAGAGGGAAGCTCACTCACCACAGAAATGTCTGATGAATCGCAGAAAGGCACAGATAACAGGCATAAATAAACTTGAATGCTTTCGGCTGTTAAAGCTTTCGTCGGTCAGAGAAGAATACACATACTCACACAGACATGACCGCCGTCTCCGGCTGCTGTGGCCAGTGTGCAAGACTTGGCATGGCTGAGGCAAGTGCAACCAGTGGTGGGTGTGAGGAAGTGGCACAGAGAGGGAAGCAGGAGAGAAAGGGAAGCTGCACGGAATGGGTGGGGGAATACACCAGTGTCATCTGACAGACAGGGCAGAAGAGTGCTGCATGCTCTGCAACAGGATGGTCTAGCTGTCTCCTAGCCACAGTTTGATGATGGCCATTCATCCGGATAGACAGCTTGGTACTAGTCATACCCATGCAGAGAGCACCACAGTGGTTGCAGCTCAGTTTGTAGATGACATGACTGATTTGATTTGCTTTTCTCAGGGAAGCCAACCCGCCACTGCCTGCACCGAAACTAAGTTTATTGTGCGTTATCGCTCCCTGTATATCTAGTAAAGCCAACCAATGCCCTTGAACAGCGCAAGGAGTCCCTTTGCCAGTTCTTTATTTGACACAATTTCATCGGGTCTGGTTGTCCCAAATGTTCTGTGCATTTTACTCTCCAATGCAATGCATTCAAAGATTAGATGTGATACAGTTTCATCTTGTGTTATTCCCATTGTATGTAGGTGTTTTTTGAAATTCCCATGGCCTGTCAGCAATTCAATCATGAGTCTAATCTCTCTCCTGTTCAGGCCCAGGATTGCAGAGCTTCTTTTAAAACATTGATTTGGCATCATTACCTTGACATGTTTTTGTTGATAGACTTTGGTCCAATATTCTACGTGTTGTCTTCTGAGCTAGTTACGTAGCTCCAATTTGATCGTTGCCTTGCCGATTGTCAGAACAGGTTCTGGTCCAATAAATGGAGTCTCTGCCCCCATTCTGGCTAATCTGTCGGCATTTTTGTCACCACTGATCCCCGAGTGCCAGGGACCCACAATAGGTTTACTCCATTGCTTTCCCCTAGCTCCATCAGAACCCTGTGACATTCTGCAACAATTTTAGACCTTGTTGCAGGAGCTGCCAGTGATCTCAGGGCTGCCTGGCTGTCTGAATATGACCTATTCCATATGATATGACTACTTTCACATGTTGCCCTGCCCTTTAAGGGATAGGAAATTCCTGTGACAGGACTGGAGTAGGTGGTGATGGGATGATGGATAGGGCAGGTTTTGTATCTAGGTCTATTGCAGGGATATGAGCCATGGGGCAAGGGATTAGGAGCAGAGATGGAGTAGGAATGGACAAGTATATTATGTAGGTTTGGTGGGCGGTGGAATACCACTGTAGGGGGATAGGGAGGATATTGGGTAAGGTATTTCTTATTTCAAGACAGGATGAAAGGTAGGTGAAACCCTGGTGGAGAATGTGGTTTAACTGCTCCAGTCCTGGGTGGTATTGGATCTTTGTAGCTGAACAGTGGGAGTGGGGAAGCAGGAGGGGGACTGGACTGATGGGACCCATGAGATCAGTGAAGGCCTCAGTGAGTCATTTGGCATATTTGGAGAGGGACTGCTTGTCACTGTAGATGTGATGAACACAAGTGATGTTTATTTAAAATGAAGATGATACAAACCATTTTTAAAACTACAGCCCACGCCATAAGTGACCAAAAGCATGTAGTTATTTTATGGGACTGGTATGTATATAATATTAGGCAAATAAGACCTTTTGTAAAAAATTTGCCTAATATATTTGTAGATGCATCTGAAGATGGCAGCTACACTGCTGAAACTAGTTGTGCAATAATAAAAAAAATTGACAAAAAGTGATCTTCGGCATCATCCCTCTATCAAAACAGATCACATCCTGAAAATATGCAATCCAATTTTTATTCAACAGTGAATATTTTGAACGAACTAATGGTGTTGTCAACAGCAGTACTATCTCCAATCTTATTGCAAACTATTGTATGTAAGGCTGACAAAAGGGCACTTGATCCAGCATAACTTAAGGAAATGTCTTCTGACAATATGTAGATGACATTATTCTACTGAGGCCCTATGGTGAAGAAAAAACCTCACATATTCTGCAACTGAATTCAATCCATGAATATCCAATATGTGATACAAATAGAGAAGGATGGCTGCTTACCCTTTCTGGATATCTTGGTTAGTAGGAAAGTGGATGGGTCATCAAGTCATTCTGTTAACTGAAATCCCAGATATAGACATCTATTTGCAAAGTGTCGAACTGCTGTCATCCTGCACAAACTAGCAAGGTACTTCAAACATTTTTGCACCCAGCAGATGGTGTGTCTTATGGAGACAACCTCACTAAGAAGCAAGAAAAGCTACAATTTGCATTAAAACAATTGATGTTCTCCACATCACATTAGCACAGCATTAAGAAGGAATAAATGTGGCTACCCACAACATCATCAGGAAAGAAGTTGTTTAAGTCCAGGGCATTCCTTCATTGTGTTGCCAACCTTTTGTTGAAATTAGGCAGCATCCTAAGGAAACATCAAGTTAAAGTTATCTTTTGGCAACCTATGAAAATTAGTGCAGTTTGGTTAAGAATGACCTGGGACTGCAGAAGGTCAGAATTTACAGAATACCTGGCCTGTTGTAAGATACCAACTAATTAGTCTGTATATAGATATAATCGTTTCAGTTTGTGGTGTTTGTAGTCTGCAAGGTACACAGACTCTTTGGAAAACAATTTTAGTTTTGTTGGCACGCATCATGGGTAGCTGTGCAGCTGTCGAGTGGAGGAGTCTTGCAGTAGCAGTCGAACAAGGTGGTTCTGGTGTACTACAGTTGAGGTCTTGTAGGCAGATAGGCTCTAGTTATTGATGAGTAATAGCACATAGTTTTCCATTTTAATTTTGTATGATGAATGTTTATGTCTTTTGAATGTGAAGATCTACAATAAATTGAAGATTTTACCAGTGGAATGGTTAAGTGTGCGGTCATAACTGAAATAATTGTAATAATGAAGACTATTTAAACATCTTAGTTATAATCTGTTGATTATGAATCCATGCTGCTCTGAGAAAAGCATAGTGGAAGTTATACAGTGTGGCAAAGCCTACATTGGTCAGACGAAATGCACCGTACATGAAAGGTGTGCTGAACATCATCGCTGCAGCCCAGTAAGTTGCCCATGGCCGAGCATTTCCACAGGATATTCTATGGATTACTCTGCCATAGAAATCTTGGCCACAATGAGATCCTTTTAGGATTCAGTTGTTAAAGAATCTGTGGAAATATGTTTGGCATGAGATCTTATTAATTGTGATGGGACTCTCAATTACACAAGACTTGAGACCAACACCACCTAGAAGACAAGGCCTCACAACTGGCCGTGCCTACATCATACCTAAAGGCCGCAAACGCTAGGTGATTGGTCGGCCACTACGTGGCAGAGGGCATGCCCCAGCGACCAGCCAGTTAGCTGATGGCCGTGGTCTTTAGGTGTGACATAGGCACAGCCAGTTGTGATTCTTTGTCTTCTAGGGGTGTTGCTTGAGACCCAGTGATGTCTTTAATATTATCTGAGAGAAAACATTTTATTCATAATGACATGTGGACAGAGAAAGGTAGGAGGAGGGCAGAAGGAAGAGATTGATAGAGATGAGGAACATTTAGAGGGGGAGGGGGGAGGAGAAGGAGGAGGTAGAATGACGGGGAGAAGATGAATGTGGGTTGGAGGGGTTAGGAGGAGATGGCCACAATGTAGAAGACAATTGCTTCTCTCATAGGCAATTACATGTTGCATGCTCCAGTCAATAAACCATCTGATCCCTACACTTATGGTAAGAAGACATGAATGAAGAATGAAGTCATTCCATTTTTTTAACACACAGCCCACAGCAATACAGGGTAAGGTACTGATTTGAACAATATTTTCTCTATGACTCAATATTTCCAGTGATACTTTTACTCAATTTTCAATTTATTTCTTATCAGTCTCAGCCACAGTGAAGCTTGGCTGGTTTACCTACCTCTGCCACTGGTTATTATAATTTTGGCAACAGCAAACTTTCTACTTGTTAGTTACTTTAACCACTTGTTTGTCCTATTGAATTGCCCAGTGGGTAAATGTATCTAAAATCAATTCTGGAAATTAATCAACAATAACACCGTAAGAGAGTGGCATCCATCACCTACAATACAAAAACTGTTATATTCACTCCCTGTTGGCCAAACTACCTATCTTAGCGATGTAATTGCATTGGGACATTTCTGTGTTTGCATGCCATACACAGTGTATCACAGGATTCACTGTGTGAAATACCAAACTGCCATGTTATTTCATGGTGAGTTAGAGTGTTATGATCCTTCAAATTTCAACAACAGCTGTGTAGTAGAACACAGCACTAATATTTCTGGATCAGGTGCCCTGGCAATGAATTTAACAGTACATGTCTTACATTAAGAAAAAGGCAGTGGAGCAGCAAAACTTTGATAAGTTGAAAAGTGTTTATGGTTTTAATTGTTTGTGATATGCTCTACTTTGTGATGGCAGGGAGAACATTAAGGATGTACCATGAGTATTAAAGCCATGAACAATTTGCATAGACTGAAATGTGAAAAAAATTGCCAAAGATAATTGAAGTAGACAAGTGCATGACTCAAAGTGGTGTTGTCAGGAATATCTGAAATGATGTGCACAGAGTACAGAATATTGTTTCAGGATTTAAGCAAAACGAAGGATAAGAAACGTGAGAGTGCAACAAGGCAAAAGCTTGTTAAGGTAACCCAGAGTGATAGCAATTTCACAAAATTTGTTGTAACTGGAGATGAGATGTGGTGTTTCCAACAAGAGCTCCATACAAAGTGGCTGAGTGCAGCATGGTTGAGCCAAGAAAAGCCAAAAACAAAGGAACTGAATTTTAGGAAATGGACAGAAGTTAAGACAGTGCTAACAGTTTTCTTCAATTCTGGAATCATTCACAAGAGGTCTGTATCAGAAGGGCAAAGCATTAATTCTGAGTATTACCTCAATGTCTGCCTTTGTATGTAGGCGAGAATATTTTAACTCTTTCCTTATAAAATCAATACTACTTTTACACAGTGAGTAATTATCTTTTGTCAAAATACAGCAGGAAAATTACTTAGGATTTAAAATACATTATTTGGAATTTTTCATATTTAAATGTATCTGAAGTTTAGTACATCACAGTCTCACCTGTCAGAGGAATATAAAATTCTCGCAACACCCACCAGTGAAAACACACTGTACAATACTTGCTCATACAACAATTGGTTTGGTGGAAAGTGTGCAGATGACAGATTAGGTGACATATTTGCCTAGAAGAAAAAAATAATGTGTTAGAAAAAACAAACACTGTTTTTTTTTTCCCAATGAGCAAAATACTTGCAGTTTTGACACTAAAACACACTATATACTTTACTGTATTACTGAACTGACTCTGTGAGCTGAAAAAGAAAGACCATTTAGGTAAACATAGCTCTGATGATGAAATAGCTTAAAATGGGCTAGGATGAGAATGAATCAGTCATCCTTAGATGAATTAAAGAGACCACAGAAAACCTGAATTTTATATAGGTATAAAATAAAGATCAGGATAGTTTCCTTCTATACTATTTGTTTATCCCACCAGGATAGTTTCCTTATATATATGAACCTCAATAATTTTAGTGGCAAACAAAGAGATACAATTTATGCATGCTTCTGTCCTTTCCATGTATATTGACAATGCCAAGTTTCACTGCAGTTTAAATTCCATGTTAAACTGTAAATTTTGCTATAATTTACTAGATGAATTAATTTTTCATAAGAGGAAGGCAACAATATACTACTGCAATACAAATCTTGTCAGTAAGGGCAATGTTGAGAAAAGCAATATTTCGGTTGATTTCTGCTTTTTTGCATGCTTTTGAAGGTTCCACCAAAAAAATGTATTTCCTTAAACCATCTAAAAGGAAACATAAATTAAAACAAAGTGGATTAACAGGCTGTTCTAAACTGTGTTCACAAGCAAAGGAAACAACAAAATTCAAATAACTATGAGATCTGATCATCAATGGTTTTCAAGTTTCTTAAAGTATGAATTACTTGCAAATACACTTCACGAGTTTGCTGCCGGAGATATTTCATCGAGACAACTGCTTGTTCAAAAATGTTCAAATGTTTGTATTGCTTACGGGACTTACATATGGGGTCATCAGTCCCTAAACTTACAAACTACTTATGAATTAGCTAGCACTAAGGACGGCACAAATATCCATGCCCGAGGGGGGATTCGAACCCCCGACCATAGTGTCCGAGTAGACCATGACTGGTGCGCCTCAGTCCCCTGGGCCACTGCGGTCGGCACAACTGCTTGATACTAGACATCTTTAGGTGGTGGTGGCTGCTGACAGTGCAGCAAGACGTGACTGATGGTAACTGCGCAGTGGCGGTATTTATCAGGGCGAGAGTAGAAAATATGTATGCATGAGAGACTGTTCAGTGTTGGTTGGCAGTGCCACTCCTGGTGCCCCCTACTGTGTGTGCACTGTGGGCAATGACTATGCTGTCAGACACTCCTATGGTGGAAATTGGAACTCTGTGTTGCGCTGCATTCCTTCATGTATCAGATTTTCTCATTTCTCCTGTTTTGCTTTTATTGAAGCCATGCTGGGTTCCAGGCTGCACTCATCTGAAAACCTACATACCTGTTGATAAGATTGTCTGCAGTATGGATGAGTATGGCCTCCTTGAAAATACTGTCCCAAAATAATGATGCTGACGATAGAACTTCAGTTCCCTCATAACACATCCGATGACCTGTGTTCAGGCAGTGCTCTGCTACCGCTGACTTACTAGGATGTCCTAGGCATATGTGGCTTCAGTATTCAGTACAGTGCTCTTGCACAGTTCAACATGTTTCCACACTGACATGGTATTTTGTATACGCCGCATTTTCGAAGGCCAAGGTCGTCTTTTACTGAGCACAACAGATTCCTTAGTTTTGCTGTCAGACAAAAAACACATTTCATATCAACTCTCTTGAGGATTTGTTCTATTCTTGATGACATGCCACCAAAATATGGCAAGAATACTTCATCAACATCCTTTCGTTGAAATAGCTCCAATCGAAATGCTTTGCGTATTTGTCGCTCAGAGTAAACATTCTGCTGAAATAAGAGTTCTTAGGTGTTGTAGTTCACCTGGCAGACTGTTAGTATCTGAGACCACCTGCACCCTTTGTACCAAAGAGCATAGGAAACTACCGCGACATGCAAGATGGTGACAACTTGTGGCCTGCAAATATAACTCTGTGTGAGTTGCTTCACGGTAGACACTGTGACCCAGAGTACCATCAGGTTTTCTTTCTACCATAACATCCAGGAAAGGTAAAGTTCCATCTCTTTCCACCTCCATGGTGAACTGGAGATTTCAATGGAGCAAGTTCAGATGCTGGAGAAATGTGGGTAACATCTCTATTCCATGAGGCCACAGCACAAATGTGTCGTACACATACTGCCATTGGCCACCATGGGAGATAGATGACTCCCCATGACGATTCTGACCACTTGTTCAAAATACTGCTTGTTGCATAAGAAGTATGTTGAGGTAAGGACATCCTCAAACAATGCCACACTGTTCTTCACAAACTTAATGCTGATACACTGCTATTAGTCCTGTAAAGGTACTTTGTAATTAAAGATATGATATTGAAGCTGACCAGGAGATCTGAGATTGTAGTTTAAGAGTCCTCAGGCATTGTATGAAGTCTTCTAAATTTCTGATGTGGTGTTCACATATGTCTACACATGTTCCCAATTGAGAAGTGAGATATTTAGCCAAGAAATAGATAGGCACCACAATGTTGCTCACAACTGGATGAAAAGAAGTCCCTTCCTTATGGATCTTGGCTAGGCCATGCAGTCTTGGAGAAACAGCAGCTTGTTGCCACATTGCTGTCACATCATTCAGAGCACTATCATAATTTAATTTGTGTGGCCTCTATCTAATCTATGTATCAGAATTCTGCAGTCAAGAACTATGTAAAAGTTAAGTATTAAACTGTTTCTATGAAATATATCTTGTTCTAATTTAGACTAGTGTTCTAGTTTCTGCTGTCCCACTGGCTGGTCAACTCCGTACCTGCACATGCGTGCATCCTTTATTCCTGTGTCGGTCTCTTTCTACTCGGCCACCGACACCTACAACCGGCGGAAATGAGACACAAAAGTGGCGACAAGGTTGGGACACAAAAGTGGTGACGAGGAGCGATAGACAAACCTTGGACCAGCCCGCTTGCAGCAGCCAGACAGCAGCAGTCAGAGCAAGCAGAACTTGTTCCCACCCACCCACCCTTATTATAAGATTTTTGGGGGGACATATTCAGTTCCGTGTTTTGTGGACATTTTCGTTGCAGAGCGTCCTCTTTCATATTGCATTTGTGTTTTGTTATAATTTTCTTATATGCGCGGCGCCTAATCGCTCAGCATGGCCACTACCCCAAACCCGAACTTAATGGAAATTATTCAGTTACAGACGGCGCAAATCACGCAACTGCTCCAAGCCGTGTTGCAGTTGACGGCACAGACTCACCAACAACAAAACCAGCTGTCACTTCAGCCGCCCATATCTGCAGCCGCACATCGCCAGTACAACGAACGTGAGGAAGAATGGAGTGATTATTTGGCGCAATTTCAAGAACTCGTCACGGCTCATCAAATTGTAGGTCAGACGGTTAAGCATATGTTCTTAGCAGTGGTAGGCACTCACACCTTCATATTACTGCAGAAACTTTTCCCCCACACATCTCCTCGTGATCTAGAATTCGATCAAATTTTAGATGCACTGAATGCTCATTACGAGAGAAAAGTTCTCGTAGCCACGGCGCGGTACTGATTTTTCAGACTAAAGAAATCACCGGACTAGACCCACACGCAATGGATTACTGAGTGAAGGGCTTAACCCGCAAATGTAAATTTACTTGCTCTCGTGGACTTTCTTATAGTGACGTTATGTTAAGAGATGCAATTACGCAGAACATTCAGGACCCCAGAATTAGGGCAGCAATTCTAAAACAATCTGACCCTTCATTAGACAGTGAACTGCAGCTTATTGAAGCGCATGATACCTTTGACTTAGCAGATGTAGAAATTCAAAGCCATAGTATAAATTCAGTGCGCCGTAACGGACGTTTTCCTAGCCGTAGTTCTCAGTTTAGCCCTAGTGCTTCTTATTTTTGTACTGACCGTGCTGAACAGTCAGTGAACAGTAGCCAGTGTAAAAGTGCGACACAAAGGTCGCCCCGTCGTTTAGACAAAGTAATTTGACAAACGGGCACCAACGCTCATTTCAGAAAAATGTTTGTAAATCTTGCCCCCAGTGTGTATCTCGCCACAAGTGTGCGCAATGCCCTAGTCGCAATGCAACCTGTCATCAATGTGGCAAATCAGGACATGTACAGTCAGTGTGTATGCAGAATGTAAATTCAAATAACAGTGACGTTAGGAACAGTGCTTCGCAGAGTGCGAGAACAATTCATTGTGTAACTTGGACGGTGCTTCTCTTGTATCCCAAATGCCAGAAAGTTCTGCACCTACTGCAAAACTATATAGCAAGCGCCATCGAGCGGTAAAACTGTGCAATGGAAAAGGGTTCGGGACAAGCAAAACGACTATGTACAGTGCAATCCTGTAGTGAACCTAGTGCCTTCTGCAACTTCTCCTTGTAAAAGTGCCCAGTACTCTGCAGCTAGTGACAGTAGATTTGATGTAGCTACTCAAAGTAATTTTATTGCACTAGCCTCGCATTGCGCGGATGCCGATCCAGCGGTAGGGCAATCTAGTGACAGTGATATTAATCTATGTGCCGATTCTGCGCCGCTTCCTACCGCATGCAGCCCACACATGCGCAAGCGCAGCAAACATACTTTAGCAGACGTTGCCCACATTCACGCACCAGTCATGCGCCAAAAGCACAAACTTTTTGTGACTCTTTTAATAGAAAATAATACTGGGCAATTTCAGCTTGATACTGGTTCTGCTGTCACATTAATTAATAAAGACACATATGAACTTCTGGGTTCGCCAAAATTGTCGCCATCGCAACAAGTGCTAACAGCTTATACAGGACAAAATATTCCCGTGCTAGGAGCGTGTAGCCTGCCCGCCTCTTTTCAAGGTGTAACAAAAACAGTTGCTTTTGTAGTTCTTCAGGCCAAATATACACAGAACATTTTTGGACTAGATGCATTCGGCTTGTTTGGCTTATCAATTCAAAGAGATGTGCTTCAAATTTCGTCAGTAGTGCCTCAGGACAAAATCAATGCAGTGTGTGAAAAATATAGTGACTCGTTTTCGCCAGAACTAGGTTGTGCAAAAGACTTCATGGCACATGTAACTTTAAAAGAATCTGCAGTGCCAGAATTTCGTAAAGCTAGACCAGTGCCTATCGCAATCATGATAAAGTTGCTGTAGAACTTAAACATTGGCAGGATAGTGGGGTGATTTCTCCTGCTTCTGTGAGTCAGTGGGCCTCGCCTTTAGTAATTATAACCAAGCCGTCAGGAAAACTTCATCTCTGTGCGGACTTCAAATCAACAGTGAACGGTCAAACAATTGTAGACACTTATCCCCTGCCCAGACCTGAGGAACTAATGGACAAATTAGGACAGTCTCGCTTCTTTTCTAAGATTGATTTAGCAGAGGCATACTTACAGATTCTGCTAGATGACGAGTCAAAAAAGTTTTTCGTCATTAATACTCACATGGGCCTTTTTCAATTTCAACGCCTACCCTTTGGCAGTTCTCCCCACTATTTTTCAGCGTTTTTTGGAACAGCTGACAGTTTCTGTACCGTGCTGCTCAAACTATGTAGATGATATTGTGATTTCCGGATGCACAGTTGAAGAACATTTATCAAACTTGGAGTGCCTTTTCAAAGTGTTGACTGCAGCAGGTCTACGTTTTAATAAAGCAAAGTGTTCATTTTTTCAGACTGAAATAGAGTACCTTGGCTATGTGATTAATGCCCAAGGAATCCATCCCTTACAGTCACATCTTCAAGCGATCAAAGACTTGCCTCCTCCTAAGAATGTGCATTAATTGCAAGCAGTAATGGGGAAGCTTAACTATTATTTCAGATTTATTCCCAATGCCTCTCAGATTGCAGCTCCACTGCATCGCTTACGTAGGAAGAATGTTCCTTTTGTATGGTCTAAAGATTGCCAGGTTGCCTTTGACAAATTAAAGTATGCGCTACTTAGTGACGCATGTTTGATTCCCTTTGACCCACAGAAGCCTGTAGTGTCAGCAGTGGATTCCTCGTCATACGGTCTGGGTGCAATATTGTCGCATCGTGTTGGATCTCACGATCGTCCTATTGCCTTTGCATCCAAGCTACTGACGCCAACGCAACAGAATTACAGTCAGATAGAAAAGGAGGCCTTAGCAATCATTTACAGCGTCACAAAGTTTCATCATTATCTCTATGGCAGAAAATTCTATTTGTTGACAGACCACAAGCCTTTCACGTCATTGTTCTCACCAACAAAGCCAATCCCGCCATGTACAGCACAAAAGCTTCAGAGATGGTCCTTGATATTGTCTAATTTTCAGTATGAAATTTTGTACCGACCTACCACTAAACATGCCAATGCAGACACACTTTCCCGACTTCCAGTTGGCCAGGATGTGTCGTTTGATTCTTCAGAAATTACATGTTGCCAGATAGACTCCAGAGATGCTTCCGCTGTCGCAGACTTCCCTTTGAACTCTTGTTGGGTTGCACAGGAAACAGCTGTGGATGCAGACCTAAGTATGGTAGCACGTTTTGTTCGCTCAGGGTGGCCTGCCAGAGCCAAAGACATTGATCGGCCTCTGGTTAGACATTATTTTGCATAACGTCATGCTTTATCTTTAAGTAAGGGTGTTCTGTTGTTTCATACCAACAACGACCAAATAAGAGTGATTGTTCCTCGTTCCCTGCAATGAGAAGTCTTACGCCTACTGCATCAAGGACATTGGGGTATTGTTAGGACAAAGCAACTGGCCAGACGTCATTGTACCTGGGTTGGTATGGATGCACAGATAGAGAGCATGACGTCACAGTGTACGGTTTGTGCAGAGGATCAGGCAGCTCCTCCACAAAGTTTCTCGGACTGGCCATGCCCCAAGGGACCATGGCAACGTTTAAACATTGACTTTGCCGGACCTTTCTGGAATATGCACTGCTTAATCGTTGTAGACGCTTTCAGCAAGTTTCCTTTTGTGATTGCCATGAACTCAATGACAGTGTCTAGTACAATCAGTGCCTTGACATCAGACTTTTGCATCGAAGGTTTGTGTGAAACTTATCATCAGTGACAATGGACCTCAGTTTGTTAGTGCAGAATTTCACCAGTTTTGTCGTATGAATGGCATTCAGCATATCACCACCACACCTTTTCACCCTCAGTCCAATGGTGAAGCAGAACGTTTCGTTGGAACATTCAAGTCTCACATGGAAAAGATGAAAGGTCAGCACTCCAGGCAGCAAGCGTTTCAAATTTTCCTGTCTACATTTCGGTGCATGCCACGTGACGGCCCATCTCCTGCCGAGCTGCTACACGGCCGCCGTCACTGCACTCTCCTTCACCTGCTGCAGCCTCCCACCACGCACCGAGTCGGTTCGTATGGCACTTCACGTTTTCAGGTTTCGATGCCGGTGCTGCACAAGGTGTTTGCTGGAAACCAGAAAAAATGGATGCCGGGACACAAAAGAAGTGGCGGGTTGAGCGGCGTTTGCGTCGCATGAGACTGAAGGCCAATGTGGAGGCTGGCAGTTCGACCTGTTGGTGGATGTGTGGCTGCTCCATCAGCAGGGTCCAAGCAGGTGCACAAAGGGAAGGGATCATTAATTACTGGGAGCTCCAATGTTATGCGTATGATGGAGCTCCTTAGGCAGATAGCGTCAAGATCAGGAAAGAAGTCCAACGTGCACTCGATGTGTCTGCCGGGGAGCCTCATCCAAGATGTGGAGGCAGTCTTGCTGTCAGATATTGAGCGTATGGGATGTGGTTGACTGCAAATTATGCCTCATGTCAGCACCAATGATGCTTGTCGCTTGGGTTCTGAGGACATCCTCAGTTCCTACAGGCAGCAGGCGAAATTGGTGAAGGTTTCTGGCCTCGCAAATAGGATGATTTGTAGCATTGCTCCCAGGGTTGATCAGGGTCCTTTGGTTTGGAGCCGAGTGGAGGGTCTGAACCAAAGGATTTGCTAATTCTGTGACAGTCATGGCTGCAGATTTCTGGATCTGCATTATCTGGTAGGATGCCATAGATAGATCAGGGGTGCACTAAACTAAGAACGTGGCTACTTGGTTAGCACAGTACTTGTGGAGTGTACATGGGGTTTTTTCACACTAGGTGTTACCTATGATGAGCACTCGCCTGTCAACATTCAGACAGCAAATTCAGGCCACATTCAGAACAAAAATTCAACTTTCAGAATATTAGCTGTTAACTTTCAAAGCATTAAAAAGAAAGTTCCCGAACTAGCTGCACTGCATGGAAATTATTGTCCTCAGATAGTTTTAGGCACCCAAAGCTGGCTAAATCATGATATGGCAAGCTCAGAAATATTTAGCAAGGCATGGAATGTATATCGGTAAGACAGATCAGACACAACTGCAGGGGGACTCTTTCATCGCTGTGGACAAAGATATTGTTTCTACTGGGCTTGAGGTTGAGAGTAACTGTGAAGTTTGAGTGTAACTGAAGTTATCTGAGCACATATAACAGGTCTAAGAGAAGTGTAGTTATTATTTGATTGTTTAAACCGGCCCCCCAGTGCTGCTGTAGCAGTTGCAGAATTATTCAATGAAAGTCTATGCCAGGTAGTGCATAGGTATCCAGGCCATGCAATGTTAGTTAGGGTAAAGACTGGGACCTCTCTAGTTTCATTTCAGGTGGTACAGACTAGCAGTCTTGTGAGCTAATTTCGGACACATTCTCTGAAAACTGTCTTGAGCAGTTAAACTGGCAACTCAAACAAAATGGAAATATTTTAGTCTTACGAACAGGCCTGAACTTATTAATGATGTCAGTGTAGGGGCAGGAGTTAGTGATCATGATATCGTCATACTGTCAATGGTGAAAAAAGTTAATAAACCAATCAAGAAGGCCAGGAGCGTGTTTTTGTTAGAAAGAGCCGATAATCAATTGTTAATATCACACTTAGAAAATAAATGGAATTGTTTAGTAGAGGAAATGTAGACTAAATTTAAATGTATTGTAAATCAAGGATTAGAGAAATATGTGTCTGTAAAGTCGATTAAGGACGGGAAAGATCCACTGTGGTATAGTAATAATGTCAGGAAGCTACCGAGAAAGCAAACACTGTTGCATTCTCAGTTCAAAAAAGAACATGCAAATGATGACAGGCAAAAGTTAGTAGATATTTGTGCATCTATAAAAAGATCAATGTGCAAAGCATACAATAATTATTGCAGTCATACCTTAGCAAAAAATCTTTCTGAGAACCGGAAAAAATTCTGGTCCTACGTAAAATAAATAAGCAAGTCAAAGCCCACTATCCAGTCACTCGTTGATCATTCCGGGGCAGTATTAGAAGAAAGCAAATGGAAAGCTGAAGTTCTAAATTGAACCTATAAGAAATCTTTCACGCAAGAGGACTGCACAAATGCACCATCATTTGATCAGTGCACTTACTACCAAATGGAGGATGTACTAATAGGTATTTCCTGTGTAGAGAAGCAGCTGAGACAGCTAAATACAAAAAAGTCTCCTGGTCTGGATAGAATACAAGTTCAGTTTTACAAAAAGCATTCTGCGGCATTGTCCTCTTACTTAGCTTGCATTTATCACAAATCTTTAATTCAGCGCAAAGTTCCTAATAATTGGAAAAAAGCATAGGTGACTCCCGTTTATAAGAAACGAAAGAGAACTGACCCACATAATTACAGGCAATATTGTTGATATCAGTTTCCTGTAGAATTTTGGAGCATATTCACAGTTCTAATATAGTAAATTTTCTTGAGAATCAGTACGGATTTAGGAAACATTGTTCATATGAAATTCTGCTTGTCCTTCTCTCACATGATATCTTGCAAACCATGGATGAAGGGCAACAGGCAGATTGCATTTTTCTCAATTTCAAAAAGGCATTTGATGCAGTGTCACACTGCAGACTGCTAACAAAGATACAAGCATATGAAACAGGTTCACACATTTGTGACTGGATGGAACAATTGCTAAGTAATAGAACACAGTACGTTGTTCTCGATGGCGAGTGTCATCAGAGACGAGTGTATTATCAGGTGTGCCCCAGGGGAGTGTGATAGAACCGCTGTTATTTTTTATCTATATTTATGATCTCATGGACAGAGTAACTTGTAATTTGTGGCTGTTTGCTGATGATGCTATGGTGTATATGAGGGCATCATCTTTAATTGACTGTAATAGCATACCGGATGACAGACAAAATTTCTAGTTGATGTGAAGAATAGCAGCTAGGTCTAAATGTAGAAAAATGTAAGGTGATCTGCATGATTAGGAAAAACAATCCCATAATGTTCGAATACAACATTAGTAGTGAGCTTCTTGATGCAGTTGCGAAGTTCAAATATCTGAGCATAACTTAG
This sequence comes from Locusta migratoria, assembly GCA_026315105.1. Taxonomy (NCBI): domain Eukaryota; kingdom Metazoa; phylum Arthropoda; class Insecta; order Orthoptera; family Acrididae; genus Locusta; species Locusta migratoria. Next base: position 317,524,429 of record CM048747.1, on the reverse strand, counting down.
CCATGCAATATGAAATGGAGCAAACATATAAGGACAGTTTGAGTAAGGTGAACAGCCGAATTTGGTTTATTGGGAGAATTTTGGAAAGATGTACTTCATCTGTAAAGGAGACCGCGTATAAAACGCTTGTACGACAACATTTTGAGTATTTCTGAAGTGTTTGGGACCCTAGCAGATCAGTTTAAAGGAAGTCATAGAAGCAGTTCAGAGGCGAGCAGCTAGGTTTGTTACCGGTATGTTCGACCAATGCGGAAGTGTCACGGAAATGCTCCAGGAACTGAAATAGGGATCGCTGGAGGAAAGATAACATTCTTTTAGAGAAATTCTTCTGAGGAAATTTAGAGGGCCGAAATTTGAAACTGAGTGTAGAACGATCTTCCTGCAGCCTACTTAAATTTCACGAAATGATCACAAAGACAAGATAAGAGAAATTAGGGCTCACATGGAGGCATATAGACATTCTTTTTTCCTTTGTTCTATTTAGGAGTGGAATAGTGGTACAGTAAATCCTCCACCACACACTTTACAGTGTATTTGCGGAGTATATATGTAGATGTAGATGATTATTTGGAATAGAACTCTCTTTTTAATTACATCAATGTTTTCTCTGAATCTTACAAGTCAAATCTTCTCTCAGCTTGCGATGTGCAGGTTCGTAAAGCAGTACCTTGATCTTGGAGTTTTATTCAGTTCTTGAGAAAAGGACAATCAGTTTCCATTACAGCAGGTAAAATTATGAGGTCTTTTTTCTGCCCTCAAGTCAATCAGAACCTTTCTTTCTGCTGAAGAGATATTAAACTTCAATAACTGAGCTCTGGTCAGAATTCTTCAGGGACCTCTCCTAATCTCCTTTGCAACATCACTGGGAAATTTCAAAATTGCTTGCTCTATCCCAGCTATAACTTCTTAATCCAGAGCTGTCCCTGGTGAGGGTGGAAAGTTCAAACCCTTCTTGAGCACTGAAATGGCTGTGACGTCCAAGATCCTATCCATGAGATTAAACACGGTGCATTGAAGTATTCTATTTTCTTCTTGTGTTGGATCTCAAGACAATTCAATTTTGACACTTGTTGGTTCTTCACTTGTTTTTCAGCCCAGCTCACAAGTTTTCACCATACTGCACAACATTGTAGTGTCATGCTCTTTGGTACACAGGACGCATATGGTCTCAGATACTGACAGTCTGCCAGATGAACTATAACACCTAAGAACTGTATTTAAGCAGAATGGTTATTCTAAGTGACAAATATACAACGCATTTCAATTGAACCAATTTCAATGAAAGAATTTTTCTGAAGATACAGAGGCTCAGACTGCAATGGCATTCTTGCCATATTTTGGTGGCATGTCATCAAGAACAGAAAGAATCCTCAAGAGATATGACATCAAATGTCACTACAAATGCAACAGATTTGAAACTAACATCAACACAAAGGGCAGCACAAACAACCGAAGCAGTGGCACTTATACCAGTATCTCCACTGGTAAAACTACATAGGCCTACGGAAACAGAAGTCTCGACAACATCAGATGAGGGAACAAAAGAGAAGAGAACCACAACTATAGTAAAAGAACCAACGTCAAATGCTGCAGGTAGACGGAATACAGTGCCTCCTCTCCAGCTCAACGATTTTTTAATCGAAGGCAGCAAAGAGAAGAAGCCCTTAAGGTAACATCTCAACAGTGTCCAGTACCTTCAGAATTTTGCAATCAGCAGATTTAATTTTATAATGTGCAAGGATTTAGAAACAAAGTGAGTGAAATAGAAATCTTAATAAATAGTAACAGTGAATTAGCAAATGTGCAAGTACTATGTATTACTGAGCACCATATGTGTTCTTCTGGTGTTGTACTACCACATTTTAAACTGATGAATCACTTCTCAAGGAAAAATTTCAGCTGCATATTTGTAAAAGATAATATTACTGCTCTACCACTGGACATATGCAACTCTCACAGCACTGAAAAAGACATAGAATTATCAGGCATAGAACTCACTGACTTTAATATTTATTTAGTATCAGTTTATAGATCACCCTCAGGCAACTTGAGCTGCTTCTATAACAAACTGGCCTTAGTACTAGAGAAACTAACAAAACGGAAAAACTTCAGAATTGTTATTTGTGGTGATTTTAATATAGAAGATAGTGACCATTTAAACTTCAAAAATTTTATGAATCTTTATAACCTGGAACTAAAGGTCAAATCTCCTACCAGAATAACAAACCACAGTAAAACTTGTCTAGACCAAGTAGCTACTGACATAGATTGCACTGCATGTTCTGTAAAGCTAGGTTTTTCTGACCACAATGCTCTATTCTTACAAATAAATGTGCCAGAAAGCAAGCCCCCTCTAAAAAAAGTTTTCAATGCAAAGTAGAAACTATTGTGAAAGCAATGTCCACACCTTTCTGTCCCACATGCAAACAGAAAACTGGTACGAAGTATATCGGTCCCAAACTGTAGATAGCAAATTTGAGGCTTTTCTCAATACTTTTAAGTATTACTTCAACTACCATTTCCCCTTAAAAACAAAAAGTATTCGCACTAACAGTAAACCCTCTAAGTGGATAACCACAGGTATTATCACCTCAGCAAAAATAAAAAGAGAACTTTTCTCCCTCAGCAAGACCGAATTTAGCAAAACTGACGAATGTAAGAATTACTTCACTAAATATATTAAAAATGTAATTAATGCAGGAAAAACAACTGCAAAATGATACCCTTCTCAAATCATCAGCAAACAAAAGTAAATGCATGTGGAAAATTATTAATACACACTGTGGCAGAAATCAGTATCTGACAAGTAATGTCAACTTAAAAATAAATGGGAAGTTAACCTCAAATAAAAAAGAAATAGCAGATGAATTTAACTCATATTTCATTAAATCCGTTGAAAGTCTTACAAATCACCTAAAAAATAATCACCTCCCAAAACTTGACCCAAATAATTGCATTGACCCATTGTTCTTAACACCAACAACAGAAGCAGAGATAGAAAAAATTATTGAAACTAAAATTTAAAAATAGTCCTCTGCAGGAAAAGATCAGATCCCTTGCTTCCTTCTTCATAATTGTAGCAATCTTATTATTAAACCACTGTCTCACATAATAAACTCCTCATTCCTCAATGGCATATTTCCAAACAAACTCAAAACTGCAAAAATCATACCCAGACATAAAAAAGGAAATAGAGATGATACTAGCAATTACCGTCCAATTGCAGTACTCTCAGTATTCAGCAAGATATTTGAATACTCAATGGCAGACAGACTCAAGTCATTCCTGAGGAAAAATAATATCATATCACCTGCTCAGTTTGGATTCCAAGGGGAAAAACTACAACCGATGCTATAGATCACACTCTAACACTAGTAGATAAGAAGCTTCCAGCCATAGGCATTTTTCTTGACTTAACACAGGCCTTTGATATGGTTAACCACAATATACTGCTGCAAAAAATTTACTCCTATGGAATACGGGGCACCGGCCATGACTGGTTTAAAAACTACCTCAAAGACTGAGAACAATATGTCCAAATAAATGAATCCAATCAATCAGGCATTGTTAATGCTGAACAGTCATCTATCCAAACCATAAAACATGGAGTTCCCCAAGGCTCAGTGTTAGGGCCCTTGCTATTCTTGCTTTATGTAAATGACCTCCCCTTAAGTTTACCCACTGACAAAACCTTTCTCTTTGCTGATGACACCACAGTTATGATATCTGACTCTATAGACCATCTCCAAGGAGCAGTAAACAGAAGCTCAACCCAACTAAACTCATGGCTAGAATCAAACAGACTACTTCTCAATATAAAGAAGACAGTTGGTATTACCTTCCACACAGTTCAGAATAAAAACTAATCAGTCCCAATTATATCACTGAGCGATGATCAAGTAAATTTCATCAAGGAAACCAAATTCTTAGGGGTTACTATCTCAGACACACTTACATGGAATAGCCACATTAACATAACCTGTACCAAATTGAGTAAAATATGTTTTATGATTAGACAAATAAGAAACCAGCACACTCACATCAATGTACTGTGCTCTTTTCCATTCTGTACTAAGTTAAAGAATTATCTTCTGGGGCCATAGTGCAGAGGCAATGAAGCTGTTTATAATCCAGAAAAAAAGCAGTTAGATTAATACTGTTCAAACAACAGAAAGAATCATGCAAACCATTGTTCCAGAAACTGAACATACTACCCTTCCCGTGCCAGTACATACTAGACCTACTGTGTTACACGAAGAAAAACATTGGCAACCTAGAAATAAACTCAGATTGGCACCACCACAATACAAGGTCAAAAAACTCCCTACGATTAGTTTCACATTCAACAAAGCTATAAAGTAAAGGTGTAAAATGTATGGGAATAAAACTGTACAATCATCTCCCACCAGAAGTGAAGAACATTGGACCAGTGAAGGATTTTAGAGTAAAACTGCGGTCACTCATAATTAAACATTGCTTCTACAGCATACAGGAATTTATTGAAACCAACCTGTCATAAGAAGCTTCACATTCAAAGAACATCAGGCAATGTATGTCAGTTATTAACATCATTCGAAGGAAATGTAATATAAATGAATGTAAAATGTTAAATTCTGATATTGAATAAGTATGAGAGCTATGTAAAAATTACACTGAATCCTCATCTAATGTACCCTTCCAAACATGTAATTATGTATAATTTTATAGCATTAATTTTCTACCTTATGTTAAATGTAATCATCATGACATCTCCATCATCTTCCATCACATCACCTATTCTGACTTGTCCTATATCATGATGTGCATGTCTGTACAATGTATGATTCAGAGGACCAAAAGTAAATAAATAAATAAATAAATGTGTTTTTTGTCTGCCAGCAAAACTGAGGTATCTGTCGTGTTCAGTCAAAGACGATCTTGGCCTTCAAAAACATGGCATATACAAAATACCATGTCAGTGGAAAAAGCTTATATGGAGCAGACATGTTGAACTGTGCAAGAGTGATGTACTGAACACTGAAGCCACACACGTCTAGGACATCTAGTAAGTCAGCAGTAGCAGAGCACTGCCTGAACACTGGTCATCAGATGTGTTATGAGAACACTGAAGTTCTAACGTCAGTGTCATAATTTTGTGACAGTATTTTCAAGGAGGCCATACATATCTGTACGGCAGTCAACTTATCAATAGGTACGTAGGTTTTCAGATGAGCTTGGCCTGGATCCCAGTATTTGCTGCAATCAAAGCAAAACAGAAGAAATGATAAAATCTGATACACGGAGCAAGACAGAGAAATGCAGACACCTAGTTCCAATTTCCAACACAGGAGCATCTGACAGCATAGTCATTGCTCACAGTGCACACACAGAAGATGCCTCCTTGACTCCCAGTAGAGGGCACAAGGAGTGCTGCTGCCGACCAACACTGAACGGTCTCTTGAGCATGCTTATTTCCTGCTCCCGCCCTGATAAATACCACCGCCATAGAATTACCATCAGTCGCGTCTTGCTGTACTGACAGCAGCCACCACCACCTGAAGATGTAAAGCAGTTGTCTTGGTGAAATATTGTGGGAGATGCACAAATATCCTCCGGTGGCAAACCCGTGAAATGTATTTGCAACAGATCGCTGGGGAAGCCTCAAAAATCAGATATAAATAACTTTCTTGAATAAAAATGCATGAATAAATATTTTTGAGTGGCAGGAGCAACACACCTATTATCTTATCAACTATTATCTAAATTCTTAAAGATATTATTGTCAGCAGTATAGTAGATATCCTAGCACTGACTTTGAGCATGTTACAAACTATAGATATGAAGAGGGAGAAGTAACTAGGTATTGACAGTTGGGAAAGGGGACAGGAATGTGGAAAAAGAAGAAAACTTAGAATATGAGCAGTAGTCTACACTTTTTCCAAGCCTTTCGTACTTGCTCTTTTGTGGCAAGCTCATTGCGCCAGAGAAGAGCTCTTTCACTTTATACCATTGAAAGCATAGTGTTAAATTTTAGGTACAAGTTCCTTTTTTTAAATTGGGATATTTGCTGGAAGTTCATTCTTTAGGATTGTTGTAATGGCATTCATCAGTAAGGCTACGGTGAAAAATTTACTAATCGTCAAAGATGATGTCACACAATGTGATGTGATGGTGGCCAGAGTAACAATGAGGGAAATTTTTATTTATCGACCATGGCCGGTCAACCCGGAAATTTTAAGTGAAGATATCCAGTGTGTGTGTGTGTGTGTGTGTGTGTGTGTGTGTGTGTGTGTGTGTGTATTTTCCCCATTTTCCCTTACACATTTGCAATTTCTTGACTTCCAGAACAAATTTGCATTTGAAAATGCACCTCAAATGACCACCTTTTAATTTGCCTCTCAAATAAAATTACTATACAAAAATCACATTGTATACTCCGAAATATCTATTATTAACTTATTCAACTGTGATCCTTTAATTTATAGTTATTTATTTATTATTGACAAGGTATAATTACTTTACCTCCATTAGATATACATTTAAATCCTCATCCAACACAAGATCAATCCGCACCATTTCAAAAAAATTTGAGGTAGATTTGAATTTTGATGAAATTCCTATTATTAATGCTTCTTTAGCCAGATATATGTTTCTAATTGCTTCATCAACTTGACTCCACATCTTGTCTGTGTCTTTTCCTGAAAACAATCAACAGTAAATTAAATCATATGTTCCCTCTTTCTTTTTAGGTTAAATTAAATAGCTATATTTGTTTATTCAATACGATTTTTACTTGACACTTTTCCTTCCTGGGTATATTACTTTGTCGTCATCCTTTAAATGCAAATGAAATACTCTCTTTCTTATTAATGTATTCATGTTTTATTTATTATGTAATTAGCTACAAAATGAAATATTGCTTGTGAATAGTAAAGACAACACCATGAAAAAATGATTAAACAGAAAAGTTATACAATACCAAACAATGCCAGGAAAAAATTAGTAAACAGGAATGTTATAAAATATGACAAGTTTTCAGATTTATCAAATAGTTTTTGTTTTCTCAAAAATGTGTAGCTGCAACATTTTGATACACTGGTATATTTTATTTGCATTCACTGTAAACTAATCAAAGCCAAACACCTTAACAGCAGATGGATAAAATCATGTAGTGCACAAGTAGCTTTATACACCATTTTACTGCTTTAAATTTTAAAATTTAGGGGTGCGCGGGCAGAGGGTGATATAAAGAAGAACTAAGACTCAGAGGTTAGTGCAATTATCTGGGCTTAAAGTGTACCTCTACACCATGAACTACCATGTACTCTACACCACATATGAGCTCTGTAGTATCCTGTTTTTATTTTTTGTATGTAGTCTCCATCCAGAAATTTTTGTTGTCAGAATACTAACACTACAATAATGTAGCTATAATGTTATCAAACATTTTTTGTTTAAGTGACAAAATGGTGTTACTCATTTTATTCTATTTGTTTTCAAGGATAATCCAACCAAAACAATATAATGACTGCAGTGTGCAATTCACCACAAATCCATTCATTGTGTAGTGACAGACTCATGAAAAAGACACTCCTATACATATAATTTCACCTTTTGGCCATTAGCCTTTGTCAGAAAACTGACACCATTCACACAATCACGGAGATATACTTCACAGACAAACAACTGTCATCTCCAGCTGCTACATTCCAAGTCACACTCTGCAGAGGTCACAAGGCAGTGTTTGGGATGGGTACAGCACAACTTTATGGATCATGTAGGTACTAGGTGGGAGGAAAGAGATGCAGCTTAGGAATGAAGTGGGGTATTGGGGGAGGGGAGGGAAGCAAAACAATCTCTCTCTCTCTCTCTCTCTCTCTCTCTCTCTCTCTCTCTCTCACACACACACACACACACACACACACACACCACGAGGTTGAGGCCTGCATAATTTCCTTTCAGTACATTCTCTAAATCCAAAAATATCTGGGCCCCCAACCTACAGTAACCTCTTTCCCCCCTTCGACACCCATCAGTTCTTGTCTCCCCCACCCTATACCTCTCTATACCTCTTCAATGCTCTGTGTGTGTGTGTGTGTGTGTGTGTGTGTGTGTGTGTGTGTGTGTGTGTGGAAGGGGGGGGGGTTCACTTATCTAGTACCTACATACTCTGTAAGGCCATGCTGCATCCATTTCCATCACCAGCTTGCTACCTTATGTCCCATCTCCTCTCCCTTCACCACCCCTCCCCTTTCCTCTTATTTCTTCACTACTGAGCATAACTCAGCAGCTGGATATGATGGTTGTGTATCCCTAAAGTGAGTGTGTGTGTGTGTGTGTGTGTGTGTGTGTGTGTGTGTGTGTGTGATTACATGAATGGTGTCTTTTTTCTGACAAGGGTTAATGGCCAAAATCTGAAGTTACAAGCGTATGAGTGTCTTTTAAAATGCCTGTTTCAGCTCACATCTTTGCTGTGAGTTGCAAACAATCCTCATTATATTGTTGAATTCCAACCTGGACTTTCCACTGTTAAACAATAAAAACAAATTTTCACAAATGGAGGATGTAATATCAAAATGAGATATGATGGTAAAATTAGCAGTGTAGATAAACCGAAGATATTGAATAATACATATAAAGACTGAAAAAGCATGCAATTAAGTGCTAAGTACATCTGAAAAGAAGTTCTGAAGATGACCTCCTCCAATAGCCCCATGTTACCTACACAAAATCCTATTTCGTTAAGCAATTGTTTCATCTTACCAATGCTCTTCATATATGCATCAAAAGACTCTTTCATGGAAAATCCCAAGTCATTATAGTACCTCTTGAGTGAGGGTACCTCCCATATGGGAAGGTAATCATCTCCCACAACATATTTATCAAGTACAGTTGGATCAAAAGGATGATACTTGACAGGACAAAACCTGAAGCAAAATTTTGGACACTTCAGAAAGATAAAAGTTTTTGAGTGATAAGTGAAATCATTTAGGACAGAGATGAAATAAATTACAAGTACTTTACACTGCATTTACAATACTTAACAATATGGACATATCAATAACGAAGCAGGTTCACAAACACACAAATAATATTTTTTAAGTGGGGAAAAACTTGAAAGACTATCTTCCAATATTTTGATTCACCTTCTCTGTCTGGATATAGGGAAAGATGTAAAACAAGTAAATAAAATGAGAAGTTATGCCAAGTTATAATGAAGAAAGAAAAACAAGGGAGGGGGAGAGGAAGGGGACTGAAGAAAGGGTCAAGATCCAAGATTCACATATGAAAGTATTGATAATAAACAGCTGGAAATCAATGAGGGGAAAAACGGGACAAAGTGAAACAAAAAATAGTCATAAAAAGATGATAGAAATTCAGCACATAAAAACCATGCAATAAACTGAAACTATCATATGGCAGACAATAAGCAACAGTCATTTGGACAGTATACTGAATGTAAATAGGCAATGGAGAAAGATAGCCATGAAAAACAGTGAGATGGTACATAGTACTGGAACTACAAAAATAAGTGTAGATGAATACTAACAGTGAAATATGTATTGAATGGGACATTCACAGTTCCATAATTCAGAAACATATGACAACACAAGTTTATGCTATTATGGGCAATAATAAGTTCTGCAACAAGACATTGGAAAAAGCTGATAGAAACAGTTGGTGTCAATTAATTCTCAGTGTCTACTTGACAGTGGTTATATCAATATCAATTTATACACTACATCACAACATACATTCACACAGGTAAACAAGAAAGTTTAAAATGTTGCGTGGCTTGTTTTAGTCCATTCATCCAAAATTTTCTTGCTCATATAAGTATATTATGTGAATGAAAATTTACAGTCATCTTTAATGTTACTGAAAACAATTAGAAGCATTCATAACCACAACACAATAGGAAAGTTTTAAATAATTTCAGAACTTATATTAGGAAAACCTTTTATCTTTATTAAGAACAGTTGATATTTCTTCTTTTAGTTTCATGATTTACATTATGAGATGTGTAATTTTTCTTTTCATCTTCACACTAAAGTTTTAAATTAATGAATACTACATAAACAAAAGCACAGTAAAAAATAAAATCCACACAATGAAGTTATACTCAAATGAAAGTTTTTTTAACCAGACAGCAACAAATCTACATAAGAAAACATACATACATTGATATCAGATATCTTAGTCTTTTTTGACTAAATTTTAGGAAATAGCTGAAGGAAAGAAAACCAGGTATTACCTTAAAGAGTCATTCAGGATCTTTGGTCAATGACAATGTAGCAGGGTAGTTTACTTATTTATATCTAATTTATCAGGGTGCATGGTACCATATGTGCCGAAGAAACTTAGTCTGAGAGTGAGTCAATACATAGTTTTTTTGTGCAAGTTGTTTATAACTTTTCATTTCCTGCATTTAACTCCTGCTACCTTCAGAATTTGAAAGAGTGTATTGCAGTCAACATTATCAAAATTTTTCACTGTTGTTGTAACTGTGGCATTCAGTCCAAAGACTGGTTTCATGCAGCTCTCCATACTATCCTATCCTGTGCAGTCTTCTTCATCTCTTAATAAGAACAGCAATGGAAGGTCCAATAAGGAATGTTAATAATAATATGTAGATAGGGAACAACTCACTGTAAAGATGAACGTTGAGCCTCCGACAGACACAAATAAAAGAAACACAAACACACACAATTTTAAATTTTTGGCTGTGGCCTTCCTCAGAAAGAGAACACTCATCCACCCAATCAATCAAGCACACTCATCCACACAGGTCAGCCATCTCTGGCCGCCCAAAACAGTCTCACTACACGACAAGAGGAAGGGACTGTGTTGGGCGGCCAGAGATGACTGATGTGTGTTGATGAGTGTGCCTGAGTGATTGTGTGGATGAGTCTTTTTTTCTGAGAAAGGCCGCGACCAAAAATTTAGAATTGTGTGTGTGTTTACATATCTATTATTTGTGTCTGTCAGCGGCTCAATCTTTGTCTTTATAATGAGTTGTTCCCTATCTACTTATTATTATTAAGAACAGCAACCTACGTCCTTTTGAACTTGCTTACTCTATTCATCTCTTGGTCTTGCTCTATAGTTTATACCCATAAACTTGCTTCCAATGCTAAATTGATGATTCTCTGATGTCTCAGAATGTGTTCCACCATTTGATCTCTTTCTGTAGTCATATAGTTTACAGAATGTTAATTAGAAAATTTATAAGGGACAAGAACCAATGAATTAATAAGTCCAAAATTTGCAGGATGCTATATAAAAACAACTTAATCGCTCAGTTTATTCAATTCTGCTGGAAGTTTACTGATAAATGACACCAGTACTTATGAAAGTGCTACACTAGTACAAACTTTGTTTTCCATCTAGTGCTCAATTAATACGATGCTGCAATTTCTTCTGAAAGTCAATATTTCCAAAAGAAAAACACCTGTGAAGGAGCATATGTACAGAAATGGCAGAATTAGAATATTCCAAGACACCTGAACAATGGCCAACACATAGTCCACGAACTACTCTCATAAATACAAATATGACTAACTGTCCATTTTTGGTTAAATAATATTTTTTGTGAGCACATAGTCTAATAAAGTGAGATTAACTTCTACACATAGTAACATTTGTTTTTTATCATGTTGCTCTTAGGCTTTTGTTCTGCTCCAGCAGCTTGCAGTGAGCCTATTTAGTAGAGAGTCCTCCCCCCAAGTCCCCCCCCCCCCCCCCGCGCCCCTACAATGCAATGTCTGCAGAGGCGTTAGTTATGCCACTGCATCCACATATATACTTCTTGATATTAAATGAAGTAAGACTGTATGTAGGAAATAAGGACAAGAAAAACTTACAACATTTAGACCAAATTACCTAGGTTTTTGGGTGTAGTACATATGGAGAGTTGAAAATATGAGTGTAAAACATGAAGAATTAGATATCCTCAAACTAACCAAATATTTTGTAGTTAATAACATTTAAATAACAGAAGATAATGGGATTTGAGTGATCATTCGAAATCATCTTCAAACCTATACACATGGTCTATCACTCAAAACATATGCCCAATTCTCCTACAAGACCTCTATTGTATCAACAAATGAATTAACTACTTCTATAATACAGAAGATCCCTGACATATATACAAACCTGAAGAGAATGTCTCCACCATATGCATACAATCGTAGTGGATCAACAGAGGTGAGTACTGTATACACACCAATATCAAACTTGTAGCCATCAATAAGAAGGGGATTGCTTACATACTCTTGTACAAAAGTAGAATCATCATTAAGATTTATCTCATTAATTGAGAGAATTTTAATTCCTCGGTGTTGATTATGTTTCTGCACAAACATAGCTCCAGGTCTGGATGAAGCCTGTAACAGAAAACAATTACTAGTTTATCACAAACAATACTCTTTAGTTTTACATATGCTCAACAGCAAAGATGATAACTGAATAACATCAAATGTCGGACATAGGAATGTACAATATGCAAATGACAATTTACAAAAAGATCCTACATGGGAAGATTCACTTTTAATCAGGGACAAAGCAAGATCAAGTTAACACTTTAATTTATACATAGAAGAGGCTCTTGAATAAGTGAGGGAGAATTCACAGATAAGTATTGTAATATAAGGCCAAAAAATAGATGTCACAATATGCTGATGACACTGCTGCCATAGCTGAGAGTGAAGAAGATCTTGTAACGCTGCAAAATAGAATGGATGAAATTATGGAGGGATGACTATAATTTGAAAATAAATAAAGAAAAAAACAAAAGTTATATCATGTGACAAAGAAGGACAATCTAAAAGTCATATTCTTGAAGACAATGTATGGTACTACTTGAACAAGTTGATAAATTTACTTATCTATGCAGTAGGATCACGAGGGATGGAAGAAACAAAGCAGAAGTAAGAAGCAGAATTGTTCAAGTGAAAAGTGCTTTCAGCAAAAAGTAAAAGCTCTTAACTTCTAAGAGCATCAGTCTTGAAGTCAGTAAAAGGTTTCTGACGTCTTATGTCCGGACAGTGGCATACTGTGGCTGTGAAACATGGACTCTGGGAACTGAGGAAGAGAAGACACTAAATTCTTTTGAAATGTGATGTTTTCAGGGTACTTTTAAAATAACAATATGCAGTAAAACCACATTTTTATGTTCCTGGATTTTACGTTTTGCCGCTATTTACACCATTTTTTGTCGGTATCGTAAAATTTCCTATGTTCACAATGTTAATTCGTCCCCGTTTTTATGTTAACATATTTACACTTTTTGAAACCATGTTCATGAGGAAAAAATGACATAATTGACATAAATTGACGCTGGCATGGCTTTCGCCTTAAAGTATAGTCTTTATAAACATTATGCAGTCATGTTTCTTGACACTTTGCATTTATTCAAACATATATTTCACGTTTCGTTGTTTGCAGTACATGACTAGTTGACTTACGACGTGGTAGCTGATGGGAGTATAGTATCCCATCAGCCACTGCGCCAACTGTCAGCTTGGCTTTGTTTAGGCAACTGGTAGTTTTTCATGCTTTGCATGACATGTTTTGAAAATTTATTCTTATTGTGAAATGCAAATATTTATCTAAGTATTTGTTTTTCTTTTTAATTTTTATAAATGGTGAGACTGATGGTTTGTTTGTGTATGTTTTTCTACACACTGAAAGGGGCATGGTACATTATAACCTGAAAAAAATTGATAATAGTGTGAGATGCTGACCCTATGCAGAGGACACAAAAATACTTATGCTTCTATTTGCACTTGAGAATGTGAATAAATTCTCCAATATTGTCATGTGAAACATGCAGTTTTACTAAATAAATAATTAATGCCAGTTAAAGGCTAGCTGACTAATCGATTATGATGAATGAAATTAAATCAAAAATTTCTACTTCCCATAAAATTATCAGTTCCAGTTCTGCCTGGCACCCTTTCCCTCTCAATGTTGCCATATGTCAATGTCATCTTTATGTTCCTCTAGCCACAACCATTTGTCATAATATTCTACGAATATTAAAATTGTAAACAATACTGCAGGACTTCCAACAATCCATTGTCTACTATTACCTTGAGGAAACAGGAAGCATTAGGAAATAGTGCATTGTCAAAATATGTATTGTTGCTTAATCAGGGTGGCCACCAAATCTTCATTTTCAAATTCAAGGTTTTTTCCCGGTTTTCCAGGTTAAAAATAGTTATTTTCCAGGTTTTCATGAAACTTAATTTTGCTCAAAGGGTTTAGCAAACAACTATACCGCAAAGAAACTAGTTACATATTTTTAAGACATATTGCATCCAAGTTGAACCATGTCACGTTGTAATATACATCAAGCAGTGGTGAATCCTGGATTTGGATTGGGGAGAGAGGGAAGGGGGAGGGGAGCAAAGCTCATACAAATTGTGGCATTGTACCTCAAACTGATCTACAAAGAACCAGCTCATATTATGAGGTTTTTCCTCATGGTTTTAGGGGATCTGCAGCCCCATAGACCCCCCTCCCCCACCCCAGATTCGACACTGATATAATGTATAGTACAGGGTGTATATTTTAAGTTGACAAACCAGGTTTCAACAACGGTTTTCACCATTATTAACGGACGGCAGAGGCGTAGGAAATGATACTGAACTTGAATTGCCTCCACTGTTTGGGAGCGGTGTGGGTGGCTGGTGTAAAATTGTAAATGGAAACTCCCATTTTTTATTGCAGATTCAGATTCTACAGACTAAATCATGTATAGTTTGGTTGATTTTTTTAATTCAATTGCCAACATATTGCACCGTAATGGTAAAAATGATTTGCCATACTGCTGAAGAAATGTACCACCCAGGAAAGAAAATAAAGATTAATCATATTGATGATGCTTCAGAACCCAACTTCGATGTTTTTTCTTACTTAAACTACAGGGATTACTTATTTACACTACATTACATTTCGAACTGGTCGTGTAATCTGAGCAATAGGATATATATGCGAACGATCGTTTAACTCTTAAAGCCGCGAGATCTCATGGGTTAAAAATCCCGGTTTCTGGCTGAAATTCAAGGCTTTTTCCCGGTTTTCCCCGGTTTTTTCAAATTCAAGGCTTTTCCCCGGTTTTCCCGGTTTCAAGGTTCGGTGGCCACCCTGTTAATTTATAAGTTGGAGTATATGCAAGACTTTCAAATAATTATATCAACGTAAAGGAAATTAAAAAATTTAATTACTAAATAATTGTCCAATGTCTATATTAGTAGTAAACAGTTTGAAAATGTTATTAGTTATGATAACCGCTCTCTCAAAGAAGGATCTGTACCAAAAGATTGGAAAGTTGCACAGGTCACACCTATATTGAAGAAAGGCAGTAGGAGTAACCCACTAAACTACAGGCCTATTTCATTGACGTCAAGTTGCAGCAGGGTTTTGGAACATATCCTGTATTCAAATATTATGAATTATCTCGAACAGAATGATCTGCCCAATGATGCCATATGTAGTCATCCCAAATCTCCCTCGCATCACAAGCTGATATGTCCTTAGATGCAGTAGCAGACCAATTGGCTCCACCATGTCCAATTACGACGTAATTCAAAATCTGGAATATTGGTTTCGTCTTCTTTGGTGAATGAGTTTCTAAAAGCTATGTTTAGTAACTCTGCTTCAGTAGCGCTGTCATCGGCAGGATCACCATTACTGTCACATAGTGAGGGTATTGTAACTTGTGTTTTGCCCCTAGTATATTTAACATATGACCAAAATCTCTTTGGGTTTTCAGTCAAATTTCAAGAAAAAGTTTCGTTGTGATAAGTATTGTAGGCATCTCGCATTGAGATCCTTGCTAAATTTCGAGCTTCTATGTAGGATCGCCAATCCTGGAGATTTTGTATTCGTTTAAATTTAGCATGCCTTTTCCTTTGCTTTTGCATCAGTGTCCTGACCTGTTTTATATACCAAGGGGGGGTCACCTCCTTCTTTTATTAATTTATTTGGTATAAAACTGTCAATTGCTGTCGATACCACTTCTTTGAATTTGAGCCACATCTGATCTACACCTATGTTTAGTGTTAGAAACGAGTGGAAGCTGTCTTTCAAGAAGCAGTGTATTTTATTTCTATCTGCTTTCCTGAACAAATATACTTTTCGTTTATTTTTGGTAACTTGGGGACTTTCGATATTGAATCTCGCTACGACAGCTCTGTGTTCACTAATACCTGTATCCGTTTTGATGCTCGTTATGAGCTCAGGATTATTTGTTGTTAAGAGATCAAGTGTGTTTTCACATCAATTTACAATTCTAGTTGGCTCATGAACTAATTGTTTGAAGTAATTCTCAGATAATGCGTTGAGTACAATTCCGCATGATGTTTTATTGGTACCTCCTGATTTATAAGTATAATTTCACCAACAGATTGAGGGTAAATTAAAATCACCGCCTACTATTGTCGCAATTCACTCTGCCCATCAGATCATTTATATAGCTATTAAATAACAGTGCTCATATCTGTAATGTGGTACCATATCAAACGCCTTTCGAAAATCTAAAAATACCATAGCTCATAAGGTGTCATTAGAAAAAAGAGCTACCTGAGTTTTGCAAAATAAATGCTTCCTAAAGCACTGACGATATTTAAGGAGCATGTTAACCTTAGTGCCTTATGTTGAAAGTTGACTGGATACTACAAATGACCCTCAATGACTGCCAAAGAGAAAAAATGCTATTTTTGGAATCAGTGGTGAAATCTGTGGCATACTGTTTAGAAAGACACATAACACAGAGATACATTCCTGGACTTTGAAATGATCGTTTCAGCTTGGTTTCTATTAACTATTGTCAATCTCAGTACTTACAAGCTTCTATCACTATCTGTCAGCACCACTGTATAGTAGTATTACAAAAAATTGTCTTTCCTAAATTAAATGCGGTCTAAGAAAATGTGATGCTGAAGGAATTAGATTAGGTAACGAAACAATAAAGATGGTACATCAGTTTTGTTACTTGGGCAGTAAAATAACATATGGTGGTCGCAGTACAGAGGATATAAAATGGTGAATGGCAATGGAAAGAAAATCGTTTTTGAAAAAGAGAAAATTGCTAACATCAAATATTAATTTAAGTGTAAAGAAGTCCTTTCTGAAGGCATTTGTGTGGAGTGATGCCTTGTATGGGAGTGACACATGGACGATAAATAGTTCAAACAGGAAGAGGATAGAGGCTTTTCAGATGTGGTGCTACAGAAGAATGCTAAAGATTAGGTGGATAGATCGCATAACTAATAAAGAGGTACTGACCAAAATTGGCAAGAATAGGAATTTTTGGTATACCTTGACTAAAAGAAGGGATCACATGGTAGGTCACATTCTTAGATGATAATAATAATAATAATAATAATAATATGGTTTTCTATTCTGTAGGAACCAATTAAGGAGTGAGACTCCATAGTCATGGAACAAGTCAATAAATGAATTTTTACACAAGAATGGCTATAGAATTTTTTTAAGTAATCCTATGCACTTGACAATCTTAAGACAAAGAGAAAAGAATCAATAAAGAAAAAAATGAATTAGCTTCATTGTTTAACTTTCCTAGGAGTTCCTCAACAGAATTAAAGGAGTGAACCATGAGGTAACTCTTCAATTTAGATTTGAAAGCGCATGGGTTAAGTTAAGATTCTTTCGTTCTTGTGGCAGCTTATTGAAAATGGATGCTACAGAATACTGTACACCTTTCTGCACACGTGTCAAGGTGGTGTCCTGCAAATGTAGATTCAACTTCTGTCTAGTATTAACCGAGTGAAAGCTACTAACTCGTGGGAATAAGCTGATATTATTCACAACAAAAGACATTAAAGAAAAAACTTATTGTGACACCAGTGTCAAAATTCCCAGACTACTGAAAAGGGGTCGACATGACATTCATGAACTTGTAGCGATCTACAGTGCCGATAATGCAAACAGCTGTTTTATTGGCGCGGCTGTCAAATGAGCCCTCATGCCTGCCGCCAGGAGTGCTGTGTTTTAAAAATACTCTCTGGTGTAGTGCGATGTTCCGTGACAAGCACGCTCTGTGCAATGTTATAAACTTTACTTAGTTACCGTCTCCAGGTTTTGTCATTCAAGTCTTTTATATTCTCTCATGAAATGACTAGTTGTACGATTTACGGATTTAAGTAAATAAAAATGTTTCCCTGTTTGTTCCTGGAAATTCAGCATTAATTATTCGTAAAGAGCTGGCTGAGAACTGTATATCAAAATATTGTTTTGATTGCTAATAACTAGCAAACTCCGAAATTGGTGACCTCAACATGATTCAGCCAGCGGGAACTATCCATACTACAACAACAAAATCAACAGAATAAACCTTGCTTCCGCAGATTTATATTTAGCAGAAATGGAAGACGTAGCGGCAGTATCCCAACTCACAGTGCGGCTACCTCCATTTTGGCCAAACAATCCAGCACTATAGTTTGCTCAGGTTGAAGCAAGTTTTCTCTGTGCGGGAATATCTAATGACTCAATGAAATTCGCCCTGGTGGTCAGTCAATTAGACCATCGTTACACTGCTGAAGTCCAGGACATAATCACTGCACCTCCGACAACAGTCTTGTACAAAGGACTTAAAACTGAGTTGATACGAAGGGTGTCTGCATCACAAGAAGAGCGTGTGAGACAAGCGCTTACACAGGAAGAGATCGGTGACAGAAAACCGTCGCAACATCTACAGCACCTGCACAGTAAAGCCTATGTAGGCACAGCACCTGATACTCTGTTACGCACAGTGTGGAGCAGCTGACTGCCTGTCCAGTTAAAAGCTATAGTCGCATTACAAGCTGATATGTCCTTAGATGCAGTAGCAGACCTGGCAGATAAAATTCAGGACGCAATTATGCCGTTACTCAGTGAAACTGCAGCAGTGTCATCTAACAGCGCATTGACGCACGGATTAAGAACGCCTCGCCGGAAAAGTGTACGCCCTGAGCAAGCAACTTAGTGAACTGCTGTCTCGCCGAAGCTACAGGAGACGTCATTTTCAGAGATCTAGAAATCATTCTTCAAATAAATCATTAGCTGCAAGTGACACAGAAAAACCGACTTCCGACATTTGTTGGTACCATCGGAAATTCGGAGAGCATGTGCCCAAGTGTACTTCGCCATGTGCTTACCCAAACAGCAGCGGCAGTCAGAATTAGGCGCACCTGATTGCCAGTCGCCTTCACTGCGCCTCTTGATATAGACAGGAAGACCGGACAAAAGTTTTTGACAGATACTGGATTTGATTTGTGTATTATTCCATGCACTTTGTTAAACAAACATTGACCATCGACATCATTTTGTCTTTCTGCAGCCAATAACTCTACCATAACTACCTATGGCACAAATGCATATGGAACTGGATTTGAGGTTGTGTCGTGTATTTGCTTGGAATAGCGGACCATAGCGGACATGGTGGAGCCAATCATTGGAGCGGACTTTCTGGCACGTCTCGTTAACAGCGTCACTGACCTTGATGCTAACAGGTTTCGACGCGCTGCAACAACGTACAGCGCTAAGCTGATCCAGGTGGCAGATAACAACAAATACGCCGAGGTATCACAAGATCTTCTGGCACACCAAAAGAGGTACATCACAGCACTCTACATTTTATGAAGACTACTAAGGAAGGAATCATTCGCCCTTCTAATAGTCCCTGGCCGTCTCCTCTACATTTAGTGCCAAAAAAGACTGGCGCGTGGTGCCCTTGTGGAGATTACCACGCTCTTAATAACAGTACTGTACCAGATCAATACCCTGTGCCTTTGTTGAGGGACTACAACTATGCCGTGTCTGATGCAACTATATTTAGCATACTTGATTGTGCCAAAGCCTATACATAAATTCCTGTGGTGGAAGAGGCAATACCGAAGACGGCTATAATAATACCATTTGGCCTTTTTGAGAGTCTTTTCATGTCATTTGGTTTACAAAATGCTGCCCAGACCTGGCAGAGATTTATACATTCAGTGCTTCTTGGTTTGCCGTTTTGTTTTGCTTATTTGGATGATATTCTTGTCTTCTTGTCCACGGAAGAAGAGCACCACAAACATTTGACTGAAGTTTTTAAGCGCTTAGATCAGCATGGGGTTATACTGAATACAGGCAAGTGTGTTTTTGGAAGACCTGAAGTTACCTTTCTAGGACATCTGATCTCTCCTGCAGGATCGTTACCGCTTCCTGAGAAAGTAGAGGCTATATTAAAAATGTCACGGCCAGAAACTGCAAAAAAACTGTGCCGTTTTCTCGGAATGTTAAATTTTTACTGTCATCACGTGCCCCACTCAGTTGAGCTTTAAGAACCATTGACAAATGCTCTGTCAGGCTCTAAGAGGAAAGACTCCCTTACAGTGGACTGACGCTATGAACACGGCTTCTGATGGAGCTAAATGCTGCATAGCAAATGCTGCACTACTTGCACACCCTGTATTAGATGCGCCCCTCGCTTTAGTGATGGATGCTAGCCATTGCAACAGCTCGTAGATGGTGGATGCCATCAATTAGCTTTTTATTCACATAAGCTCTGTCCTTCAAGGCAAAAATGTAGCGCTTATGATCATGAACTTTTGACTGTTTACGAAGCTGTCAAGTATTTTCGGCCACAACTGGAAGCTAGAGAGTTCACAATTTTCACTGACCACAAGCCGCTCATCTATGCTTTCCAGCAAAATAATGACAAGTGCTCACCCCGACAATACAAATATTTAGAGTTTTTAGCTCAATTTAGTACAAACATACAGCATATATCAGGCATTGACAATATTGTAGCTGACTGCCTGTCACGGGTAAATAGTATAGTGAAGATAATAGATTCTGAGCAACTTGCTGAAGCACAAGAATCAGACCAGGAGCTTCAGAATCTTCTGAAAGATACTTCGTCCAGTTTGAAATTGCGGCAGGTCAGCATTCCTACCACTAATGTTAAACTTTATTGTGAGGTTTCGCATGGGAGCACTCGTCCATTTCTGACAGCTGCATTTCGCAGACAAGCTTTTGAGAATCTGCACGCTTTTGAGAATCTGCACAACTTATGCCATCCAGGCATCAGAGCTACAGTTCATCTTGTTACCAGCCGTTTTGTGTGACCAGGAATGCAGGAGGATTGTCGTGAGTGGACTCAATCATGTGTTCAATGTCAATGTAGTAAAATATTCCTACATACACATGCGCCTTTGGGAAACTTTCCAGAGACAACCGCCAGATTTACACGTGTCCACATTGATGTGGTAGGACCACAGCCTTCATCAAACGGACAAAGTTATCTGTTGACAGCCTTTGACCATTTTACCCGATGGCCTGAAGCCATACCAGTGGAAAATATTTCAGCAGAAACATTAGCCTTTGCTTGTGATCCTTTCTGGTTATTGATAAGTGTTATAGTAATCCAAACAGTATTGGGTTTTCCTGCCTGTTTGTACATAGAACAATTAGCTCAGATGGTCTCACAGAACACACAGCAAAGAAAAATACACTACACTAAAGACATTGTAAAGCCATGTTACTTCAAAATAGTTAAAACAATTGTAAAATTAAACAAAAATTATTAATATACCACATAATATAAAAGTTATCACAATAACATTTTGAACACTCACATACTGAAGAAACTTTTCCTTATCTTTAGGCAACCTGAATGCTGCAGGTATGTATGACAGATTTGATGTAGAAAGGTCTACTTTATTTGTGATATATCCAGAACCTGGAAAATGGTTCACCTGCAAATACACACATTAAAAATACATTACAATATCAATATAGTGATCACAAAACTTTTAATAGTGACTAATATATTTAATAGTATATAGTTCCCTATTAACAAAGAAAAGAAATAAAGACCATCACATGCCAAAAACAGTTTGGGAAGAACAGTGTAAATATCCAAAATAAATTGCTGATCATAACAAAAAGTTAATTGCAAGGCTAGTTAAAAAATAGAATTACACAAATATCGATCATGGATTAAGAGAAGTGAGATCAGATGGAAAGGAAATCATTGAAAGGACTAAAGAATACTGATGTACATCTGTATATCTTTAAAAGGCTAATGAATAGGTAGGTAAGCTAACTTGATTAAAGAACACAATAGACTTTATAACAGGTAAAAAACACATGGCAGCTTTTAAAAAAAGCACTGGTGACAACACAATATCTGAAGCAAAATTCAATGTAGAAATTTCAGATTTATTTGAGATTAAACAATGAGGGAATTTGTGAATATATGGACTATCTCTACCAGCATCAGGAAGCAGCACCTAATAGTCCTATCTCGCACATATCAAGACCGTGCACACTCTGACAGGAAGCACTATCACATTTGTCTTTAATAGGTTTTATTGACTCATAAGAAAGTAAAGGAAAGGACATCATGAATAAAATATTAAACACATTGTGTAATACAGCATTAAGTAAATAGTTAAAGGGAACACAAACTGTGGGAGCATTTGTTTTTCTGTGTTTTAACAGTGTGACTGCCGCACACTGCTGGCAGTAAGAAGTGTAAATTATAGAAGACTCTTTCAGATTGTGTGACACAGAAAAGAGAAAAGGCAAAATAAATATTAAAAGTGTCTGACCAATACTGGTTCATAAAACAGTTGAAGGTTGAGCTACAGGGTTGGACTTGACGGTTGAACTTCACAGTTGTAACTAGTCATAGTTGGATGTAAATAACTGTTTGGCTTTATAAAGAGAAAAGTCAGCAAAGAACTGTTGGAAATGTGTTAACTAAATATTTTCCATAGTTCTTTGGTGTTATATGACTTCTACAGTTGTTATCTGACAATGTTCTCTTGTGCATAGCTTTATGTATGGTTTCAATGTGTGTTAATAAAAAAAAATATTTTATTTATTTATTGTAGTAATTATATATATCATTTCACCATGTAAAACTTTAAAAATTCAACAGTTTATGGGCCCAGATATAAGAAGGATCAATGTGAAATAATAAATTGTGCGGTAATACAGATATTCACCATTGAGACACTTAGATGACCAGTGAGGTGTTGTCAACGTTACATTGAAACATATGAAATCTAGTTTTCCCACTAAGGATCGAAAGGCAAAATCAAATCTAATCCTTTTGATTGATCCATTAAATTATGTTCACATAGGAGGTTACATCAGCAAAGGAGGTATGGGACAAACTAAAAAGTGCATTTGAAGAAGGATGCTTAACTAGGATAGTAAGATTATTACAAGAGCGGGTAACTACAAGATTGAACAAGTGTAAAAGTGTGGACAAACACATGAATAAAATAATTTCAATCTCAAATCACCTGTTAGGTATTGGTTTAGAAATTACAGATGAACGGATCAGCACTTTATTGTTAACTGGACTACCTGAGAAATATTCACCTATGATTATGGGCCTGGAAAGTTTGGGAGTGCCCATTCAAATGTTCAAATGTTTGTTAAGCTTATGGGACTTAACTACGGGGTTATCAGTCCCTAAACTTACAAACTACTTATGAACTACTTACGAACTAGGACGGCACAAATATCCATGCCCGAGGGGGGATTCGAACCCCCGACCGTAGTGGCCGTGCTGACCGTGACTGGAGCGCCTCAGTCACCTCGGCCACCGCAGCCGGCGGAGTGCCCATTAAAATAGACAGTGTACAGGTAAAAATTCCACAGCATGTGAAACTTGAGCCAGATATTCTAGAGAAAGAAACGATGTTGGCTTTATACTCTAAACACAAGAAGAAGAAGCCAGTAAAGCGTTTCAGATGCCAGATGACTGGACATTTTGCATCACAATGTAATGAAAGGTAGTGTACAGGAGAAGAAAACCACACTGCTTGTAGTAACCCTGAGAGGGTTAGACACTTTCTGCTTTCTATTCTTTAAGTGAAGGAAGTGATGAACAAGCAGGATAGTTTCTAAATTCAGGAGCACCTGTACACATTATTAAAGAACTATCAGTTGTGTATGATGTTCTCTTAAAGACTGCCATTGGGATTTCCACAGTTGATGGGACTAAGTTAAAGTGTGAAGTCACAGGATAAGTTAATCTTAATTTGCTAGTGAATGGGGAAAAACAAATTGTTACTGCTCATGATGTACGTTATATCAAAAAAATTGCAACTAATTTGCTGTAAGTGAATAGCAAAGAAGGGTAAAAATGTTGTTTTTGATATACAGAGAGCCAAAATAATTGACTCAAGTGGTGATATTCTAGCTTCTGCAAACAATGTTAGAAGTATTTACAAGTTAAATATAGTTCATGATACTGATGAAATCACTCAGTTTATGCTGCAAAAAGGTTTCTTGTGGCATAGGAGACTTGGACATTTGAATAGGAGAAATATAGTCTTATTGAAGAATATGGCAACTGGGTTGTAAAACTATGAAAAGAATAATGTGCAGTGTGAGGTATGTCTGCAAGGAAAGCAAGCTAGACTGCTACTTAAATCTAGTCCAAGTAGATCTGTACAGAAGTCTTGCAGATCATTCATTCATATCTCTGTGGGCCTTAGGAGACAACTACTATTTCTTAGCTTTTATAGATAATTTTTCCAGGTATATTCATGTTTACTTTATAAGTACCAAGGTTCAAGTTAGTGATGTATTTTCTGTGTGTTGTGAAATGGTAGAAAGACAAACATGGAAGAAAATTAAAATTATTAGATCAGACAATGGGTTAGAATATGTAAATGAACAGTTTAAGAAACAATAATATAGTAAGGACAGTTTACAACTCACCACAAAGGCGTGGCGACGAGTTGGCCTTATCCTCTACAATCCAAAAGAGATCATCTCGAGAAGGGAAATATAATTATCAAGTATCCATGCAGAGAAGAAATGCTACAAGATCTCCTAACCTAGCCTCTCAATAAGGACAAGTTTCAGAAGTTGGTGAAACAGTATGGTCTAACCTGTGAAATGTAGTGTCCACTAACTGAAAAATATTTGTTCAAGGGGAGGTGTTGGAGATGTGTGAACTAAATATTTTCCAGTATATATAGGTCTTTAGTGTTATACCTCTTCCTTGATTGTTGTTTGACAACATTGTCTTATGCGTAGCTTTGTGTATGGTGTCAATAAAATGTTTTGTTTTGTCCATAATTAATTACGTATGTCATTTCTGTGGTGTCGCACAAGTACAAAGTGCGCGCCACCTACTTTCGCCGCGCGCCGTCATGCACGCACGGCGCGGCGTTCTCACGTCGACAGCCACGAGCGCCCTCTGGGACAACGCCGCTCGTGGCCACCACTGAAGGACTTCGGGCACTTCGCACTTCGGACTGAGGAGGCAACGAGTAAACACTTCGGACGGAGATAGCAACCCGATAGGACCTTCGTAATCCGATAGGCACGAGGGAAGACTTTGCTATTTGTACAGGCACTAGGCAGGCCTCTAACAACTATGTATCGACATTCTGCACTACTATGTAAAAGTTAAGTATTGTTACGTTCTGTGCAATATATACCTTTCTAATTTACTCTAGTGTTTATAGTTTCTGGCTGCTCCCCTCCGTACCTGCACCAGCGTGTCGGTCTCATTCCACTCGGCCACCGACACCTACGACAAGGCTGGGACACAAAAGCGGCGACGAAGTCGGGACATAAAAGTG
This sequence comes from Locusta migratoria, assembly GCA_026315105.1. Classification (NCBI taxonomy): domain Eukaryota; kingdom Metazoa; phylum Arthropoda; class Insecta; order Orthoptera; family Acrididae; genus Locusta; species Locusta migratoria. Next base: position 317,498,840 of record CM048747.1, on the reverse strand, counting down.
GCGACGAGGAGTGATAGAACCTTGGACCAGCCCGCTTACAGCAGCCAGACAGCAGCAGTCGGAGCACGCAGAAATTGCTCCCGCCCACCCACCCTTATTATAAGATTTTTGGGGGAACATTTTCAGTTACGTGTTTGTGGACTTTTTTGTTGCAGAGCGAGTCCTCTTTCATATTGCATTTGTGTTTTGTTATAATTTACTTATATACGCGGCGCCTAATCGGTCAGCATGGCCACTACCCCGAACCCAAACTTAATGGAAATTATTCAGTTACAGACGGCGCAAATTACCCAGCTTCTCCAGGCCGTGTCGCAGTTGACGACACAGGCTGCTCACCAACAACAACAGTCGTCACATCAGCAGCCCACACCTGCTGCCGCACCGCTTCCGACGTTCCGCCAGTACAACGAACGTGAGGAAGAATGGAGTGACTATTTCGCGCAGTTTCAAGAACTCGTCGCGGCTCATCAAATTACAGGTCAGAGAGTGAAGAACCTTTTCTTATCGATTGTGGGCCCCCAGACTTTCGTACTATTGCAAAAACTTTTCCCTCTCGCATCTCCTCGTGATGTAGACTTTGAACAAATTGTAGATGCACTGAATGCTCATTATGAGAGAAAAGTTCTTGTTGCCGCTGCACGATACCGATTTTTCAGACTTAAAAAATTACCGCAGCAGTCACACCAAGAGTGGATTACGGAATTGAAGGGCTTAACCCGCCAATGTAAATTTACTTGCTCTTGTGGACTTTCGTATAGTGACGTGATGTTGAGGGATGCGATTACGCAGAATATTCAGGACCCCAGAATTAGAGCAGCAATTCTGAAACAGTCTGACCCCTCCTTAGACAGTGTACTGCAGCTTATAGAAGCGCATGATACTTTTGACTTAGCTGATGTAGAAATGCAAAGCCATAGTGTAAATTCAGTGCGCCGTAACGGACGCTTTCCTAGCCGTAGTTCTCAGTATAGCACTTGTGATTCTTTAAATTCTACAGGCCGTGCTGAACAGACAGTGAACAGTAGCCAGTGTAAAAGTGCGACGCAAAGGTCGCCCCGTCGTGTTAGAAACAGTAATTTGAATAACGGGCGCCAACGCTCATTTCAGAAAAATGTACGTAAATCTTGCCCCCAGTGTGTGTCTCGCCACAAGCGTGCTCATTGCCCTAGTCGCAACGCAACCTGTTATCAATGTGGCAAATTGGGACATGTGCAGTCTGTGTGTATGCAAATTAAAAACTCGAACAGTAACGTTAGAAACGGTGCTTCGCACAGTGCGAGAGCAGTGCATACAGTCAATGTTATACACGCTGAGGAATTGAACAGTGCTTTCCTTGGATCTCAATTGCAAGAAAGTAGTTCTGCGCCTATGGCAAAACTATATAGTGCACCACGTAGCAAGCGCCGACGAGCGCGTAAAACAGTGCAACGGAAAAGGGTTCGGGACAAGCAAAATGACTATGAACAGTGCATTCCTGTAGTGAAAATAGTGCCTTCCGCAACTACTAACTGTAATAGTGCCCAGTACTGTGTAGCTAGTGACGGTAGAATTGGTGTAGCTACTCAAAGTAATTTTAGTGCAGTAGCCTCGCATTGCGCGGACGCCGATCCGGCGGTAGTGTCATCTAGTGACAGTGTGGTTACTCCCCTGTGTGCCGAGTATGCGCCGCTTCCTACCGCACGCAACCCGCGCAACCGCAGAAAACAATATGTATTAGACGTTGCCCACATTCGCGCACCGGTCGTGCGCCAGAAGCACAAGCTGTTTGTTACTCTCTCTATAGAAAATAAGACTGTGCAATTTCAGCTTGATACTGGTTCCGCTGTTACATTAATTAATAAAGATACTTATGAACTTCTGGGTTCGCCAAAATTGTCGCCGTCACAGCAAGTTTTAACAGCTTACACAGGTCAAAATATTCCCGTGCTAGGAACGTGTAGCCTGCCTGCCTCTTTTCAAGGTGTTACGAAAACAGTTGCTTTTGTTGTTCTTCAGGCCAAATCTACGCAGAACATTTTTGGACTAGATGCTTTTGACTTGTTTGGTTTATCAATTCAAAGAGATGTGCTTCAAATTTCGTCAATAGTGCCTCAGGATAAAATCAATGCATTGTGTGACAAATACAGTGACTTGTTTTCACCGGAACTAGGTTGTGCGAAAGACTTCGTGGCACATGTGACTTTAAAAGAATCTGCAGTTCCAAAGTTTCGTAAAGCTAGACCAGTGCCTATCGCCTTGCGTGATACAGTTGCCGAAGAACTTAAACGTTGGCAAGATAGTGGGGTGATTTCTCCTGTTTCTGCGAGTCAGTGGGCCTCGCCTATAGTAATTATACCCAAGCCGTCAGGAAAACTTCGTATCTGTGCGGACTTTAAATCAACAGTGAACAGTCAAACAATTGTGGACACTTATCCCCTGCCCAGACCTGAGGAACTGATGGACAAATTAGGACAGTCTCGCTTCTTTTCTAAGATTGATTTAGCAGAGGCATACTTACAGATTCCACTTGATGACGAGTCAAAAAAGTTTTTCGTCATTAATACTCACATGGGCCTTTTTCAATTTCAACGCCTACCCTTTGGCAGTTCTTCCGCTCCCGCTATTTTTCAGCGTTTTTTGGAACAGCTGACAGTTTCTGTACCTTGTTGCTCGAACTATTTAGATGACATTGTGGTATCCGGACGTACAGTTGAAGAACATTTAGCAAACCTGGAGTGCCTTTTCCAAGTTTTGACTGCAGCAGGTCTACGTTGCAATAAAGCAAAGTGTTCGTTTTTTCAAACTGAAATAGAGTACCTAGGCCATGTGATTAATGCCCAAGGAATTCATCCCTTACAGTCACATCTTCGAGCAATCAAAGACTTGCCTCCTCCTAAGAATGTGCACGAATTGCAAGCAGTAATGGGGAAGCTGAACTATTATTTCAGATTTATTCCCAATGCCTCTCAGATTGCAGCTCCACTGCATCACTTACGTAGGAAGAATGTTCCTTTTGTATGGTCTAAAGATTGTCAGGTTGCCTTTGACAAACTAAAGTCTGCACTACTCAGTGATGCATGTTTGATACCCTTTGACCCACAGAAGCCTGTAGTGTTAGCAGTTGACGCCTCATCGTACGGCCTAGGCGCTGTAATCTCACATCGTATTGGATGTCACGATCGTCCTATTGCCTTTGCATCCAAGCTACTGACGCCGACGCAACAGAATTACAGTCAGATAGAAAAGGAGGCCTTAGCAATCATTTACGGCGTCACAAAGTTTCATCATTATCTGTATGGCAGAAAATTCTATTTGTTGACAGACCACAAGCCTCTCACGTCGTTGTTCTCACCCACAAAGCCAATTCCGCCACGTACGGCACAAAAGCTTCAGAGATGGTCCTTGATATTATCTAATTATCAGTATGAGATTTTGTACCGACCTACCACTAAACATGCTAACGCGGACACACTTTCCCGACTTCCGGTTGGCCCGGATGTATCATTTGATTCTTCAGAAATGGCATGTTGTCAGGTAGACTTCAGAGATGCTTCCGCTGTCGCAGACTTTCCTTTGAACTCTCGTCGGGTTGCACAGGAAACAGCTGCGGATGCAGACCTAAGTGTGGTAGCACGTTTTGTTCGCTTTGGTTGGCCTGCCAGAGCCAAAGACATTGATCGGCCTCTGGTTCGACGTTATTTTGCACAACGTCATGCATTATCTTTAAGTCAGGGTGTACTGTTGTTGCATACCGACAACGACCAAGCAAGAGTGATTGTTCCTCGTTCCCTGCAACGAGAAGTGTTACGCCTCCTGCATCAAGGACATTGGGGCATTGTTAGGACAAAGCAACTGGCCAGACGTCATTGTACCTGGGTTGGTATGGACGCTCAGATAGAGAGCATGACATCACAGTGTACAGTTTGTGCGGAGCATCAGGCGGCTCCTCCGCAACGTTTCTCAGACTGGCCACGCCCCAAGGGACCATGGCAACGTTTACATATTGACTTTGCCGGACCTTTCTGGAATACGCGATGGTTAATTGTTGTAGATGCTTTCAGCAAGTTTCCTTTTGTGATTGCCATGAACTCAACGACGGCGACTAGTACAATCAGTGCCTTAACATCAGTGTTTTGCATCGAAGGCTTGCCTGAAACTATCGTCAGCGACAATGGACCTCAGTTTGTTAGTGCGGAATTTCAACAGTTTTGTCGTGTGAATGGCATTCAGCATATTACCACCGCACCTTTTCACCCTCAGTCCAATGGTGAAGCAGAACGTTTCGTTCGAACATTCAAGTCTCACATGGAGAAGATAAAAGGTCAGCACTCCAGGCAGCAAGCTCTTCAAATTTTCCTGTCTACGTATCGGTGCATGCCACGTGACGGCCCGTCTCCTGCCGAGCTGCTACACGGCCGCCGTCACCGCACTCTCCTTCACCTGCTGCAGCCTCCCACGCACCGAGTCGGTTCGTATGGCGCTACGCGTTTTCAGGTTTCCACGCCGGTGCTGTACCGGGTGTTTGCTGGAAACAAGAAGACATGGTTGCCGGGCACCATTCAACGCGTGCTTGGGCGCAATATGTTTGTTGTACGTTCTTCCACAGGGTCGGAGCTGCGGCGCCACGCAAACCAATTGCGCCTGCACAGACCGCGCGATCCTGTCTCCGGTTTCTTGATTCCAGACCCAGTTCTGCGCCAGGGAGCACAACCACGTCGTTCGTCCCCGGACTACGAGATCCCTATGGACGTCGACGTACATCCGACGCAGTCGTCGCCGCCGCTGTCGCCGCCGCAGATGACAGCGTCACCGAGAGGGACTCCGGGACCTTGCGGGCCCCCCCAGCTTGGGCCACGCACCTCAGAAGAAGATGACCTGCTCCCTCTGGGCGGGGGCGGGCGCCCTTCCCCAGGTTTCGGCGGGTTCCCTGGAGGATCGCAAGGCGGATGCCGGGGCGCGGACGGCGTCTCGATCCCGGCCTCCGCTACGACGCCCGTCCCACCAGTAACGCCCCCGCCCAGGCCCTCCTCCCAGTGCCGTCGCCGTGGCCCTCAGCCCTACGCCACGACGGCGCGGCGGTTTGGGGGGGAGGGGTGTGGTGTCGCACAAGTACAAAGTGCGCGCCACCTACTTTCGCCGCGCGCCGTCATGCACGCACGGCGCGGCGTTCTCACGTCGACAGCCACGAGCGCCCTCTGGGACAACGCCGCTCGTGGCCACCACTGAAGGACTTCGGGCACTTCGCACTTCGGACTGAGGAGGCAACGAGTAAACACTTCGGACGGAGATAGCAACCCGATAGGACCTTCGTAATCCGATAGGCACGAGGGAAGACTTTGCTATTTGTACAGGCACTAGGCAGGCCTCTAACAACTATGTATCGACATTCTGCACTACTATGTAAAAGTTAAGTATTGTTACGTTCTGTGCAATATATACCTTTCTAATTTACTCTAGTGTTTATAGTTTCTGGCTGCTCCCCTCCGTACCTGCACCAGCGTGTCGGTCTCATTCCACTCGGCCACCGACACCTACGACAAGGCTGGGACACAAAAGCGGCGACGAAGTCGGGACATAAAAATTTCACTGTACAAAACTTTAAAAAAAGAAAAGAGTGTACTGTATTTCATGTTTTAAAATATATTTGATCAAACCAAAAGGTAATGTTCCTAACCAAGTCATTTATAAACAGCCAAAGAATTTACTTCCCTATAGTCTGTAGAAGTTCAGTGGCTGGTGGTCCTTACAGAAGTAATCAGAGTACAATTAAAAAAAGGAAAAAAGAAAAATATTTCAAGGTGACCAAAATGAAATAATCTCAAACAACAAACAAAGACAACATAAGCCACATGAAAGCTGCTTCACTTTGTTTCCAACAGATACTGTCTTTTTAGTTTCATGTTTTCAGGTTTATGCTTAACATTTGGGCACTAGTATAGGCAAAGAATAAATATGTATTTACTTTTTGATGAGGCTTCAAATTTCTAAGTTCTGGCATTGTTCTAAATGGATAATCATGGGCCCAAAGCAAATTCCATTCAGAAGAGTTAATTGCCGTAGTACGACTATATCCTAATCGATGAAGCACTGCCTCTACATGTCGAAGATATCCAGTTTCAAGCTGTAAAGAACATAATACAAAATTAACAAAATACAATGATTGAAAACTTTTAGCATATGTAATTATTGTCAGATTTATGTAAATGATTAAAATATAAGGTCTCTGTGTGTTTAGCTGGTATTTAAACAAGTGAAATGTAAACACACACACACACACACACACACACACACACACACACACACACACACACACAAGGACACAAATGGCGACTAAACTAAATGTTTCCACTAGCTTTCAGAAATTTATATTTCCTTGGTCAGGTAGGAGAGGAGGGAAGAGAAAGGGGACAGGAAAGGAAATTTTACTCACAACCTAGGCCATAATGTGTGGCGGGTGAATGTGGATGTCAGAGATGTTGTATGATAAGACTTATGATGCGACATCTCTGACAGCCACATTCTCCCACCCTACATCATAACCTAGGTTGTGAGTATCCTTTCCATTCTGTCCACTTTCTCTTCCCTCTTCACCTACCTGACAAATGAAATATAAATTTCCAAAAGCTATTGAAAACATTTAGTTTCACCACCATTTGTGTCCTTTATGTGAGTGTTTTACTACTGATGGTGCAAAACTATGGTAAGTACTGGTCAGCCACTCTGTGTCATTTGAACATTATTTTTTTATCTCAGTACATAATTTCTATAATTAATTGAATATTAATTTAAATTATTTTCTTTTATGTACATTATACTTATTAAGTGCAAACATTAAACTGCATTGTGCAACTATTTACAACAGTTCCTTTTTTCAATGCAGGTAATAAAACTCACACATTCATGAAGGTAAATTAATCTTTAATTTACTGCTGCCAGCACAAGTATTTACACATTAGTCACTGGTGATATTGCTATCATAATTTCAAAAAAGATATTATAAAGAAAATGAGGACAGATAGTTTTCTAATGATAACACTTTCGAACCGTACCATAATATTTCAGATCAAAGGATAAGTGGATACAGACTAAGAACAGGGTACCCTCCACGGGGACATATATTATTGCTGAATGACAAGAGGTAACAGTGAACTAAGATGGAGTTCAGTGCAGACACATTGTGTGCAAATTGAGATTAGCACTCCAGTCATGAATCTCTACTGTGTGCGCAGACTCTCCCTCTCAGGAAAACAGACACATTAGTTCAAATGCTCAGTGATGCAGCACATGTGTATGTCATAACTGGACAGCAGTTGTCAATCCCTGATAATAGCTGGTAGAACTTCCGGGTGGTCCATAAAACATTTCAGTTTTTCCTAATGTTTCATCCAGAGCTGCGCCAGTCGGCAAGACTCAATGGAAGTAAGATGACCTCCGAAGATATCCGGCGCAGCTCTGGAGGAAACATTAGGAAAAACTGAAATGTTTTATGGACCACGACCTTACAACCTGGACGTTCTACCAGTAACTATGACATCTGGTCATGAAAGCCTTCATTGCATAATCCCTGATAAGTAATGGAGATATCCCAGCCTCTGTGTCTAGGCTGTTCACAAGGTTAGTCGAAAGGCAGTTGCTGCAAGTCAAACTCAGTTGTGGTGTATCTGGTCTAGCACCCACAATGCTGAATGTGATAGCAAGCCCAATGCACAATTCCATAACGAATACAGAACAGGATCACAGCAAACTAACATTGCAGAATTGTAGAGCAGTTTGTAGCTCAGCTGGTGTTACCGAGGTAGTAAAGACAATTAAAGTGTGACTAGAATTTTGCTTAAGTTGGCGAAGGTGGGGAATCCAAATCAACCAGGAATGGAAGATCTGACTCAAAAAAGACCCCATCACATTGAGAAATTAGTTTCTGAGGTAGATTTTTGGTTGTGGATCAACAGTACAACTGTGAAAGAAGTGCAGGTGCATGTTGGTGGTTGAAAACAAAAGGTGTAAGTGAGATCCCTTCATTATGGCCCACTACAGTTGAAATTCATCATCATCCACCATTGAGGAGCAATAGTCAAGAGCAAATAAAGTTATCATATGAGACGAGTGACACTGAAGACATCACAGCTACAATTTGATCAATGATAGTTGCTTAAAAATGGCCACACTCAACACCAGAATACTTCAGACCCTCATTCTCTTGTACTGAGGAGGGTGGGAATGGAGGGGGAGTTACTGTAAGAAGCACCAGCTTTAACCCTGAGAGTACAGTGTCAGAAATAGCTCCAGATAAAAATCAAAAGTGGGCAGCAAAGACCCTAATAATGTAGGACAACAAGAACATAGTGGTGCCATGCTGTGTCACAAACGTTTTGCAAGACAAATAAGAATGTGGTAAGTATGTGGTAAGTTGTTGGACAACAGGGCAAAAGCTGTCTGAATAGCTAATCCCAGGCAGGAAAAATTACCAGTCATAGAATGGGCTAGGCAAAAAATTCTATAGAACAGAGCCAAAGAGCACATAGCTCAAGTACCAAAACAACTGCCCGCTCACCACATATTTCAGTAACTCGCAGAGAATATTGGAAACACTAATTGACTGATAGCTGTCCATATTGAGAACTAAAACAATCACACTTCCTCACTATTGAGATAGGTACTAACCCATACACTGTTTAAAATGGCAGAGGCATGACACTGGAAATCCACTGACAGGTTTTTGACTTTGGACATAGTCTGTCCCGGAGCCTTATCAGTGCAAAGGCAACAATGAATTCCCACTCCCAGAATAGAGCATTATATGTCTCTAGGTGGCTTGTAATGAAGGGTAAGTGATTTTGCTTCATCTACTGTTTGAGGGCAAGAAATGCAGGCTGATTATTCTTAGATGCAGAGGATCTAGCATAATGTTCAGTAACAACTTCTGGGTCTGGATGAGAACAGAGATCATTCAGATAAATACCAGGTACATCTGTAGTGGACTGGTATTCATAGTCACCAAACTGGTGCCCAAACCTGTGAAGAAGGGACATGTGGTGCAATAGTAGTAGCAAATCATAACCATCAGTCTTGTTTCTGTCATTTTATTAATTTTCTGTACCAGGTAGGGATTCATTTAAAAGCAATGAGGTGATCCATTAAGGGATATCAGTTATAGCTTTGGAAAGCCCATCTGTAATCTCCAATGTTCACAATAATTTACAAGATCCATCAAAGTACTGTCCTCTAACAAAGGGATCCCAAGGAATATGGGATCACTAAGCCAGCTACTGATATAATGGCTGCACTTCTATTGTGGGCATGTAACAAAGCATGTTGGGATTTATTCCCATCTGTTTGTTTTATTCAACCTCCCAATACCACTGTTGCATAATAATAGATATGAATATAATTAATCTACTATCATTTTCTTTTTCAAAATTTTTGATGCTGGAGATGTTTGTTTAATTACTCAAGGGAACAATTCTGACAAGGGATATGATGATTGAGAAGTTATCACAGGTCATCATGGACTCTACAAATGGTGAATGTAATAACTGTTGATGTGACTGACTTGGCCAACGTGTGCTGGCATTGCTGAGAGTTTTGACACATTTTCATAATTTTTGGTTGTCTGCTGTGATTCTGCTAAAATATGCCACATTTGTTGAGTGAGGGAGATATTTTATAAGCTAAAGAGGGTGAATTCAATTATTCTGAATCAGTGGGATAAATATCTAAGTAGAGGCAAGGAAGATTAATATTCAGATAAGTTTCAGTCTGCTATGATTTTTCACCACAAATATTGTTGCTACAGACATTACCACTTTAATTACAATTTAGTTTGCTTTATTTATGTTTATCTTGTCTGTTTTGAAGATGACTTGGATTATGAAACAGCACATGTTGTGGACTTCCAAGATGTTTTTGGAAAAATTCAGAGAATTTAGTGGCACAACAAGTTGGGAAGAAACTAACTAGCATTGTTTGATTGCAGCACACCTCTCTGCATGTCAAATCTTCTATACTGGAGATAATTACATGTTGAATCACGCAAAATAAACATTGAATATCCACCTTTCATATTATGTTCTCTTTATCACAATATTTTAAACATAAACCTGCTAAGAATAATTTTTAAAAAAAAATAGGAATTTAAATAGCACAAAGTGTCTCTATGCTGTTGGTTCTCAAAATGTTAAATGAATAAACATTCCTTAGCAAACAGCAACCTGCCATTGTCATGACTGGACTGGAAGAAAGGTAATAATTGATTTTTCATAACAATTTGTCCGGACTCCACAATCCAACCAAAAGAATGGGTGCAGTGATTAATGCAGATAGTAATTCAGTGAATGACATTTCACACAACACATATGACAGTAAAATTAGATAAAATAGGCTTAGACAGAGAAATAGATGCAAATCAATGTGGAGCAACTCTATGTTGCCTTATTCACTCTAAGGTCAAATAATGGAAATTCCAGGAAGGTTTCAACAATAGTCACCATGAAGTCTAGAAAGTTTAACCTCACTTATAATATTTTGGTAGAACATTGATATATACTGATTTCACATACCAAGCTTCCAGATTACTGGAATGTTTTTCACTTTACAATAGCAATAATTTTCTAGTTACTTTAAAAAGTTTATTGTTCATATAAAAACTTGACAGTGAATATTGCTTTCATTCAACTCCATTTATTGATTGGTTAAGCATGTATTTATGATGAAATAGGAATTTCTGCCAGGAGTGGAAGGACTTATCTTAGGGGAAAAAAAGGAAGGTAAACAAATACACACAAACTCAGACATATCGAAACTCAAACACACCTAGACAGACATTTGTAAAAAGCAAAGAAGTTGGACAGAGATACCAATTGAGGCAGAGGCTCTGTCCACAGAACCAAGGCAAAGATGCTAAAGATGATGGGTGGGAATTTGAGTTAGCGGAGATTGAGACCAGGTGGGCAATGGGAGGAGAGAATAAGCTGAAGGGCAAGTTCCCGTCTCCGAAGTTCTGAAAGGTTGGTGTCGGTGGGAAGTATCCAGATAACCCGGATGGTGTAACACTGCGCCAAGATGTGCTGGACGTGCACCAAGGCATGTTTAGCCACAGGGTGATCCTCATTACCAACAAACACTGTCTGCCTGTGACCGTTCATGCGAATGGACAGTTTGTTGCTGGTCATTCCCACATAGAACGCTTCACAGTGCAGGCATGTCAGTTGGTAAATCACGTGGGTGCTATCGCAAGTGGCTCTGCCCTTGATCGTGTCGCCTTCTGGGTTACTGGACTGGAGTAAGTGGTGGTGGAAGGTTGCATAGGGCAGGTTTTACAACGGGGGCCGTTGCATGGGTAGGAACCAGAGGGTAGTGAAGGTGGTTTGGGGGTTTCATAGGGATGGACTAGGAGGTTACGAAGGTTAGGTGGGCGGCGGAAAGACACACTTGGTGGAGTGGGAAGGATGTCATTAAGGATGGATCTCATTTCGGGGCAGGATTTAAGGAAGTCGTATCCCTGCTGGAGAGCCACATTCAGAGTCCGCTCCAGTCCCGGAAAGTATCCGGTGACAAAAGGGGAACTTCTGGGATTCTACGGTGGAAGGTTCTGGTTTTGGAGGAATGAGGAGGTGGCTCTGGTAATTTGCTTCTGAACCAGATCAGGAGGATAGCTGCGGGATGTGAAAGCAGTTATTAGGTTATTGGTGTACTGGTTCAGGGATTCGGGACTGGAGCAGACTCTTTTGCCACGAAGACCTAAGCTGTAGGGAAGGGAACGTTTGATATGGAATGGATGGCAGCTGTCATAATGGAGGTACTGTTGTTTGTTGGTAGGTTTGATTGGACGGATGTGTGAAGTTGGCCGTTGGACAGATGGAGGTCAACATCGAGGAACGTGGCATGGGATTTGGAATAGGACCAGGTGAATTTGATGGGACCAAAGGAGTTGAGGTTGGAGAGGAAATTGTGGAGTTCTTCTTCACTGTTAGTCCAGATCATGAAGATGTCATCAATGAATCTGTACCAAACTTTGGGTTGACAGGCTTCGGTATCCAGGAAGGCTTCCTCTAAGCGTCCCATAAATAAGTTTGCGTATGAGGGGGCCATCCTGGTTCCCATGGCTGTTCCCTTTAGTTGTTGGTATGTCTGGCCCTCAAAGGTGAAGAAGTTGTGGCTTAGAATGAAGCTGGCTAGGGTATTAAGGAAAGAGGTTTTAGGTAGGGAAGTGGGTGGTCGGCGTGAAAGGAAATACTCCATCGCAGCGAGGCCCTGGGCATGTGGGATATTTGTGTATAAGGAAGTGGCATCAATGGTTACAAGGATGGTTTCAGGAGGTAACAGGCTGGGTAAGGATTTCGGGCGATCGAGGAAGTGGTTGGTGTCTTTGATGAAGGATGGGAGACTGCACATGATGGGTTGAAGGTGTTGGTCTATGTAGGCAGAGATTGGTTCTGTGGGGGCTTGGTAACCAGCCACAATTGGCCGGCCTGGATGATTAGATTTGTGAATCTTAGGAAGTAGGTAGAAGGTGGCCAACTTCACACATCTGTCCACATCAAACCTACCAACAAACAACAGTACCTACATTATGACGGCTGCCATCCATTCCATATCAAACATTCCTTTCCCTACAGCTTAGGTCTTCGTGGCAAAAGAGTCTGTTCCAGTCCCGAATCCCAGAACCAGTACACCAATAACCTAATAACAGCTTTCACATCCCACAGCTATCCTCCTGATCTGGTTCAGAAGCAAATTACCAGAGCCACCTCCTCATTCCTCCAAATCCAGAACCTTCCACCGAAGAATACCAGAAGTGCCCCTTTTGTCACCGGATACTTTCCGGGACTGGAGCGGACTCTGAATGTGGCTCTCCAGCAGGGATACGACTTCCTTAAATCCTGCCCCGAAATGAGATCCATCCTTAATGACATCCTTCCCACTCCACCAAGAGTGTCTTTCCGCCACCCACCTAACCTTCGTAACCTCCTAGTCCATCCCTATGAAACCCCCAAACCACCTTCCCTACCCTCTGGCTCCTACCCATGCAACCGCCCCCGTTGTAAAACCTGCCCTATGCACCCTTACACCACCACTTACTCCAGTCCAGTAACCCGAAAGGTGTACACGATCAAGGGCAGAGCCACTTGCGATAGCACCCACGTGATTTACCAACTGACATGCCTGCACTGTGAAGCATTCTATGTGGGAATGACCAGCAACAAACTGTCCATTCGCATGAACGGTCACAGCCAGACTGTGTTTGTTGGCAATGAGGATCACCCTGTGGCTAAACATGCCTTGGTGCACGTCCAGCACATCTTGGCGCAGTGTTACACCGTCCGGGTTATGTGGATACTTCCCACCGACACCAACCTTTCAGAACTTCGGAGATGGGAACTTGCCCTTCAGCTTATTCTCTCCTCCCGTTGCCCACCTGGTCTCAATCTCCGCTAACTCAAATTCCCGCCCATCATCTTTAGCATCTTTGCCTTGGTTCTGTGGACAGAGCCTCTGCCTCAATTGGTATCTCTGTCCATCTTCTTTGCTTTTTACAAATGTCTGTCTAGGTGTGTTTGCGTTTCGATATGTCTGAGTGTGTGTGTGTGTTTGTTTACCGTCCTTTTTTTCCCCTAAGGTAAGTCCTTCCACTCCTGGGATTGGAATGACTCCTTTTCCACTTCCTTAAAACCCATATCCTTCCCTTTTTCCTCCCCTATTTTCTCTTTTTCCTGAAGAAGCTGCCAGTGGTGGCGAAAGCTTGTATGTGTGTTTGTGTGTGATTTTATTTGTTTCTATCGAAGAGCCAGTCCTTTTGGTAAGTCATCTCTTATATATATATATATAGGGAAACTTTCCCGGTGGGAGAAACAAAAATAAAAATAGAAAAGAGATGACTTACCAAAAGGACCGGCTCGTCGAGAGAAACAAATAAAATCACACACAAACACACATACAAGCTTTCGCCACCACTGGCAGCTTCTTCAGGAAAAAGAAGAAAGAAGAAAAAGAAGAAAAAGAAGAAAAAGAAGAAGAAAAAGAAAAAGAAGAAAAAAGAAGAAAAAAGAAGAAAAAAAAGAAGAAGCTGCCAGTGGTGGCGAAAGCTTGTATGTGTGTTTGTGTGTGATTTTATTTGTTTCTCTCGGCGAGCCGGTCCTTTTGGTAAGTCATCTCTTTTCTATTTTTTTATATATATATATATATATATATATATATATATATATATATATATATATATATATATATATATATATATAGTATAAAATAAAGATTTTTGACTTACCTAAAGTACAGGCTCGTCGATAGGAACACCAAACACACACAAAAACACACAACCATTCGAGCTTTCGCCACCAGTGGTGGCTTTTTCGGGAAAAAGAGGGAGGAAGGAGAGGAGAAAGGGAAGGATACGGGTTTTAAGGAAGTGGAAAAGGAGCCATTCCAATCCCAGGAGTGGAAGGACTTACCTTAGGGGACAAAAAGGAAGGTAAACAAATACACACACACTCACACATATCCACATCCAAACACACTTAGGCAGACATTTGTAGAAACCAAAGAAGTTGGACAGAGATGCCACTTCAGGCAGAGGCTCTGTCCACAGAACCGAGGCAAAGATGTTAAGACGGCGGGCGGGAATTAGAATTTAGCGGAGGTTGAGACCAGGCAGGCAACGGGAAGAGAGAATGTGTTCAAGGGCAAGTTCCCATCTCCGGAGTTCTGAAAGATTGGTGTTGGTGGGAAGTATCCAGATAACCCGGACGGTGTAACACTGTGCCAAGATGTGCTGGCCGTGCACCAAGGCATGTTTAGCCACAGGGTGATCCTCATTACCAACAAACACTGTCTGCCTGTGACCGTTCATGCGAATCAACAGTTTGTTGCTGGTCATTCCCACATAGAACGCTTCACAGTGCAGGCATGTCAGTTGGTAAATCACGTGGGTGCTATCGCAAGTGGCTCTGCCCTTGATCGTGTACACCCTCCGGGTTACGGGACTGGAGTAAGTGGTGGTGGAAGGGTGCATAGGGCAGGTTTTACAACGGGGGCGGTTACAAGGGTAGGAGCCAGAGGGTAGGGAAGGTGGTTTAGGGATTTCATATGGATGGACTAGGAGGTTACGGAGGTTAGGTGGGCGGCGGAAAGACACTCTCGGTGGAGTGGGAAGGATGTCATGAAGGATGGATCTCATTTCGGGGCAGGATTTAAGGAAGTCGTATCCTTGCTGAAGAGCCACATTCAGAGTCCGCTCCAGTCCCGGAAAGTATCCGGTGACAAGAGGGGCACTTCTGGGGTTCTTCTGTGGAAGGTTCTGAATTTGGGGGGGATGAGGAAGTGGCTCTGGAAATTTGTTTCTGTACCAGATCGGGAGGATAGCCACGGGATGTGAAAGCTGATATTAGATTATTGGTGTACTGGTTCAGGGATTCGGGACTGGAGCAGACTCGTTTGCCACGAAGACCTAAGCTATAGGGAAGGGAACGTTTGATATGGAATGGATGGCAGCTGTCATAATGGAGGTACTGTTGTTTGTTGGTAGGTTTGATGTGGACGGATGTGTGAAGTTGGCCGTTGGACAGATGGAGGTCGACATCAAGGAACGTGGCATGGGATTTGGAGTAGGACGAGGTGAATTTGATGGGACCAAAGGAGTTGAGGTTGGAGAGGAAATTCTGGAGTTCTTCTTCACTGTTGGTCCAGATCATGAAGATGTCGTCAATGAATCTGTACCAAACTTTGGGTTGACAGGCTTGGGTTTCCAGGAAGGCTTCCTCTAAGCGTCCCATAAATAAGTTTGCATACGAGGGGGCCATCCTGGTTCCCATGGCTGTTCCCTTTAGTTGTTGATATGTCCGGCCCTCAAAGGTGAAGAAGTTGTGGGTTAGGATGAAGCTGGCTAGGGTATTAAGGAAAGAGGTTTTAGGTAGGGAATTGGGTGGTCAGCGTGAAAGGAAATACTCCATCGCAGCAAGGCCCTGGGCATGTGGGATGTTTGTGTACAAGGAAGTGGCATCAATGGTTACAAGAATGGTATCTGGAGGTAACTGGCTAGGCAAGGATTTCATGCGATCGAGGAAGTGGTTGGTATCTTTGATGAAGGATGGGAGACTGCACATGATGGGTTGAAGGTGTTGGTCTATGTAGGCAGAGATTCGTTCAGTAGGGGCTTGGTAACCGGCCACAATGGGGCGGCCGGGACGATTGGGTTTGTGGATCTTGGGGAGTAGGTAGAAGGTGGGGGTGCGGGGTGTCGGTGGGGTCATGAGGTTAATGGAGTTGGGTGAAAGGTTTTGTAGGCGGCCTAAGTTTTTGAGGATTCCTTGAAGCTCTGCCTGGACATCAGGGATAGGATTGTGTTGACAAACTTTGTAGGTAGTATTGTCTGAAAGCTGACGCAGTCCCTCAGCCACATACTCCCGCCGATCAAGTACCACGGTTGTGGATCCCTTGTCGGCTGGGAGAATGACGATGGAACGGTCAGCTTTCAGATCATGGATGGCTCGGGATTCAGCTGTAGTAATGTTGGGAGTAGGATTAAGGTTTTTTAGGAAAGACTGAGAGGCAAGGTTGGAAGTAAGGAATTCCTGGAAGGTTTGAAGAGGGTGATTTTGAGGAAGAGCGGGTGGGTCTAGCTGTGATGGAGGACGGAACTGTTCCAGGCAAGGTTCTATTTGAGTCATGTCTTGTGGAGTTGGATCATTAGGAGTAGGGTTAGTTTTCTTCGTGGCAAAGTGATATCTCCAGCAGAGGCTACGAGTATAGGATAGTAAATCTTTGACAAGGGCTGTTTGGTTGAATTTGGGAGTAGGGCTAAAGGTGAGGCCTTTGGATAGGACAGAGGTTTCAGTTTGGGAGAGCGGTTTAGAGGAGAGGTTAACTACTGAATTGGGATGTCGTGGTTCCGGATTGTGTGCAGTAGGATTTAAAGGTTTGGGGGGGAGTGGAGCTGGAAGTGGGAGATTGAGTAGATGGGAGAGACTGGGTTTCTGTGCAATAAGAGGAGCTTGAGGTTTACTGGAGTGGTTGTTGAGGGAGTGTGTGTGTGTGTGTGTGTGTGTGTGTGTGTGTTTGTGTGTGTGTGTATATATATATATATATGTGTGTGTGAATGTGTGGGCATGTGTGCATTTCATTACCCTCCATTTTTTCCCCCAAGGTAAGTCTTTCCTCTCCCGGGATTGGAATGGCTCCTTACCCCCTTCCTTAAAACCCTCATCATTTCCTTTTCCCTCTCCTTCCCTACTGCCTGAAGACGCAACTGGGTTGCGAAAGCTTGCGATTGTGTGTGTGTGTGTGTGTGTGTGTGTGTGTGTATTCATTTATTTATTTGTGATGCTGTCACACCTGTGCTCCTTCGCCTGGTGAGTAATCTTCGTCTATTTTTTATATTTTATTTTTCCTGCTAGGAATTTTTCGTCTTAATATATATATATATATATATATATATATATATATATATCTGCTAGGAATTTTTCGTATATATATATATATATAGAACATTGTCCCCTATGTGTGTCTTTGTTCGCAACTCAACAAATTTACAGTTTTATTCCGATCTTGATGACATGTTGCACACAAGGCCTTCAAAATAGGAAGAAGGTCTATGTGTACACATAATTTCATATGGTGGATGGTACGAGGTTCTTACCTATTACATATACTTACAGTGTCATTCCAATCTTCAAAGTCATTTTGCACACTTCACCATCAAGACAGAAAAGACTTTGACACCATTTTGCTAATTATTAGAAAGTTCACTCATTTTTTGTAGAGAGAGTTTTTATAAACCGCAACTCAGAATATAGTACATGACAAAGGGTACCTTGCAATAAACAGTGTTTCGCTGATCACCACAAAATTTGACAGATATATTTCAGTTTTCAGACAATGGCGGGTTTTTAGCCCATTTATATTACAAAATTTACTACAATAGATTAATAAATGTTGTTATTTACAATATGTTGATTACTAGAATTATATCACCATGCAACTTGTGAAATAAGTCTATTTACACAATTTTTGTAATACCGGTATAAATTCACCGCAAGTTAAACAGTATATATAACTATGAAACTTATTAACAGTGTTGGTAATTTTTATTGCAATGAATCTACATGATGATCATGAGACAGTAAATTAATTATTTTTTGTGGACTAACAGAAGAATGTAATATTGTTAAATACCAACAATTTATTTTTCTGCTACCATTTATGAATAGCAATGGGATGGGCATTCTAATACACTACATATCCGCTTCCTTATAAATACCGATTTATTTGTGAAACAAAAGTCAGTTATAGGTGAGAAACAACTGTAACAAATATAACATTACTTTTTGTACAAGATTTTTTAAAAGACAGTTACACTCGCTACAAGTTACAGAGAAGTTTACATTTGCTACTTACAAATTTCTTGTTTATTTGTAATATAGTAGGTGGATAAAATCTATCATGTAAAAATGTATCCAAAATTTTAAAATTGTAATGAGGTATCTCTAAATATTGGTCAAGCTCACCCTCTGTCCATAAAGTGCATATGAAGGTCCACTTTTAATAGATGTACTGATATTATCATTTGTGCTGTCACGTTTCAGTTGCCTGTCATGCAGAAATGGTAACAACAATGTAACAATATATGCAGCCACAGCTACCAACACACACGACGCATATAACTTGTACTGGTGTCGTCCTGTGTGTTCATCATGTGGGAGTGGCTTCTGTAGCAGCTGCCAAAGATATAAATCACTGTTAAACTTACTGTAAAGATAATACAGTGGGATGATTTAATGAATAGCTTTTATAATTTTTCATTAAGCAAAGCTGATTAATGAGTCATGGTACAAATCATTATATGACTGCCACATACTTAGTGTTTGATGTTTCATGGCTGGACCACATTGGGATCTTTTTAATACTTTTTCTTCAAATTTTGTATGTACGCTTTACAGCACAGATGTGCATCCATTTCTGATGCCTTCCTTTTTATGAATTAGCCCCAATAGCACTATCTAGTATGAGTTACACTTCAGCAATACTCTACAATTATTCACACAATTGATTTGTAAAAAATATATTTTGCAGACTGCTAGAGTGCTTACCTTTTCTTAAAATCCTATACAATTTTATATAATTAAACATTTCACATTATTTGGAAATTTTAACAAGTGTTTTCTGGATACTAATGCAACTTTTTCCTTTATAAATACTGGCATCATCTACAAAAAAAAACACAGGGTTTGTGACAATATTGTTGAGGTAGGTCATTAATATACAACTTGAAATGACAAGCTGGTCCATACACGGCGAGGGGGGAGGGGCAGGGCCTCGTAAAATGTTTGGGCTTATACTAGATAGAGTGGAAATTTTCTGCTAAGAAAATGCTTTCTTAACATTATTCTTTCTTAGTTATTATTAAAAATTTGAGATGTAAAAAAGTTTCAGGTTTAACTGTGTCCTGGGTGGCTGAATGAGGGTCTCTCAGCCCACAAAAGACTAATTACCAGCCATCCAGCCACCCTCAATGATCATGACCAGTGACATCTGAGACTGACTGTGAGTAGTGACAGAAGAACAACAGAGGAACAAACCACGGCTGAACTCAACACAGGATGCTAAACATGTCTCACAGTGCACAATCTGTAAGAATGTGGGTTCTGTGACGTATGGGAGTCAGCATTGCTGCTAGTGTTAAAATGACATCATGGGACACAATGGCTTGTATTTGTCACCAATCACTAGGGATGGATACAAGAACAATCGTGAAACATTATATGGTTGGATGAATCATGATTTCACTGCACCAAGCTGATAAGAGGCAGCATCTGTGGCCCAGACCAGTTGAATCGATGTATCCCACCTGCCAAGGTGGGGGGGGGGGGGGGTCTCTGTTATGGTCTGGTGCGTATTTTCTTGGTATGGATCGGGTCCCCTGGTAGTTCTGAAGGAAACATTGAATGAATCCACAATAAGCTGAGTTGCTCAGGGACCACCACCTCTCGACAATTCTAGCCTTCTGACAGCCTGCAGTGTTCCAGGATAAAGTGCTGCCACATTGCTAACAAGCCACCCAGGAAAGGTTTCAGGAACATGCAGGGGAGCTCCACACCATAGATGACCAGCCAAGAGTCCAAATTTGAAACCCATCAAGCATATCTGTGGTGTCATAGAAGACGGGCCCTGTGCTATGGATTCTGCATCCACAAACAGACCAGAATTGGCTGCTACACTGCAAACAATTTGGTGTTAGCCGAATCCAGAGGAGTGCAAGGAGCTAGTAGACTCATTTCCATAGCATTTAACTGCAGACCATAGGGCCACAGGATCTCTATGATTTACAAAATAGCATATGAAAACATAATATATAATTATATTCTACAATAGATTGTAGAGGGTCACACTGTCTTTTACATTTCGTAATGAAGACAATATCTTAGTTGGTGACTAAAAATTTGTTTGGGGAACACTGATGAGGAAATTTGTTTGTATGGCTTTCTTAATAGTTATGTTGCATGTTTTCTTCAAGGAGATAAACTAAAATACTACTGCATCAATAATTTTTTATTTTGGGCAATTTACTCCTAAAATAAATTAATTAGAAACTGGACATGGTTTAAAAAGTACCTGTCCTACTACTCTTAAAACTTAAGCAATGGCTGGCCGAATAAAAACATGGTAATATGGTCCTTTTTTTCTGAAGATGATACACATGAAGGGGATCCCAAAAAGGACTATAGATGCAAATATGATGTTGGATGACTGAGGCTTCACGGTGTATAAAATGGCTGTCCCCATAGGTATGCCAAGATTCTTTCAATACAAACACCTCACTTGATGACTCCAAACCAACAATATTGTTAGCATTTTAAATGGAATTCAAATAACTATTCTGTACCAATTTGCTATTGTTTGCATGAGACATGGTCTGCCACCACAGAGCACAGAAGGTAGTAGAGGTGCCTTCCCTCTTGCTAGGGACCGGCAGGCGTGTGCTCAGCCACCCCACCCTCTGAGTACCAACCGCGCCTGGCACACCACTGATCTTGCTCTTGTTTTCTCTATTTCTGCTTGTTTACTCACTACCTTATCTTGCCTTTCTAACAGATTTACTTTATATTTGTTGGTTGACAAGTTAATTACATAAATGTGTTGATAAATCCCTACATATTACGAAAGAGGATGTAAGTTTGTATTTGTCTATTTTCCTCCTTTCCTCCTAAAAACTACTGAACCGATTTCAATCAAAATTGGGTCACATGTTCGTTACTGTCAGACAACAATCAACGTGGGGGTAAAAACCACCTAGCTTCCAAGGGGGTGAGGGAGGAATTGAAAAGGTAGAGTAGACCGTGACGGATGGGTAACTACACTTTATTCACACACTATTTGATAACGAGCACACTTAGCAACTTGTAACAAACTTTACACACAATTTCAAACATTCACGATAGCTTTTGTCACCAACAACCTCTATAAAATGATGAGAGAAAAAAGTTTATGGCTTGATTTCTGCTTTTCCAGTAGTAAAACTACAGAAATACCATATTTGCGCGAATATAGGCCACATGCAAATATAGACCGCACCTAAACTTTTGACACGAAATTATAGAAAAAAAAATCTCAAGTATAGGCCGCAGGTTTTTTATTTTTATTTTATTTATTTTTAATTTTTCAAATTTTTTTATAATTGAACAATTGCGGAATCAGAAACACAATGTTAACGAAATAATTTTTCAATAAACCCAAAGAAATATGCAAAACTGTAAATCAACGAATAAGAAAGTGAGACGACAGGCTGATCCAGGCGCCCCAAGTGAGGTGATGCCGAACAAAAGTGTGTTACCGGGCGTTTCAAGTGTTATATAGCGTAGGCATGTCCTTCGAAAATATAGTTTTTTTGGTGTGTTTGTGTGTGTGTGTGAGAGAGAGAGAGAGAGAGAGAGAGAGAGAGAGAGAGAGAGAGAGAAAGAGAGAGAGAGAGAGAGAGACGATGATTTTGGCTTGTAAGTTTGTACTGGGAAATGAACGTTACACTGCTGAATGTTAGCTTAAGGTTGTCTAGTCACAGTAACAGACATGGAAAACGGGAAGATCGACATAAATCTGACGCTGATGAAAAAAAGTTTGACGCTAGTGTGTAAGTGAGGACAAACTATTAAAATATTCGAAGAGTCGTTATGCATTTCAAGAGCTAAAATGTAAATATCCCCATGTTTGCTTGACTTTATAATTTGAAACCAGAACTGTGGTTTTGCTGTTACAACAGAAATGATTCAGTTGCAAGGCTGCAAAATAGCCTCGAGTTCCATTTACATCGTTTCATGGAAATAACCCCCAAAGAATGTGAAACCAGTGAATCTGGTCATAGTAAAATACGTTATTTTAAAATGTAGCATTGGAACTCAACATCAGCATTAGCTAAACAAATCAGTTGTTCCACTATCTTAACCTCCCATCACTGCTTGCGATAGGTGTTACCGTACAAACGTAAAAGTCACAGTAAAATCTCTCGCAACCCACACTAAACTTTTATCGCGAAGACTAGCTTCTTTGAATACATCAAATTAAAGTAATTTGTGAGCTTAGAGAGTGTGTGTTACATACTATTTTTGTTTTAGGCCGCACGGACATGTTAATAAACAGTCGTCAGATTTTGTATGCCAAAGAGCCGAAGTACCACTCAAAAACGGTTCTACGAATAAAGGCACGTCTGTGGTACAGAATGACACCATTCGAATTATAACAAAATATCGACCTCCACGAATTCCCGTGCCGTTTCCATAAATGTGTACAAAAACATATATGCAATTCTGCGAAACTGTTACTGTGGCATTTTTGAAGACTATCTAGTTTATTACGTTTCTCAAACCAAAATAAAAGTGAGCGTGTAATTTTTGAAACAAATGTCTTTGAGAAAAGGAGCGGTTGGAGGTGGGGGGGGGGGGGAGGAGAATTGAATCTCGATTATAGACTGCACCATGATTTTTTACCCCAAAATTTGGGGAAAAAAGTGAGGCCTATATTCGAGCAAATATGGTAAGCTACAGTTTTTGAATTCTAAACTATTAACTGAATACAGTAGTTATTTTAGAGATACTGTGCACATATGCTTCTGCATGTACTTTAGAAATTTTATCATAGTTTGACTCATAGTTCAGGAGACGTCAAGTCATAAACAATGAGATGCCTGAAAAACTGACGCATCTTACGACGCGTGAGTAACCAGACTTAATTCATCCACTTGATATGCTTCTGTAGTTCTCTCCACATAAGAAAGAAAGATGTTTCTGAAATATTGTTCAATAAATCACCGTACTCTGTCTGAACAAGATGTTTCTTTTCTAATTCCTTTGAGATATCTTCTAAACTAGCCACTTTTAGCTGTAGTCTCTTATGTTTAAGTGTTATATTCCTCAATTTTTTCCTTGCTTCAGTTAAGTTTTTGTTGGGCTATTTCAAGTTCTATAGTTGTTTCCAAATCAGCTTTTGGAATTTTTGCAGGTATTGGCGGTGAAATTGCCGGGAGAAAATGTTTTAGAACTCTTCTTACTTTTTGTCGATGTTGATGGCTTGTAAGTGTGATGGATGTTCTGCAAATATCGATAGAACCGCACCTTACTTCAAATATCTTCTACATGCAGAGGATATGTCAAAATCATCTTCTTTGAAATGGGCCTACAAAGATCGCAGCGATTTGTAGGTTTCCAGTTATCCCTCTTTATTGCTCGAAACCATTTTTGTCGCAATTCTGAATCTAAAGGAAAATGGTGAAAAGTAATACCTATTCCCTCTAAACTGTTTGTTTTTTTTTTTTTTTTTTTTTTTTTTTCCTGTCGTTACATTCATACGCCACACAGTGACACATGTTCAAGCTGGGAAATGTCAATGCACGATAATATCTGCATCAGATAGACTAACGTTGTATCTGTAAATTGTAACTCGAACAGACAACGAATCTCACTAGATAAGTTACCACTCCATGTGAAAGGAAAGTACCAATGAATAGAAGTGCAGCTGAAAATACATTGTGGAGCCAGGCATAGCTTACGGGATATCCCCAGGCACTGGTACTCAAGGAGTGGGGGAAGCTTGACACACCTTGCATGCCCCAAGGCAGCTCTACTACCTTCTATGCTCTGAGTCTGGCACTTATTCCAAAAATGAAGGATTGAATAAAGTACTGTTACCATCTGATGATATTTCCCGGAAAGGTTAGGGCTAGTTTATCTACAAATCAATAGCAAAATACAGTGTAAACTTTCTGTCATGTACCGGTGGTTCGCCTGATGAGTGGACAACCAGCAATGCAGGGTACAAGCACATGGATGCATACCAGTGAGGCGTCCACAGGGGTAGTTCAGAGAGGACACAACGAGCACCAGCAGCGAGCGCACTAAACCGGAACTATTTTCCTCTGCACAGTCATGTGAGACCAGCCAAGTATTACTGTGGAACGACTATTTAGGGGGGTGCAGTGCGACACGATGGCAGTTCTCCGCCGATCGGCTACAAGAACCATAGCTGAGGGATCACGACCGACGACTCTGGGGAAGAGTCCCTGCCAGCGCCGCCCCACCTCCAGGACTTCCCGCAACAGAATACATCGTCCGGCTCTGTCTCCTTGGCTTTTCTCTCAAGGCTGTCCTTATCTCCCTGGCTTGTACCTAATTGGTGAAGAAGAAAACTTTTAGCTGATGTTTGTTGCTTTTGCCTTAGTTTCAGAAGTTTGTTAGTTTGTTTTGTTTCCAGAAGATCATTAGTTTGTCTTGTCGATAAACACAATTTCTGTATCAGACAGTGTCCTTCAGTTATTATCTCCTGATGCAAGATATAGCAGTGACGATGAGAGTTGTTTTTTTTTTTTTTTTTTTTTTTTTTTTTTTTTCAGACTCTGGTGGTCAAGTAGGTAGTCTTCTTTGTTGTCTTGCTCATTGTTTACCATGGATGGTCAACCAGTCACCACCTGTCGCAGCAAATTTTGCTCCTTTTACGGGACATGCAGTTGGTCCAGCAGGAAATTGTAAAGGCAATGGTGGGCATTAGCGCTTCAGCTACAGACGGAGCCCACAGCATGCCTCATTCTCTTCATGATAGTAAAGGGTTTCGGAAGGGGGGAGGGGGGAGGGGGGCTCTGCCCTTCCCAGCATTTGATAGGCAGGTGGAATCTTGGGCAAACTACATGGCCCATCTTGAACAACATTTCTTGGCATATGGTATCTCTGGTGATACCCACTGTAGGGCTTTCTTCTTCACCTACATTGGTTGAGGTTTACCGTCTTCAGAAATTAAAACCGGAGCACGAACAACATGCCCTCCCCTATGACAACTTGAAGTTTTGCTTGCAGGAGTACTTTGACTCACAAGTGCATGTTATGACAGATCGACACAAATTCTTTAGCTGTCACAAGAAGCAAGGTCAGTCATATCAGGAATGGATTGCTACCCTCCAGGGCTTATCAAGGGACTGCTGATTTCGATGTTCCAATGAAAGCTGCCAACAATTGTATGCGGCATCGCTCGTGAGGGATGTGATCTTGGTTCATGCCCTGATGAGGGCCTCAGGAAGGACTTACTAAAGCTTCAGGACCCCTTCTTAGAAGCATTTCTTCCAGTTGTTCAGGTGTTTGAACAGTCCCTCCAAGTGACCGCCTCCTTCCATGAGCCATTTCAGGTGCATGCGGCCCGCCCACCCGCCGACAGACACCTCAGCAATCACCTCCCCATCTTCCTTCTGGTAAACAAACCTCCTTCACTCGCAGCCTTACGCAGTTACCCTCTTGCAAAGACTGTTTTGTCATCAGTGTCAGTTTTGTCATACCAAATGTAATTCGTGTGGCAAATCGGGGTACAGGGCTGAAGTCTGTTGTGCTTCCTCCAGGATGCAAGTTGACTGTACTCGGGTCAATACTGCTTCCGATGACTACCCAGGCACGGCTTATCAGGAGGATCTTCATGTTCATGCAGTGTTTTCTCTTAATGAAAAACAGGTAACGCTGTTAGTGTTGGTCAATGGCCAACCAGTCGACTTCCAGGTAGAGACTGGGTCTACCTCTTCTATCATTGTGTGGAAAACTTATCAACGCTTGGGCTCTCCCCCCTCTTCAACTATTCACCCTCAACCTTCAAAGTTACAGCAATGACTTAGTGATGGTTAAAGTCCAGTTTACGGCACTCATCAAACATGATACCACAACATGCAGGATGTGTCTCCTTGTCGTGGATACACCAGGAGGACGAACTTACTGGGACTTGACCTTTTCAATGCCTTGGGGCTGGAAGTCCATGATACCACTAGGAGTATCCAGCCAGGATCTGCCAGTTCCTATCTCCAGACTCTTCGCACAAAGTATCATTCTGTGTTTGAGCCTTCTATTGCTGGTGTCCAAGGGTTTGAGGCATACTCCAGTTCTTAAAAGCCCGGCCTGTACCATTTGCTCTTTGCGACATGTTGCAAGCAGAGCTGCAACGTTTGCAGGGAGCTAGCGTCTTAACACCTGTCTCTGACAGTTTATGGGCAATGCCCATAGTATTGGTAGACAAACCGGATGGTTCCATCCGTGTATGTGGTGATTTCAGTAAAACCATCAATGCCCAGTCGTTTGTTGATACAGATCTCATTCCCAAGGTCGAAGAGATCCTCACCCGCCTCAATGGAGAAACACTCTTCGCAAAAATTGACCTCAAGGATGCGTATTTACAGCTTCCTTTAGATGAGTCATCCTGCAACTTACTGGTTATTAACACTCCTTTTGGTCTTTTTTTGCTGTAATAGACTTCCCTATGGGATTGCGAGTGCCCCAGCAATTTTCCAGAGATTCCTCAAAACTCTTACAAGGGATGTGCCTTGCACTGTCATCTACCTGGATGACATCATTGTTGCTGGACAGTCCGCTCGACACCTAGCAGACAACCTGGACATCCTTTTTGCTGTTCTCCAAACAGCCAACCTTCACTGCAATTTGGAAAAATGTCAATTTTTTTTCTCCCTCAAGTCGAATACTTAGGCCACATCCTCAGTGCCACGGGTATTCGGCTGTTGCTTCATCATGTCCAAGCCATGCAGGATTTACTGTCCCCTTCGGATGTCAAGCAGCTCCAATCCATATTGGGCTACCTGAATTATTACAGGAAATTCATTCCACATGCCTCAACAATCGCAGCCCTATTGTTCCGACTCTTACGTAAGAATGTGACATGGAATTGGGACAAGGCATATGAAAGTGCCTTCTGCAATCTCAAGCAGGCTTTGCTTCAGCCCAGATGTCTTATGGCCTTTGATCCATCACTCCCTGTGATTGTTGCGGCACATGCCTCTGATTATGGTGTGAGTACATTCCTCTCGCATAGGGTCGATGAGATGGAACGACCAGTTGCCTTCATTTCCAAAAAATTGACACCGGCACAGTGCAACTATGAGCAAATTGAAAAGGAGCCCTTGGCCGTAGTCTTCGCTTTAAAAAAGTTCTATGATGGTGTTTATGGTCATCGTTTTACCATCTTGACCAACCACAAACTCCTGCTGCCTCTCTTTTATTGTGATGCAAACATCCCCACCAAAATGGCTAGACACCTTCAATGGTTGGCCTTATTTCTGGATAATTACTCTTATGACATTCAGTATCGCTCAATGACCAACCATGCCAATGCCGATTTCCTCTCCCGGCTACCATTAGGTCAGGATCCTTCATTTGACGCTGACCCAGAAGTGCGCTGCCATGCAGAGGACCCAGTCCCCCGTCGAATCGACGGCAGGTGTTTACCCCAGGGGTTCAAAATTATTGGCATCGATGGTACAAATTCTCTGTCTGTGATGGTGGTCTTCTCATCCAGGGCGAAACGACCAATCACGGGTTGTCATTCCTCCCTCCTTACAACACAATGTCCTCAGCCTGCTTCATCATGGTCATTGAGGAGTCTTGCTAACAAAACGTCTCGCATATCAAATGTCTACTGGAAGGGGATCAATGCATATATCGCATCTATGGTAGCAGCCTGCCCCTCCTGCCAAAGCAAACAAGCTGCTCCTGCATGTTGGTATTTCCCATGGCCAGAGGCATCAACACACTAGTCCAGGCTCCATTTTGACTTCGCAGGTGCCTTTCTGGGCTCCTCGTGGTTTATTGCAGTCGACGCCGGCTCTGTGTTTCCGTACGTCTCCCGGATGTCCTCTACAGCATCCTCCACATCCAGGCGCTCACTCGCATCTTTGCCTAGCAGAGACAATTATGACCGACAATAGCTCTCAATTTAGTCTGCAGAATTCATGGTCTTCTGTGCAATAAATGGCATTGCCCTGGTACACACAGCGCCTTTTGCTTCCAATGGACAGGCAGAGTGGTTTGTACGGACTTTCAAGAATCAAATGTCGAAGCTCTCCACACGCCACTCATTGGACGATGCTTTGTCCATCTTTTTGGGCTCTTAGAGGACAACTCCACAGGAGGGAACCGGTCCGGCGGAGCGGCTCCATGGGTGCCCATAGCGTTCGCTCCTCTCCATCCACAACGACCTGTAGAGCACACTCGGCAAGGTCAGCGACACCGGTATGCTATCCACTAATGGGAAGAGCAATGGTGGAGGTTCAGCTCTCAGATGGTTCCCTTTGTCACAAGCATCTGAACCAGATGCACCTCATGAGCCATCAGTTGACGACTGCAGTCAACTCACGGCCTCTTGTTGTTACAGGCCTGTCGTCCAGATAGCTGGGAGGCCTTTCAAGACCAACCCCTTCTACGGCCCCTCCAATGTCAATGGACAATGGTGGGCAGCTAACTCCTGCATCCTGGTCAATACCGATGGACATCGACCACACACCTCTGAGCTTGTCCGATGCCATGGACGTCGAACTAGACTCCGACACTGGCCTCCATATTGTTCATCTCTTTGCGGGGGAGGGATGTCATGTACTGGTGGTTCACCTGACGAGTGGACAACCCACAATGCAGGGTACAAGTACATGGATGCATACCAGTGAGGTGTCCACAGCGGTGGTTCCGGAGTCACCAGAGGACAGGATGAGCACCGCCAGAGAGCGCACTAAACCGGAACTATTTTCCTCCACACAGTCACGTGAGACCAGCTCGAGACTGCCAAGTATCACTGTATGCCGACTATTTAGGGGGCACAGTGCGACACGATGGCGGTGCTCTGCCAACTGGCTACAAGAACCATAGCTGAGGGATCATGACCGACGCCTCCAGGAAAGAGTCTCTTCCAGCGACACCGTGCCTCCAGGACGACCCGCAATGGAATACATTGTCCAGCTCTGTCTCGCTGTCCATTCTTTCAAGGCTGATGTTTTGTTTCCAAAAGATGATTAGTTTGTCTTGTCAATAAACACAATTTCCATATCAGACAGTGTCTTTCAGTTATTATCTCCTGAGGCGAGATATAGAACTTTCACAGTCAGCATTTTCTTCAGGTAAAACTTTCGGGCTGAGAGGTTGTGGTCCATGCATAAAACTACCTCTTCCTTATGTTTCATCTCCATCCACAGGCGACATTGTCTGAGATCTTCTGGCTACTGCCAATGTGGCTGGAGGGGCTCTCGGATTTATAGAGAGCATAGAGGGTGCCACCAGTCATCATGTGCTGGAAATTATAATCTATTCCTAAGTCATCTAGAAGCTCTATTGGGTTATTTAACAGGAAAAAAATAAAGAAATCCTGGTTGCTGGTAACTTTAATACAGATTTTCTTGTGCAGTCCTTCCGTAAAATTTATTGCAGTCAGTAACTTTGTCTTTCAACCTAACACATACCGTAAACTTTCCAACTAGGATAACTAAAATCTCTAGGACAGCAATTGTTAATATTTTTATAGACTAATCAAAGGAACAAAATCATATCATAAAACCAATAATAAATGGCCTGTCAGATCACGATATGCAGCTCCTTGTTTTAGGTATAGATTCTAAACAGATTATGAAGACTGCAAAATGTACATACAGGAGAGTAGTCAACCCACCAAAAATAGAAAATTTTAGAAAACTCCTCAAAGACATGAACTGGAAAGGTGTATATAGTGCTAATGGCATGAATGAAAAATGTAACGTATTCGTTAATAATGTTAGTATCATGTTTGAAAACTGTTTTCCTCTAAAAATAATGCAAATTAAACAGGAGTCTATAATAAAACCTTGGATTACACAAGGAATAAAGATTGAAACTAGCATTTACAAATAACTTCACATACGTGAATATGTCACTCACTTCACCACAAGAAATAACTTCCATAATAAAATCTTTACAAACAAAGCATTCTAGTGGTTACGATGAAATATCAACAAAGTTAATTAAAGTGTTTTCTTGTGAACTTAGCACAATTTTAAGTTATTTGTGTAACCAGTCTATTATAATGGGAACATTTCCTGATTGGCTAAAATATGCAGATATTAAACCTCTCTTCAAGAAGGGGGATAAAGAGATACCATCAAACTACAGACCCATTTCACTTTTGCCAGCATTCTCAAAAATTATAGAAAAGGTAATGTACAAGCAGCTTCTCAACCACTTAACCACAAATGGCATATTGTCTAGAACACAGTTTGGATTTCTGAAAGGTTCCGATATCGAGAAGGCTATTTACACTTACAGTGAGAATGTACTTAATTCATTAGATAATAAATTGCAAGCAGCAGGTATTTTCTGTGATTTGTCAAAGGCATTTGATTGTGTGAACCATAACATCCTTTTAAGTAAATTAGAATTCTATGGCGTCACGGGAAATGCTACAAAATGATTCAAGTAGTACCTCACTAACAGGAAACAAAGGGTGTCAGTGCAAGTGACTAGTAAATTAAGCCAACAGTCATCATCGGATTGGGAAGAAATTACATGTTGTGTCCCACAAGGATCCATCTTAGGGCCATTGCTTTTTCTTGTGTACATTAATGATCTCTCATAAGTTACACTACCAGAAGCAGAGTTCGTTTTGTTTGCAGATGATACAAGTATTGCAATAAAAAGTATGTCACGCATAGTGATAGAAAGGTCTGCTAATGATATTTTCATGAACATTAATAAATGGTTTAAAGCCAACTCATTGTCATTAAACTTTGAAAAGACTCACTACATGCAGTTCAGAACATGTAAGAGATTTCCTGACAGCATATGCATTAAGTATGAAGAAGAGCAGATAGAAGAGGTTGATAGTGTTAAATTCCTGGGCTTACAGCTTGATAATAAATTTAGTTGGGAGGAGCACACCACAGAACTGCAGAAACGACTCAATAAATCTGTATTTTCAATACGAGTGTTATCAGACATAGGAGACATAAAAATTACAAAGCTTGCATACTTTGCTTACTTTCATTCCCTAATGTCATATGGTATAATATTTTGGGGTAACTCTTCAAGTCAGTTCAATGGTCTTCAGAGTCCAAAAATGTGTAATACGTATTATTTGTGGAGTAAATTCACGGACGTCCTGTAGAAGCCTCTTCAAAGAACTGGGTATATTAACTACTGCCTCTCAGTATATTTATTCCTTAATGAAATTTGTCATAAATAATATATCCCTTTTCCCAACAAACAGCTCAGTTCATACATACAATACTAGGAATAAAAATGATCTACACAATGTCTTAAAAGCACTTACTTTAGTTCAAAAAGGGGTCCACTACTCAAGAACACACATTTTCAATAATTTACCATCAGTATAAAAAATTTAGCTACAAGTAAAGATCAGTTTAAGAGGAACCTAAAAGACTTTCTAGTGGCCAACTCCTTCTACTCCATTAGTGAATTTCTAAATTGTACCAAATGATGCATACTCATACTATATTAGTATTATTATATTATCAGAAAGAAACCTTAAAAAATTATGTATCTGTATTTATATTATAAGTGTATGTATCTGTATTTATATTTTTAGTATTATCTATTAATCAACTTGTAAATTTTGTTTCTTGACATGTTCCACATCCATGAGGGTCCCCTCAACATGGCTCTACGGAACGAATAACTAATCTAACCTAATGTGATACTGACTATGTGGCTATCTCTGGATGTTGTCATCATTCTCGATTAAAAGTAATCGATTGTCATTTTGTTGGCATATAGTCAGTATCCATATTTTATCTAAGTTTGAATAATCTTCTTTCCTATTAAATTGTTCTGGTGTTTTTGAATCTCAATGGCTTTCCTATAAATGCGTGCATAGTAATGTGATGTTCTTGCTAATAAGCTTGTCTCACTAAATTTTATTTCATGATTCCCATCCTGGAAAACATGTCCTGCTATGGCCGATTTTTCGATGAGTCCCAGATGACAGGTGTTGACAATGCTTTTCATTGTATTAATATATATTTGACCACAAATGTATGAAATTGTATATACCTCACATGTTGCTAGGGGGTGACGTTCATCTTTTGCCAATCTTACACATTCTTCAATCTTCTTTGTGGGTCTGAAGATTGTTTCTACCCCATGCTTGACCAGAACTTTGCCAATTCGATCTATAATTTTGGAGATGAAAGGGAGGAACAATTTTATAGATGGTTGCCACTGTTCATCACTATTTCTGGATTCTTGCCTTTCTAATGGAGTGCTCAATCAATCTCCTTGTTGTTGTATCCATTCTTCCTGATGGCCAACCATAACTGATTTAATTCCTCCTGCAAGTAAGCTGGCTTGCAGATCTTGTTGGCTCTGTCCAACAACGTTTTCATGACACTTCTTTTTTGTCTTGCATAATGGTTTGATTCCTTGAGGAAGTACCTATCAGTGTGAGTGTCCTTTCTGTGGCCCAGAGTCCCATCCATATGTTTGATTACTAAAACATCTGGAAAGTTAAGTTGGTCATTCCTCTCTTTCTCCACAGTGTATT
Source organism: Locusta migratoria (assembly GCA_026315105.1). Classification (NCBI taxonomy): domain Eukaryota; kingdom Metazoa; phylum Arthropoda; class Insecta; order Orthoptera; family Acrididae; genus Locusta; species Locusta migratoria. Next base: position 317,466,059 of record CM048747.1, on the reverse strand, counting down.
GTACCTCAGAATTAATGCCATTTAGATGCATCAAGAAGCCATCAAGCTCTTCTTTACCATGAGTCCATACTACAAAGGTGTCATTCCTGTAGCGGTACCACTTAGCTGGTTTCAATTTGGCTGTCTGCAGTGCTCGCTGTTCAGAGAACTCCGTAAATAAATTAGCAACAGCTGGACTATGTGGGCTGTCCGTAGCCACCCCATCAATTTGCTCATAAAACTCATTGTTGTACTGGAAGTATGTTGTAGTCAGGCAGTGTCTGAATAAGGCCACTATGTCAGATGGAAACATATCCACTATGCATAAAATAGCTTCATTTACAGAGATCATAGTAAACAAGAACACTACATCAAAACTTACAAGAGTATCACCAGGGATGACATTAATCTCCCTTAGTTTTTCAATAAAATGCACACAGTTCTTTACGTAGCTGTCAGTTTTACCAATATACGTCTTCAGCACAGAGGCGAGTTACCTGGCCACCTCATGGGTAGGAGATCTTATGGCACTCACAGTCAGTCTGAAAGGAATCGAAGGTTTATGTATCTTTCATAGGCCATATAATCTTGGTGGATAACTTCTGTTGTGCAGAGTTGCTTTTTATCGTCCTTAAGGAGGGACTACTTTTTTACCAGTTGATTGGTAGTTCTCAAAATGATTGTTGTTGAGTCAGATTGCTATTACAAGGTTTAGCTTGGTGTAATATTCTGGCCATTTCTGTCCCAATTTCATCAGCAGACTGCAAAGGCATAAAAAAAGATAGCCAACCCTAACCACAAAACTTGTTGTTGTTGTCTTCAGTCTGCAGACTGGTTTGATGCAGCTCTCCCCACTACCCTTTCCTGGGCAAGCCTCTTCATCTGAGAATACAGTCGGCAACCTGCATCATTTTGAATCTGCTTACTGTATTTGCCACTTGGTCTCCCTCTATGATTTTTACCCCACACACTTCCTTCTAATGCTAAGTTGATGATTCCTCGATGTCTCAGAATGTGTCCCACCAACCTATCCCTTCTCTTAGTCAGGATCTACCAGAAACTCCTTTCCTCCCCGATTCGGTTAAGCACCTCCTTATTAGTTATGTGATCTACCCATCTAATTTTCATCATTCATCTACAGCACCACATTTTGAAAGAGTGTATCATCTTTTTGTCTAAACTCCTTATCATCCACATTTTACTCCCATACAATGCTACACTCCAGACAAATGCTTTCAGAAAGGCCTTCCTAACACTTACATTAATATTGGATGTGAAGAAGTTTCACGTCTTTAGAAATGCTTTTCTTCCCATAGCCATTCTGTATTTTATATCTTCTCTACTTCGGTCATCAGAAGTTATTTTGCTACCCAAATAACAAAACCGATCTACGACTTTTATTGTCTCAATACCTAATCTAATTCCTTCAGCATCACCTCGTTTTCTGACATTACATTCCATTACCTTGTTTTACTCTTGTTAATGTTCATTTTATATCTTCCTTTCAAGACACTGTCCATTCCATTCAATTGCTCTTCCAGATCCTCTGCAGTCTCTGACAAAATTACTACGTCATTGACAAACCACTCCCTGAACTTTAATTCCCTCTCCAAATATCTCCTGGCATTCCTTCACTGCTTGCACAATGTACAGATAGAACAACATTGGGGAAAGGCTACAATCCTGTCTTACTCCCTTCCCAATTTCTGCTTCCCTTTCTTGCCCTTCAACTCTAATAATTGCTATCTGGTTTTTGTACAAGTTGAATATAACTCTTCGCTCCCTATATTTTACTTCTGTTACCTTCCAAATTTGAAAGTCAAAATTGTCGAAAGCTTTCTACAAATCTACAAATACTAAAAACATAGGTTTGCCTTTCCTTAGCCTATCTTCAAAAATAAGCCGTAATGTGATTATTGCCTCCAGTGTTCCAACATTTCTTCTACATCCAAAATAGTCTTCCCCAAGGTCGGGTTCCTCAAGTTTTTCCATTTGTCTGTAAATAATTCATGTTAGTATTTTGCAACCATGACTTATTAAACTGATAGTTTTGTAATTTTAACATTTGTCTGGACTTGCTTTCTTTGGAATTGGAATTACAATATTCTTCTTGAAGTCAGAGGGGTATTTCCCCTGTCCCATACATCTTGCATACCAGGTGGAACAATTTCCTCATGACTGGCTCTCCTAATGATATCAGTAGTTCAGACGGATTATCATCTACTCCAGGAGCCTTGTTTTGACTCAAATCTTTCAGCGCTCCGTCAAATTCTTCTTGCAGTATCATATCTCCTATGTCATCTTCCTCCACTTTGTCTTCCATTTCTAGAATACTGCCTTCAAGTTTATTTCCTTTGTATAGGCCCTCTGTATATTTCTTCCATAGTTCAGCTTTCCCCTCTTTGCTTAGAACTGGTTTACCATCTCAGTTCTTGATATTCATACAACTTCTTTTCTTGTCTCCAAATATTTCTTTTATTTTCCTTTAGTCAGTATCTATCTTTCCCCTAGTTATACATTCTTCTATGGTTCTGCATTTGTCCTCTAGCCACTCCTGCTTAGCCTGTCTGCACTTCCTGTCAATCTCATTTTTCAGATGTTTGTACTTCCTTTTGCCTGCTTCACTTGCTGAATTTTTATATTTTCTCCTCTCATCAATTAAGTTCAGTATATACTGTTATCCAGGTATTTTTATTAGGCCTGGTCGTTCTGCCTATATGATCCTCTGCAGCCTTCACTATACTATCTCTAAGAGCTACCCAATCTTCTTCTACTGTATTACTTGCCTAATGCTCCCTCTGAAACTTTCAACCACCTCTGGTTCCTTCAATTTGTCCAGGTTCCATCTCTTAACCTTTCTGTAGTCTCTTAAGTTTTAATCTCCAGTTCATAACCAATAAGTTATGGTCAGAGACTACATCTGCTCCTGGATACGTCTTACAGTTTAAAACCTGGTTTTCAAATCTCTTCCTTACCATTATAAAGGCAATCCGGTACCTTCCAGTGTCTCCTGGTCTCTTCCACATATACAGCCTTCTTTCATGATGTTTAAACCAAGTGTTGGTGATCATTAAATTGTGCTCTATGCAAAATTCTACCAAGCGATCTCCTCTTTCATTCCTTTTTCCCAGTCCATATTCACCTACTACATTTGCTTCTCTTCCCTGTCCTACTACCAACTTCCAGTCCCCCATTACAATAACATTTTTTCCCCTTAACTTACTGATTTATTTCTTTTATCTTCTGATACATTTCTTTGATATCCTCATCATCAGCTGAGCTAGTTGGCATTAAACTTGCACTACTGTGGTCAGTGTTGGTTTTGTGTCCATCTTTGCTACAATAATGCATTCACTATGCTGTTCATAGTAACTTACCCGCATTCCTATTTTCTTATTCATTATCAGACCTACTCCTGCGTTACCACAAACTGATTTTGTATTTATAACCCTGTACTCACCAGACCAGAAATCCTGCTCATCCTGCCACCGAACTTCACTAATCCCCGCCAAATCTAACTTAACCTATCCATTTCTCTTTTAAAATTTTCTAACTTACCTAAGTGATTAAGGGTTAGAACATTCTACACTCCGATCTGTAAAATGCCTGTTTTGTTTTTCTTGATGATGACATCCTCCTGAGTAGTCCCCACCTGGAGATCCGAATGGACTATTTTACTTCTGGAATATTTTACCCAAGTAGATGCCATCTTCATATATTCATACAGTAGAGCTACATGTCCTCGGTAAAAGTAAGGACTGTAGTTTCCCCTTGCTTTCAGCCATTCACAGTAACTGCATGGCAAAGCCATGTTAGCTGATGTTACATGACCAGCTCAGTCAATCATCCAGACCGTTGCCCCTGTAACTACTGAAAAGGCTGCTGCCCCTGTTCAGGAACCACACATTTGTCTGGCCTCTCCACAGATACCCCTCCGCTTTGGTTGCACCTGCAGTACGGCTATGTATCGTTGAGGCACGGAAGCTACCCCACCTCGGCAATGTCTGTGGATGCACCCAGCACTTCCTATTTCTCCTCTTCCCCGTCTCCCCACTTAATTCGTATGCTGCATCTCTATCCACCCACCTAATACCTATGCGACCCCTAAGGCTGTGCTTTATCCATCACCACCACCATGCAACCTTCCTGTCCCTACTCCCCTCCCTTCCCTTCACTGAGCAGCCGAATATGATGGTTCTGTGTCTGAATGTGCCTATGTGACTGTATGAATAGTGTCATTTTTCCCGGTGAAGACTAATGGCTGAAAGCTGAAGTTATGTGTGTATGAGTGTCTTTTTTATATCAGCTGTTGAAGCATTGTCAGCTAAAACCAGACAAAATTTATGCAAGGTGATTCAATTTTGGGATCCACTGAAATGTGGGTGACAGTCACTCTTGATCCACACTGACATTGGGGAGGGTCCTCTTACAGAGAAGGTGCCCATGTTTTACCCAAGATGACTAAAGGGTGTATGCTTCCCTTGCCTTGTTTAAAGCCCATCAAGGAAGATGCCCATGGGTTGATGTTGGGATAATGACAGAAAGATACAGGTGATGGCTATAGGTGGTCATTACCACATAAGTCGTCATGTGTTCTCCAGTGGACAGGTGGAAGAATGACAGGGCTAAAAACTGGAGGTCAATGGCTGAGAAGGCAGCATGCACTACACTGAAATGTGTAGAAGACCAGTATTTAATAGGCACAGATCAAGTTGAAGTAGTAAAGTCTTGACATCTCTACTGCGGCGAGTGATGGGATTGTGGACAGTGAAGTCACCCAGTAGTAGAAAGGATGGGGGAGTTGGGAAATCAGTGCAGCCAATACATGTTTTGGTACTTCCCTTCTAGGGAAAGATAGACGTTGCAGACAGTAATGTCCACTGTAGTCCTTACTCTGAGAGTCACAGTCTCAAAAGGTGTTTGAACAAGCACAAGCATACCGTGAATAGAAGTAAGGACATATATACGTACACCACCTGACACCCCATCATAATCAACACAATTCCTGTAGTAACTTAGAAAGCCATGGGTCCACATTGTGGGGAACCTAGTTTCCCGCAGGGTGATGCAAAAAGCAGGTGAAATACTGAGAAATTGTATATCAGCCAAGTGGGGGAGGGGGAGGCCACCATTGTTTCTGCATGTTCAGTGAGAGGTAGGACCTCTGGAGGATGCAAAAATCTCCATCATGTCCTCAGAAGCTGAAGATGGAGGGAGCTGTGGCATAGAAGCCACTGAATATCCATTTCTTCTCTCTCCCTTGTGGATCCTTTGATTTTGAATGCTGGGAGGGTTTCTCTGAAGTCACTTCATGGACCGACGAAGATCGGCAAGCCCTTCAAACAGCGATATGTGGATCCTTAAGCTACTGTCTGGAATCCTCCATTCAATTTGTGGAAACCTCAGAAGGTAGAACTCCAAGGGAGCCTTCCTAGCAAGAGGGGCCATTGAAGACTATCACTTCTCTAGACAAGGTATGGCAACTGGTGCGCAAGATGATTGTGGGGGATTGGGGGGGGGGGGGGTGATTTCTCCCAGAACAGGTGTTGGGGGAGTGGGAGAAGATGATGAGCTTCAAGAATCAGGGGCACAGGCAGACTCTGACGGCCCGCAGTAGCTGGTGCAAGTTTCAAGAGGGCTATTTCTCTATATGGTGGTGATAATGTGACTGCAGGAAAGGATGAGATCTTTTGCACAGATTGGAGTTTTTCATATTTTTTCCTTGCCTCCGTGTACAACAATTTATCCAGAAAATTAAATTCTATGATCTTCCTCTTTTTGTGTAGGGTGGTGCAGGGGGAAATGGTGCTGCCTACAATGGACTCAAATTGGAGGGCAGACACCCAGATGTAATGGGCACCCATAGCTCCACATGTAGGGCTATAATTATGGTATGAAAATACATGTCTGAATTTCCAGTACTTGCAACAACGCATAGGTGGAGGAACTGGTGTATAATCACCTTGATATTTTCAGACAAAGAATCTCACTGTTGATGTGTATGTTGGTAATGCATACCACAAGAGATGATGGGAAAGTAAAATGCCAGAACATTTATTTATTTTATTTTATTCATTCTTGTGTTCCATGAATCCTTGACGCTAGGATGTAGAATGTGTCAGTAACAGCTGCATGAAAATGATCATATAGTTTACAATTTGAATCAAATATACATAGATACATGAAAAGAATGTTCATGTGTTCAAATAACAACACATTATTCAGAAAACTTAAAAAAACCTAATAATGCAATAATGACACTGGATGATTACATTAACAAATTAAGGTTCAATTAAAATAAATAGTATTCTGCAAACAAGTATGCCAATGTTGCATAATCAGTTTTATTAGTAATGTTTAAATTTAACACGTAGTTCAAGAAGTATTACAATTTATCACAGAATTCCTGTAAAGAATTGAAACGATTCTCCAAGAGGTAACAGCTAATTTGAGTAGCCAATAAGAAAATACAGATCAGAATGTCACCACAGCCAGTTTTTCTGCTTTCACATTCTGCTCAACATAAAAGCATATGTGTCACTAACTTTTGCATTATAGGCCCCTACCACAAAAGAGTTCAGTGTGCCGATGAAACCCAATTTAAACTTTAGGTGAGAAACCTCAAGCTATTAAACATTATTATTGTGATCATAAAGTACCCACAGGAATTTATAATATTTCTAATATCAGTGTACTGCATTAGAGAACTAAGTGTATGTGAAGAGCCAGGGCAAATGTATAACTGTGATTAAAACACATATTCTCATGACCCATTTTAAATCTAGTGTTTGATCAGCAAACATAAGACTACTACTTACAGCTAGGAAATCACAATAGTCTTGTTCGTCAGCTTACATCAATGCTTTATGTGTTTGAAGAACAATATGTAACAAAAAAACTGCCCCTTACAATGTTTCAAAGCAAGTGAATGAGGTTGGGCAAAAATCACATTTATTGGTGCCTAATAGAGGCCAGCATGTTATGCAACCCACATTTCAAGAAGATTAGTCCACACTGTTCAGAAACACAAAAAGGAGAGCGTGTCACAAGTGGTATTGCGGCTATAAACAGAGATCAGCTGGTGCAAACAGGACAAACCTAGTGCTGTTCTTGACTATGGTACAACAGATTGGTGCAGAGATCTGAATGTTGTAGTTTCTGAACAAGATGTAAGTCGGGTGCAGTTGTGGTGCCCCTTTGCCAGAAATCAAAACGCCGAATGAACTTTGTCACAAACTGTGACACTTGCTTCATACTTTGGCAAATAGCAACTTTCCTGCTTCACTGTTGTGGGACTCAGGCTATAACTGGAGGTTGTGCCAAGTTGTGGATGAGCTGTATGTCATGGCATATACAAATAAAGGGGGATAATGCCGTAGGTTTGCTAGATAGGCCTGTGTGTGTGACTGATTTGGGTAAAGTTGTTTGGCATTGTAGATTTCCTTGTGTGTGGTTCTTGTTGGCTAATGCTAATGGTTTAAGACTACCAAATTACCATTATTATATAAACTGATACAAACCTTTAATAATTTTGTCTTTAATTTGCCTAAAATGTGAAAAACTTGTAATGCTCTTTACTGGAACTGTTATATTAACAAAAGACCAACTATAATAAATTTAGATAATTTTGGTGGCTCTGATTAGGCAAGCTTTTGATAAGGTGGTGATGCTCTTAACTGGAATTTTTGTTATTAATACTGGAGCAAGCCTTTAGTTAATTTTGGGGCCCTAATTGATTAAGCATTTGGTAAAGTTATAACAAATCTTACTGGAACCAATATTATTGCTGCTGAAGGAAGTTTTCAATAGCTTTTGAAGCCAGAGGTAAGCTACAGAACTTGGTAATTTTGTGGCTCTAATTTGGCAAACTTGCTATTGTTGGTACTAGTAGGCCTACTAATTATAAATAATTTTATGGTTCTAACTTGTCAAACAAGTGATAAGGTTGTGTTGGGCTTCAGTGGAACAGTCATTGTACATTCAATTGCAAACCTTAAATAATTTGGCGGATTTAATCTGGCAATAAATTGACAGGATTTTTATGCAGTAGTTTTCTGGAAATGTTTTTGTCAGTAGTGGAGCAAGCCTTAAATGTTGTTGTAGTTCTGACTTAGCAAACCTTTGATAAGTTAGTGATTGAATGTTGCCGGACCTGTTATTGTGAGTTCTGGGTAATTTTGTGAAATAATATTGAGGTTCTACTCGTTGACACTATATTGTTGACATAGAAGCTTAATACAATTGTGGCTCCTCTACCGATTATGGTTATTGCTTCATGAAGCCAAAACTGTGCTTTATCCATCACCAGAAAAGTAAAATTAAACAGACTGATTACTACGTTGGTGCAGTTTCCGTCACCATATCTATGTCAATTTTTTATTTTTTAATTGTTAATTTTGCTTTTCTGATGATGGATAATATTCGAAACGGGTAAAGTTTTAAATACAATAAACAACTAATGGTTGACAATGTGTATTTTTTTTAATTCTTCGTTTATGATGCTGAATGAACCTATCGGATTCGACGTACGAAAAAATGTCTTCTGTGTAATTCTGTTAGTCAATGAAAATAATAAGAAAATGGTTAGATGAATAACTTTTCCAACAAGAACCTGTTCTGATCCCGCAGCAGGCGATTCCTTTTCTCTTTTTGAAGGCATATCGGATACCAAATTCGTTGCTAAGGTACCGTATACAGAATACTAGTCGTTGCTGATCATTTTTAACAATACAAAAAACTGTTTAAAAGTTGAGAGGGGAACTAGAGCATAATCTTTTCCGGGCGTTTTTCGTCCATGCAATTCATGTAGCTATCACGGTGTACACTTCACACGTACAACAGTGAACGCCGCGGCCTGGACTGTTATGTTTATAAATTCAAGCCACGCAGACAATCAGCCTTTCAGGTGTTTCACATGGTCGACATGGGGGAAGCAATCGATAAAACAACTCGAATGTTGAGTTATTAAGAAAAGCCGACTTCTAGTCTGAAAGAGGCCATGACAAAATTAGTTTCATGTAGGTTTTCACGGAAAGTCAGTTTTAGTTTAGTCAACACAGTTTACTAAGCTTGTGCATGAAATATGAAGGCTGCTACATTTTGTGTAGGCCTAATGGCTAAATTGTCATGATCACGGTTTGTAATTAGACGGCTGGTAGGGACAAAGAATCGACCGAAATTGTTCATACGAAAATTACCTTGAGAATTTAAATAGAGAATGGATCGAAGAGGAAGCTACTCGTACAGACCAGTGTTGCAAACTGGGTTTTTTTCCTAAATTTAGGAGGAATCTGCTGTCTGGTGAGAATTTAGAAGAATATTCGCTTCTCGTGGCTGGGTGGCACATTGGTAGACTGCCAGGCTATGCATTCAAAGGTTACGAGTTCGATTCCCGCCAGGACCGAGGATTTTTATCTATCACTTTCCACTTCTTTCACCTCTGCAAATGTGAAAAACCTCGAGTAACACCGTGGTTCAGAAACTGCGGTAAACTGTAGGTCCACCTATAACTGACTGGGTTGTTGACTGCTTCAGGGGGGATGTTCAGTCGCTTCTCAAACATGAACAATGCTTATCAGTTAAAAATTACTTAGCCCTACCTAACAATGAAGTAGGCCTAGTTATATTTCGATTACGTTTCGAGATTGCAGGTAGATAACATCGAACACCTGGGACAATATTTCGGCTGCCAATCGGTCAGCCATCTTCAGATGAGTGTCTGCCATTGGAGATTGCAAGTTTTCATCGACGATCGCGAAAATTGGCGCGGAGACGCATACGCTAAAACGGTCCTTACATGAGCGCTCTGTGGAATTTTACGCCCTCTGCGTATCCATATCAAAAGGTGGCGCACAGGCTTACGCGCAAAGGTAAAAGTACAATTTCGCCTTATGTCGAAACGCGCACTTAAACTCAGATGTCAAATCATTCTTTTTTTTTTACTGTCGCTAGACGTCTCTTTATGAATAAAATGTTTGCTCTCTGAAGATACTACATAGATCACCGGGACCCAAGCCTTATCCAATTGAAAACTGCCATCACGATTACTAAGATCTTGTGCCAAGCATATTTCCACAGATTCTTTAATCAACGAATCCCAAAGAAAATGAAAGAATCTCGCCGTAGAAAACTTTCTGTGGCAGTCCTGTGGAAATACAATGCTTGATTGACTTACTGGGCTGCAAAAGACGGGTGTGATGATCATGTTCCATTTACCTTTCAAGCACTGTACCCATCGTCTGGCCAATGTAGGCACACACAAACATTACCAGTAACTTAATTTCTCATAGACCTATTATATGCACCTCCAGTATAGGTAATACAGTTGTCAACTGCGTGAACATACCCCCTATAAGTTGTGACTGACCTATTCCTCCAAGAAACATTTCATACCACACAAAATATTTCACATGAACACTAAAAACAAATCCGCCACTAACATTTTGGCAGTTGAATTGTCTTTTGCCTGAACACAGTCTGTTTTCATTGTCTGTATGTTGTCTAGTAAGTGTTTGGCAGAATAGCAACTACTGCCTAACCTAGAAAGACCTTGTGCACTCAAATAGTACTCTGCTGGAATCCTGACCTATCACGTGGAGTCCTACAATTCCCCATCAAAAAACTCAGGTCAAGAAATCTACAGCTAACAGCATCACAGAATCGATGAAACCTTTGGTTGATACCCTCCACTCAGCTCCAAACCAAAGGACGTCATTCAATTCTGGGAACAACGTTGCAAACTGTGAGCACCTGCACCCCGGATGCGAGGCCAGCAGTCTTCACTAATTCTGTCAGCTGCCCCTATGAACTGAGAATGGCCTCAGAATCAAGTGACGGGTGTTGTCAGTGCCAACTTGTGTGTCAGCTTGCAGATGAATTCACTTCGTACACCTGAAACCACAGGCAAAGTCACCTCCGCATCTTGTATACTTCTGTTAACAAAGGAAATTACCTGGAATTGCTAAGTGTGTTGAAAAACTATGATCCATTGTAAGAGGCACAGTACATCCGCTGTGTTTAGAGGGACTTCCACAACTATACAAAATGACATTAACCCTAGCTTAGTACCATCCATCAAAATGATGGCTACATTCAAATTGTCAGTGAGCTGTGACGTTTTGAGGAACAATTGATAAACAAGTGTACACGGGTAGAGTTTTGGTTTGGATCTCACTCGCCGAATTGACGGGTGTTACTAACAAAAGTTCAAAACCCCTGAAAGACAGGTGTTAGTAGTGAGCGTTAAAACCAGATGTTAGTAACACAGGGTTAAAGCAGTTTCTGAAGTAGTCAAGGAATCACTTAAACAGGAAACAAAATCAGCAGACTTCATAGCTATAATGCTTGATGAAATTTCAAACATATTGTTAAAATCACAACTATCAACAGTTTTACATTATGTTCACGGAGGCAATGAATATGAACGATTCGTTGGTTTTGTTGACATAAGTGCAGACAGAACAGCTAATGGTTTGTTTCCTCTCACCGAACACGTAGCTGGTGAATTTGCCCTTGGGATGAAGTTGGTTGGCCAAACATACGATGGAGCATCAGTAGAGGCACCTGTTTGTGGTGAAAATTTTTGCTCGATTTCGTCATTTTTTAAAACCTATTTCGGTATATGTTTCGCTACTTTTATTTTATTTCGTCAATAATTTAGCTAATTTTATTGAATAAAAACTAAATCAATTATAGCCTCATTAAAGTGTAACACTTTTTATTTTATCCAGAAAACATGCAAAATTGATATTGATGGAGAGACATAATAAAAAAAATGTTTGAGAAACACTTATCCTACAACTTATTTAAGTTTTACGTAGTCTAAGTAATGTACTTAAAAACGAAAAATATGGATAAACGAAATGGAAAGCGCGGCCGTTCCTTTGCGTTTTTGCACATCTAAATTACTATTACTTCGCAAAAAATGACAGCCGTGAGAAATAACGATATCTATTAACCCTTTCACTGCGCATTTACTCTCGGCGGCGCCAGCATTGTGCACGCAATTATTAGGGAATACTGCAGATGAGGGCTTATCACGCGCGCGCGTGCGTGCGTGTGTGTGTGTACACAGGACTGTAGCAGTCCATTATTGAGACAAAAATAACACACAAAATCTAGTATTGTTGCAACAATACCATTGCGATTTCCTTTAAAATTCTTTATCTCCTCTTCTCGGGCAATTTATTGTGTTTTCGCCCATATAATACGCGCATCGGCGCAATTTAATGTCGTCTCCGCGAAAGAAATTACTTTTCTCTTAAACTTCGCGGTGGGGTAAAAAAATGCTTTTTCACGATCGGATACAAGGCAGCACTTCAAGCACGAAAAGTTCAAAAGCAGACTGCAAACACTGCAACAAAGGGTGAAATCGAGAATGTATGCCATTCACGAAAACTATATGGCGGCATCGTAGCGGTATTTTTCGGAACAAAGCTCGTGGTGTTTATAACACGAATTCTTTCTTGTCCACTTTCGCTCGTTTTGCCGCTGCACTGATTTTCGTGAGTGTAACTTGTCTTTTGACACCCGTCGGCAGCTCTTTCTCCTCGTTCTTCTTATGGGAAGAACTGCTATTTATATGTTGTGGGCACGTGTCCTCCTTTTGCCATTCAATACGCACATAGTATTTGCACATGATTATTTTTCTTGTTTTATCAAAAACGTAAAATACATCTGATGCGAATTCTCTTTCACGATCAAAAACTATTACGACCATGTAAATCTGCTGTACTAGAACAAATCACTGAAAGAATCAGCGATCAGAAACGATTACGACCACGCAGTGCATTATCAGTCACCAGATCAAATAAAGCGGCGGAAACGGACTTCTTCGCTGCACATGAAAAGGGGTTGGCAGGGCTCTAAACGATATACATTGAAGTGGTGTACAATCGATTGTCATTTATATCTCGAATTTCCACCAGTGCATGTAAATGACTGATGAGATATCACAAAATTTCGTCTTTTTCGTAAATTTCAATGATTTCGTGATTTTTCGCAAAATTTGTAAAATATCGCAAAAATTTCGCGATTGCGCGCTTCGCGAAAAACAGGTGCCTCTAAGCATCAGTAATGTGTGGTCATATTAATGGGCTGCAGGGTAAGGTTTTGTCAAGATATCCCATGGCCCTTTTCACTCACTGCTACGTCCATGTATTAAATTTGGTTTTGCAACAAATTATCTCTAATGTAAAAGCATGCAAAATATTTTTTCAAGCTCTAAGTGGTGTTCTTCGATTTTTTTTCCAAGTCTTCTATAAGAACTTGTGCATTACAGGAATTTCTTCAAAGAAAGTTGCCATCACTAGCCTCCACTTGTGGAATTTCTCATCCAGATTGGTCCTCACAGTTACAGAACACAGAGTAGAATTGTTGCAATTCTTTGACGGTGTTCTGGATAACACTGATAATTGGGACAGTGATGCAGTGGTAAAATCTCAGGCTTTTCTGAACAATTTTCAGTCAATTTTCTTGTTGGAAATATTTTCTAAGCTGTTCACGTACACAGACGTATTGTATAACCTACTGCAAATGAAAAACTACGATATAGTTTATTGCAGAAAGAATATTAAGGAGGTTTCAGAACAGCTACAATCTGACAGGGAACACAGTTTCAATTTATTTATTTATTTTGAAATCATCCGTGGCTCAAAACTGCGATATGTATTGGAAACAGAAAGTGAAGACACCATTCAGATGAAACAGAAATGGACATTTATTGTCGTTTGTATTTTGAAATAGTTGACCCCATTCTGTACGAAATAGAACAAAGTTTCTCTTTTTGAAAAGCTGGAAGTTTTCCACCTCCTTTACTCTCGAATCTACAAAAATTACAAACGAAAATTTCCTGACCATTCAGTACATAAACTGTCCACAATTTAGTGACCACTCATAGACTATGATGCCTTAAAAATGAACTCATTGAACTATACAGTTCACTGAGTTCTCTTCTACAAATGTGTATGAGGTAGTTTCACTTATGTACGAGCATTGCTTGATTTCAGGGTTCAGTGAAGTGTATAAATTAAGAACTTTGATACTGGAAAGTCCATGTAGTTCATCCTCAGTGGAAAGATCTTTTTCAGCTCTCAACACAAGAAGCACACAATCCGAGGAAAGACTGAGCGACTGAAGTCTACTTTTCATAGAGAAGTAAACTCTTACCATTCTGAAGAGCAAGCCCCTTTTCTATGACAACGTCATACAGAAATTCTTGTGCTTGTCTCAGGAGAGATGAACTGAACTGATATACAAGCGACATTTTTGTAAGCAAATCTATTTATAATTCTCTTTAAAATCAATTCCGTTTCCAAAACGAGACTGAGATATGTCATTTATGTTGAGAGTAGGTAAAAAATTGATGTTGTTATTCACAACTTGAGCTTCATTCTACAGTATGTGTGGCTTCCCTCAGTGGTGAGATTATTAATTTCAATTTCAGTTGCTGCTTGTGACCATCTCCACATTGAGCTGACTATTACTATAGTGGCCAGAGATGTCATCAGCATCTGGCCACAGCTGCACCTCGCACCGACTCAGATTGATATTCTCATGATGAACACTGCAAAGTCAACTGGTACCGATATTGCATGATCCTTGATACAAACAGAATGTTATCCTTCCATGCCTGTCACAGATAGCAAGCCTTTCTTTCTGACTGGACTGTCGCAGATTTTTCTTTCCGCCTTTGCACTTGACTTGGTACTTTTTTCCGTCTGACCGTAAAACCGCTAACCTTCATTTGTTTTTCATCCACTATCTATCCTGCCCACATGTACGAACATCACAGACCCACATCCTGTGATCTCAACTCAATTACAAACAAATGCAGAGGTGTAATGATGGTGTGAAGGGGCCCCACTCTTTCTTTAAAAAATAAAAATGAATTCCAGATTCTACTCCTGGTACAGTCAATAATTCAAAAAAGGTAGAAGTAGAGCTGTCCAAAGGCCTAAGATTGTAGATTTATTACTATTTGTCTGTAGTTTCAATAAAAGTCATATTCACGACTTGTTAATACCTTGGAAATTCTACAAACTGGTACTGCAATGTCAATACCCCATAATTACTTTTAAAATATGCACTTCTCTTAACATAATTGATAAATGTGTTTCTCTCACTTCTGGATGCAATCAGGCCCAGAGGACCGCTTACAGCCATGTGACTCCACTTGCACTGGATCCTGTGTACTGCCACTTGTCATCAGGTCCTAACTATATGGATCTGTAGCAATCATGGATTCCACCTCTCCACCCTTTGTTTGTTCTTCCTCACTGTCTCCTTCTGCAGGGAGAGAAATCAGTGTTTATCCATTCGTGGGAGATGTCCTGTCCAAATGCAATCGACTGTCGTCAGCCACACAGTGTTTTGCCTCTGTTTATACCAAATTTGTATATCCAATATGTTTTTAGAAATATGGATTATTCAAATGTTTAAACAAACACCATTTTTGGAAATATTTTTGCAACATATTACAACTGTTGATGCAGTAAGTATCAATTTTAAAAATAGATGACAATTAACAAAGAGTGACTTTATAGAGATTTTTTTGGTAAGAGAATTTCCCATTCGTATTCTTATCCACAAAATCAACTGAAAATATTTTTTTTATATCAAATAATTTATAAAATGGAAGTTTGCTTTGAAAATGAAATAACGCAAATTAAAATAAATTATAAAAGACAGTGTTGATGGGTTGCACTAGATTTTTGTCAACTTCATTACTAATGCGCAAAATACAGTTGGAATTAACACACACAACCACCACAAGGCAAAAATTAACAGGCACCGCTGAAGCGATAAGATGTTGCAACATTACATGGTTGCAGATACCTTAGCCACAGCGGTGTTACCAGATACAACAATAAACTGAGGCGCGAAGTCCCTCACGCTGAGTGCGGTTGAATACGGCACTGCCGGAGAGGCAGTAGATCACAGCAGGGCATGACCAGTGGTCCATTAATAGCAGCCAAAGAGGCTTATATAGGTCAGAAGGTGGTTTTTGAAATGATTAGTAAATGACAGTCATCAAACACCTGCTGTCAGAGCTCACTTGCCATAGAAATCTGTGCTTTTCGCTCCTCCCCCCCTCCCCTCACTTCCCAGACTGTTTAGTTTAGTGATCAAGAGTACAGCACACCTAACAAATTTTCCCACGACACACCACTGGAAGCCAGCTCCTCTTGCATCTACACACAGCATGATCACATCCTAAACATCCTATCAGTGCTAACTGCAACAGAAATAGAAAAGCTAAATATTGGCCTTATACTACATTGGTACTTCACTAAAGGCAGCTGACTGAACTGTAGTCAATTCTAACTTATTTTTCTTAACAATTAAGAAACAATTAACAACTATATATCTTTTTTTAAGTTAAATGTAGTAATTAACATTACACTATTCCACCATTTTTATATAAAAAAAAGGAAGATTAATAAGAACTACACAATGCAGAACACAAAAAACCAAAGACTTTATGAATTACACTGTGAAACAAATATGAATTCCAAACATATGTTTCGCTGCTGCACTAATGCCGGTTACTACTGTGTTCTGCACTGGCTACAGCTGGCTGACAAACAGCACTGTTCAACTGTACCAGATTGCACCACTGAAAACACTAGTGTAAAGCTGTCTCCAAAAATAATGTTCACAACTCTTTGTTGAAGATTGTGTATGCAATAAATAATTTATTGGCTGCACAAAGAAAGAATCAAGGATCTTTACCCTGTTTTTTGCAGAAACATTAAAAAGTAGGCAGCTCGGTCAATAACAGTAGTGGCTACTTGGAAGTGAAAGAGAACACACATTGTATCTACATGGAACAAACACAAAGGTAAAAACTCATCACTCCTGATGGCCAGGTGTAGAAGCTAAGTGACAGCAGCTATTCACTTGTCTCTTGTGAAACAACAGCAGAGAGACTATGTGAACACTTAGTGCAAGTGATCTGCATACTACCTAGATGTTGAACTTCAGCTGTCTGAGCATAGCTGTTCATATTTCATTTCTTGCCAAATTACAACATGGCTGCAACAAAATGTTACTAGCACAAGAAAAGAAAATATGTTTTGATTCCGCTCCAATACCAGCCTATTACATCGTGTATTGACATAAATATCGGAACAAGAAGTAAACAGGCAATTCTTTGTCAAGTACAAACTAACAGAAATTGGTTTACTAAATTAAAACATGACAGCCAATGCAGATTCATGTGCAAAACATATCAATGTGCAGGCATGTTGCAGTTCTATGCTCAGAGACAAGAATTATACATCCAAGTTATATAGAGATCATTATTTGGCACAAAATTTACACCTGAGTGACAGCAGACAATGGGACAACATTAAGTCTTAATGTGATTATATGAAAGTGATTCTTCTAGCATTGTGTTAATATGAAACTTTGTGGTTGATTAAAGCTGGTGCTGGACCAGGACTACAAACCAGAATATTTGCCTTTTGTAGCCAATTAAGCCACAGCGGAGGAGGTGTAGCATGGCCAGTGAGTCAGTGATGCGCAGTCGCCTGCAAGTCTGTTGGAGTGGAGTGGAGTGGAGTGGATAGAGTAATGGGGCAGCACAGCCGCAGCGCATAGCATACGTCAGGCTGTCCCACCACCGCCAGCACCGAGTAGCTTACTTCCAGGAGTTGACACCATTATTTGCTCTGTGTAGTTTGTGTATTTTGTGCAGCTATAACCGATTATGGAATGTGATAGTATTAAGAGCAAGTTAGGCGGTAGGAAAGTGATCCACAGTCAGGCTCGTGAAATTGTTGCAAATGTTTACAGGTTCATGAAGAGAGAAGCAGAAATGAAATCACCTATAAAAATTGGTAAAATACAGGAATGTGTGTGTGAGGCTACTGGGGTGTTTGTTCGTACCCTCAGAAGAATTTTCAGTGAAGAAAAGCAATGTATCCAATCACGTGGCTCTTTTAGCATGCCTAACAAAAGAAGAGTGCAAAAAATGCCTAAAACAGGTGTGGATGATTTTAATTTATGTGCAATAAGAAGAACTATTAATGAGTTTCATCAAACTAAAGGAGAACGGCCAATCAAATCTTTGTTAGCTGTTCTGAAAGAAAAAATTGACTTCAAAGGAAGCAGATGGTCTTTGACGAGAATTATGAAGAAACTGGGATTTATGAGGAAATAGTCTATAAACCAAAAAGTTCTCATTGAAAGGTCAGACACACGACAAATGAGAGTGCAATATTTGAAAAGTTTGTTACAATTTAGAAAAGAAAACAGACCTATAATTTATACGGATGAGAGTTATGTTCATTCGACCCACACACAGACGAAAGCTTGGACTGATGCAGGTGGTTCAGGGTTGAAAACTAGTATTGCCAAAGGACAACGGCTCATCATTGTTAATGCTGGTAGTGAAAGTGGGTTTGTAAAAGATGCACTGTCAACATTCAAATCTGGGAAAGCAACTGGAGACTATCATCATGATATGAACTATGGCAACTATGAAAAATGGGTAAAAAATAAATTAATTCCAAACTTTCCACCAAAGTCAGTGGTTGTTGTAGACATTGCCCCTTATCACAATGTTCAGCAAAATCCGGCACCAACATCAAATTCTAAGAAAGCAGACATGGTTAAATGATTTCAAAAACGTAACTTCCCACACTCCAGCTCGATGTTAAAACCCAAACTGAACAGCATAATTCAAATACACAAACCAAAATTCAAATTTTTTTAAAATTGACTTATTATTTTCTGAGTCTGGACACTCTGTTTTAAGGCTGCCACCATACCACCTGAACTTAAATCCAATTGAACTAATCTGGAGCACTGTGAAAGGAAACATGTCCAAAAGAAATATTCATTTTAACATTGATGATGTCGCCAGATTAGTAATGGAAACATGCAACTCTATTACAGCGGATGATTGGAAAAAAAGATGTGACCACTGTAGGTAAATTGAAGAAGAACACACGGACTTAGAGCCTCACATAGATGATGCCACGGAACAATTTATTATCAAATTAGGTGAGGACTCTGACAGCAAAGAGAGTGGAGAAGAGATGGACAGCTGTAGTGAATGTGAAAGAGATGAACCAGACTTAAGTGGAATAGAACCACTGAACTCTTAAACCTTTGTATAAATTGTAATCTGTAAATATCCTGTTGTAAATATTTGTAAATAAAAAAATTAATTTGTAAATAACTTTTAATGCAGCCACTGGCAGTCTCAAGCCTGCAAATTGAGCATTATAATAAGCTCAGAATGCAGAGAGAAAGTTATTTGTCAGATGACAATATACTCGTAAATTATAAAATATGTATCACATTTTATGTATTGTGTTGCAGTGACACTAGGCATTTCGCTCAACAAAACTAAAGAAGGAATGCAGCTAGAAATACATACTTTTTTTTAAAAAAACTACTCCATTTTATTTGTATAGAGTCATAAGCAATGCGCGTTTTCCGCAGTTTGGGTATTTTTTCCTAGCGCAAGCATTTATTGAGGTAAAGGCATCTCAGGCACACCCCGCGTGGTGTGGAGGGGTGTTGTGGCCTTGTCGGGCCTCTCTCCCCACTCCGCACCCTCACCCGCCTCTCTCGCGCATTTCACCGGCCATGCTACACCTGCTCCGCTGTACCTGAGCACCCCTCACTACCCATTCAGTATTCATTTGTCAAAGTGTACAGCACAACATTCCTTTTCTGTGGTGTACTTTGTGATACAGGAAACTAATAATACAACTTTGGAAAGATTAATGATTTTTTTTTAACATGTTGGCTGTCGTGTGGCCAGCAGCGGCCACAGCAGGCGGATCTGGTGTGACTCTGCCATCGCAGCAGTCAACGTGTTAAACTATATAGCTCTAGGGAACCACATAATTCAATTACTGTTACAGTCCTATTGCTGTTTCAGTTTCCTGTATTGCTTACAACCCTGTCCCGCTGAAAAAGTGCTTAGCCAATTGCCACAGGTTTGATAAATTAATCAAAAACACCTTTTAACATGTTTCTTCAGCAGGAACAGAAGATGACTGACACTGTTTGTTTAGTAATTTCCAATGTGAGACTAATTTGTAAGATAATAACTATTACATTTCTCAGGAGAATGACTTTATTGTAAATGGTTCCATCAATATATTTTTGTATTGCTTCTGGGAGCAACGTTCTCCAAGAATCTTATTCTTTACGGCTTTACCAGATGTAAGGAATTACAAATGAATACTGAAACTTCCTGGCAGATAAAATCTGTGTGCCAGACCAGGAACTGAACCCAGGACCTTTTGTGGACAAATACTCCGCTCCTGCTGGAGGTTCAAATCCTGCCTCGCGTATGGGTGTTTGTGTGTTGTCTTTAGCAACCAAGCTACCTGAGCACAACTCACGACTTATCCATACAGCTTTAGTGAGGAGATGAGGAAAGGGTGGAAGTATGCTGTGAAGATGGGTGGTAGAGTGCTTGTTCACAAAAAGAAAAGGTCCTGTTTTGGAGCCCCACTCCGGCACGCAGTTTTAATCTACCAGGAAGCTGCATATGAGCACACACTTCACCACAGAGTAAACTTTTATTCTGTAAAGTCTTGCTTATGTGCTTTTCAATAACTCAAAGCCAATACTCACGATAATCTGATTGTTACGGGACCGAGGAGTTGTTGGATTATCAAAAATGTTGGCCTACCAAAAGCAGACTTTTAAAAATTGAATTTAGACTTCTAAGGCAATAAACTGTAAATTGTTTGTATAAATATTACCTACTGTACATACAATAAATATTGAGTACATAAATATGTATTTTAAGGCCATTGAGGTTACAAAAAATATGTATGTACATATAAGACAAATTTATTAGGTATGTATTACAAATATATATGAATAAATGCATGCAGATGTGTAGAAATAATTTGTTTATAACTCTAAAAATTTCTAGTAGTTGATGGTTTTTTCTTTGGTGAAGTGTCAGACATAGCTGTTTCTTGAATGTCTTTCAACATTAAAAGAAGTGCTGACAGCCCAGTTCCCTCTCTTAAGCAACCCACCAAAGTAATGGCAGACACAATTACCTTCTGACATGTGATAATACATTTCACTTCCAGGGCTGCCTCGGTTGAGTCATTGTCTGCAATATGAGCTGTAACTTGCTGGATTAAGACCTCTTTTGTCACTTCAGAAACAAGGTTAATGTGCAACCCCCCCCCCCCCCCCCATTTCTCAATTGTGCAACATCTTCTTGCACAATGTTAATTGCATGACAGATTGTAAGCACAGCCTTGGTAGATTCTTTGTTAACTTCAATATCAATCACTAGGCGCTGTCTGCAAAGCCTCCGCTCCTGCCGGAGGTCCGAATCCTGCCTCGAACATGGGTGTTTGTCTGTTGTCTTTACCATGAATTACTTTAAGTGTAAGTGTAGGAACTGATTACCACAGAAGATTTTCGTAATTCACACACACACACACACACACACACACACACACACTTTCTTTATACTGCCGTGAGGAACAGGGCAGACGGGAGGACATGCCTGGCACACCATGTGTGTGGTGTGGTTGTTTGTCTTCAGCAGCACTGTATGAGCGCACTGTCAACCTCTGATTACTGTCGGACTGTCAAATTTTGAATTATCATGAGTCTACTGTACTAGACTCTTAAATGGTTTATATTCTACCAGTACCTTCCATTGCTGTATTTTTTTCTTTAACATATTTAATTAATTTTAAATGGAATTTCAGTATTGCAGTGCAAATCATCTTTCCTATAAAACTCATGTTTGCTACTTACCTGGTTGTGATTGTAGTTGCTTATGGGTTTGAGGGGCACTCAACATCAAGGTTATCAGCACCGATACAAGACTGCCATGTGTGAATGTAATTGAAAACACATGATAAATGGGATCGGAGGAAAATTGGGAATCCTCTGCAAAACTCCTCCTTTTTCTTACAGGTCTACCCATAAAACATTCACATTTAAAGCATGCTTAAGTCATGTAGTGGTATGGACACAGAGCACAATCTAAAACTGACCAGTAAAACTAAGAACATAAACAGAAGTCATAGGTGGAAAAGACTAGCTGACCAAGAACAAAAGGATGGATGAGCTAGTCAACCTAATGATACCTTAAAAATGTTGCCCTAAAATTTTAGGGAGTAAGCCGGAGGAGTCACAAAATTTTAAAAGACAGATCATAGTCATTTGATCATTGCTTAAAATAGAAGACAGATCTCCTGTCAAAAGAACTGCCATACTTTGATCTGAATATAAAACACATTCAACTAAAATGTGATGTACAGTTAACAGTACATCGCAAGCACCACAGCATGGAGGATCTTCCTGCCGGAGCAAGAAGCTGTATATCATGGGACAGTTACCTACACGAAGATGAATGAGGATGACTTCATCCCGTCTCCGCAGCTGGAAGGATGTGCACCACGACTGTGTGGTGGACTGCACAACACGCAACTTGTTCGTTATTTCCTACCACTCATCTTCCCATCAACACATGACTGTTCCTCAACAGCCTGGCCAGAGCATGCAAGGGAACAGAACACTTAGATACATATCATAATTGCGCAACACGCTTCTTTTGCTGTGACGTTCCTTTGAATACCCATATGACTTGGCACCCAGCAGAAAGACAGCACCTTCCCCAGGCTTTGTAGGTGGCAAAGGGCAGCCTGGATGTTCTAGACTACATTATCCGGTGGGTACAGGATTTCAAGGGCACTCAGTGAGTCTGAGCAAACAATAAATTTAAAACTTGCTACATGTCTCAGCTGCTGCATTGCCCACAAAATGGCATGAAGTTCTGCATCAAAAGCAGTAAACTCTGGTGGGAATCAGATCTTGGTGACCCAATCAGGTAAAACAACAGAGCAGCCAACAGAGTCCCTTTGTTTAGACCCATCCAAGAATACAGCTACATAGTCACAGTGCTTAGTTAAAATTGCATAGGATAATGAGGTAAAAACACTGGCAGGAATGCAGTTTCTGCCGTATTGCACTAAATCTAAAATTACTCTGGGCCTCTGCAGTGGCCAGGGTGGCAGGCGGTTAAAACCCTGAGTTTTGGGCCATACTTGAGCTACACCAAGTGACTCCAGCATATGACGCATTTGGATCCCAAATGGCCTGGGTGATTGGAGAACATGTAATGTTTCTGCTATGTTGCACGTTCCCTACAAAATCAGTTGCCAACATTACAGACACGAGATATTGGACACCTAAAATAAAACTTCGCTACCAGACATGTAAAATATCACATTTTCATGTTCAGTTTAACATACTATTAACACTATTAGTAAAATGCTTTTGAGAAACAGTACATTGATTTAAACATAACTTTGGCTGTCCTTTTACATAATTTTCAATTTTTAATACTTTTGTAAATGATAGCTGCAACATTAAAAATGCAGTACACTTAGTTTCCGAAATTGCTGAACCTATGTAGATACTAATTTGTATAAAAACAACAAGACTACATGTTATAACTATTGCACAACATGATTACATATGTACCCTTTGTTTAAATAAATTTGGGCAGACAATGTTTTATGTATCACTTGATCCTAAATTAAATACTGATCATTTTTCACATACTAAAATTACTAATCCTTTTGGTACTAAGAAACTATCTTCAAAATAGACAAAACTACTACAACTTTACACAAATCCATATTTATAGAAAATTAGACCGCAAACTGAAATACATTAAAATTCCATGTCTAAGTAATAGTACACCTACACAATATTGGCAAAACAGATAAGTATGCATTTCAATAACATAAATAATGTAAATAAATTGAGTTATTTTAAACCCTAGTCAAAACACTGCTTCTAATTTTTGTACCACATTAAATACAAATTTCATGAAACAAGTACATATATTGAGATAAATAGTTAAAGCCTAAATGTAATATTTTAATTGGTGTATTTTGGCATTTTTCAAGTATTATTATATTATTTGTTTGGTAACTGAAGAACTTTGTCATCAATCTTATTACGTGGTTACGATGAAAGGTGTTTGGGAGAAACCATGTTTTGTCATTCTTCTAGTAGTCAGAAACCTGTAAGCAACTCTGTTGACTTGCTGCTGCAATTTTTTGGCTTTATTTTGGACATTGTGCAACTTCATTTAAATGGAAATAAAATCATTTCCATATCAACTGACATGTTTATGATTTACGAAAACATCCTGAAACATCAAATCTTTTAGTGAATGTCGAAGACAGCTCACAATGCAGTGGACTTCAGCCAGCATATAAGATAAGTTCTTTTTATATCAACTTCACCTACAGTGGAATGACTTTGTTATAGAAACTGTGAACTAATAAAACTTTCCATGATTTAGGAAAAGATTAGGGCTCAGTTTGAGTCTTTCCCAAAAGGGGTGACGGTCGTTAGAAACAGATGCAGCATATCAGGGTGAGCAATAGTTCGATAAACTAGAGAATATGGATTAGCAAGAATCTTACTGGCCTGACACACCACAAGGAGTTACCGCCAGATGGTGAGTGGCAGTTTGCCAGCCTCAGCACAAACACTGGGAATGGGGCTCGTCCTGTAAGCACCAGTGGCCAGCCTAATTCCCTCATGGTGAACAGTGTCAATGGTTTCAGTTATGATGGTCTTGCTGATCCAGAGACTGTGCACCCATAATCTAGCCACGACCATACGAAAGCCCTATAAAACTTGAGCAGATGTGCCCTATCTGTTCCCCACAACCAGTGGCCAAGCCATTTTAAAATATTTGGCACATTCTGGGCCCTGGTTTTTAGATCCCTCAAGTGTGGAGGCCACAAAAGTTTGGAGTAAAAAATGAGGCCCAGGAACCTCATTGATTCTTTAAAAGGGAGAATGGTGCCACCCAACTGCAGATTGGGAAGATTAAACATATCACAAAAACGATTAAAATGGACACGGACACACTTATCAGCAGAAAACTGAAAACCCATCTTTGCAGTCCACTCCTCTAACCTCTGCACTGTCATTTGCAACTAACAAGTCACAACATCAGTACTGAAGGAAGACCAGAAATTGGCAAAATCATCCACGAATAAGGAGCACTGTACAGGACTCCGTACAGTGGACATGATACTACTAATGGCTATAGCAAAGAGGGTAACACTTAAAACACTCCGCTGAGGGACACCATTCTCCTGCTCAAAACGGTTTGAGAACATGCCACCAACTCAGTAGCTAAAAGATTGCTTACATAGGAAGGACTGTAGAAAAATGGGGAGGTGGCCACAGAAGCCCAATTGATGGAGCTGTTCTTGAATAAGGCATCACCAGATGGTGTCGTATGCCTTACTGATGTCGAAGAAGATTCCGATAAAGTGCTGTTTACGTAGAAATGCTTGCTGGATAGCAGACTCTAACAGTGTCAGGTTGTTGACAGTGGAGCGGTATCTCCTGAAACCGCACTGAGAGCTGCTAAACAACTGCCTGGTCTCCAACATCGAGACCAGCTGGCGATTGACCATTCATTCCAGGTTCTTTCCTACACAGCTCATTAAGGTGACACTCAGATAACTACTAGGAAGCATTTGGTCAAAGCCTGGTTTAAAAAGCGGAATTAAAATAGCTTCCCTCCACGAGTTGGGGAAATCTCCAACCTGCCATATGAAATTTAAACATTCAAGGAGAATTTCCTTTGATTCTCCAGATAGGTGTCTAAGAATACAGTACCCATACTGTCATAGCCAGGGGCAGTATATGAGATGCAGACACAGCAGATTCCAGCTACCACATAGAGAAAGGGCAGTTATAGGACTCAGTGTTGTTGGACCTGAAATCAAACTTGTCCCTCTCCCTAGTTGCTCAATACTGCTGGAACACTAGACCATGGCTAGCTGTGGAAGTAGTATTTGCAAAATGCTCTGCCATTGTTTGGGCAATGTCTCAAGGTGGTGTTTGTAGACACCCCTGTTTCAGCACAGCTGCGATAGGCAAATGACTGGTTTATCAGAAATCCCCGTGATGGCTTCCCATACTTTTGTGGAACAAGTGGAGCAGTTGACAGAGCTCAGGAATGGTTGCCATGACCTTTTCTTGCTCTCCTTAATAATGCGTTAAGCCTTGGCTCTTGCAACTCTAAAGGCTGTAAGGTTGTCAGTGCAAATCATATTTCTTATAAAACTCATGTTTGCTACTTACCTGGTTGGTGTTGTTGTTGTTGTTGTTTATGGGTATGAGGGGCACTCAACATCAAGGTTATCAGTGCCCATACAAGACTGTCATGTGCGAATGTAATTAAAAACACATGAGAAATGGGACTGGAGGAAAATTGGGAGCCATCTGCAAAGCTCCTTCGTTTCCTTACAGGTCTACCCATAAAAACATGCACATTTAAAGCTTGCTTAAGTCATGTAATGGTATGGACACAGAGCACAATCTAAAACTGACCAGTAAAACTAAGAACATAAACAGAAGTCATAGGCGGAAAAGACTGGCTGACCACTAACAAAAGGATGGATGAGTTAGTCAACATAACAATACCTTAAAAAGGTTGCCATAAAATTTTAGAAAGTAAGCCGGAGGAGTCACAAAATTGTAAAATACGATCATAGTCATTTGATCATTGCTTAAAATAGAGGACAGATCTCTTGGCAAAAGAGCTGCCATCCTTAAACCATCATAGGGCTACACGCCTGGCTGTAACTGCCATGTGGCACTCATCTGAGCACTAAGGAACAGCATGCCTGCGGAGTTCATCCAACCTAGAACAGAAAGATCAGCAGCATGGTGGACCACTTGTGTTATGTGGTCCACCCAATTAATGATGTCATCTTGGGCTTCTAGTACAACCAGGTGACTGACCAAAGGCCAGTTTGCTCTGCTAGTTATCCATCTCAGCGGCTGTTGCCCCAATGATGGGCCATCTGGTAAGTGGAGCCACAGTGAAAGTGGTCACAGTTATGGAGGTCATCAGTGGCTTCCCATTGAGTAGACTATGCAAGAGCTGGAGGGCAGAAAGAAAGGTCAATGGCTGAGAATGTCCCAGCAGTGGCACAAATATGTGTGGGATTGCCTTTGTTGAGCAAGCAGAGTTCCTGCGATGTCATGAGGCATTCTACAACTCCCCTTGGACAAGTAGAGTTGGAGCCCCATAACACATCATGCACATTAAAGTCCTCCATTAGAAGATATGGGCCAGGGAGTTAGTTGCTCTATGAGACTGGTGAGAGCCTCAGAGTCTATGGGTTCCTGGAGATGTAAATATAAGGAACAAGCCATAATCCTCAAACCCACATGAACTTCCACTGCCATGGCTTTGAGCTCACAAACCAAGGGAATGGCCGAGGAGTGATGTGTATCACTGGCAAACACAGCAACTTCTCCTTTGGCTCTCTCACCAGTAAGATCATCCTTATGGTCGATTGTATAATATATAATATTGGGGTGCCCGAAGCTTTGTAGTGGGTTTCTTGTAAACACAAGTATAGGGGATATGTCTGTGTTAGCAGTTTTAGGTCTGTTATGTGGGTCCTGAACCCATTCAGGTTCTAATGTAATATGGGAGCCATCGGTTGTGGAGGTAGCACCTTCACTTTATCTTTCAGGCCGAGGTGGAGATACTGAACTAGGTGTGGGTTCAGTTTTGGAGCAAGAATTGTGCCCCAGATTAACATCCACCTCCATAAGTTGTCGTTGTTATTTAAAAGAGACTAAACTGTGAGGTTATCAGTCCCCTGTTCCAAACAAAGCCCACTCATTGTAGGTTACACGAAGACAAAATCATCATTGGACACCTACAGAGGTAACCCACAAAGTGGAGAGAGTGACAATAACCACTACACTGATAAAATGAGCGTAAAACAATAAAATACTAAAGGCCCATGCCTAATGATTGATTCAGAGTACAGAAAAATAATGTATCTGGCTGATCACGAAGATAATACTGGATGAGCCAGCCACTCTGCACATACTAAAACTGCCAGTCAAAAATATGACTGACAATACAAAATGAACAATAGGTTAAAGTGTTTGAGTTGTGGGTGCCTGAACTATCAGGGGTAGGTACCACCATTACATCACAAGATAAAAACCTGCTGCATGGATAAAATCTAAAACACGGTCAGCCATAGAGGCGTCATCATCTAAAATCAAGCTAAGCTCAGAAGGCAGGGTAAAGGACTGCAGCATTGCAGCTAAAATAGGACAGTCCAACAAGATGTGGACACCGTCAAAAGACCGGCACAACGGCAATCTGGTGAGTCCTCACAACATAAAAGGTGGCCATGCGTTAACCACATATGGACAATACATAGTCGGCAGAGAACAACAGACTCTCTGTGAGCGGCCCAGAGAGAGGACCTCCACACAGCTGTAGAGGGCTTGACTACACATAGCTTATTTGGCTCGTTCAAGTCCACCCATTCTGAGTTCCAAACCCAGCGACCTTGCGCATCATTTGCAGTCAGAGGTCTTTATCCTGGAGACCAATCTCCAATAGCAGTTTTGTGGTAGCCTGCTCGGCTAGACGATTGACTCGTTCATTGCCCTGGATGCCAATGTGGCTTGGAGTCCAAACAAAAACCACTGAACGTCACGACACACCAAGGGCGAAGACAGCATCTTGGATAGACTGCACCAAATGGTGCTTTGGAAGAAAATGGTCAAGGGCTTGTAAGCCACTCTGGGAGACTCCCTTAGGCAGACTCAGAATTGTCTTAGACCTTAGAGATAGACAACAGATCAGCCATGAAAACACTACTCGCGCTTGGCAAAGAATGCTGCTCGATGTGGTCACCATGAACCTAAGCATACCCAGCAAAGCCGTCTACAAGGGAACTGTCTTCTGCACCATGGACTGAGTCAATTAGTGCATGGAACTGGGGATGGAGGGTCAGTGGTGAAACAAAGGCTCTCGAGTCACTAGATAAGTCTAACTGAAGCTGCAGATGGGGAATGTACCAAGGAGGTGTACAGGAAGGATAGTGGAAAGTAGGAGGTAAAGAAAGGGATTCAAGTGACAAAAGAAGGGAATGAACTCTGACCGCAATTGGGAGACCCAATCTTGGCTGTCGTCATGGAAAAGGGAGGACAGCAGCTGGGAAGAGAAGCCTGTGATTCGGGTGCTCGGTGAGGCATGAATACGAGCAATGTAAGAAGCCAGTAGCTGCTGTCGGCAGTTTTGCAGAGGAGGAACCCCAGTTTCAGCAAGAAGTTTTGCCACTGGACTCTAGCAGAAAGCCTCTGTGGCTAAATGGACGCTGGTGTGGTGAACTGGGTCCAAGACCCATGATGCAGAAGGAGCAGTAGAAGCTTACATCAGGCTGCTGTAAACCAAATGTGATTGGATTAGGGCTTTATATAGTTGCAGAAGAGAGAGATGGGCGGCCCCCAGACAGTGTGGCCAAGGCAGCTAAGGATGTTCAAATAGCACCAATAATTTTGTCGGAGGTGTGGCACCCACATGAGCCGGGAGCCCAACAGCTTGCCTAATAGGCAATGCATCTCTACAATGTGCAGCAAGTCATTGCTCAAATGCAGTCTGGTCTCCGGGTGCACTGCTCGACAGCGACAGAAGTGCATCACCCAAGTTTTGGAAGCAGAGAACTGGAAACTGTGACCAGAGGCCCATGATTGGACCTTTTGGATGGCTCGCTGCAGTCACCGTTCTGCAACACAAATGCTAAGCTAAAATACAAACAAAAGTCATCAGCAAACAAGGAAGAAAATACCACACAACCCCAATGCAGAAGCGAGACGGTTTATAGCGATTAAAAATAGTGGTACATTGAGAACAGAACCCTGTGGGACACAGTTCTCTTGAATATGATACGAGCTAAAACAGGAACCTATCCTAACCCAAAAAAAAAGCACTGGGAAAGAAAGGTGGAAAGTTGGTCACTTATGCTCCAGTCTTATAATGTAGCGAGAATATGGTGACGCCAGGTGGTGTCATACGCCTTCTGAAGGTCAAAAAAGACCACAACAAGATGTTCCCGCCTAGAAAACGCTATACAGATTGCAGACTCCAGTGATACAAGGTTGTTGTTGACGGAGCGGCCCTGACGGAAAGCCCCTTGTTATGGGGCCAAGAGTCCCCTATCCTCAGGGATCCACATTAACCGTCGACTCACCATATGTTCAAATAGCTTACAAAGAATGTTGGTGAGGCTTATTAGGTGGTAAATATGTGGGTCAGCTCCAGATTTCAGAACCGGAATGACGGTGCTTTTCCACCATGACGACAGAAAAACTCCCTCTGCTCATAGATGGTTGTACAGGGCAAGAAGTTGGCATTGGGCCTCCACTGAAAGGTTACGAATTAACTGGTTGTAAACCCTATCGGGTCCTGGAGAGGTAATGGGGCATGCAGCGAGAGTGGTCTGGAATTCCCACATGCTGAATGGGGCACTGTAAGGTTCCTGGCGTCGGGTGCGGAATGATAATTGTCGCTGTTCGACCCGCTCCTTGAGGGCACGGAAGTCTGCATTGTAAGCTGCAGTTGCAGAAGTATCAGCATAATGGCCTGCCATGTACTCAGTGATAGTGGCTGGGTCTGTGCATATGGTAGCCTGAATTTGGAGACTGGGTATTCCTGTTGGTGGGCAATTCCCAAACAGTCGCCTGACTTGAGACCATATTCATGAAGGTGAGGTGTGAAAACCGATGGTGGCTACGTATCTCTCCCAAGAGTTCTGCTTGCTCTACTTGATCAACCGGCAGGCTTGGGCTCAGAGACACTTAAATGCAATAATGTGTTCAATGCAAGAGTTGCGTCAGTGGTGCGGGAGTGCACGCCCTTGGTCCCAGATGGCTCAGCAATCGCCGAAGTCCACCGGGGCACTGACTTGTATCGATGGGAACCGATGGTTTGTGGAACAGCTGCCTCAGCGGCAGAGACAATACTGTAGGTCACCTATTGTAAGAGGTGCATTCAAGTTTTTTCTCCTGTCTGGAAAGAGAGAGAAACATGCGCATTATTTTAAAATGAGGCCGCGTTCATTGTCAATATGTCCCAGAGATCGCAGCACCGTACGGCAGATGGAATTTTATCGCCAGCGGCGAGAATGAGAACTGTTTTAGATACTTAAAATGGCGACGTTTTCCTTACTTGAACAGCGTGCAATCATTTGTTTTCTGAATTTGCGTGGCGTGACACCAATTGAAATTCATCGACAGTTGAAGGAGACATGTGGTTATGGAGTTATGGATGTGTCAAAAGTGCGTTTGTGGGTGTGACAGTTTAATGAAGGCAGAACATCATGTGACAACAAACCGGAATAACCTCGGGCTCACACAAGCTGGTCTGACGACATGATCGAGAAAGTGGAGAGAATTGTTTTGGGGGATTGCTGAATGACTGTTGAACAGATCGACTCCAGAGTTGGCATTTCTGTGCACACAACCCTGCATGACGACCTGAAGATGCAAAAAAGTGTCATCCAGGTGGGTGCCACGAATGCTGACGGACGACCACAAGGCTGCCCGTGTGGCATGTTGCCAAGCAATGTTGACGCGCAATGACAGTAGGAATGGGACTTTCTTTTCATCGGTTGTGACAATGGATGAGATATGGATGCCATTTTTCAATCCAGAAACAAAGCGCCAGTCAGCTCAATGGAAGCACACAGATTCACTGCAAAAAAGGGTAACCAGCAGTGCAAAAAAAAAAAAAAAAAAAATGATGGTGTCCATGTTCTGGGGCAGCGAGGGCATAATCCTTACCCATTGAGTTGCAAAGGTGCATCCTACAAAAATGTTTTGAAGAACAAATTCCTTCCTGCACTGCAACAAAAAACGTCCGGGAAGGGCTGTGTGTGTGCTGTTTCACCAAGACAACAGCACCCGCACATCGAGCTAATGTTACGCAACAGTTTCTTCGTGATAACAACTTTGAAGTGCTTCCTCATGCTCCCTACTCACCTGACCTGGCTCCTAGTGTCTTTTTGGCTTTTTCCATCAATGAAAGACACTCTCCGTGGCCACACATTCACCAGCCGTGCTGCTATTGCCTCAGCGATTTTCCATTGGTCAAAACAGACTCCTAAAGAAGCCTTCGCCACTGCCATGGAATCATGGCGTCACCGTTGTGAAAAATGTGTATGTCTGCAGGGCGATTACATTGAGAAATAATGCCAGTTTCATCGATTTTGGGTGAGTAGTTAATTAGAAAAAAAATCGGAGGCCTTAGAACTTGAATGCACTTCGTACTGCAGCATTTATGTCAGTTTCTAGCGGAGCAGCAAAGTCAGCAATCAAGGTGTACAATGGCCAATCTGCCCTGTGAAGAGACCATTGCGGCAAGCATGCTGCAGGTTGACACTGCAGGAACAACAACAAAATCAGCTCCATAAGCTCTGGAGTGAAGTCAGAAGAAGTGTCTTGTATAAGAATGCTGATATATTCACAAGGTTTATTACTTGACTTGGTTTGTGACTGGGACTTACTGGATGCCTTTTTCAACTTCACTTGCTTTGTAGTAGTTACAGTAGATGTGGTAGCGACCATGGTGGATTTTTGGCCATTCTCTACAACTGAAGTGACCAGTGGCTCAACAGTGCTGGTGACTGTAGCTTTCTCTGCTGTGTTTGAAGGAGGTACAGGCACTGCATCAACTGCTGCTTTGCAAGTGCATTGACAAACACAGGTGTTTGTGGCAACACAAACAACCTCCGTTTGTGTCAAAGCATCAACTTTCGGAACCAGCTTTTGAAGGACAGCAGTGAAGGAGGTGGCAAATGCTGGAGGTTGTATGGCTTTGTAGATCTTCTTGGCTTCTGCGTAGGAAATGCGCTTAGTAGTTTTAATTTCTTTGATCTTATTTTCTTCCAAAAAAATGCTGCATTCCCTACTCCACACAGGGTGTTCCCCAGAACAGTTCACACACTTTGAAGAAGGTGAACAAGCAACCCCATCATGGGCAGGTTTACCACATGGACCACAGGTGGATACTCCATTACATCCCTGCATTGTGTGCTCAAAGCACAGGCATTTAAAATAGCACATGGGGTTTGGCATACGAGGTCTTACTTTTAGGCACAGAAATCCTGCCTTAACATGCTCAGGGAGCTTCGGACTATTAAATGTAAGAATAAAGGAGTCCGATTCCTGTAGCTTTCCATCCACCCTTTTGTTGCACCCTGTGTTGCACATCAATGATGTCCTCTTGTACCCACTCAGCATTTAATTCTTCCCTGTGAATGTCTATGAGGTTGCTAAACGTGAAAAATCCTTTGCTGTTATTCAGAGTGTGGTGTAGTTCTGTCTCAATGGGATATTTCTCATGGCAAGTTGTTTTCTGAAGGTTTGCAGCTTGTTGAAAGCTAGATGTTTCTATTAGCAGAGTCCTATTGTGCAAATGTTTAACAGATTTCAGTGATCCAGCAATGCCTTCCAAACTCTCTTCAATGTAGAACAGTGGCACTTTCTCAAAACTATCTTCTTTTCATGACTAAAAATACCTTCTGATTCCCAGCACGTGTTCTGTTACTTTGACATCTTTCTCTCTTTTTTTTTTTTTTTTTTTTTTTTTTTTTTTTTTTTTCCTCTCTCCACTCCTTGTTCCAGAGGACTGGATACCCAAGCCCTTTTTGATGGTTGGGTGTTAGTACACCCCAGTGGTACACCCATCCCACTGGAAGGTTTGAGGGACAAATTAAAATGATTCATCTCAGTCCCATGAGCAGCTAGGGAAATAAATGTCCACCTAGACAGAGCTCTGCGTGCCTAGGTAAGCCTTATGCAGCTGAAGTTCAGCAGTATCCCCAGGAGGTTGCTTGCCAGCGACTGTTCCACCTCAACAACCATGCATCCCATCAGAATGTAGCACACCTTAAGATTGAGTTCCTTCCTCATGACCTGGGCGGTCAAGCCAAGATCCCCATTCCCTGGTACACACAACGTTCCACCGCCATACCACACGGTGGTCACTGAAGCGTGCCCAGAGGTTACAGTGGCTCAAGGACTGGTGGCGCCTACTAGTCCCCAGCTCATGGTCCCTGGATTCACCAAGCTTGTACACAGGAAATGAATGCTGAGCCCCCTGACGGGTACTTACCTGGGATTTTGTCATCAATGACATTTTCACCCATGTATTACTTTATTAAAAATTAAAAATAAAAACTGTCGATGAAAGTAACAAAAAATCCAACAAAGAATTATATCACAGAAAAACAATGAATTTTTTAATCAGATACATTGTATGTTCCAGAGAGATACTGAGTCTCAAAGTTTTCTATGATAATGATTACAGGCTGAAGCACTGGGGTAGTCTCTCAAGCTGAGTTAGTCAGGGTGGCAATGTGGCTAGTGCATCTGCCTAATGAGCAGAAGACTGGGTTCAAATCCCGGCTTTGGCACAAATTTTAATTCTATGCTTCAACCTACAATCATGATCATAATAAATTTGTGTCTGAGTTTACTATATAGTTGACATTGTGAATAATGTCTTAGTTGACTGCATATATCATTACAATTTTGTCATATGTCCAGTAATATGACTGAAACTTGGTCTATCAATTTGTACATTTCATCTATTAAGCATGGAGGTAATAATCATTAATTTTATCTGCTTATCGTTATGACAGTGTTTTATATTTGATAAATTCAATATCCAAATAAATCTTTGTAGCTGTGATATTGACTCATTCTCCATCCAAACAAGCTAATTTCTGTATGAGTCTGTGGAATAAGTGCATAGTAAATAAATAAATATAGATAAATAAGTCAGCTGTTATTAATGCAATAATTACAAAATGTAAACAAACATAATTTATTTAATAGTCTTTCTGAAGTAATGCCAATTACCATTATAACAATGCATACAGCATAAAAGAAGTCACAAAAACAAAAATCATCAACTTACAAATTAAACCAAACAACTGCCCAAGAAGAAAAATGAGATACTTTAACGTATCAGTATAAATAAAGTAAATCGGGCTTCATTTTGGTTATTTTGTCATATGATGATTCTCACAGATATTTCTATGATGATGAGATTTCACTCAATGTCAGTAATTGTTACAGATTTCCTGAAACCATGATTTAGTTTTTTCACAGTTAATGTTAACACAGTGTGGACACCGTGTCAAAAACTTTGGTGAAACTGTTTGGCCACGTCTTAGGTGTGTCACAACAATATCTGTAAGTGCTTCAATAAAAAGTGGATGGTCATTTGGAGCAGCAGCACGACGTATTTTCACATCTCCAAGCTGAAAATTGATGAGATATATGTAAGTATATGTGAATGGAAAATTTAGAGAAAGTAAAGCACAACTAACTATTTTACACATTATATTGTTGCAGTTATATTAGGACGTATGTAGTTGGACCATATGCTTCCGGATTTTAGTACCTATTATAACCCATCAGTTTACATAGAGTGTCAACTGTGGGTACTTAGAAATATTTCAATTCAATTACCATATTTGCTTGAATACACATTTTTTCCCAAATGTTGGCTTGGAAAATCGAGATTCATCCTAATGGCACCTGAGAGGGGGGGGGATGGTGAGCTTTATGCAATATTGTTTACAGAGAATACACACAGACACTAAAGAAACACTTTTGAATTGAACAAAGTCTCTGTTGCAGTCTCTCACAACAGAGATGACTTTTCAATTCAAATATGGATTCACTTTTGTTATATCAGGCCAATGAACTTTGGAGTCACGTAAAAAGAAACTATGATTTTTCTGGCATAAAAGCACACTTTTTTCCCCAAATGGAAACACCATTCCCTGTTGAAAGTATATTTTTACAGTATTAAGTGACAATATCCTTTCACATGTAGCTCTAATCTTACCAATCCTTTGATTGGAGAACAGAGTCTATAAATCTTTGCCACGCTTGAGCAGCGTTATGTAGCCCACATGTCATGAACATACTCTTAAACAAACCAAAAGGTGGTGTTATTGCAGTCTTGGGTATGTCTTCTGCAGCTTACAGGACCTGGGTTTAAGCTTTTAAACAATCCAGAACTGTGAACACTATGGTACCATCTAGATCACAATTGTAGTCCCTCAAAAGCGGCACAGGATACCTGTCTGGCATTGTTTGCAAGTTACGCACTTCATAGTTGCCACAAGGGCACCAGACTCCACACTTCTTGGGCACCAAATGTAAAGCTGAGCATCACGTCTCTTTGATGGTTGTAATATGCCTTCACATATCTTGGAGTCATACTCAGCCTTCACTACTTCTAAACGGTCAGACGCCAAACATCTATGTTGACACACTACAGGGAGACCATCTGTGGATTGTGTCACGCAGTATGTGCTTGGGCACTTCAGGCAATCTGGTCAAGATTGGGTAGTGGCACGGTATTTCTGTGTATTGTCCTTCTGGAACTTCCACAAACTCAGCACTATGGAGTGTTAGACTGTGGTGGAAACTGTTGACTGCCAAGCCAGTAACGCTGTCTTCTAGGCAAGCGTTTGCCACATCAGGCAGCAGACGATAGAGTGCCAGAAGCTCAACCCTGACACAGTTTCAGTTCAGTGAATCTGTGGTTGAGCTGACTTACTATGAGTGCAAATTTGGTCGCATTAGACGTTATCCTGGGGCAACTGAAACTTACTTCTGCTGGCTCTAAACAGAGAACAGGATTGTCTGGCCAGAATGGTGGCAGGCTGATGGCTATCCTTGACACAGCACATTCATCTTGCATCGTAAGCTTCAATGAAGATTTTGCCAATCACATCATGTATCACCACTGTAGATACTGCTCTACTAATAAGCTTTTTAATATTCAACTCTCTATTTTTTTAACATCCACAATGGTAAAGTCCCAGGTATACAGGTGGTGTAGTCAAAAGTTGAGCTCCATCCACAGAGTACTGTATGTCTCGATAGAAGAATTGTTGATGGCCACCAGACAGAAGGCTGTTGGGGGCCGGTAATGATACATAGACATTCAAGGCAGGATGCTCAGGTCTGATCTGGTATTCTACTAAAAACTTGATGCCGCTGGTAGATCTGTCGGTGACAACCAGGTGCTTGAGGACGTTCAGCAGCCAGTTGCACCTACTGCCAACTACCGGTCACGTTTGGGTGCAAGCAGGGTGGGGAGAACTTCTTTGCTTGATCACTGAACTAGCGAAGGTACGAAAAGATTGGCACATCGCTTTTCAAAGTTGTGGTTCTGGTGGAGGACCTGGACCTTGAACAGAATCGGTACCTGCCTCTGCCATTGCAAGTGGCATCTCTTGATAACAATGGGCTGACTTGTGCTCATAATAACTTGACTTTTGCCGCCAGTGAGTCATAGTCAACCCTGTTGCTGCAGTGGCTGCACTATTTTCCAGCACGGCAAATGTACTGACTTGTGAGGTGCAACAGAATGTTGAATTCGGTGGCAAGTTCTGCCATGGCGTCCAGTGGCATATCGGTCAGCGAAGCAACTTATTTGTGGCTGCAAACAACTTCTCCATAGCAGACATAACAAATTATCTGGTACTTTGATTGTATCAACTTTACTGTGTAGATGATGCAGGTACTGCAATGGCTCTCTATCCCCATCTCTTCTTGAGTAACCACTTGAAGTATGCAAACTTATTGGGAAGCAGCCATTCATTGTATTAATTCCAACTTGAGTTTACTATATGTTTCTGTTGGTGCCATAATTATATCCTACACTTCTGCAGTGAATCTGTGGTTGAGCTGACTTACTATGAGTGCAAATTTGGTCGCATTAGACGTTATCCTGGGGCAACTGAAACTTACTTCTGCTGGCTCTAAACAGAGAACAGGATTGTCTGGCCAGAATGGTGGCAGGCTGATGGCTATCCTTGACACAGCACATTCATCTTGCATCGTAAGCTTCAATGAAGATTTTGCCAATCACATCATGTATCACCACTGTAGATACTGCTCTACTAATAAGCTTTTTAATATTCAACTCTCTATTTTTTTAACATTCATTGCAAACCTAGAATAAAAAACAGAGGGAACGAACTTTTCTAATTGAAGTAACAAGGACAAGAAAATATACAAAAGTGTAGGAAAACACAACACTCCTGGCAGCCCAGTGCAGAACAACAAGACATGGCGTTTCACTTGCTACGGGATTATCACTTTATAGCACACTGCAAATTGAACTTCACATTAGTGTGTGGCAGCTGTCAATCAGGTTGCCACAAGGTATTTATGCCAGCTCTTCTCTAATAAGTGTGGAATCAAGGTGAAATAAAGTAGCTGTCACTCCAAGAAAGTTACTGGCATTTTACTACACACCACAACTTTTAAGTGATGCTAGCTTTTACATTTACTTCATTTCCTACTCAGATATAGCAATGTCTGAAGTTATTAAGCAGCACACACAATTATCAATTATTTTTTTTGTGATGTGTGCTTGATAAAAACTAGCAGAATTGGAAATAGTTAACTGCTAGTGAAAAAAATAAATAAATTACAGCTTCTACTTAAAACATATTTTTTGTAAACTTTTAAGTCACTATGGATCCAAGTATGAATAATAAAACTATGAAGTATTTATTACTTTATAAAATCATAAATGAATACTATATGTAAGATGAAATGTGTTTCTCAAAATATCTAAGAAAAATATACAAACAAAATTTGTAAATTAAAAAGTGAGAGTAACAGAGACTGCTTGGTTAATGCACTTAATGCTTCTAGAAGCAATTGAAATGAAATTATTTTCTCAGAAGTACACTATAAATTATTACTGTTAGGAGACATATATTGGAAATGAAAAATAAACAACAATGCTAACAAGTGAAGTTTAAATATAGATAACATCAAGTACTAAACACATATACGAGATATATGTCAGTCTTATTACTTTAGAGGTAATACAAGAATGAATATGTTGCTAAGATGAGAATACAATTTACAGTAACTTTCTATTAGAAAGGAGAACAACAAATCTCAAGTAGTGGTGCACCTTATGACCACCAATGGGTAGTAAGTGCTAACAGGATATGGTAAATTAGCTATCTGTAAGCCTTGGATGTTTATGATCCGTGAGCTGGAGTGCAGTAAATATTTTAATTTTCTTGTATGAAATTGTTCTTTTTGAGCCTATTTAAAAAAGGACAGATCAATAGCTCTGTACCGTCATCGCTTTTGGGCAGGCTATAAGCCATTCTTTTGCTGGAAAAAACTTTCCTGCATTTGTTTGGAATGGTATATGGGAACCACAGAAGCTTCGAGTCTTCATAACTGAGCTAAATTTTAACACAACTTTTTTTTAAAAATAGGATTCAAATGCTTGTCTTCTGATTATCTCCCTAAGCTATAAATTCCAACACTGACAACACAGTTACCTTTACAAATACAACTCTGCATATAAACTTATTTATTACTTCAGATTTAAAGTCTAGTGAGTAATATTACCTCTTTTCCTAGGTCTTTGCAATACTCAATATCCATTTCATGAAGAGTCTCAATGTGTTCATTCACAAAGGCAATGGGAACAAGAATGAAATTTTTTCTTCCCTGTTTCACATATCCTGTAAACAAGAACAATAATATAGTTCAGCTAAAATATACATAAAAATGAAGAAAACAAAATATAAAAATAAATAAAATACAACGGAATTTCTAGTTTTAAATATAGTACAAATCATTTAACATTTGGTACCAGATCTATAGTCATACATAAATACAAAAAGAAATGTAACTTTTGGAATCCAGAATTTGTTTGCCCATGAAGACAGAGAGTAGAAGGTAGCAAAAATGGGATTTTTGAGAATATAATTGAGGGTCACATGTGGCTAAAGGCACTACCATGGAATGAAAAATAATATCAATCATTATGATTATTGAATATTCTCTGTAATAACACAAGAACATGATTTAATGCCTTCAATTAACAGAAGAAGAATACAGAAACTACTAATATAGAAATTTAACAATGGAAATTCCAGGAGGGATTCTGAGCCACAGAAAAGCACAAATAACAGGCAAGAACATTAAAGCTTTTGGCCATTTAGGCCTTTGTCGGTTAAACACACACACACACACACACACACACACACACACACACACACTTGACCTTTGTCTCTGTCCACTGTGGCTGATCTGATCGGCCGGAGATGGCATGTGTGTGTGTATGTGAGTGTGTGTGTGTGTGTGTGTGTGTGTGTGTGTGTGTGTGTGTGTCTAACTGATGAAGGCCTAACGGGCCGAAAACTTTAATGTTGTTGCCTGTTATTTGTGACTTTCTGTCGCTCATTGGACATCTTTGTGGTGGGTAAGCAACCTATCCTTCTTACAAATATTATAATATAGAAATTTAGTAATTCATACATAGATGAAAATTTAATTTTCTGAGAGCTAGTTTTGAAACTCTTTACTGATTCATAGAGGTACTGCTTCAAAATAAAATTTTCTTGCACATTCTAAGTTGTTTATTAATGCTGACATGTCCCTTCCTTTATGGGTTCTGTGATTGAGGCTCTGAAATGCCACTTTCATTTTCACTGTTTTGTATTATTTTCCTTTAAGTGTATTACAAAAATATCAACACTAAATATAAATAAGGAAATACAGGGGGATTAACCCTTTGACTGCTATGCACAACACTTGTGGTTGTGCCTCGTGTGCTGCATTGTTGCGCTGCTCGCCTTGCACTGGGTGCTGAATGTGGCTGGTACGCTCGCCACATGCAGTGCTTCCAACATGAATGCTGTGATTCGGCTTTCTACTGTGTTCTGGTCTTTCATTGGCTATGGAGGAATTTGGGGTATTTGTTTACAATATTAACACTTGATTTTTCATGCGAGATGCATTTCTATTACAATTTATGCACAAGTAAAAACATTTACAATATTGATATAATTCTACATTCTCTCAAAAGAAGATCAACAGTTTTTATTGCTGCAATCGTCTGTAATACGTTTTGAAGCATGGATAAGCACAAAGAGTTGCATTGCATTTCTTACAACACAACTTAAATTGTTTCCTATCACCATTTCAAGCACAGACTATACATGTCTTGTACTTTTCGCACTGATCTGGTAAATGTGTAGACACGTTTAACCTTGTAGGGCAATTTTTACGTTTAGCACCACCTGCTCACTTGCGATCTATGTAAAAAGTTGCAAAAATTTCTTGAATTCCATTGAGATGAAACTCTTCATACTTCATTTTCATCTGTTATTTCCAGTATAAGCAAAAGGCATTGAACACTGCCATATCCGAAATATGGAAAAACAATTTCCTGTACCACTTAGATGACTTACTTGTACTTCCCAATGTTTTTATTAGCATGTTGCTTCAGTCAAATAGTCCCATTGATTTATTGTAGTCTATTACCACACTCAGTTTCATTTTCAGATCACCATTTTTCTGATCTCTTTTTGAAGTCAGCTGCATTTCAGCTTTGTGGTACGTTGATAGCATCCACACTTCCTTCTTGTCCTGCCATTTCAAAGTGATTAGCTTTCCTGATTCTGAAGATTGGAAAGTTATTTCTCCTTTCTTCCGTTTCTCCTCCATTACTGGCATCTCCTTCCGTGTTCACCTAACTGTACCACAGGCATTTGTTGCTCTATCATACAACTAACAAAATAGATTTGGGCTGCTATACCAGTTGTCAATAAACAGTGTATGTCCTTTCACCAAGTAAGGTTGGAGTAATGTGGCCACTGTATTTCCAGACACACCCAAACCATTATTATCAATGTCTATCTGTGCGCCAACATAAACGATAAAATCCGGTATATAATTTGTCTCACAATCACAAATTACAAAAATTTTAATTCCAAACCTACTTCTCTTTGCTGGAATATACTGCTTCACTTTCAGACGCCCTTTGAACAGCATCAGAGATGCGTCTATACAGAGTTTCTCATAAGGATAGAAAGTTTTCTTGAATATTTTCCGAAAATGTTCTATAATAGGCCAAATTTTCGACAAATAATCCGCATTTAGGGGCAAAGTGTTGTCATGGAAATGCAGTAAATTCAATAGAAAAAAATATCAGTCTCGGGACATTACTTAATCAAGAAAATTTGTGTTTCCAGAAAAGGATCTATAGACCAATATTCACTCAGTTTCAACTTTCTTACTCTAGCCATCAGAAAGGAAGACGCTATAAAAACATACATTTCCGACACATTTGTGGCACTCCACTTGTTTATTCTAGAATTTGTCTTTAGTTGGAAATTGGCTGATCGATACGTATAATACTTATTTGTTTCCTGGCAAATAAATTCAACAATGTATGTATTTACAGAAAGTCTAAAGAAACAGAGGCAGCTCTCATTTTCACTTATGTGAGCTTTCATTCCTGATGAGGATTCGTTGAACTGATGCTTCTTTGGATTTATGTTTTTACATCTCAATTTGATTTCTGTCATCCCCGCCAGTCGCTGAGTTTCTTCATTTGAAGTTGATGAGATTTGAGCAGAAGTACCCAGCTACGGACTTCCTCTCGATGTCATAGGCTTTGCACTCATAATTACAGATGGAAATGAATGAGAATCAACAATGTCTGTAGATGGCGAACTATATGTAAGAGTAACTTCTTCATCTGATTGCTGTCTATTGATGAGCAGAGTGATTCTTCAGTGTCAATTTTCATCAATATCTGTATTATCTCTTCAAAGGTGAGGAGCTTATTACACTCCATTACATTACATAAATTCACTAGGCCTATGCTAACAAAAGTGAATAATAGCCAACTGATGTCTGAATCAGAAACAGAGTCTTGCAGCAAGGCGTGAAATTACATTCCGACAGAAATCACAGTAGCATCATCTGTTGTCTCTCAAGCAAATTATGTGTACAAGTTCTGTGAGAATCTGCCAAACACGCTGTTATTGATTTCAAATGTAGTTGTGCTTTGCATATTGAAATGCCATCTGTTGCTTAGGAGTGCTACAAACAAACAGACGTCTTAATCAAACGCAGCTGAACACTAAGCGAGCAAACGTCTCAGAACTTCTACAGCAGTCGCCAGCACCCGGGCATGGCAGCACTGAACTGCTGTGGCAGTCAGCCACACCCAGGGCATGGCGCGCTCGGACTGCTGTAGAAGTCAGCTGCAGAAAAGGGTTAATACCCATTAGGTAAAGAATTACTCAAATTCAGTTCTCCATATATACCTAAAAATAAATATCTAAGCAAAATGTTTCCAATGAAGTTAGCAATAGGAACTTTGGTCACCTATGAGATTTCATTTAAATGTATTGGCCCTGTAAATGAAAAGCAAGCAGTATAAGTTAACACATTTGTGTTCTAAATTAGTTTGGTGTGGTTTGTGTTTGATAGAGATCAAACTATAAGGTCATCAGTATCTCTATGTTAGATTACTACATTTTGAAGTCAGTGATTTAACTGTTCCATACAATGAGGTTAATACATTGACTACTCTTCAAACTCATGCAGATACATGCTTGGGTAATAGAGCAAATTAAAGCAGTTATAACATTACTTGTGTTTTGTTTTTATTGCCAGTTTTTATTCATATCATATAATCTTCAAATAGATAAGTTTTCGTGGATATTTCAAACACTTTTATAACAGAGCATTTTCCTGTTGGTATTCATATCATGTATTGTCATATTCAGTTAAATGCAGTGTGAAAGTCTATACACCATATAGCAATACTACAACCTATGTAGTTGCAGATTGCTCTTTGTTGGATTGTATTTACTAAATCTTTACAGGCAATTCTTTACAGAATTTGAGTGCACAAATTAAGCAAAGCTGATAGTTTCAATACTGTGGAACTATAGTGCTAGAGTTCTCTAACAAATATACAGAGTGTATCTCCTGTCATTTTCATAATCAACTACATAATAACAATTAAGCTAACTCTAAATTAAGATCTATATTATAGGTAGCATATTCTGTCACCAGTATCACATTTCACTACACTTTTTTTCCAACAACTAATGTTAAAAATGGTGCCTTTTGAAGAGGTCTTTTTTATAGTTCATTCCTTGTTTAATGTTTCTTGTGTTTACAGTTATGAACTTGAGATGTTTAATATTTTTCATGTGTTCAATCCATAGCAATAATTACTTTGTGCAACAATCCAGACTCAGAAGTTCTTCACTATGACTGCCAGAATTAAATAAAGGTCCCGATGTTGATTTTTCATATTTATACTTGTGCATTATTGAAATGCACAGCTTAAGTGATACATAATATTGAAGACCATTCCAAATCACATCATGGTGGTATGTTTTGCTGTACTAAAGTGCCTGTGAATGTGACATTGGTGAATTATCATGCTACAATGCATAGCTCCATTGAAATTAAATATATACCCTTGAATGCATTTGCACAGTTTTAATGTCGTGTGTGATGATACAAAGTTCCTTAACTTGCACCCACACTCAGAATTTTAATTTTTGCATTATAATTTGCACAATAAATTCACATCATTATATAGTTACTTCCAAGAAAACAAAATTCACAAGGATTCAGGTACAATATACAGTGACAGAGTGACAGCTTTCTACGTGGGCATGACTACTAATGAGCTGTCTGCCCACGTGGTCATTGATAAATTGTGCCTAAGAGACTGCTGGAACACCCAGTTGCTAAATATGTGACCCTACATGATTTGGTTCACTTTAATGACTGCTTCACAGGTTGTGGCATCTAGACCCTTTCTACCAACACCAGCTTTTTCTGAATTGCACAGATAGGAACTCTCCCTACAGTATACACTATGTTCCTGTAACTCCCCAACCCCCCTCCCAAGCCTCAACCCTCACTAGTTTATGTTCTCATCACTTCTCCTCTTCCCTGCTCGCACTTCAGCCCACATATTGCTTCCATTTCATAAATGTATTCC
This sequence comes from Locusta migratoria, assembly GCA_026315105.1. Classification (NCBI taxonomy): domain Eukaryota; kingdom Metazoa; phylum Arthropoda; class Insecta; order Orthoptera; family Acrididae; genus Locusta; species Locusta migratoria. The sequence goes on along the minus strand of CM048747.1, from coordinate 317,421,373 downwards.
AGGCTCTCACCCTTTCCTTTCTCACTGGCCCTTTTCCTCCACAACCTCCGAACATACATGGCACCTATCCACTTGTTCTGGTCTACGTAAACTGAGCACACACTACCAGACTGCACTAGTACATTCCTCCACCCATACCTTGTGTCCCTCTCTTCCTGCCCCTCCTGATGCTGCCACCTCATCCACACCACAGGCTGTTCACAAATGATATTCTGACCACAGTGGCTGGAGACTGTGTGTGTGTGTGTGTGTGTGTGTGTGTGTGTGTGTGCATGCTTCTTATGAAGGCTCTATGGTCTGAAAGCTGAGAATCAGTGAGAAGCGTTTTATGTGTGTCTGTGACTCATTTATGAAATCTGTGTGGTGAGTAGGAATCTATTCTTTTCAAAACATTGCCTAAATAATTTCTGATGTGCATTGGAGATAAATACGTTATCAGTTGTAAGGTAGTTGTATTGAACCACATTTAAATTAAAAATTCATTTAAATGATTTGAAAATGCCATTCCAAGGAAACAAGATACAGTCCTCAGGGGGTCCACTGGGTACTGACCAGCCGCCATGTCATCCTCTGCCCGAAGGCGTCAACGGACACAGTATGGAGAGGGACGTGGTCAGTGCCCCCCCCCCCCCCCACACACACACACTCCCAGCTGTTATGTCAGTCTTCGTGAGCAGAAACTAATTATTTACTTATGTGATAAAATTAAAGCATTTATGGATGAATTGTAAACTGAATCTATTTGAATGGTGACTTGGTACATGACATTTAACACTCTAGGATTTCTTCAATTGCTACACACTTTGCTGTTCATTGCATTTTGTTCATTACCAAAATATTGAACAACTTTGATGTAGTTTTAAGAAAACAATATGGAATTTTTATAGGTAGGAAATGAATATATTATCACTCCACTTGTTTTCAACTGCAGCACATACAGTAATTCTGGAAAATGTAATTAGATTAGAAGTGAGTGTGTTACAAACTTGTGCTCTTCTCACTTGTAAATGTTACTGCATCATAAATTTCTTACCATGATGTACACGTAGAAGAGTATTTCAAGCAATGCAGCTGGCAAAAGTCTATGGGTCAAGTTTACATGTGACAGCTTTATCTTTTTACAAAACAACATAATTGCTGGAGGGTCCTAGCTTTACAGTAGAACAGTGATGAAACACTATGGCAACACGGGATTTGACACAAAATATCTTGTCAAAAAGTGAATTTAGAGTAACATCATGTTTTACAATTGTATTACACACACACACACACACACACACACACACACACACACACACGGATGACTTACCAAAAGGACCGGCTCGTCGATAGGCACAAGTAATCACACACATACGAAGATTACTCACCAGGCGAAGGAGCACAGGTGGTGATAGTAGCACAAATAACACACACACACACACACACACACACACACACACACACACACACAAACGCTAGCTTTTGCAGTCTAGCTGCTTCGTCAGACAGAAGGAATTGGTGGTTGTAGGGATGTTGTGAAGGAGGCATAATATATGGATGAAGGAGGAGTGGGAAATATGGGCTATGTAACAGGCTGCAATGAACAAATAACAAATAAAAATATGTATAAAAATATATAAATATTTACATATCGGGAGGGAGATGAATGTGGACAGTAATTCAGGCATGACAAAAGAAAGGAAATAGAAAAAGTTTTTAAAATTTGTTGTTGATACTGTGGTCACCTTTAGTTGTCAACAACGTAGTATCAAAGGGTTAGGTAGTGGTATGGCATGCAAAAAGGTTTTAAGGAAGGTGAAAATCGGAAAAAGTACGAGAAAACCACATGAGTAATCTTCGTCTATTTTTTATATATAATTTTTTCTGCTAGGAATTTTTCATATATATTATAGAAGGAGACCTTCCAGGTGGGAAAATGGTATAAAATAAACATTTTTGACTTACCTAAAGTACAGGCTTGTCGATAGAAACACCAAACACACACAAAAACACACAACCATTCGAGCTTTCGCCACCAGTGGTGGCTTCTTCGGGAATAAGAGGGAGGAAGGAGAGGAGAAAGGGAAGGATACGGGTTATAAGGAAGTGGAAAAGGAGCCATTCCAATCCCAGGAGTGGAAGGACTTACCTTAGGGGACAAAAAGGAAGGTAAACAAATACACACACACTCACACATAGCCACATCCAAACACACCTAGGCAGACATTTGTAGAAACCAAAGAAGTTGGACAGAGATACCACTTCAGGCAGAGGCTCTGTCCACAGAACCGAGGCAAGGATGTTAAAGATGGCGGGCGGCAATTAGAATTTAGCGGAGGTTGAGACCAGGTGGGCAACGGGAAGAGAGAATGTGTTCAAGGGCAAGTTCCCATCTCCAGAGTTCTGAAAGATTGGTGTTGGTGGGAAGTATCCAGATAACCCGGACGGTGTAACACTGTGCCAAGATGTGCTGGCAGTGCACCAAGGCATGTTTAGCCACAGGGTGATCTTCATTACCAACAAACACTGTCTGCCTGTGACAGTTCATGCGTATGGACAGTTTGTTGCTGGTCATTCCCACATAGAACACTTCACAGTGCAGGCATGTCAGTTGGTAAATCACGTGGGTGCTATCGCAAGTGGCTCTGCCCTTGATTGTGTACACCTTCCGGGTTACGGGACTGGAGTAAGTGGTGGTGGAAGGGTGCATAGGGCAGGTTTTACAACAGGGGCAGTTACAAGGGTAGGAGCCAGAGGGTAGGGAAGGTGGTTTGGGGATTTCATATGGATGGACTAGGAGGTTACGGAGGTTAGGTGGGCGGCGGAAAGACACTCTCGGTGGAATGGGAAGGATGTCATTAAGGATGGATCTCATTTCAGGGCAGGATTTAAGGAAGTCGTATCCTTGCTGGAGAGCCACATTCAGAGTCCGCTCCAGTCCCGGAAAGTATCTGGTGATAAGAGGGGCACTTCTGGGGTTCTTCTGTGGAAGGTTCTGAATTTGGGGGGATGAGGAAGTGGCTCTAGAAATTTGCTTCTGTACCAGATCAGGAGGATAGCCGCGGGATGTGAAAGCTGTTATTAGGTTATTGGTGTACTGGTTCAGGGATTCGGGACTGGAGCAGATTCGTTTGCCACGAAGACCTAAGCTGTAGGGAAGGGAACGTTTGATGTGGAATGGATGGCAGCTGTCATAGTGTAGGTACTGTTGTTGGTTGGTTTGATGTGGACGGATGTGTGAAGTTGGCCATTGGACAGATGGAGGTCGACATCAAGGAAAGTGACATGGGATTTGGAATAGGACCAGGTGAATTTGATGGGACCAAATGAGTTGAGGTTGAAGAGGAAATTCTGGAGTTCTTCTTCACTGTGAGTCCAAATCATAAAGATGTCGTCAATGAATCTATACCAAACTTTGGGTTGACAGGCTTGGGTATCCAGGAAGGCTTCCTCTAAGCGTCCCATAAATAAGTTTGCATACGAGGGGGCCATCCTGGTTCCCATGGCTGTTCCCTTTAGTTGTTGGTATGTTTGGCCCTCAAAAGTGAAGAAGTTGTGGGTTAGGATGAAGCTGGTTAGGGTATTAAGGAAAGAGGGTTTTAGGTAGGGAATTGGGTGGTCGGCGTGAAAGGAAATACTCCATCGCAGCGAGGCCCTGGGCATGTGGGATGTTTGTGTACAAGGAAGTGGCATCAATGGTTACAAGGATGGTATCTGGAGGTAACTGGTTAGGCAAGGATTTCAGGTGATCGAGGAAGTGGTTGGTATCTTTGATGAAGGATGGGAGACTGCACATGATGGGTTGAAGGTGTTGGTCTATGTAGGCAGAGATTCGTTCAGTAGGGGCTTGGTAACCGGCCACAATGGGGCGGCCGGGATGATTGGGTTTGTGGATCTTGGGGAGTAGGTAGAAGGTGGGGGTGCGGGATGTTGGTGGGGTCATGAGGTTAATGGAGTCAGGTGAAAGGTTTTGTAGGGGGGCCTAAGGTTTTGAGGTTTCCTTGAAACTCTGCCTGGACATCAGGGATAGGATTGTGTTGACAAACTTTGTAGGTAGTATTGTCTGAAAGCTGACGCAGTCCCTCAGTCACATACTCCCGCCGATCAAGTACCACGGTTGTGGATCCCTTGTCGGCTGGGAGAATGACGATGGAACGGTCAACTTTCAGATCATGGATGGCTCGGGATTCAGCTGTAGTAATGTTGGGAGTAGGGTTAAGGTTTTTTAGGAAAGACTGAGAGGCAAGGTTGGAAGTAAGGAATTCCTGGAAGGTTTGAAGAGGGTGATTTTGAGGAAGAGCGGGTGGGTCTAGCTGTGATGGAGGACGGAACTGTTCCAGGCAAGGTTCTATTTGAGTCATGTCTTGTGGAGTTGGATCATTAGGAGTAGGGTTATTTTTCTTTGTGGCAAAGTGATATCTCCAGCAAAGGCTAAGAGTATAGGATAGTAAATCTTTGACAAGGGCTGTTTGGTTGAATTTGGGAGTAGGGCTAAAGGTGAGGCCTTTGGATAGGACAGAGATTTCAGTTTGGGAGAGAGGTTTTGAGGAGAGGTTGACTACTGAATTGGGATGTCGTGGTTCCGGATTGTGTGCAGTAGGATTTAAAGGTTTGGGGGGAGTGGAGCTGGAAGTGGGAGATTGAGTAGATGGGAGAGACTGGGTTTCTGTGCAATAAGAGGAGCTTGAGGTTTACTGGAGTGGTTGTTGAGGGAGAGTGTATTGCCTTTCCGGAGGTGGGTGACAAGGAGTTGGGATAGTTTTTTGAGGTGGAGGGTGGCATGTTGTTCTAATTTCTGGTTGGCCTGTAGGAGGATGTTCTGAACTGTGGGTGTGGGAGTGGAAAGGTTGAGGATTTTGATTAGGGATAGGAGTTGACAGGTGTGTTCATTGGCGGAGTTGATGTATAGGTTAAGGATTAGGCGGGTGAGGGCTGTGGATTGTTCTGTTTGGAATTGGTGTAGGGCTTGATGAAAGGATGGGTTACAGCCGGAGATTTTATATATATATATATATATATATATATATATATATATATATATATATATATATATATATATATATATATATATATAACTTTACTGTAAAACACAACCTGTTAGGAAGTTATATGCAATGTCATGCTGGGTCCAAAGTGTTGACTGCCTGTGTAAAAGCCATTCGTGCATCACTGGCTGCAGTCAGTCTACTATCCAGCTATTCACTTTTAAATTATTTCCCCATCCTCACTCACTTGTGCACATTGCGTATGGGTAGACACTCAAGTTGGAACAGTTTGTGGCAGAGGTTATAACATGACTTTCTGTATAAAACATTTTATTTGCTGTTTCTACATGCAAAGTATATAGTCTGGGGGCAAGACTTTATTAGTATGAAATAAAGGTCTTATAGCACCAGAGTATCATTAACATGCAGATTTAGCTCAAAGGTATGTTCCGGTAGGTAGTGTTTGACATAGTCTAAATATGTCTTTGTGGTTGTTGCACTGTTTCGTAATACCCTCTGCCCAAAAACACAGTTTCAATTCTACTGTAACCATTGCATTGAAAAGTCCTAAATTTCCATCATTAATTCTTAAAACAAGATGTTGTAACAAACAACACATCAAATAGGTGTCTGCAAACAAATGCTTATTAACGAAAAGACAATGAGAAACGAAAAGACAATGAGAAACATGAATCACACTCACTAAACACCAACTGAGCATTCAGGTCTGTGTGCCCATCCTAAATGGTGAATATGCCTGTCAGGTGGCACAACTGTGGCCACTCCAGGTGCCACGGTGGCCTCCAGTGGACGGACTGAAATCACATGTGGCAATAACCTGCATCTCGCCATAACTGTATAGTAGGTTGTAGTGCCCCTTAATCCTTGCAGAGTAGGTACTTGGCCTACGTACATGTAGGAACATCAAGGTTCATGCCATGGGGAGGGGGCCAGCAGGAAGCTTGGTCGGACACGTGAGGAAGGAGCCTGTTGTTGTAACTTGGGCTGCTGCAACAGCAGAGGTGGTGGTGAGGTTGTGCTAGATGGGGCCATGGCATGCACCTGTGCCACTGCACCCTGACTATTGGCAGGTGGCCATGGCACAGAGAAAGAATGTGATCTCTCCCCCATGGAGGGAAGCCCACGGAGTCCCAAACACAGTTCAAACAAGAACAAGATGGTAGCTACCCCATGTTTTCCCCCACTGTGCTAGAATTCATCGCTCATGATGGCACACTACTATCCGATCAGAGGTGTGTATCTTTCAGAGACTGCAGTCCTGGCAGCTGTGAACCACATCCAGGAACTACTCCGGCCAATGACCAAAGTCATGTACCCAAACTGTCACCCCTTGGGTGAATCCTGAGGATGGGTACTCTGCTGGATGTGAGGGGTAAGACCGGAGAAGATGTAAGAGGGTGTGAGGCTGCCAGCCACCAAGCAATTCTGCAAGACTCTTGCCTACCAATGGTGAAAATTGGAAAGCTGAAAGCATGCCAAGGCCCTGATGGTGGAGGAATCTTCAACATATTTCTTCATTTCAACCCTAAACCTGCAAACCAGCTGCTCCATCTCCCCATTAGATAGGAAGTGAAGAGGAGGAACAGTGATATGCCAAATGCCCTCACGGGTATAGAAATCTCAAAGACACTGAGACACAAATTGAGGACCAGCATCAGACACAATTGTAAACCAGGTCCTTCAATAGCAAAGATGTGTGACAAAGACTGGATAGTTGCAGCAGGAAATGCCTAAGAACAACAAACAACATACGGAAATTTAGAAACAGACATCAACAACGAACAACTAGTTTGAGTTTAGGAAAGGCCCTCTGAAGTCAACGTGGATGTGTTACCAGGGACACTGCACTCCCACCCATGGAGAGAGCACTGTGCACAGAACAACCTGATGATGAGCCCATGACACAATGATATGCATAATGACACTAACAATGCTAAGCCAGAACACACGTTCACAGGCCAGAGACTTGTTGCTGGAAACTCCCCAATGAAGGAGTTGCAGGACATCCCCCGAAGCAATTCCAGGATCATCACTCTGGGAGTCAAACGTCCTGAAGCCAGAAGCAAAACACAATCAAAGACATACAGACAGTAACAAAGAGCTAAGTAGTTACGCAAAGGATCAGAAACCTATTCTGGAGGACAATCGAACCACCCACGCTGAACATAGTACACAATTTTATGCAAAACCAGATCAGCAGCAACAACGTATGGCACGAAATAAGTCAAACATATTTTTTTTTTTAAGATTTCGTTAATTATAAATATCAAGGACTGACTTTGAAAAACTTCCACTTTTTTAGGCCTGTTTTCTTCAACTGACTGTTTCAAATTTTATGTTATGAAAGAAATAGATTGCTGACATTGTGTCACAGTTTTTTTAACAATTTTGTATATCAGCCAACCGGTTGTGTAATTTTTAGTTTCTTGGCCTAGGTTTCGTTGCTACTAAGGTCAAATTCATCAGAACAATAAAGCATTCTGGCCATGAAATTGAAATACAAACTACACCAGTATGGTGTGAAGGGCACACTGGTGTAATTTTTATATTAATTTCATGTCCAGAATGATTATTTTCATTATAATCAACTTGAGCAATCCTGCTTGTAATATTTTTGATGTCATGTATTTCATGTAACTATTTTATTCTTATGATGAAGTTGTCCTTAGTGGCAATGAAACCAAGGTCAAGAACCTAAAAATTATGCAACTGGTTGGCTGATATACAAAATTGTTAAAAAATTGGATTATGGTTATTGTTAATCAGCCATGTTCAAAATTGTATTGTGGGTCAGATTTTAAAACAAATAATGTTGCTCTACACCTTCTAGAGCTGAGATAAATGTTTTTCTTAGACAAATTCTAGTAGACATAATTAACAAAATCAAATGTTTGTAAATATAAGGGACTTAACTATGTTGCTCATCAGTCTCTAGACTTAACACTACTTAAACTGACTTCCAGTAACTTATGCTAAGCACAACTTTGAGGGAGTACTCTAACCTCCGACAGTGAGCAACCGCCCGCTCTACAGCAAGGCACCTTAGAACGCTTGGCCATACCACCACGGCCGTAATTACCATTTTATAGTATGTGCTTCATGGGTTTAATATTGAATACTTATTCAAGTAAATAAATACTTGGATAAGTTGCATTGTTCTCTAGTATTAGTAACCAATTGGTACAGTGAAGTATGCAAGCGTGTAGTGCATTTAACCAGAGCAGCCGAGTGGATGAGCGAGCGAATGGCCATTGGAAAGTGGAAGGGGAAATGGAAGGGGGGAAGACTTGCACATGGTCTTTGATATATTTTGGGATACATTTTTGTTTCCTTTGGGAAACAGGACCTTTAAAAAATTTATTCTTTGTTATTTTTTTCTACTTTTATTTTATTTATTTATTTATTTTTTTAGTGAAAAGCAGACTGCATAATCCAGTAACTGAGTCACAAAACAGACCTTTTGCTTGCAAAAAATGAGATAAAAATAAAATCTGCTATCTTGGGTATATGGCTGAGTGTATGTAGAATCTAAGTTTTTGACCTTCAAAAGCTTCAGGACAAATTTTGTGGCCAAATAAAATAACCCCCTGAATATGTTATCCTTACCATAATAAAAGCGCAATAAATTTCACATCAGTTGACCTATTCCAATATCAAAATTGGTACAGCCATTATCCACAAGCAGTTTTCAAAGTAGGGTAATTTTTACCAACTTGGATAGAAAGTCAGTTCCAACGTCTGTAATTCAAATATGGCTACTCCGAATGAAAACTGTGAAGTTATGAAAATTGAAAAAAATGGAATTTCACGTTGGAAAAGTACCAAGTTTTTTTAAAATTTAGGCAATATTAAATGTCCATAAATTTGAAAACCAAAGTAATTCCATTTTCATTTGAACAAATTTTTGTATCACTGAAATCTAAATACATATTGGCCATTACTATGTACTGGATTTTCCTTTTAGCACTCGAGTCTTACAATGTAAGGCATGGATAAAAATACATGTAAAAAACATATGTCGCCATTATAGCACCATCTTCCCACAAGAAAATTCATTTCACAGAATATGACTTAAATAAATAAAAAAAAAAAAAAATAAAAAAAATACAACAACTAGTAAATGGAATTACCTTGATTTTCAAGTGTATGAATGAGGGAAAAATTTAAAAACACCTGGTACTTTTCTAATGTGAAACACCATTTTTTCCAATTTTCATAACTTGACATTTTTCATTTTTTTGCCTTTGTTGAGTCACAGTCATTGGAACTGACTTTTTAGCCAAGTTGGTAAAATTGACTGCATTTTGAAAACTGGTTGCAACCAAATGGCTGTATCAATTTTGACATTGGAATAGGTCAATCAATGTAAAATTTAATGCTCTTTTATTATGGTAAGGATAACATCATCATTAGATTGCATAGTTTCCAAGTAATAGGTGAAAAGTAACAGAAATTCGCATTTTACTTTGACACAAAAAGTTGTCCCAAAGTTTTTGAATGTCAAAAACTTGGATTCCACACACCTCAACCATATACACAAGATATAAAAAAATAAAATCTATCTCATTGTTTGCAAGCAAAAGGCCTTTTTGTGACTCTGTTACTGGATTATGTAGTCCAATCTAGACTGTTTTCATATTTAAAAAAATAAAAACAATTATAATAATTTAAAAAAATTAAGGATGCTTCAGCCCAAAGAAAGAAAGAAAGAAGAAGAAGAAGAAGAAAAAGCTTTCCAAAAATATATCAAAGATTTTGCCAGAAAGGGCTGATTAGAATGTTCTCAGAGAGAACATGGGCCAGTCCCCCCCCCCCCTCCCCCAATCTTTCCAACAGCAACACATCCGCTCTAGCTCAAGGCACTATGCGTTTGCACGCTTCACTTTACCAAACGGTTAGTAATACTAGAGAAGAATGCAACATATCCAAGTATTTATTTACTTGAATAGGTATTCAATATTAAACCCATGAAGCACATACTATAAAATGGTAATTACGGCCGCGGTGGTATGGCCGAGTGTACTAAGTAATCAATACTGAACTCCATGAAGCACATTGCTATAAAATGATAATTACGTTCACTAGAATTTTTTTAAAGGGAAATAGGTATTTATCTTGGCTCCACGAGGTCGTACAGCAACATTATTTGTTTTAAAATCTGTGACCTAATGTTGGCAATATATTTCTTTAATAGTTCAACACATTGCAATAGTCTGTTGGAGAAAACAGGCCCAAAAAAGTGCAATTTTTTCAGTCAGTCTTCATACTTATAATTAACAAAATCTAAAAAATTATTTAATAGCATGATATTAAAACTCTTCACGAAGAAAACAGACCAAAAACCATTACTCTACATTGATCCCCTGAGCAACTCTAGCTAATTTTCGAGAAGGAGTCTTTTTTAAAAAAAATCTATATATCTAGAAAAATACATAATATTTTTAAATTTTTTGAAAAAGTTCTTCTTTGATTTCTTTTATGCCATAATAAACAATAAGTTTGAAAACATGAATGTTGATGAGTTAAAAGGAATCTAGTTTTTAAAGGTTTTAAAGTGTTTTTTACAGTATATCTCGAAATGTAACAAAGCAATTGATAAGTACCAAAAAGACAATCAAGAGATAATCTTTAGGCATATAACTGTCTTATTTAACATTTCCTCATAAGATTTATCTTTTTTATTTATTTAAGAAAAACTGTTTTGCAACCCCCTGAATATTTTTGGCAAATTTCGTCATCTTGGCTTGAGATTAATTAATTTTAACTCTACTTGAAATTTAATTCCCTGTACCCTCATTTTTTTTTACACAAGTAACAATTTTTGCAAATTTAACATTACACTGTCACAGAATACTGGTACTCAGACTACAAGAGAAGGAATGTTTTTGCAAAGTGAAGCATGAAGCGAATGAGCCACCAAGGCTGCACCTGAAAGGAATTTGTGGTAAAAGACAATGTTGCCCAAAACTGCCTTCAGTTCCTTAACATTTGTAAACCAAGGCATGAGAGATAGCAGCAATGCCACTTTTATAAAACTCAAACCCTAAATACATGCTCAAGGACTAGAAAAAACTAGACTTGGCCAAGTTGCATGTCAATCCAGTTGTTTGGAGGACCCAAACAATTTTCACATGTTACTAATAAGCAATTCTGTAAATGCACTGTCACCACAACGTCGTCTTGATAATTTATGCTTCCTGGAACAGACACCTCCAGTTGTTTCAGGAAACATTGAAAAATTGTGGGGCCACTGGCCACCTCAAATGCAAGATACAGGTACTGATACAAGCAAAAGCACAAAAAGCTGCTTGGTAGCCTCATCTAGACGAACATGTAAATATGCATCCAACAAATTGATCCTGGAAAAGAACTGAACTTCAGAAAGTTCAGCAAATAACTCATTTGTACGTAGTGAAGGATAAGTGTTTATGATGGAATGAACATTGATGCTTACTTTATAATTTGGCTTTGACCTGATCCTGCATGTCAACAGGAACAGGGCATGAGCAAAAAAAGTGCAGCCACACCATGAATTTCAAGATAATGTGTGCCTCGAAATTTGTGGCACGTGCAACCCTCTCAGAAACGATACAGAAGAGACAAATATTCTGAACACAGGATCTCAATCTGCTGGTAAGGAATTTGGTCCAAACCAGATGTACAGCAAATGAGATAGAAAACCCAAAGGAATGAAAAGCATCAATACCAAATTAATTCTCAGTATTAGCATCATCTACGACCAAAAATTTTAAGGAACAAAACACTAACTTGTGTACAACAGAAGCCAAAAATTGCTCCAAAACAGGTAAGGTTGTGCATTTTTATAACTCACCAACAGGTGAAAGTACTGGAGATCCCAAATCCATGTACGTTTGTGAATTTAACAATGTCACTGCCGACCCTGTGTCTACTTGAAGGTGAGGAAATTTCCACATCACTTATGCTCTGATAATCAGATTGTGTGAGATCAGAATTTTTGGAAACACACAATGTCCATGTCCCTATCCATGTACACCGCGTATGGCTGAGAATTGTACACCACTGCTATGTGCTCTTTTCTCTGACAGTTATTGCACAGTTCTCAGGACACGCGACTCTGTCATGTTGCACAAAACAAGTGGGGAAAGACGGGAGCACTGAATGCAGCTCATTGCTGTGGCTGCTGCCAGTCATCCCTCCCCCCTGTGAATTGACACCTCAAAAGAATGCTCAATGTTAAAACCTCAGCCAACAATGGGTTCTCATACTATAAATCACTGTGATGCACTTGTTTGTCACAAACTATAGAATCAAACAAGCATTTATGACTGAGGCCATGCAGCTTAACTACCCAAACTTGGTAGAACTGGTGAGGCTTTTTTTAACAACAATAGAACTCGACACACACTGCCATGGAGTGTGTATGTTTCAGTAATTTCCTAACAACAACCAACACATTTCATCAAAGGAGAGCGACGCTGGTTCCTGAAGTGGCAGCAGCTGGCATAACAAGTGGTAAACATGAGGAGAAATCTATGATTTAAGCAAGGCCTTACACAGATTGGCATCCATGAACCCAAATGCAAGGAAATGTTGACAAAACCTCTTATCATAAGCTTCCCCATCTTTGGCAGAATCATCATACTGAGGAAAAGGAGGTGCAAATACCAGTGGATTGAATGCTAGCGTAGACAGCATAGTCGAAGTATTGATAGTAGCCATGAAGGCTCATGGCTGCTTAAGAATAAACTGTATCACAGTCTCATTATACATGGAAGTGGTAGAAACAAACAATGTTGTAGAACACACAGAGGTGAGTACCAAACCTCTCTCCAAATGTGTTGAAAGGTACAATACAATGAACAGGTGTTTGCTAACAGTCGTAAGATACTAAGCGTAACATTCAACTTGCAAATACTTTGGGTAAATAGAAAGCATTATTCATGTGGTGTACTGGATTGTGCTACAACATAAAGAGACAATGAGGAACATGAGTCACAGTCACTGAAGATCAACTGAGTAAGCACATCTGTGTGTCCATCCTAAATGGCGAATCTGCCCACTAGGCAGCAGAACTGCAACTGTACTGGGCACCATGGGCAGTCTCCAGCAGACGAAACTGGAATCTCACAGGGAATTGACCCACACCGCACTATAAATGTACGGTGGGTTGTAGCACAAGATACTCAAATGTTAGTAATGCTATGGGACCAAACTACAATGGTCATCAGTCCATAGGATTACAAACTACTTACATTAGCTTATGCTCAGGTCACACTCCCACAACCATGCCCAAGGGAGGACTCAAACCTACAATGGGATGGGGAGCAGCCGGGCACTCCACAGCAAGGCACCTTAGAGCACAATGCCCATTCCTGTGCTGATACTAAGCATAAAATCCAACTTGCAAATGCTTTGTGCAAGCAGAAAGCATTACTCATGTGGTGTACTAGACTATGGTGGACATTCATATTGTTTCAGTTATATTCAAGCTTCATCTTACTACTGTGAATTTTCCCATATTTCCAACTTAACTGTTAAAAAATAGTAAATCTGTAGTCTTGTTTAAATCAAATCTTAGGTGATGTTTATGCATCTAAACTCTACTGCCAAGATGCACCATTTGATGTATTTTGTAGCAATTCATTTTTTTGTCCTTTGCAACAACACAGTTGGCTAGCATGATAATGGGGTTATGTTTGGATTTTGGGCACAAATTTTAAGTAGATATAAGAACTGCATATTATAAAATAAAGGAAAATGACATTAGTCTTGTGGATTAATCCACAGATTCAATAATCTTTGAGGAGTTTCAGCATTAAAGAGATAAAATACTGTATCAATGCTGATTTGACAAGTTCACTAATCAATTTCTTTCTGCCACATGTAATGAAAATTATGTAGTTCAAATTAAAAGTCACTGATGTATTTCAGATTAAGCACTGTATATTTCCGCAGATAAGGTGACCTTCAGATAAGACGAGGTACAAATTTTCATCAAAATTTTATGGTTTAAACATATATCTGGCCTATAAGACGACCCCAAAGTTACCGTATTTACCCGAATGCATGCTGCACTTTTTTTCCAGTTTTCGGGATCTAAAAATATGCCTGTGACTTTGATTTGGAAGAAAAGCTTCAGGAAGTTCCAAAAAATGATGTTAGAAGCTGTCTAAGTAGTTTTTGTGATTGGTACACCTGGATTTCACCCTTTGTTGCAGTGTTTGTGGTCTGCTTTTGAAATTTCATGCATGTAGTGCTATGTTGCATCTGATAGTGAAGAAGTGTCCCCCCCCTTCCCCCTTCTTCTTTCTTTCTGTTTTTAGACCGCAAAGTTTAAGAAAAAAAGTAATTTCTTTTGTTGAGACGACATTTAATCATGCCAATGCACATATTATGTGGGTGAAAACAAACAAAATTAACCCGAGAACAGAAGATAAAGGATCTCGAAGGAAGCCGCAATTGTTGCGTATAGCTGTGAAATATTTTAACCCTTTCACTGCTCCGTACATAATTATACCCTAATCGTTTCACTGCGACTCTGGATATATTGAGAAATTATTTTTGACAAGTGACATTGTAAAATCAAGCCGCATTGTAAATAATTAATTCTATTCCTCCTTTATGGCATATTGGTTATCGTGTGTACCCTTGTCCACTCAGTAAATTAATAAAGCTCAAAAAGGGATTTTTTTTTAACTGCGGAAAACTTTGTTTTCGTAAATCTTTCCTTCACGATGTAAATTTCATCAGGGAAATATCGAAGATGTGCTGCATACCGCAGCTTCGACCTCCAAACGATGTGTATCGAATCAATACATTTCGAAACAATATATATGGAATAGGTGAATGTTTCTGAACTGGAGATTCATGCGCTACGTGCCATCACATACTAAAAAAGAATTTTCTTGTTTGTCCTATACCTTACTTAACTTTCACTTTCAAAAACGTTATCTGTAGCGTAGCCTTAAAAAGGTTAGGTATAGGTTAAACAAGAAGTTTTTTTTTAGTGCGTGAGGGTGCGTAGCATCTGAATTTATGGTTCAAAAACACTAAATTGATTTACAGTTGTATGTTTGATATATTTCAGGCTGAGCTTCTGCGAGTATAAGCTTTCTTGTAAATTACTCTTAGGTTCTGCCTAACCACATCTTTTAAAATCACGACATATTCATAAAAATCATAAAATTTGCCTGTTCGATACATATTGTTTCAATACTTAACCGCTTCAATATATATCGTTGGAGGTTGAAACCATGCTATGCATGACATCTGCGAAATTACCAATTTCAGCCCAAATATTAATCCAATTTTTTTTGTACCATCGTATAAGACGACCTTGGATTTTGGGGCCTTTTTTATGCTTCATCCATCATCTTATCTGCAAAAATATACGGTAAATTAAGGTGAACTGGCTATCTATGTTAGTTAACCATCAGTTTGGAAAGACCACTTTCATTATTACATCTAAAATCTCACATTTTACCCACTTGAAATAAAATTTGTTGGATCTAATTAATATGAAAATATTGTTACCTTTCAGAGCATCATCAGTAAATGGTGCAAGCCATGGCAATGGCCCAACTTTGGACTGCCACACTAAATTAAAAGGGTTACAATAACCCAGCTCATTCATAACAGCTTGTACAGTTGCACCAACTTCTGATGGATATGGATCTCCACGATTCACAGCCTGCAACAATAGTAAAGAATTATTTATCTTTCACTGGAACATTTTAATTTATTTATTTATTTACTGTAATCATACAATCTACCTCCTTGTTTATCTATAGCATGATGTACAATACATCAGTACATTGAAATACTCTGCATAATAATATAGCTTTCTTCTCAAACTTTAATGGAGCAATATGAAGGTTATACAATAAAACATAATAGTATTTATATTTATTATAAAAACTTAGCAGTTTGCCGATGACATAGTAATTATGTCAGAGACAGCAAATGACCTGGAAGAGCTATTGAATGGAATGGACTTTAACTTGAAAAGAAGGTATAAGAGAAACATTAACAGGAGTATAACAAGGGTAATGGAATGTAGTGTCATAAAATCAGGTGATGCTGAAGGAATTAAATTAGGTGACGAGGCAATAAAAGTAGTATATGATTTTTTGTTATTTGGGTAGCAAGATAACTTCTAATAGCAGAAGTAAAGAAAATATAAAAAGCAGAATGGCTATGGGAAGAAAAGCATTTCTGAAGAAGGGAAATTTGTTGACATGCAATATTAATTTAAATGTTAGGAAGTCCTTTTGGAAAACATTTTTCTGGAGTGTAGCTATGTATGGGAATGAAACCTGGACAATAAAGAGTTCAGACAAAAGGATGATAGAACTGTTTGAAAAGTGGCGCTACAGACAAATGACTAAGATAAGATGGGCAGACCATGAAACTAATGAGGAAGTGCTTAACAGAATTAGGGAGAAAAGGAGTTTCTGGCATATCCTAAGAGATAGGCATAGGTTGGTGGGACACCTTCAGACACATCAAAGAATCATCAACTTAGCATTAGAAGGAAGTGTATGAGGTAAAAATCATAGAGGGAGACCGAGGGATGAATACAGTAAGCAGATTCAAAAGGATGTAGGTTGCCAATCTTATTCTCAGATGAAGAGGCCGCACATGACAGGGTAGCGTGGAGAGCTGCATCAAACCATTCTGTGGACTGAAGACCATAACAATAACAATATTTATAAAAAATGATTAGTTATGAAGTACACATAGTGAAAGTAAATAATAAAACAAAAACAATAAAATTCTTATAAAACTTTCTCTAGATAATTTAAGAATGAGTTCCAGATTGCAATATTAATAATGTGAGGATAGGATTAACTGATCGTTAAGATGATCACTGATTCTTACAATTTTGAATTTTCAGTCACAGCCTTCATCAGATATGGAGAAAACACAACCATACAATCATTCAAGAACAACTCATGCACCAATGACTACCATCTCTGGCCACTATGGCAAGTTGGGCCTTGCATTATTAATATTTCGCTAGATATTTAAGGATTGCTGTTGCTTAGTTATATGTCAGAGTTCTACTCGTGCAGATTGGTAAACAGCATACACTTCAGCCATTTGTAATTAATTGTCCTGTTCTTGATTGACTCAGTGAAAACATCAAGTCATCACAACTGACATATTTCTATTAAAACTAAACCTCAATTGTATATGCTCTTATTAACAGACACTACACAACACTTTACTGATAATGGAGTGTTCTATCTTTCTCACCATAGGGCACTATAGCTGTCTCTTCTTACCTCCTTTCCATTCATTCATCCCCTCTGCTCTATTATTGTTCCTCACGTATGTATTTATTTCCCCCAAAGCCATTCTTAACTTGTTTGGTTCATTCCTAGGTATATTGTTAATGACTTTTCAGTAACTGGAATATGTCATAATTCCTAAATATACATGTCATTGTGCCCTGAGGAGGTTCATGTGTCCTAGCTACCACAAGTATTGGGCATGCAAACACCACATTACCAGGGCATCTTAATGTCATAGGCAAACAATACTGGTAGTCTTCTTTCAATCCTACATACAGAGTAAGGGACACATTAATGAAAGAGAAGAAACTCAGAAATATTGTTAAAACAAGATAGAATGGCTGGCCAGTACTTACCTTTGTGCTGTGCCGCCGATAGTAACACAAATGAAGAAACAGAAAAAGAAAAAACGGGACAAAAAGGATAAGCTTTTGGAACACAGTTCCTTCATCAGGTGGCAGAGCAGGGAAGAAGAAAGGATGGGAACAGAAGGGAAAGGTAGTTCACGACCCAGGTCATGAAGGTGGTGTTTCGGGAGTGTGGACGTCAGAGATACTGCATGTATGTACTGAGCCAAGCCAGAGAGGATAAATATAACCAAAGAGGAAAGATCAAGTAGTAAAGAGAAGAGAAGATGAGTAAAATGAATGATGCTGGGGGGTGTAGGAGGGGCAAGGGGTTGTCTAAAATGTTTTTCATAAACAGGAAAAGATGGACGGACACACACACACACACACACACACACACACACACACAGAGAGAGAGAGAGAGAGAGAGAGAGAGAGAGAGAGAGAGAGAGAGAGAGAGAGAGAGAGAGAGAGAGAGAGGGGGGGGGGGTAAGGAAGGGATAATGAATAGGTGAGCTGAGGATGGAGGAAGGGGAGGGGTTAGCGTAGATTTAGGCCAGGGGGGTGGCGGGAGGACGGGAGGAGAGGATATGTTGGAGGGCAAGTTCCCACCTCCGTAGCTCTGAGAGACTGGTGTTTGTTGGTACTATCCATATGGCATGTGTGGTATAACACGTGCCCACGTCCCTGGTGTTATGCTGGAGGCCATGTTCTGCCACAGGATATTGGGTGTCCCCCAGGCGAACAGTCCGTCTGTGCCCATTCATCCGCTCAGCCAATTTGTTAGTAGTCATACCAACATAAAAGGCTGAACAGTGGACACATGTCAGCTGGTATACAACATGTGTTGTCTCGTGTCATGTCATATACCAGCTGACATGTGTCCACTGTTCAGCTTTTTATGTTGGTATGACTACTAACAAATTGGCTGAGCGGATGAATGGGCACAGACGGACTGTTCGCCTGGGAGACACCCAATATCCTGTGGCAGAACATGCCCTCCAGCATAATTCCAGGGACCTGGGCACATGTTATACCACACGTGCCATTTGGATAGTACCAACAAACACCAGTCCCTCAGAGCTACGGAGGTGGGAACTTGCCCTCCAACATATCCTCTCCTCCCGCCACCCCCCTGGCCTAAATCTACGCTAACCCCTCCCCTTCCTCCACCCTCAGCTCACCTATTCATTATCCCTTCCTTACCCCTCTCTCTCTCTCTCTCTCTCTCTCTCTCTCTCTCTCTCTCTCTCTCTGTGTGTGTGTGTCCATCCATCTTTCCCTGTTTATGAAAAACGTTTTAGACAACCCCCCGCCCCTCCTACACCCCCAGCATCATTCATTTTACTCATCTTCTCTTCTCTTTACTACTTGATCTTTCCTCTTTGGTTATATTTATCCTCTCTGGCTTGGCTCAGTACATACATGCAGTATCTCTGACGTCCACACTCCCGAAACACCACCTTCATGACCTATGTCATGAACTACCTTTCCCTTCTGTTCCCATCCTTTCTTCTTCCCTTCTCTCCCACTTGATGAAGGAACTGTGTTCCAAAAGCTTGTCCTTTTTGTCCCCTTTTTTCTTTTTCTGTTTCTTCATTTGTGTTACTATCAGCGGCACAGCACAAAGGTAAGTACTGGCCAGCCATTCTATCTTGTTTCAACAATATTTATCATCTCTGAGGAGAATTTTCATCATTAATTAAAGAAACTCAGAAACTTCATTTGTACATTGCATTAACATTGTAGAACATATTGAGTGGAAACAGGGGCATGAAATGGAAGCAAATCTGATAGAGATGCAGTCAGAAAATGTCTTTTACTATAGAGCTGCAGACCAAAGTGTGGGTTTCATAATTAAGAAGAAGACCAGAATATTTAAGACAATTAAAATAATAATAATATGTAGATAGCAAACAACTCAGTGTAAAGACGAATGTTGAGCCACCGACAGACAAATAAAAGACACACAAACACACAGACACACACACACACACACACACACACACACACACACTTCTAAATTTTTGGCCGCGGTCTTCCTCAGAAAGAGAACACTCATCCACACAATCACTCAGGTACACTTATCTACACACGTCAGCCATCTCTGGCCGCCCAACACAGTCTGGCCACAAGGCAAGTGGTAGGGATGGGAGGGGGGAGGGGGAAGGATCAGAGGAGGGGAGGAATGGTTGTGGGACCATAGGATGTGCTGTAGGGATAACTCCCATCTCCGCAGTTCAGAAAAGCTGGTGGAGGAGGCGAGTATCCAGATGGCTCGGTGGTGAAGCGGCTGTTAAAGTCCAAGGTGTTGTGCTCCACTGCATGCTGCGCCACAGGATAGTCCATATTGCTCTTGACCACAGTTTGGTAGTGGCCAAGAGCAATATGGACTATCCTCCACCAGCTTTTCTGAACAGCGAAGATGGCAGTTATCCCTGTAGCACATCCTACAGTTTCGCAACAATCCTGGCCTCAACCTCAGATAACCTAACATCCTACATTCCATGCCCCACAGTCCCCCTCCCCATCACATCCTACATTTCCTTCTGACTCATGCCCCTTTCCCTACTGTGTGCTTCCTGTTTTTAATATTTTCACCCTTATCTTTCCTCTCCACTTCCCGCCCTCCTCTGCTCCTCCCCCCTCCCATCCCTTCCACTTGCCTTGTAGTCAGACTGTGTTGGGCGGCCAGAGATGGCTGACTTGTGTGGATGAGTGTGCCTGAGTGATTGTGTGGATGAGTGTTCTATCTCTGAGGAAGGCCGCGGCAGAAAATTTAGAAATGTGTGTGTGTGTCTTTTATTTGTGACTGTCAGCGGCTCAACATTTGTCTTTACGCCGAGTAGTTCCCTATCTACATATTATTATTATTATTTTATTTGTCTTAAATATTCTTGTCATCATCTTAATTATGAAACCCACACTTTGGTCTGCAGCTCTATAGTAAAAGACATTTTCTGACTGCTTCCATTTTCATGCCCCTGTCTCCACTCAATATGTTCTACAATGTTAATACAATGTACAAATCAAGTTTCTAAGTTTCTTCTCTTTCATTAATGTGCCCTTTGACTTGTTTAATATCCCTGGAGGTTCTCCAGCTAGATGATATATGTGAAATATGATGAATAAACTGAAACTTAGAAATATAACTATGCAATACATATCTTTTGAATTACCTTAAGTGGAAGTGAATGTGCTGAAAACAAAATCATCACATTCTTTTGTTCATCAGGAGAAAATTCACGTAACTCAGTGCGAATTCTTTCAGCGACTGTCTTAACTAGCAGTGGATGAGTCGGCCAGCGATCTATCACACTCCATTGGCAGCCTTTCCTTAATGGCCTGAAAATGATGTTTCATACATTTAAAGATACTGAATTAAACATTATGAACTTATTGCTCCACATTTTGAAAGTAATCTTAGAATTTTTGAATTAAGAAGTTTACCAAATATAACTTTCTGAATAATATGTATGACTTCTTATTGGTCAAATTGTATCTCTCAATATCAAGACAGAATGTTACACAACTTCTGTTTTCACTTTGGTTTTTATTCTACTGTGCTGAGGTCATTATGAAGTGGTATAAAAATAATTTTTAACTTCAAAGTATCAAATTTATTTTGCAAGATAACAAATAAAGTAATAAATACACTTTCAGAAATTTGAAGCATACAGAGCTAATAGAACAGCTCATCTTGAGGCATAATCCATTGAGGATGAACCTCTAATAGTCACAACTCAGCGCAAGAAGACTTGCGAGTTGTGATGAAACATCATCAAGATAATGTGCTGATGCATTGTGCTAGATGTGCTTTTGGTCAACTTTGGGCAATACAAGCACCCATCATACACACAGTTTCTACATAACCAATTCGCTGTGCAGGATATTATGTACACACTCTGATGAGAATCAAAAGTTTTTATTTGATATTCTTGAATTGCCGTATCATGGATTTTCTCAATTGTTCCTTGTAATTACCTCATTTGGGCGGCTAGATCATGCTTGGCCTTCGGTGCTTGTCCTACCAAGTTTATATTCATTAATCCAAAAGTAAATGGTCTTCAATAACAGTTACCCCATGTGAAATTGTTATAATTTTTTTCTACTAAATTACACACTGAACAAAGATAATGATGATTTGTCTCAAATTCTGAATTTATACCATGTAACACCCTTCATGCTACAACAAACACCATTGAACTACAGATTTCTGAGCATGCCAGTTCCTATTCTGTTTCTTCACTAATTACTACTTGGCCGCTATGAAGTATTACAAGAAAACAGAAAGGAAATATGTTACAATACCGTACTCACGCGAGTCTGTTACTTCTCATGTTGACATAAATTTCAAATCCAGAGGTAATCTAGCAATTATTTGTCACATACTAACTGATGGAAATTCATTTGACTAATTACTCATGGCGGACAATGCAAATTTGTGAGCAAAACATATGAATGTGCTGACACGCAACAGTTCTATGCTCAACAACCAGAGTTATACATCCCGGTTATATAGAGATCACTGGTCTGGACAATGACACTCTTTCTGTAATATACACATATTAGTAACAGAAAAATGAGAAATAATGTAGGCCTACTTCCATTTATAAACAGTAGAGAGGTATCTTACCTTTCCTTAAAATATCTGTAAATTGCATTGAAACTTGATCCTGTTGTAGCACAGCTGTATTGTGGATACTGGGAGAATATGACAACTCGCTCCACTTGGTCACTGTAAATCAAATTTATGAAGGGTGATACAAAATGTCCAGTATAGAGTAATGACAATAAGTGCAAAGTTAATTGTGGTTGTAATTATTCATAACACATAATTGAACATACACAAATTCTTAACTGGATATTATAGTAATACAGAGTTAGACCTGTCACTGTTGAATAAATAACTAAATAAGATTATTTACCAGGACAACCACAATCTAGAGAAGTTTCAGGATGCTGCCTGTCCCTCAATCAGAGCTCACTTAAGCCCAACATAGCCATTTGCTCCAACCTCATCCAAGAGTTAACTCAATTCTTGTCTGAAGTCTCCACACTGGGCTACATCGGCTGTATCTTGGCCTATCAGTGTGCACCTCAACCTTGCTCCTAAATTAGTCCAGCTGCACCTCTCATCTCTCTACATTGTCTGCAGCAGGAGGCAAGCTATATCTGAACAGCTATGAACATCCACTTTCCAGGGAGCCCTCTGTTCTGAACTTTAATCGAACACAATCACTGTTCTTCACTAACTATGGCCACATCTACATACATATTCTGCAGGAGGATACCAGTACCATTACTAGTTACTTGCTTTCCTGTTCCACTCCCATATAGAATGAGGGAAAAATGAATCCTTGTATACATCCGTATGAGCCCTAATCTCTTTGATCTTATCTTTGTGGTCTATACATGAAATGTAGGTTGACAGTAGTAGAATTGTTCTGCAGTCCACCTCAAATTTGGGCCCTCAAAATTTCTTCAACAGTGTTTTTCAAAAAAATTGTTGCCTTTCCTCCAGCGATTCCCATTTGAGTTCCCCAAGCATTTCACTAAGACTCATGCACTGATCAAATCTACCAATTACAAATATAGCTGCCAACCTCTGAACTGCCACTATGTCCTCCTTTAAACTGATCCTGGTGAGGGTTCCAAAAACTTGAGCAATACTTGATATGGGCTCATAGAAGTGTTTTATATGTAGTCTCCTTTACAGATGAATCAAACCTTCCCAAAATTCTCCAAATAACCTGAAGTTGACCATTCGTCTTACCCACATTTGTGCTTAAATGCTTTTTCCATTGCATAATGCTGTGCAGCATTATGCCTAGATATTTAATTGAAAAGGAATTTCTGGCATACCTTGACCAAAAGGAGGGATTGATTGGTAGGACACATTCTTAGACATAAATGATTTGTGAATTTAGCATTGTAAGGAAGTGTGTGGAGTAAAAATTGCAGAGGGAGACCAAGAGATGAATATAGTAAACAAATTCAAAATTATGTAGGTTGTTGTTCTTATGAGGAGATGAAGAGGCTTGCTCAGGATAGAGTAGGTTGGCGAGCTGCATCAAACCAGTCTCTGGACTGAAGACCACAACAACATTTAATTGACATGATTCTGTCAAGCATCATGCTACTAATTTTGTATTCGAACATTACAGGACTGTTTCTTCATTCATCTGCATCACCTTACATTTTTCTACATTTAGTGACAGTTGGCATTTCTCAAACCACCTAGAAATTTTGTCCAAGTCACCCTGCATCCTACTACATGCCTTCCCATACACTACAGCAGCATCAGCAAACAGCTGCAGATTGCAACTCACTCTGCCACCATTATAAGAATTGCACCAGTGCTATGTCAGTGGTTATCTGTTATGTGGAACAAAGTTGTTGATTCCTGTACAAACAATTGTTCCACTGAATTTTGTTTACAAGGCTAAGTAAAGTTCATTATTACCCCGAGCAGATTAATTGGTGTGGCTGCCTCAGCCATGACACCAAACTTGACAATGAAGATGGAATTTTCTCCCATCAATCAATCTTATGCACTACTGGATTCCACCCCTCCTCCCAACCTCCATTCCCATCTGTGTATCTTACATTGGTATGATTTAGCCAACCATTATCATATCAACACATTTGCTTCTTCCATAGTGCAAGTAATAGAAAGACAAACTTTTACAAATATTAACTTGTGGCAACAAACAATTCCAGGCTAATTAGATTTCTGGTGCTACACAACAACACGGGCACAGTCCCTGTAGATCTTCATGTCAAAAAGATTATTCCACTACACCATTCTCTCACCACCATCGCTTCCCACGAAACGTATCAGCATCATGGCGATATTCAAAAGGCCCATCATTGTCTGTCCATGTCCATCAGTTCCCTGCCAATGTACCACTGGCTAATAACCCATCTGCACAAACCCATTGCCTTCCACTGGCCCAATGACCATCCAGTTTAACACCTCACTGGTCCATCAGCTTCCAGCTGAGCCTGCATCCACTGGTGTTGGCTTGGATACCTGTGGAGATGCCTTTCTATGCACTGATTGTGGGTTTTGATGAGCCACTGCCTTTGCTGCTTGCCCAGTTGCACAACTGCTGCCAGTACTGCCACATCTGCTGTCAGCCCACACACTATTAACTCTCTCAATGCTGCCACAACTTTGTCCTCCATTGCACTGGTTTTATTTTCCATGTCACTTCCATCTTCCATTCCAGCAAAGTAGTTTTCCATCTACTTCACCATGGTGATTCCTATGCCTGCAGTCCACAAAAGTTCCATGCAGTCCTCATCTATAGTCGAGAGTGGTCCTTTGTCTGACTCAGCTGCTACAGTTTTTCACTTCCTGTCATATTACTCCTGATCAAGCTATCATTCCTGTACCCATCCTTCAGCTGTCCTCCTCAAAGGAGGAGGTATATTGTATCAGTCTGGCATCCAACTAGCCTACATACAGGCATGTACTTTAAACGACAACATCTCTGGCTCTAATTTTATCACCTTGGGAGATAGCAGGAAAAAGAAAGGACACTAATACCAGCACATTTGTTCCTTTCAACCACATCTTTCACAGCTCCAGGCTTCATCAGAATGTCCATTCAGTGTCTAGCATTAGTTCTCCACACTGGACTTTACTGGCTGCACACCTGGCCTGTCAGTTTATGACTCACCCTTATTATGGTGTCCACAGCTGCAAGTCATCCAGTGGAGTTCATTGCTCCACATTGTCCACATCAGCCAAACTATCTGCAACCAATGGCCAGTTTGTGCCTCACCAGGACATTTTTTTCTGGATTGGCTATTGCTGTGTGGATGCCATTCTTGTAATAACTCTGCCTACACAATGCTAGAAGATTATTAAAGTATGTTGAAACAGAAAGTGTAGCTTCTCAATAGCTCTGTTCTTGTATTTCATCTATGAGACTATTTAAAGTTCATTATTTCTTGCTACAGACCAATTGGCATGACTACCTTTGCTAGGAGACAATAATATACCAACATTACTGAGACTAAAAAGGAAGTACTTACATTAATATACTGAGAGCACTAAAATACTTTCAAACCATATACACAAACATCCACCCCTCTAAGCAGCTGATACACTATCATTAACCATCAATTACCATGATTGAGAAAATAGAGTGACAGATATTTTGATAAATGTTTTGAACCTAGATACAAAACAGTATCTATATGCACTAAAACTCAGGAGACCTTTATTTACTGCTTTCATTGCACAGAAAAGACACGGGAAATTATAATAATGCATAGCATGAATGGAGAAATCATAATTAACAAAGAAAATATTCTACACTACAAGTGGGACTAAAAACAATGACTAACCTCATGGAAGTTACTGCTGCCTCACAGAAAACTACATAACCTAAATATAGGGGGAAGATCAACTCTCACAATTTCAAAAGCTAACAAACATTTTCATGGACACTTTAGAGTACCAAGTGAAGAATTAATAATATTCAGAGGTTGAGCTATTTTTATAGCATTAGTTCACACTGTGTACATGTTGTGTGTGTGTGTGTGTGTGTGTGTGTGTGTGTGTGTGTGTGTGTGTGAGAGAGAGAGAGAGAGAGAGAGAGAGAGAGAGAGAGAGCACAGAGTGAGATATGGGGGCTGTAATTCTATGGTATGAGCTAATCCCCAAAATATGGCACATTTTTCTAATATATTGTGACTAATCACTATTATTTAATAAACATGTAAAAAAATTTTCTTGAAAAAGAATAAAAGTTATATCATTGGACTTACTTTTCTATTTTTTCTAAAGTTTCCTCTGTAAGAGGGTTCGCGTAACGGAAGGCAATGTAATGTTTGTGAGGACCAGTTTCTGGTGACACACGATCAAGTTTTTTGCATAATAAATTTCCCTGAAATACAATGAACCAGTTTTAGCACAGTTATCATGCATTTTTAAATATAATTGTTATAAGGTACATAAAATAAAGAACATATTATGTTGCTTATAAGAAAACTACTCATTTCCCTGCAATGATACAAAATAATCACAGTTATTCTTACATAACATTATTTTGTGCGCCTGGTTTCAATTAAATCCAAGTTGTCAATAATAAGTGGCTTGGCAGATTTCAGAAAATGATTGCATGGAAATTGCAAGGTGTACAGAAAAATGAGACACGTTAGTAGAAACAGCATCTCTCCTAGTCTTGATCCATGATAAGCGGGGGTTGGATTGGGTTGTTTGGTTGGAATCGGGGGACTAAACTACTGAGGTTATCAGTCCCCTGGTGGGGAGGGGAAGGAGTGAGGATAGGAAAGGAGGGGAGGGGGAAAGTAAATGCAGTCCAGGAAGTGAAAAAGGAAGGAAGACTGCATTAGCTCGGGGCCTCGTGCTCGCCACACACATACTCATGAAAGAACTGTGAGCCCCCTGGAGGGGAAGGGGGGGGGGATCAATGATAATGATAAGCACTGTGACGTAACATCACTACGGACAGGCATGTTGGAAAAAGTATACAAAGTATCCATGTGTCACACCTATAGAAAAGCAAATTAATGAACAGGTTTCCAAAATGGACTGCTGCTGTTATGGCTTTATGGGCAAATCATATTAGTAGTTTGAATGAATCAGACGAACATATTAATCGATATAGCTCCCTGGTGTAACGAATATCATGATTGCAGCTAGTCAATTTTTAATTCGAAGTAATTATTTCTCCATCAACAGCTGTAAATTTATGTTGTTTTATTTATGCAACCAGTTTCGGTACTACATTAATACCATCTTTAGGTCGTGTCATACCATCCATCCATTCAATTAAATAATAAAAATTGCCATATAAAATGTTTGTTCAAATGTTTGCTACACTTAAGGGACTTAACTGCAGGGTCATCAGTCTCTAAACTTATAAACTACTTATGAACTACCTTATACTAAAGATGACACAAACATCCATGCCCGAGGGGGGATTCAGACCCCTGATGGGGAATGGCCTCGCACTTCGTAGCATAGCACCTCAATGCACTTGGACACTCCGCTGTGGCTATTGCTACATATACTGATTTCTTTACATTTTCCCCAGCTCCTGTATAAGCACGTGTCAATCTCAAACATGAGACAGCACATGTTTTCCATTTCATAAATGGTGCTCATATTATCTCTTTGCAGGGAAAATTATAATAATTTGTGAATGAAAGTATTTCTTTGCATAATTATATTCATAATGATTGGAATAATATGTTGTTGTTGTTATGGTCATCTCCGGAGACTGGTTTGATGCAGCTCTCGACCTGCTCTATCTACTCATAAGAATTTGCTTACTATATTCATCTCTTGGTCTCCCTCTGCCATTTTTACCCCACACACTTCCCTCCAACGCTAAATTCACAATTCCTTCATGTCTAAGAATGTGTCTACCAATTGATCCCTTCTTTTAGTCAAGGTATGCCAGAAATACTTTTTTCCCCAATTCTGTTCAGCACCTCCTCATTAGTTAGGTGATCCACCCACCTAATCTTCAGCATTCTTCTGTAACATAACATTTCAAAAGCCTCTATCCTCTCCTGTCTGCACTGTTTATTGTCCATGTTTCACTCCCATACAAGGCAACACTCCACACAAATGCCTTCAGAAAGGACTTCCTTATGCTTATGTTAAACAATTTCTCTTTTTCAAAAATGCTTTTGTTTCCATTGCCATTCTGCATTTAACATCCTCTGTACTGTGACCATCATATGTTATTTTACTGCTGAAGTAACAAAACTCATCTACCACTTTTATGGTTTTGTTACGTAATCTAATTTCTTCAGCATCACCTGATTTTCTAAGAGTGCATTCCATTACCCTTGTTTTGCTCTTGTTAATGTTCACCTTATATGTTCCTTTCAACACACTGTCCATTCCATTCAATTGCTCCTCCAGGTCCTTCACTGTCTCTGACACAAATAATAATGTCATGAGCAAAATGCAAGGTTTTTATTTCTTCACCCTGAACCTTAATCCCTTCTCCAAATTTCTCCTTCCTTTCCTTTAAAGTTTGCTCAATGTACAAATTACTCCCTTCCCACAACCTTTGCATCCCTTTCATGGCCTTCAATTCTGACAACTGCTGTCTGATTTTTGTACAAGTTGTAAATAACCTTCCGTTCCCTATATTTTACTCCTGCTGATTTCAGAATTTGAAAGAGTGTATTCCAAACAACATTGTCAAAAGCTTTCTCTAAATCTACAAAAGCTAGAAATGTAGGTTTGACTTTCCTTTATGTATCTTCTAAGATAAGACATAAAGTAAGGATTGCCTCCCGTGTTCCTACATTTCTCCTGAACCCAAAGTGGTCTTCCCCAAAGTCGGCTTCTACCAGCTTTTCCATCCTTCTGTAATTTTTACACCTGTCTGCACCTGCTTTCTTTGGAATGGAGTTATTACATTTTTCTTCAAGTCTGAGGGTATTTCCCCTGTCTCATACATCTTATGCACCAGGTGAAATAGTTTTGTAATGGCAGGCTCTTCCAGAGACTTCAGTAGTTCTGAGGGAATTTCATCCACTCCAGGGCCTTGTTTCGAATTAGGTCTTTCAGTACTCTGTCAAATTCTTCTCTCAGTGTAGTATATCCTATTTCATCTTCATCTACATCCTCTTCCCTTTCTACAGTATTGTCTCTAAGTTCATTTCCTTTGTAGAGCCCCTCTATATACTCTTTCCACCTTTCCATTTTCCCTTCTTTGCTGAGAACTAGTTTTCCATCTGAGTTCTTTATATTCACAAAGCTGCTTTTCTTGTGTCCAAATGTTTCTTTTATTTTCCTGTAGGCAGAAATATTTTTCCCCCATTTATACATTCTTCTACTGACTTGCATTTGCCTTCTAGCCACTCCTGCTTAGCTATTTAACACTCCCTGTCAATCTCATTTCTTAGTTGTCTGTACTCTATTTTGCTTGTTTCATTTACTCCATGTTTATATTTTCTCCTTTCATCAATTAAATTTAGTATTTCCTGTGATATCCAAGGATTTTTTGTAGGTCTTGCCTTTCTACCTATTTTGATCTCTGCTGCCTTCACTATTTCATCTCTCAATGCTACCCATTCCACTTCTACTGTTTCTCCTCCCCCCCCCCCCCCTCCCATTTCTGTCAATTGTTGCCTAAAGCTCCCTCTGAAATTCTCAAGAACTTCAGGTTCCTTTTTGCAGTTTTTTCAGTTTTAGCCTACAGTTCATGACCAACACGTTATGGTCAGAGTTTATATCTGCCCCTGGGTATGTCTTACAGTTTAAAACCTGGTTCCGAAATCTATGTCTTACCATTATAAAATCTATCTGATATCTTCCAGTGTCACCTAGTCTCTTCCATGTATACAACCTTCTTTCATGATTCTTAAACCAAGTGTTTGATTAAATTATGTTCCACGCAAAATTCTACCAGGCCACTTTCATTCCTTTTGCCCAGTCCATATTCACCTATTATGTTTCCTTCCCTTCCTTTTGTTACTACTGAATTAAAGTCTCCCATCACAATTAAGTTTTAATTGTCTGAATAATTTCCTATAGCTCCTCATACATTTCATCAATCTCCTCATCATAAGCAGAGCTAGTGGTCATATAAACCTTTACTATTGTGGTCGATGTTGGCTTCGTATCTATCTTGAATACGATTATGTGATCACTGCACTGCTCATAGTAGCTTATCCACATTCCTATTTTCTTATTCATTACCAGACCTACTCCTGTAATACCCCCAACTGATTTTGTATTTATAAACCTGTACTCGCCTGACCAGAAATCCTTTCATCTTTCCACTGAACTTCACTAATCCCCACTATATCTAACTTCAGCCTATTCATTTCCCTTTTTAAATTTTCTTACTTTCCTACATGATTAAGGGATCTAACATTCCATGCTCCGATTCGTAGAATGCCAGTGTTGAATTTCCTGATGATCACATCCTCCTGAGTAGCCCCCACCCGAAGATCCGAATGGGGGACTATTTTACCTGTGGAATATTTTACCCTAGAGGATGCCATCATCATATATTCATATAGAAAAGCTGCATGTCCTTGGGAAAAGTAACAGCTGTAGTTTCCCCTTACTTTCAGCTGTTCGCAGTAACTGTGTGGCAGAGCCACATTAGCTGATGTTGCAAGGCCAGCTCAGTCAATCATCCAGACTGTTGCCCCTGTAACTACTGAAAAGTCTGCTGCTCCTCTTCAGGAACCACACATTTGTCTGGCCTCTCCACAGATATCCCTCCGCTGTGGTTGCACCTACGGTACGGTTATCTGTATCGTTGAGGCACGCAAGCCACCCCACCTCGGCAATGTCTGTGGACCTTTTTCAAACAGTTTACTGCTAATTTAGACATTTACAATAAATTGTTCATGAAATTTTCAGATTATTTTGTTTCTTCTACCTTGATATAATATTTTGAAAGTCTTGCTGTTTGTACTCTAACTGTAGGAAAGTACTTGGGCACGAACAAAAATATCTGTATGATCGTTTGGTTACAGTATCTCTATGTACACCTCAATGTACTGGTGGGTGTCGTTTTTATGCAAAACTTTGCAATCATGCTCTAGATAGCACTGTAGATGTTATTGTAGATGCCATATGTAATGCAGATATCTGAACTATAACTTATGTAATAATTGTCGTACATGTTCTCTAGAATATTGTCATCAAAAGTCGTGATGATAGTTGCAACTTTAACCTTCTTCTTGGAAGACTGTTGGTATTCACTGCCTCTGCTTCCATCGCCTTTTCCCGCACTTACCATAGCACTACCGCTAGCAATGAGTTCTTCGTCATTATCATCCCTATTATCATCTTTATGTATCTAACTTATGCTCGTATTTCTGTACCATAACAGATACGAGAATGCATGCAAATGATTCATCTTCTACACTAATACCATCTTCACAAAGAATGGTTCTTCGTAACTTCATCTCAACCAATCGCAATACTTTAGCAGGATTGATTATCAATCGCTGCTCCATCTGATGCTTCACCATCCCTACTGGCGAACCAACAGGTCAAAGTGCAATGTGGCAAGGCACACGCAGAGGCCTCCAATGGACGACTGCAGAGTTTTGCAGATGTGGGAGTGTCACTAGTGCAATAAGGGACCTTTGCATTATCTCTTGTACGATTTTGATGTATATGTGTTTGTTCGAGCCCAAGTACTTTCCTTGTTAGACATTAAGCCACAACACATATTTTGTCAATGTGTTGTAGCCAAACACTCCTCTGTTTCCTCGAAGCAATTGTAGCCAAGCTACCCACAATGGATATTGGAAAGTCCTGCGGTGTGTTTTTCCTGCAGTGTCCTTTATAATCTTTGGTTAAATGGTTGGGCCTAGAGTAACAGATAAAGATGACGAACCATATGGCATCATTGGGCCAGAAAGGGTTAAGTACCCATAAAGTAAGTTAAAAATTTTGATGGATGCTCTATTACTGCATATATTCTGCATGTCTTGTACAATGATCATCCAGAACATTATGACAAACTACCTAATAGCCAATATATTCATATTTGGCATGTATAACAGCAGCATTGCATCTTGGAATGGACGTAATGAGGCCTTGGTAATTCGCTGAAGGGATCTGGCACATCTGCACACACACACAAGTCACCTCATTCCCATAAATTCTGGGGAGGGGGCCTGATGAGGTCCGGTGTCATGTTCAATCACATCTCAGATGTGTTCAATCGTCTTCAGACCTGCCAAGTTTGGGGAGAGGGGTGGAGGAGGGAGGCCAACTGCAACTCACCACTATGGTCGTTGAACCACTCCATCACACCCCTGGCCAAGTAACATTGTGCATTATTTTGTTGAAAAATGCCACTGCCATTGGGAAACCAGGGGTGAGGGGGGTGTATGTGGTCTGCAACCCGTGTATGATACTTCTTGGCTATCATGGTGCACTGAAAAGCTCCACTGGATGCATACATGGCCACATGAATGAGCTGACTTCTAGCTTGTCTCTGTCCCACAATACAGAGGTCAAGGAACTGTTCCCCTGGAAGACAGATTCATACCCTCCCTTTGGCCTCACGAAGAAGATATCGGTATTCATGAGTGACACACTGCTGTTGCACCAAGGACCGGTGATGATGGTCACATAATATTTCCGTTATAGTTGCTGATGTTGTGTTAACATTGGTACATACATGTTTCATCAGCTGTAGAGGCCCATCATTAGGAGTGTTTGGTGCCAAGCATTAAATTCTGAAATCAGTTCTAGCACAGTTCACTGTCTGTCCTGTTTTACCAGACTGTACAACCTACAATGTCCAACATCTGTACTGTGGGGTGGCCATTGAACCCCTTGAGGTTTGTATGTGGTTTCACCACTTGAGGAAAACACTCAATAAAACACTCCTCAAACACCCAACAAGTCATGCAATTTCCAAAATGCTCATGCCAAGTCTCAAGGCCATCATCATCTGCCCTCAATCAAACACACATAGGCTGTGTGCCTTCCTGATTCTACACAAACAAACAAACAAACACACACACACACACACACACACACACACACACACACACACACACAACAGCTCACTGATTCTACTTGGACTGTGTGTGTGTGTGTGTGTGTGTGTGTGTGTGTGTGTGATCAGCAGTTAGTCCTTGTCAGGTGATGCTGCTATCATCAATTATAGTAGGTGGTGGTGGTCATAATGTTCTAGATGAACAGTGTATTTCTCATACAATCATCTTCTGGAACAAGAGAGATACTTATAATAGCCCTACATTATTAAGTTAAAGGATTACATTACCTGCAGATCTGTCCATTTCAGAATTGGTGAGCCACCACCAATTTCACTGTATTTCTTCTGCACCTCAGGTGTTCGTCTCTTTGCAATATATGGACCCAATGTTCTGTTAAAAGAAATCATTATTAAATTCTTCAGTAAATCTGATTATTGCATAAATGTCATCCCATAATATCTATAATAGATTGACTTGTTTAGATCTAGTTCCTAGAAGCTTATTCGAGTATCCTTTAGTTGCATGGTCCGTTTTTTATCTTATTATGTTAATTAAAAGTGATGTGACTTGGAAGACAGGAAAACACATGATCATAATGTAGGCACACACAAACACTTTGATGACTATATTAAGTTTTACTTTAATAATTTATTTTCTTTAAATGGTAAAAGTTTTTGAGTTTTCTTTAAGTGGCCAAAGTTTTTGAGGAAAAGTATCCCAAATTTTAATAAGAATAAATGTAAACAATACATATATATGCAAAACCCATATAAGCAAAGAGTTCTATAGCTAGCTACATTAGTTTGTTTTACACTATATAAGTGAGGGACATGTACTATATACTCTCAATGTCTTTCCTCTTATTATCAGATTATTGCTAAATTGTCATTAACTGATGCTGCTTGATAAAGTCAAGTTTCATTTCATGTTTGTGGTTGGGAAAAGAAATGTGTTAAAATACATTGGTTTCTTCTAAAAAGTGTGTACTCAATTATTCAACCATAGACCCTGTCTCCAAGATGATGCATTTCTTTGTCCAGAGATGGTGCTTTTTCCTCTTTATTGCATGAGTTAATGAATGATCACATAGAAACCCCATGAGCGTTAGTTTAAGTATCCTCGATAGTGACAAGAAAAAGCTAAAATTATTTAAAGCGATTGAGATTAATGTAAAACTAAGTGGAAGTTTTAAATAACTTACAAGATGCTGAGAAACTGTCATATATCCTAATGAATTTTATTGCAGTATACAGTTACAATCTCTGGTATTATAAATTACTAGCTAGCGGTAAGAACATTTAATAAACAGTTTATGCACTTTAAAGAGCCTATTGCTAGAGACAAAAAAGGTAATATAAATAACTATCATTGAAGATAGATAATAACTCACCATAAAGAGACTCGCTGAGCTGCTGGCAGGTATGAAAAACAGACACTCACATTCACACAACTTAAATTTTCAGCCATGGCCTTCATCAGGAAAAGAAACACATACATTCACAAACAACCACCATGTATGGCTGCTCCAGCACCACAAGCATCTTGACAATGAGTGAGGAGGGGAGTGGAAGGGAAAGGATGCCAGTTAAGGGTGGTGATTGAAAGTTCCGCATTGCATGATGGATTGGAAAAGTTCTGATAGGCTGAAATGTGAGATGTGGAATTGAATATACTGAAGGTAAGAGGCAGAGAGGATAAAAGGGAGGTGTAGCAGAGGGTGGGAAGGGAGTGAGGGGATTTGAAATGATAAAAGTAATAAGGAAAAAATAAAGAACAAAAAGAAAAAAATGTACTTATTAAGGGGATATTGTAAGAGGTGACACACAGTTGGAAGGAATAAATGAATTGGACACATATAAGATAATGAGTGGGGAAGGGGGGGGTGTTATGCATGGGGTGTATGGATGGCAAGTTATCCTAGGTTAAGGCCAGGATGGGTTGCGAAACCATAGAATGTGTTGAAGGGACAACTCCCATCTGCACAGTTCAGAAGAGCTGGTGGTGGAGGGGAGGATCCAGATAGCTCAGGTAGTAAAGCAGCCAGTGAAAACAGGAGTGTTGTATTCAGCCACATGCTGTGCCACAGGGTGGTCCATCTTAGTTTTTGCCACACACTGATGGACAACTGGTTCGTAACCATACCAATATAAAATGCGGTGCAATGATTCAAGCAGAATTGTTAAATCAAATGGCTGCTTTCACAGGTGGTCCGAATTCTGATGGGGTAGAATAAGCCTGTGACAGAACTGGAATAGGAAGTGATGAATGGGTGGATTGAGCAGGTTTTGCATCAGGGTCTGCCACATGAATATGATACCTGTGGTAAAGGGTTGTGATTGGGAGTGGCATAGGGATGGACTAGGGTATTCTGGAGGTTGGGTGGGTGAGGGAACAGCACTTTAGGAGTGGTCGGAAGGATCTTGGGAGGGATGTGTCTCATTTCAGGGCATGATGATAGATAATCAAAACCCTGACAAAGGATGTGATTTAATTGTTCCCGTCAGCAGTAGTACTGGGTGTCAAGGACACTCCTTTGTGACTGGTTATTGGGGGGGGGGGGGGTGGAGGGACGAATGGATATGGCACACGAAATCTGTTTGCGGATTAGGTCAGGAGGATAATGTCTGTCTGTGAAGGTCTTCATCATATTGGGTAACAGACTTCTCATCATTGCTCTTCTGAACTGCACAGATGGGAGATGCCCCTTCAACACATTTTATTGTCCCGCAAACATCCTGGCCTTAACCTACGATAATTTTCCATACACATCCCTATACCCTATGCCTAACATTCTACACCCCCTTTCCCACTCATTATTATGTATCTCTCCAATTCATGTCTTCCTTGCAACTGTATGTCGCCCCTTACAATATGACCTTAAGAAGTAGTTTTTTTTTTCTTTTTAATTATTCATTTATTTTCCTTATTTTCATAGTTTCAAATCCCACAATCCGTCCCCACACTTCTCTACACCTCCCTTTTATCCTCTTTCACCTCTTCCCTTCACTGTATTCAATGCTACATCTCACATTCCCACCTATCAAAGCTTTTACAATCCATCATGCAAAGTGGAACTCTCAATCCTCACCCTTAACCAGCATCCTTCCCCCTTCACTTCCCTCTCAAGATGCTCGTGGCGCTGGAACAGCCATACATGTTGGTGGTTTGTGAATGTGTGTGTTCCTTTTCCTGATGAAGGCCATGGCCAAAAATTTAAGTTGTGTGAATGTGACTTGTTATTTTTCGTGCCTGTCAGCAGTTTGCAAGCAGATCAGATTTTCCACTGTTAAAATAAATAACTCATATATTTAATAATAAAACCTGATTACACTGAACTGGTCTGGTTAGACATAGGCTTTAGTTGATAAAGATCATGGTGCAGAGCACGAGTTGTGGTAATACTTCATACATATGCAGTAACTGCCAGAAAGCTGCAACTAGTGAAAAGTTCAAACAGTGTAATAGCCGTGTTTTTTTTTTTTTTTTTTTTTTTTTTTTGGAGGCGGGGGGGGGGGGGGGGTTGGCACGATCTCCACAGTAAATACTGTGCTACCAGAATGAATAAATCTTTCACCAAATAATTCAGCAGGCTACTATTCCAAATTATGCCAGCAGCCATAAACTTCAGTAAGACGAGGAGTATCTGCTTCAGTAAGAGAATTTTGGTCTGATTGTCTGGTGCACATGGTGCCCACAACATGTAGTTGTGGATGCCCATTTGAATGTTATTATGGGACAACCTATAAGGGGGGATCTGAAAATTTCATGGCCTCACCCTTAGAGGGCAGCACTATTCAGATTACTTTCCCCCTCCCATTGGTATATCTACATTTACATACATACTCCGCAATCCACCATGAGGTGTGTGGCAGAGGGTACACTGTACCACTACTAGGCCCTTTCTTTCCTATTTCAATCCCAAATAGAATGAGGAAAACAAGACTGCCTATATGCCTAAGTACAAGCCCTAATAACTCTTATCTTACCTTTGTGATCACTACGCGAAATGTAAGTAGGCGGCAGCAAGATCGTACTACACTCAGCATCAAATTCTGGTCCTCTAAATTTTCTCAACAGAAATTCACAAAAAGAACATAGTCTTTCCTCCAGCGATCTCCAACTTAGTTCCCGGAGCATTTCCATGAGACTCTCACATTGGTCGAACCTACCAGTAACAAACCTAGCTGCTCACCTCTGAACTGCTTCTATGACTTCCTTTAAACTGATCTGCTGCGGGTCCCAAAAACTTGAGCAACACTCAAGATGTGGTCATACAAGCATTTCCTTTACAGATGAAGTACATCTTCCCAAAATTCTCCCAATAAACTGAAGTCAGCTGTCTGCCTTCTTCACAACTGTCCTTACCTGTTCATTCCATTTCATATCGCTCTGCAATGTTATGCCTACATATTTGTACGACATGACTGCATCAAGAAGTTCATTACTAATGCTGTATTCAAACATTATGGGATTGTTTTACCTACTCATGTGCATCACCTCACATTTTTCTACACTGAGAGATAGCTGTCATTCTTTGCACCAACTAGAAATTTTGTCTAAGTCATCCTGTATGCTATTACAGTCTGTTAAAGACAACACTCTCCCATAAACCACAGCATCATCAGCAAACAGCCGCAAATTACAAGTTACTCTGTTCATCAGATCATTTATATAGATAGACAATAATAGTGGTCCTATCACACTCCCCTGGGGCACGCCTGAAAATTCACTCGTCCCTGATGAACTCTCACCATTGAGAACAACGTACTGCATTCTATTACTTAGGAAGTCTTCCAGCCAGTCACAAATCTGTGAACATATTCCATAAGCTTGTATATTCATTAGCAGTCAGCAGGGTGACACCGCGTCAAATGCCTTTTTGAAGTCGAGAAAAACACAATCCACCTGTTGCCCTTCATCCATGGCTTGCAAGATGTC
The DNA here is from genome assembly GCA_026315105.1 of Locusta migratoria. Classification (NCBI taxonomy): domain Eukaryota; kingdom Metazoa; phylum Arthropoda; class Insecta; order Orthoptera; family Acrididae; genus Locusta; species Locusta migratoria. The sequence continues at coordinate 317,383,339 of CM048747.1, read as the reverse complement.
ATGTGAGAAAAGAACAAGTTGAGTTTCACATGAATGATGTTTCCTAAACCCGTACTGATTCATAGAAAGAAGCTTTTCCTTCTCAAGGAAATTTACTATATTAGAACTGTGAATATGCTCCAAAATTCTGCAGGAAACTGATGTCAACAATATTGGCCTATAATTATGTGAGTCAGTTCTCTTTCCTTTCTTAGAAACGGGAATCACCTGCACTTTTTTTCCAATCACTAGGAACTTTGTGCTCAATTAAAGATTCGTGATAAATGCAAGCTAAGTAAGAGGCCAATTCCGCATAATGCTCTTTGTAAAACCAAACTGGTATTCCATCTGGACCAGGAGACTTTTTCGTATTTAGCTCTCTCAGCTGCTTCTCTACACCAGAAATATCTATTACCACGTCCTCCATTTCGGAATTAGTATGTTGATCAAATGATGGTACATTTGTGTGGTCCTCCTGCGTGAAAGATTTCTTAAAAGTTAAATTTAAACTTCAGCTTTCCATTTGCTTTCTTCTATTACTGCTCCGGAATGATCAACAAGTGACTGGATAGTAGGCTTTGACCTGCTTATCGATTTTACATAGCACCAGAATTTTTTCGGGTTCTCGGAAAGATCTTTTGCTAAGGTATGGCTGTGGTAATTACTGTATGCTTTGTGTGTCGATCTTTTTCTAGACGCATGAATCTCTACTAACTGTTGCCTGTCATCATTTGTGTGTTCTTTTCTGAATCAAGTGTGCAACAGTCTTTGCTTTCTCAGTAGATTTCTAACATTATTATTATACCATGGTGGATCTTTTCCATCCTTAATCGACTTTACAGGCACATATTTCTCTAACCCTTTATGTACAATGCATTTAAATTTAATCCACAATTCCTCCACATCCATAGTACCGGAACTAAATGATGCCCATTCATTTTCTAAGTGGGATCCTAACAATTGCTTTTCGGCTCTTCCCAACAAAAAACATGCTCCTAGCCTTCTTGATGGTTTATGAACTTTGGTCACCATTGACGCAATGACGATATCATTATCACTAATTCCTGTCTCTACAAAGACATTGTTAATAAGGTCACGCCTGTTTATAGCAATAAGGTCTAAAATATTTCCATTGTGCGTGCGTTGCCGGTTTAACTGCTCAAGAAAGTTTTCAGAGAATGTGTCCAAAAGTAGCTCGCAAGACTGCTTGGCTGTACCACCTGAAATGTAACTATACTCTTACGGTTGAAGTCTCCCCAGACTAATAAGAAAATGTTAAATGTTTGTATAGCTTATGGGACTTAACTACGGGGTCATCAGTCCCTAAACTTAGAAACTACTTATCAACTAGCTTATCCTAAGGATGGCGAAATATCCATGCCCGAGGAGGGATTCGAACCACCAACTGTAGTGGCCGTGCAGACTGTGACTGGAGTACCTCAGTCCCCTCGGCCACCACGGCCGGCCCGGACTAATATTACACGGCCCTGATACCTACGCACTACCTGGTGTAGACCTGATACATGGCATCACATGACACTGCAAGCCAGTTCAACCATCAACAAGCTGTAGGCAGTCATTTGAAACACTTGTGGTGTGCATATTGTTGGAAATTCAAAAATCTGTTACGTAAACTCCAACAATACATAATTTTGCAGAGGATGGTAAATTCGAAAGAGGGCGCACTTGTGATGGCCACTGATCTGCATGCGCTTCCGTGCCAATATTTGCTATAAATGCGTCGTCGGGAACTAACAATCTCCAGTGGAACGCACTCAGCTGTAGAAGGCTGAACGGTTGGTTATCAGCCGAAATATTGTGGCTAGAAGTCGACGGAATCTGGCTGCAATCCCGAAACTTCATTGAACATTCCATACGCCGCGAAGACTTCAAGAATTACAATACGTAAGGCTTTAGGATTCTTCCATGAGTTGCCTCATCTGATTTTACATATAGTTTTGTCAAATTTTGTGAAGTGCTGGGGTACATGAACTGTAATGAAGCACTACGATTTCAAGAAGAAAGTTATAACATGTGAAAAGAAAAAGTTCTAATCACGTGCTATCCAGGCGGGATGACGTCAGTTCAGCAACCACTTGACGTCTGTTTCAATAAATCATTTAAGATCAACCTTGAAACACATGTACACCGACTGCCTTTAGAAAAATGACTGACAATTGATACCAAAGGATTGTGTAAAATGCGCAAGTGTGCCAATGGAATAATGATACAGGCAATTGGGTTCCAAAATCAAATTGCAAAAAAATGTTTGATATTGAATGCAGCAATTGTACGAGGGGATGAAGCTCTGTACGAAGGAAATGAATAACAAGGAATCAAATGACAGTGATTCAGAATTACTGTACCAGTATCTAATTGCTATTATAAACATTTCATAAAATTTGTAATATAAGTCTAATAAAATTGTTTTATATTTTCGCATTTAGTGTCAAAGTTATTTCCATTCTTATTTAGTAAGTGTTTAGTGTTGCTACAATAGCCGTACATTTGAAGTCTTATCTAAAAGTGACTACATAAGCCGACCTGCAAGCCTGTGTTGTGTCGATATGCCTGACGCTACAACCACTGCCTTCATGCTACAACTTACATGTTTTTTTATAGGGGCAAGGGATTGTTCCCATGAATCGTGACCCGTAAACTCCACACTCTCTTAGGGCTTAATCTTTCATGTTAGCTGTTACATTTAAATTCCGTCTACCTTACAAACCCAAAAGACAACGGTGAATGTGGGAGAATATACGTATCACATTAGTATTATTCTTATGCTGAATGGGAATAGAAATTAAGCACGGCAACTGACTTCTAGTACTGATTTTTAAATCTTCTACAAATATAATTCTGTGCAGACAAGTTACGTGATCTTAAATGTTTAAAAGAATAAATAAATCTACAAAATACCCTTGCTTAATCCTCCAAAATGCACAATCTGCGTGTTAAGTACTTTCACAGTTCAGAAATGTCTCTGTGGCAATAACAAGTACACACACATCGAATAAACGCGGAACTTGGGAAAGAAAGTCATTATACAACCTGCAGATGGCACTGGCAGACGGACAACAATTTAAAGAGAAAATAAAGAGAAATCACAGGATGTGTGTTTCCGTGGGTTAAGCTCGGCTGCTAAGATTACAACTCGAACTAAATTACAGCAGCTGCAGTATCTTCATCCATTCTAAGTAATCTGTATCTCATGTTAGAATGAACCAACTTTGTTTTGATTTTGAAGTGTAGCCTACAATGTTTTCCCCCTTGAAAAGTCTCATTCTCTTTCCTTTCTAGGACAACATATATCACAAAATGTATCATACAAATTTCTTTTAAGGGGGGAGGGGGGTGGGGTATTAAAATATCCTTAAGATTTCAAATAAAAATCTAAATTAAATTTTACTGCAATATTGTCATTTGCGATCCATCCCAGAAGGCTTTATCTTCATCACTGGCTTCATAGAGTAATAATTCTTTTTTAAATACATGTACTTGAGTTGACAGATTATTTCAGTTCGAGATTCAGAAGATTCGATTCGGGTTCAGAATTCGGCAAATGTTTCATTTAAGACTCGGCATTCAGATTCAATTCGGTAAAATTGAGGTTCGAACCATCCCTACTGTGAACTGCTGTAAAAACTGTTCCATTCCTCAGATTTGTCTCCATTGATCTTCTGTCTCTTAACAAAACTCCATATCTTCCTCGGTGGTCAACATTTTTTGTCCAATCAAGAAGCGATTGCAGCTCTTGATGGGTATTTGGCACCACTGCAAAGATATGATAATGGATCTGGAACATTGCTGGATGAGATAATATTAATGGAGATTACATTGGAAGAAAAAAAAAAAAAAAAAAAAAACATAAATTGTCATTTTCATTATTAGGCTGGTAACTTTTCAGACCACCCTCACACTTCCAGTTTGATATGAAACATATCCTTGGAATGATCCTGATTCCTAGTATAAACACTCTTTGAAACTTAGCCCACCCTGGCACCAAGGCAACAACTCATCTTGTAATGGACTGGTTTGTTTGGCCAGGCCTTCAACACATTGCCCACTCCATCAGGCTAGTTTAAACATGCCCACATTGATACCATTGGTCTACTCCCACAGTCAGAAGGATTCCGCTACACCCTGTCTAATTTTCATCATGAAACACGATGGGTTGAGCCCACACTTCTCAGTGACATCATAGTAGACACCTTTGCCTGCTTCAATGTGGCTCTAGTGATCGTGCACCTTGATGTACCAGAGATAATCATCATGAACCAAGCCAGGCAATTTGAATTCAAGCTCTTCAATGTGCTCTGCAATCTTTGTGACATCCAAAAAGTGTGCACCACAGGCTACAGCCCACAAAGTCATGAGCTAGTAGAGTGGTAGACTAGAACAATGAAGACAGCACTTATGTTGCACATAGCACGTTAGACTGAAGCTCTCCTGTGGATCCTTCTCAGTCTGCAGATGACTTACAAAGTTGATCTACAAGATTCCTGCTCTCAAGTACCACAGTAAGAGACTGATACTACTGATAGAATGCACACTCCCTTCAAACAACAATGTTTCAACTGACCTCCCTCTCTTGGTCTGCTGCCTCAAGTTACACATCCAAAACATTCACTTAGCAATGCATTAAACCAAAATTGAAGTTTTATCAATAATGGAGGATAGAAACAACATAAAGGAGCTTGCTGAGCTGCTGACCGCCATGAAGATTGCTAATCACATTCACACAACTTAAATTTTTGGCCATGGCCTTCATTAGAAAAAGAAACACATACATTCACACAATCACTCAGACAACTATTGGGATGGACGTCTTTACAATCCATCATGCAATGCGGAACTTGCCATCCCCATCTTTACCCAGCATCCTTCCCCTTCCACTCCTCACCTCACACACAGTCTAGATGCTTGTGGTGCTGGAGTGGTCAGACATGGTGGTTGTGTATGTATAGTTGTCTGAGTGATTGCCTAAATGTATTAGTTTCTTTTTCTGCTGAAGGCCATGGATGAAAATTTAAGTTGTGTGAATGTGATTATCTATCTTTGTGCCTGGCAGCAGCTCAGTGAGCCTCTTTACAGTGAGTTGTTTTCTAGGTATTTAGGTATATAAAAACGTGCTTATTCCAATGCAACATTGTGTCAAAATTTCAAAGCATTCACTCAAGAAGTTTTGGAGATTTGCTATTTGGAACATTGACACTTTTTCTTTAAGTACAAATGTAAATGTTCATTTGTTCAGAACCTCATATCTTCAAAAGTGAATGATATAATGAGAGTTTGTAGCTCTCACACAGATGTATGCTGAACTGAAACAGGCACATAAAAAAGAGACACTCACAAACACAAAACATAGCTTTCGGCCTCTTTGACTTAGATAATGCTGAATAATATAGTGAGGACAGTTACAACTCACCGCAAAGACGTGGCGACGAGATGCGACAGGCACATACAAAAGACACACACATACAACACATTCAGCTATCGGCCATGGCCTTCTTCAGAAATAGAGCACTCACGCAATCACACAGGCACACAACACAGTCATACAACCATCACCTCCGACTGCCACACTTCGAATTCGAAGTGTGGCAGTCGGAGGTGATGGTTGTATGACTGTGTTGTGTGCCTGTGTGATTGCGTGAGTGCTCTATTTCTGAAGAAGGCCATGTCCGATAGCTGAATGTGTTGTATGTGTGTGTCTTTTGTATGTGCCTGTCGCATCTCGTCGCCACGTCTTTGCGGTGAGTTGTAACTGTCCTCACTATATTATTTATTCCAACCTGGACTTTCCATTATTATATTTAGATAATGCTGAGATGTTTAGCAATGGTTACAGCCAGCAATAGCACCAACACTCAACACTAATTGCATCATCTTCCTCACTTCACATGGTGCTGTATTTTCAGTCATGATATTTGTACAAGGTGTTATCTCCCAAATAAATTTGCTCTTTCGAATAGTTAGCAGTGTACATAAATATCAGTAGTGAAAATGTGGTCCAAATCAGATTACTCTGTTCCTGGAGAAAAATAATTCCCTGCCTTATCTAATTTGAAATATGCAGAAACTCATTTCAGTACTTACCCCTGTACAGGGAGTTGTATCATATCTCTGTCTGTCATTATTCTAAGCAAATACTCATGGACTTCATCAGTTGTCTTGGGTCCACCCATGTTCAGCATAAGGATTGCCGTCTTTGGTTTAGTCACAGATTCTGACAAAGGTTGTGATGCTGCTTTTGTAGACAAATATTTCAGTTGTTTCATGTTATTGGTTAATTGAAGTTGCCGACCTGATAATAAAGAATAGTTAAAGGTAATGATGCTGACATAAAAAGATTATAAGGGGATGTTTATGTCTAGAAAAGAACACTGAAATAACATTTAAAAAATTAAGAAGGGAAAGATGTACACACACTAACACACACACATACACACACACACACACACACACACACACACACACACACACACACACACAGTTGAGCAGTCAAGTACTCTAAAATCTTACCCTTCTGGCTTTTGTAAATAACAAGATCTCCATACCTTTCTTGATATTTCTATTTACAGCTGTATTTATTGATGTTGTAATGACCTTATGATCACTTATTCCTTGATATGTGCTAACTGAATCGAAAAGTTCAGGTCTATTTGCATCAGTAAGTCCAACACGCTATCTCTACAAGTTTGCTCTCTATTTAACTGCTTGAGCTAATTTTCGGATACAACACTTAGAACAATATTGCTCAATACTCTGTCACCTGTGTTAAACACGTTTGTCTACCACTTGTTATCCTGTAAGTTGAAATCTCTACCTAAAACTATAACATGACTAGGAAAGCTACAGAAAATATTTTCTGTTTTCACTCAGATGATGTGCCATTACTACTAATGGGCCAGGTGGTCTATAAAAAACATCCAATTTCAAAGTTTGAGCCACTTTTCACTCAAATTATTTCACATTACAACTCTGTACTAAGTTCATTCAATACAATCATACTCTTTGTCACTATAAACATGCCTCCCCATTCAGTTTTCAACCTATTTCTGCAGTGTACATTCCAGCCTGGGTTTAGTATTTTGTTACTATCGACATCTGGCTTGAGCCAGCTTCCCATCCCTAGTAGCATGTGGCATTGTGAATATCTAGAAGTGAGGGCAGTTCTGGGAACTTTCCATAGATGCTTCTACTATACTATATTAATCTTTTCTTTCTCAGTTCTATTGTGCTGAGTTCTGCCTGGACCAGAATCAGTAAGCATCTTAATGGGCCTGTGAAGGGATTTTTGTAACCTTAAAAACTGACATGTGCACTCTACATGTACTCCGCTACCCTTGTAACCAATTCATGTGTAGTGCACGCCTGACCTATTCAAGGGGATCCTAAATTTCCTCATCCAATAGTGTTAGTCAAGAAACTTGCACCCAAGGTCACCACAGAATCATCTGAGCCTCTGCCTTAAGCCTTGGAAACTTGGCTCCAAACCAGAGGAACACAATCGGTTCTGAGAATGATGATGCAAATCTATAGCTCCGCTTCTACCCCGCGAGCAAGGGTAACTATCCTCACCAAATCTTATAGCCACCTGAAGGAGCTGAGGATGACCTATGAACCTAGGTGACAGGAGTCATTGGTGCCAACATGAGCAATGAACTGCAGCTGGGTGCACCCAGTGTTCTCTTGCAGTGCTGGCAGATGAGACCCCTGGCAAGCAGAGTGCACACTGGCATTCTTTCCTTACATTTCTCTATTTCCCTAATGGGTTCCATCATCTGCCTGACATTGGAGCTCCCAATGAATAGCAAACCCACCCTTTCTGTGACACTTTTGTACTTGCTAATTGAACCTGTAACAAAGCCTGCTACTCTTCTTTGGATCTATTCCATCTTCTCTATCAATCCTATCAGGTATGGACCCCACACTGACAGGCATACTGTGATCTGTTAATACTACTGCTTGTGGACATGTTAGTTGTAGCAAAGAATTCCTGTTTGTGAGTAGGCTTCAGCTGCTGAACTGCATGTCTTCTACTGTGCAGTGGCTGTATGCAAAGGTATCTCCACCACTAGCATTGTCCCAGTTCTGTGAAGGTACAGATCAAGTTATTTTCTGTACACCCCTTCATTTTATCAGCATGTTCTGGAAGAGCCATACAAATCATTGCAGTGTTCTTAAAACATACATTCATGTTAATAAAAAGTAAAACAATACACTGTACAGCTAGGAGTTCACATTCATCAGACATATTAGTATGTTCTGCAGCAATGATAAGCATTTGAACCATGTAAGTGTGCAGGTTCAAGGTCAACTCCAATATCGCAGCACACCACCACCTACTCGCAAAATGTGCCTGTGGCTCTTGTTGCTATAAACCAAATATAATGAATCAATGTGACTTGAACAGATGTGCAGAATGCCTGGCAGACCTATGCACAAACCAAACTATCAAATCAGTGAATCACAAAGAGGGTGCATTATTGGCACAAGTGAATGTGATATAGCCATCATGTTTTGGTATTGCAGCGGCTCAGTAGAAACAAAGTTCTTTTTGAAAATCATGGACACATTTAGGGTCACTGCAGTATGATGTTTCCGTTTGCTGCTCCCTATATGTTGTGCAATTCCATTACCGTGGGCTAACAAACTTCACCAGTAAAGGGGGAGAGGAAAAAACCCAAGTAAAAAAAGTTCTTTTACTCAAATTGGATTCTGCGGCCAGCTAGTGATCTTCAGTCAGCGGTTATATTGCAGCAGGTCCTCGGTGCAAGTTTTCTTAAAAACTTCATGATCAGAAATGAAACTATGATGTAAATAAACTTTACTAAGAATCTTGAGTTTTATCTTTTTACTTCCACTTCAACAGGGTCATTTACAACACTTTATAATTTGATTAACATACTTAGGAAACTATGTTCCATACTCAAAATACAGCGACATATCATGATGGCCAAAATGGATTATTGCTGTGAAGAGGAGATGAAGACAAAATTTGTAACCTATTTTTTATCTTAGTTTAACGTGTGTATAAAAGTGATGTATCCCAGTAGTCTTCAAGCTTATGCAGTACTTTCTCAAATGTTTGGAGAGAAGCCATATTGTGGCCATCTGTACTCCTATTTGCCTGCCCCCCCTTTTTTTTAAAATATTTTCTCCTTTAATAAACTAACCTTTTAAGCATGTATGACAGATATATCTGTCATGCTCTGCAAATTAACATTGGGTTAGATGGATATAACCGCCCGTCATGTTCTATGGCTGACAGCAAGTGTACGAGACACTTGAGATTTCGCTCTGATATTGAAACTGTGCTATTAGATGAGCTTCATCCATTACATATCGATTCTCTTCAGGCAACACAGCTTCTTTCAGGCTAAGTATAACATTTTGCCCTTGACTGCACATTGGCAGTTTGAGCCCAGTGAAGCAGATGCAAAAGAACACCTTTACGTCTGTGTTTACTGCCGTGGTGATGAGTGATCTTTTGGAATAGCAAAAGTAGTAGTTTATTAGATTTAGAGATAGAGTAGCTTATTGTAGAAAATGACGACAATTTCAGTGATACTTTTAAAGATACGAATGTTGAGTCTAGAGAAAGTGACTTTGATTCAGAAACAACTAACAACAAGACACAATAGACAGTATTTAGTGCATTTGTTTGTGCTAGTGCTAGTTCACTTCATAATCAATATTTGTTCAGTGGCAGTAATGATACAATTGTGCCTCAGAAAAAATATGATCTGATTACTTATTTGATGTGTTTTGTGGATGTTGCTTCATGCAAATTAATAGTTAAATAGACTAACTCACATGCCCAACAGTTCATAGATTCTCATCCAAATTTAGCAAGAGACTCCAAGGTTCACAGTTCGCAGGATATTACATGTGATGGCATAAAAACTTAATGAAATCCTTGTATGCCAAGGCAGGGTACATGCTGAATTTACAAAATAAAAATTAAGGACTTTTAAGCACCTTTTGGCTTACTTTAAGTTACGGTAGTAGCACTGGGCCTTTGCGATCACCTTTTGACGGCTGAAAATAGCGGCTTACTCGTTCATCTGACACGAAAATTAAATAAACGAATATGTAGAAGAAAAAACTCTCTACAATTTTCACTCTCTTTTTTTTCAAATCTTCCATCGATACAGAGATATACGCAAAAATAACGACGATTTGATGATGTCTGTCTGTCTGATATATGTGGTGTGGGTTTTTTTTTTTTTTTTTTTTTTTTTTTTTTTTTTTGGGAAGTCTTTGACCGATCAGCGCCAAAATTTACAGACGTAATTGTCGACCGCAAGCAATCAGAAACTCTTTCTCTCTTTTCATTGGTGTTTCGGTTTGATCGAAACTTTGTGGAAGTTGGTTGGTTTTGTTTTATTTTGATCGTTTCGTCTTTAACTCAGTTTTTTCGTTACAGAGGGCGTTGAGCCTTCTGACCCAGCGCGCTGAGCCACCGTGCCCAGCAAGTTACCAGACATCATCTAACATGTTCATGTATCACAAACTAATACGCCGCCCATTAAGGCACGCCAAAAACAGCTGAGAGAGTAATCCGTAATTGTTGTACCATCAACGACCGGAGTTATCTGGTAACATGACATTTTTAGACATTAGATTATAATTAATTATAACTGCAACATGTAAGCTTTATTAGCTGGGAGAAATTTCCTTTGCGGATGTCTTCAAATGGCTCTCTAATCATTCTTTGCATTTATACGTAAAAAATAGATGAAGTACATTTACCAGGCGAAAGGGCACAGGCAGTAATAGCAACAAATAAACACACAGACACACACACACACACACACAAAAATGCTAGCTTTCGCAGCCTAGCTGCTTCATCAGGCAGAAGGGAAGGAGAGGGAAAAGGAAATGATGAGGGTTTTAAGGAAGGGGGTAAGGAGCCATTCCAATCCCAGGACAGGAAAGACTTACCTTGGGGGAAGAAATGGAAGGTAAATAAATGCACATACACCCACACATTTACACAGACACAAGTACACTTAGGCAGACGTACTGTAGAACTGTAGAAAGCAAAGAGTTCTACAGTATGTCTGCCTAAGTGTACTTGTGTCTGTGTAAATGTGTGGGTGTATGTGCATTTATTTACCTTCCATTTTGTCCCCCAAGGTAAGTCTTTCCTGTCCCGGGATTGGAATGGCTCCTTACCCCCTTCCTTAAAACCCTCATTATTTCCTTTTCCCTCTTCTTCCCTTCTGCCTGATGAAGCAGCTAGGCTGCAAAAGCTAGCATTTTTGTGTGTGTGTGTGTGTGTCTGTGTGTTTATTTGTTGCTATTACTGCCTGTGCCCTTTCGCCTGGTAAGTGTACTTCATCTATTTTTTACGTATATTTTTCCTTTTAGGAATTTTTCCTCTATAATATCCATTCTTTGCATTTGTTATTTTTGCAACAACAGTTGACTAAACACACTTTCCGGGAGTTTTAACACAATTTTAAAAATGCACCTATTTAACAAATGTTACCACCAAACTTATAAGACTAGCAGTGGCCGATAAATCGCAGATGGTTCTTCCCACATATGTTCTAGGTTCCTGCGCATCTTACCATTGCTGCCAACATAATATCCCCACCAAAAGCCATTGCCTGTCACGCAATTTTTTACCCCCACCTTTTTACCTTAGCCAAGTTAACGGATTTATAAGTGTGAATATAATTGCAGAGGCAAAAGTAAGGGCTTTTAAGGATAGTTATTATTAAGCACTTTACAAACCCTGCAAGGAATTGTTTACAAACCAGAACACAAGATATGCTTTTCAAAGAGAAATTTGAAAATGAAGGAAAACTTGTGCGTGGAAAAAGTATGCAGCATGGCAGCTGGTGCATATTGCCCCTCAGGAAGAGGCAAGTGTGCACTAACCACCCATTTAAAGGGTTAATTCAGTATCCCCTGTGCTATCTGAGGATTCTGACTAACCTTTGTCTTTCTACCTCTGCAGCCTTCACCATTTCATCTCTCAAAGCTAGCCATACTACTACTACTGCATTACTTCCCCCCATTATAGTCAATCATTGCTTAATGCTTCCTCTTAAACTCTCAACAACCTCAGGTTCCTTCAGTTTATCCTGGTTCCATCTCCATACTTTTCTACCTTTATGCAGATTCTTCAGTTTTAATCCAATAAGTTATGATCAGAGTCCCTATCTGCCCATTGATATATCTTACAGTTTAAAACCAGCGAAAAGTAGTCACAGATGACACATAAAGTAATTGAAGAAGTTTCTCCGTGGTATAAGAGTAACTGAACAGGATAGAAAAGACAAATGAAGCATTAACTCTTGTTGATTTTTATGTATGTTCATGGTACTATGGTATCATTCATTCATGGTTTGACTGATGTTCAACAAATTGTTCTACTATTTGTCTATAAGTGTAATAAGGCAAATAAATTGATTTTAAGAAGTGTCTCAGTAAAATTGAGTTCTTCTTTGTATTTATTAAGAACATTATAATAGAACAATTAACATCAAGGAGTTTACAAATTATAATTGCACATATTGGAAATTACAGAGGCACAGCTGAGGCTGGATCTTAATTAAAACTGACTACAGCTATGTTAAATTACGTGCTTAACCTGGCTGGAAGTGACTTTAAGTATGGAAGTGTTGGTTCACCATTTGAAGAATATACTTTAACCAGCACCCAGAACACTTCACCTTATTCCAAAATATACATCTTACGAGTGTAAAATCAATCTGAAAGTTTGAAACCTTCTGGTGTCTTCTAGTCTCTTTATGAGTACAACCTTATTTCATGATCCTTAAAGTGTTTGTGATGATTAAATAGTGCTTTGTTCAAAATCGTTCCTCTTTCACCTTTTTCCTCCTCTTCCTTTTCTTACTAAGGAGTTCCTGTCCCCCCCCCCCCCCCCCCAGTGGCAGGAACAATAGTGTCAATCACCTGTTGAGCTGCAGTATTGATATTAGCTGATAATGTAACACCAAGTACAGCAGCAAGCTATAAACCAGTCCATTCGCCCTACGTAGGACCAAGCAGTCTTCAGGTTGATTCTGCAGGAGCAACATGAAGATTAAAAAGTGGTCACTCCCACATAGGATGACGTGAACATGCCAATTAAGATGTTGTTGAAGGCTTGCAGAAAGACAGGTCAATGGCTGAGTATGTGCCATGTGCTATGCTTTACTGTGACGAGACACCAGTGTTGAGAAGACAAATGTCCTGCTGTGCCAAGAGGGCTTCAACATCCCTAACAAGAATGCTGTGATCTGGATTACACCCCACCTTGGGTTGTGGGCACTGAAATTCCCCAAAAAGAAAAATGGTGGGGGAAGTTGGGTGACCAAAGCAGTAAGGTCAGTTAGAGACACAACCTCAGATGGTGAATTCCTGCATTGCCCAGATTCTGAATGCCACTGCCTTGAGGGTTATGTGGAGAGGCACAGGGCAACTGGGGACAATGGCAAGGACGTAAACACAGGTACCGCCAGATACCCTGTCGTATATGGATCAGTTGTTGTAGTAGCCCTGATAGACACAAAGGGCAGAGGTCTGTTAGGAAGGGAACTAGATTTCCTATAGGGTAAACAAGGTGTGTGGCAGTGGCACAATAATTGTTGCAGCTGAGCCAGATGGTGACAAAGCCACCACAATTCTACTGGAGAATTACATCTTCTCCATGCTGTAAGGCCATGATAAAAGGAGAATAAGGTTTACTCCATGGCATCACCTGCTGGTTGTTCAGAATCCACAGAATCTAGAACAATGGGTTGTAGGGATCCTCAGGAGAAGTGAGGATCTCCACCTTATCTTCTGAAGCAGAAGAGGTAGGAGGCTGTGGCTTTCAAGCCACTGAAGATTCCTTTCTCTTTTGCTTTTTCTTCTTAGCCTCTCACTGGCCCTTTGGTTGCAAGGCCTGGGAGGGCTTCTCAGAAGTGGCTTCATGGGTGGACAAGAACAGGAGGCCTTTCAACTGGCAGCTTGGGGATCCTTCTGCAACTGGCTGGGATCCTCTTTTGCACTTGAGAAGCATCAGAAGGGAGCATCCCGAGAGACCCCTTCTGAGGGAGAGGCTGCTGCTTCTCCAGCTCGGGGGGTGGGGACTGATGTCCCCAGTGTTTGGGGGGGGGGGGGGGGCGGTTTAATTGCTCCATGTTGGGAAGATTGGGAGCAACCAAAGAGGAAGTGCCCCTAACTATCAAGACACCAGACGGAGATGATTGGGTCTGGCAACCCATTTGCATCAGTTGTACTGACACTGTTATTGCCAGCAGTGATGGGAACAATGAAGCTGCTGTGGCATAGGATGAAATAATGGTCACTGGATGAAGCTTTTGGTATTTCCACTTTGCTTCTGAGCAGGTCAGTCTGTTCAGGATTTTGTATTCCATGATCTTCTTCTCCTTTTGGAGAACTGTGAAATCCGGCGAGTATGGGGTGTGGTGCAGGCCACAGTTAACGCAAACTGGAGGAGGGGCACAAGGGATGTCTGGTTGCGACGCACATCTGCAGTCCCGACAGGTGGGGTTAGCATCATACTGGGACGATATGTGCCTGAACTTCCAGCACTTGAAACACTGCTTAGGGGGAGGAACATAGGGTTTGATGTCACACCAGTGTGTTATCACCTTGACCTTCTCAGGCAATTAATCGCTATCGAAAGCCAAGATGAAGGCACTGGTGGCAACCCTCTTGTTCTTCAGAGTCCTATGACTTCACCTGGTGAATTGAATGCCTCACCATTCTAAGTTAGTTCATAATTCATCATCAGACTGCAAAAGTAGTTCCTTATGGAAGATAATACCCTGGACTATATTAAGGCTCTTGTAAGGTGTTGCTGAAACAGGAAAATTACTCAGTTTGTCTCAGGCAAGCAATGCCCGTGACTGGGCCGGGGATGACATCATTATAAGGACTGACCTAGATCTCATTTTGGACATGCTCTCCATCTCCCCGAACTTGTCCTCCAAGTTCTCTACAAAAAAGGTTTCATCATCATAAAAGATTCCCAATCAGTGTGACTGCATTCCAAACACTTAGAGGCATAAGCCTCGCCTTGATTGCAGTTCCTACCTTCATGGTGTGGCGAGGGAAGGAATGATTGGGGTTCATATTGTGCAGCAATGAAGTCACCTCTCTTAGAGACGCTCTTTTCATGGTGTTCCCACAAGCAGCTAGAGAAACTAAAGTCCATTGAGGCAGAGCTCCACTTGCCTGGGTAAGCCTAATGGAACTGAGGTGTGGCAGGTTCCCCAGAGGTTCCCACTAGCAACTGTTCCACTGAAACAGCCATGCATCTCCTTGGCACAGAGCACACAATGAAATTGAGGGTTTTAGATGTTTTTCCCTTTATGCAGTGCCAGCTGAAAACAACTGGTGGCCAACATTACGGGTATATTTTATTCTTATTTTAAATACTAAATTTAGAAATAATTTATCCCTCTAATGATATTTTATGTACCATTACAGTGGTGGTCTGATGATGGTCATGCAAGGACCAAAATTGGTTACCAGGAAAATAAAAGAAATTGCAATCTAGACTGCATTGTTACTTGAATTAATAATTACTTGTAAGTTATCCATAATGTTCTAAAAAAACTTTTTACTTTTCTCGCAATCTGGCGATTAAGCCAAGATCCCCGAACTCTAATGTACAATGTTCCCCTGTCACATCGTATGATGGTCACTGAGGTATGCATAGAGATTATGGTATGGCGCGGTGCAGTTCTCGGCTCAGGGACCTCGGGCTGCCCAAGTTCGTACTAAACAACTCAATAATGAATCCCCTGAGGGGGGGGGGGGGCTGGTGGCTGTCCAATGCAGGTGGTAGTAAATTCCGTACACTCCCCCTACCTGGAGCAGGCTGGACGTAACTACATATCAAGGAAGGTGTTGTTGCACAGTATCAAAGAGAAGAAAGCCCCAAGGACTACAAAACGTCAGTACAACAAAGGGGAAGAAACACAGAGAAAGAAAGACTGGGGAAGAATGAAAGGTGGGTGGGATTCCACATATTCCACATCTATGGAGCGGTTGGAGGACCCCAGAGACACAAAGCTGGATGGGGGAAACCCCGATCATTTAGCACCCCACCTGACAATACCCAGGAAAGACCAGTAACACTAGTGGAACCAGAGAAGCACAGGAGGGCAAAATTAGATCAACAAGTCAAACAGATCACATGAGGAGAGAGGGCAGGGGTCAAGCAGAGTAAGAAGAGCAGGGAGGTGAGAGCTGTGATGGACCAATAAGACCCATCAGTCATGGCCCAGTACACGAAGAGAGGGTAACAGGATGTCCTGCCAACCCCACCATGGTTTAACAAGCTAAAGCATCCATCCTTAGAGTTGCAAAAACACCCTTCACGAATGGGGAGAGCGACTCTCGGAAGATTAAAAGTTGCGACAGTCCAGCAAAATGTAGACCACTCTCAAACGGAAACGACAATGACATTGTGGCAGGTTTTCTTTTGATCCTGCAGTTATTATCCATTTATATTCACAGAACGTATGACATTAATTGCAAATGGAAAAAGTTGAAAATGTGTACCCAGTCTGGATTCGAGCCCGGGTCTCCTGCTTTCCAGACAGTTGCACTGACCCCAGCATTTTAAGGGTTGGCATAACTCCCTAGAAAGCAGGACACCTGGGTTCGAATCCTAGCTGGGTGCACATTTTCAACTTTACCCATTCTCAGTTAATGTCATACATTCCGTTAATAGAAGAGATGAGCATGAGTCGGTCAAGTATGGCCAATGCAGAGCCAGTAAGGGATGATGGAATCCTTATGGGAGGCCCACATCAAGAACCTCCACAGATTCATGGTTTCCTTTATTCCCTATAATTTGTTCGGTGAAGTCAGGGTGTACCACTGCAAGTTCCACATTCCTAGAACTTTATGGAGTAATACCAACCAAAGGTAAGGGTTCAAGAATACTGACCTCAAGAGACAGTTTACCAATAGCCAATATGACCATACTGTCAACAATTTCATTCCCTGGGATCCCGACATGACCTGCAGTCCATACAAAGGCCACCATGTGTCCACATTGTTTGAAGGCATACAGGAAATCCTTGTTGGCCAGACCAAGGGACAGTGAGGGTAACATTGGTCAAGACTTTGTAAACTGCTCATGGAGACAGACAAGAGTGTGAGACATGTCTATCAACTACACAGTGAGTACACTACATTCAGATGGCAAGGAATCGAGTACATCTCATATGTACATAAGCGAACGAGTGCAATAAACAACCATTGAGCCATAGTGTAGACCACTCTTGAGCCACAGAAAGTGTTAAGAATGGAGAAAAATTAGTGACAGAGATCTTCAGAATGAACCGAGTCTACACCCATTGTCACTTATTGAGGTAGATACTAATGCACTTAAATCACCATGTTGCTATCCTCACACTCACTCACTTATTTCAGTCTGGAACCACAGCTATTTCAGACACTGCATTTTCTTTAAATATCTTGGAGCTGATAATTCTACATTACTTCCTTTCACTTGCATAATGGGACCTTGTGATAGTCAAAACATAGCTGAGGCCAGGCTGTGGACAAATGAGTTGTTTATGAGATGGGGGTGAAGAAGTGGTGGAAGAGAGAGAACCTGGAGGACAGAGAAGAGAGACCAGAGCTGAGCAACCATTGTGGAAGGTGGATCTCTGTGTCTGGAAAGAGGAGACAGTTGTTTGGGTGCTCCAGCAAGCAGTGGATATGCAGTGCATGTGTGATCAGCTGTTTTTTACGCAGGAGCCACAATGATGGAATCCCTGCCTCTGCTATGAGGCTGGTCATAGAGCTAGCATGAATGGTTACAGTTTCCGGTTGTACCCAACAGTGATGGAGTGGGACCAGTATCTGTAATATTCAAGGAGAAAACACAACTTATATAACATTCCCAAAGTCTAGAAAGCAGTGGGCCAATGATTTTTACAGCCCTGTCAGAATAGAACAGACCATGCACCAAGTGGTGGTGTTCAGGCAATCTTGAGGTGGGGCCAGCATGTTTGTTTAAAGTAACAAAGATGGGGAAGCTAAGTCAACTGGACGTAAAAGACCAGTCCCAAAAAACAATGAGAATCTACCACTTTGAGGGACTGATCATCAAGTTATACATCTGGATGGGCATGGGCTTCACAGCAGTGACAAAAACACATAACACTGGTCTTGGCAGCTGAGAATGGAAAGTTACAAGAAAGAGCCCAGGATTGTGCTCAGTTTATTTCATCCTTTAATTAGTGTTCAGCAAAACTCATCAGTGACAATAAAAATAAAGACAAGAGAGGAATAAGAAAACAGAACCCTGCTGGACCCTATTCTCTTGCCAATGGGAAATACAACAAGAGGTGCCAACCTGTATCTGGAAAGTACAAAGTGAAAGAAAGTTCCAGATGAAAATTTTTAGCAGGTCATGGGAATTCCGTTCATGTAAGCCTATTGTGGCACCATGTGGAATCTTAAGGTTTGTGCAGGTTGAAGTAGAGTGCAATAATGTGTTGATGCCAAGAAAAAGCTATTTGGATAGTAGACTCCAATTGCATTAAACTGTCAGGCATAGAGCAGCCTCGGTGAAAACCAATCTGGGTCAAAACTAGAAAGTCCCAAGATTTGAGGATCCAACTTCAAAACGGTGATAACAATACTTTCTTGCCATTGGGTAGACTATTTCTGTTTGCAAAAATTCTGTTTGTAAAATACTTTTATTTGCTGTGGTCTATTGGTTTCAGCAACTGCTGTCATCTACAGGAAATTAACAAAATATTTTACATCAACAACAACAAGAGAACATTTTTCAGAATGTGGCAATATCACATTTACAGTAATTATTGCAACTGTTTCTAAAAAAACTGTCCCTTTTTACATCATTTCATCATTTTGAAAGTGTTCCTTCATTTGATCCTTAACTATTAGCAAATAAAAAGTATTTTACAGCTCTGGCACAGTAATGATTTTTTCAAAGTACATAGCGGCTGTAGACTGCCACCTAGAAACAACATTAACATATTTCTGTAGCTTCACCAAAGAATATGAAGCAAATTACCCGAATCTGAAACAAGATCAGCTACCAGTATGCATAATTCAGAAGTAGATATCCTTGGAGTAGTAAAGTAACTTAAATCAATTAACAAAAGCAAGTCTTCTGGACCAGATTGTATACCAATAAGTTCCCTTTAAGAATATGCTGATGCAATAGTTGCACACCCAGTTATCATATACAATTACTTCCTTAGTGACAGATCTGTTCCCAAAGACTGGAAAGTTGCACAAGGCACCCTGATATTCAAGAAAGGTAATAGGAGTGACCTGCAAAATTACATGGCCATATCACTGACAAAGTTTGCAGCAGGATTTTGGAGAATACACTTTTTCCAAACATTATTAACTACCGTGAAGTAAATAACCTATTAACTCGTAGGCAACACGGATTCAGAAAGTATTGATCTTGCGAAACACACCTAGCTCTTTACTCACGTGAAGTGATGAATACTATCAACAAGGGATCTCAAATTGATTTCATATTTCTAGATTTCCAGAAGGCTTTTGACACTCTACCACACAAGTATGCTTATGGAATATTATCTCAGTTGTGCCACTGGATTCATAATAGAAGATGCACCAAACAAGTGCAAGGCTGCTTGGGATATTATAACTCAAGAAAGTGCTTCCATCCAAACTCAAGATGTTCTGCTTGAACCAGAAGAGCTTAACAATTACTTTGTATGAATTAAAATAAAAAATGAAAGAGTCAAACATAACAGTAACTGATATACTTGCTGATCAACTTACTGTAGGGCTTGAATTTTACTGGGACCCTGTCACACCCACGGACATAATAAATATAGTTAAAAATTTCTCAAACTCTAAAAGTATGGATTATTACTGGTTATCTAACCACATGGTACAAATAACAATACACCTTATTTCCAATACACTCACTTTTATAATTAATAAATGTTTAGAATATGGTATTTACCCTGGTAAGCTCAAAATTTTGAAAGTTATACCCATATATAAAAAGGGGAAAAGCATCTCGCTGAAAACTACAGACCAGTCTCTATTGTTCCTATCTTTTTGAAAATATTTGAAGCAATTTTACACAAACAGCATAGAAACTATTTTGAAAAAAATAACCTCCTCAGTAATAGACAGCATGGCTTTAAACAAGGAAAAAATATTACTTCTGTGGTCCTTCAGATTGTTGACCAGACACTAACTGCATTTGAAAATAAACAAACAGTCTTGCTGGAACTATGTGACCTAAGTATGGTGTTTCAGTATATCCTATTTGACATATTAATAAGCAAACTACAACATTATGGAATAAAAAGCAGTATATTAGAAATAATTAAGTCTTATTTAGGTAATAGGAGACAGTTTGTGTCGGTACGAAACATTCTTCCATGAAGACAGTCACTTCTGTTGCGCCTTGGGCCTCAGTCCGGGGACCTTTCTTTTTCACTGTTGCAATTAATGATATGCTGCTATTTGTTGGACCTGAATCAGCTATGTGCTATGCATATGATACAACTATAATCACCACTGATCAAGAATTAACACAGATAATCCAGAAATCACAGGACAGGCTCTCCTTAACACTAAACTGGTTCTCAGCTAATGAATTAGTATGCAATCTCAAGAAAACTCAGCATCTGGTGTTGGGATTTTGTAAAGAAATAGAGCCATAGCCTGTAAATCTACTGGGGATATATATTGATGCCATACTTAACAGGCAACCACATATTAATCACATCTGCTAAATATTATCTATATGGAAATTGGCTGACCTGGTGAGTAGGGGATATCTCAGGACAGCTTATTTTGGACCTTTCCCATCCCACATAGCTTATCGGCTGTTACTTTGGGGTCACTCAGGTCAAGTCAATGATGTGTTAGGTTGGTTCAAGGGAACACTGTTGACCATTATTCACTAATATGAAAATTTTGACAGTGGTAAATCTTTATATCTATGCATTATTTATTTATGCTAAAAAACATTGCAGAGTTTATTACCAGAAAGAGTATACATAGACATGATACAAGAAATAAAAAGAGTATGGACATACCTAGGCATAGATTGGTAAAAAAAGCAAATCTTATACAATAAACTGTTTAAAAAATTTTAACAAACTTCCACACTCTGCAACATGTACATCATTTAATAACTTTTTAAACAAATTTTACCAGTGGTTGATAAACAACCCATTATATAGTATAAAAGAATATTTATACACTTCTAATATAGCAATAAAATTTTAATGTTGTAATTGTATAGCTGCCTAGAAAAATTATTAATGCAGAATAAATAACTTGTATAAGTATTATAAAAATTAATGTAATGTATACTATTGTGTATATGCAAAGCCTATTCCGCTACATGTGCTGAACGGCAAATAAAGAATCTGAATCTATGTCTTTATAAACAATTTAGGAGAAAATCTGAGAAGCTCTCTTAGAATATTCACAGTTGATGCTGTCATTTATTGGTTAGTAAAGTCACCCAAAGATCAAAATCAGATGCAAAATCATTTAGATAAGATATCTTTAATATCTGTATGGTGCAAAAATTGGAAGTTGACTCTAAATAATGAGAAGTGTAAAGTCATAAATATGGGCTCTAAAAGAAGTCTGTTGAACTACAGGTACATGACAAATTAATTAGATATAAGGGCTGTAAAGTCAAATAAATACCTAGGAATTACAATTATGAACAACTTTTATTGGAGAGAAATTGCAAAATCATTTAGATAAGATATCTGTAATATCTGTATGGTGCAAAAATTGGAAGTTGACTCTAAATAATGAGAAGTGTAAGGTCATAAATATGGGCTCTAAAAGAAGTCTGTTGAACTGCGGGTACATGACAAATTAATTAGATATGAAGGCTGTAAATTCAAATAAATACCTAGGAATTACAATTATGAACAACTTTTATTGGAGAGAATACATAGAGAATATTGTGAACTAGGCGAACCAAAAGCTGTGTTTCATTGGTAGAATGCTTAGAAGCTGCAATAATTATACTAAAGAAACTACCTACACCAACCTTGTCCATGCAACTTTGGAGTATTGTTGCGAATTAAGGGATCTTCACCAGTTGGGACTGAAAAAGGATGTGGAAAAGGTTCAGATAAGGGCAGCTCATTTTGTGTTGTTGGGATATGGGGAGAGTGTCTTAGGTACATTTAGCTTGGCTCCAAGCAGATACTGTAGATGTATTTGAGGAAATAAAGGTTATGGGAGCAGATGAGGCAGAGAAAGTAAGGGTTGAGAAAGGGAACAGAGCTTCACACAGCAGAGTTGTTCCAGTGTATGTGGAAAGAAGACAGAAAGAATATGATGAGTTGGTTACCAATGGCAAACTATACTTCTTGGTGATAAGGGATAGGAGGGGTTTGGAAAAGCTTGTAAGAAGGAAAATGGATAGTACTTGTGTGGAAGCAGAAAGTGGTAACATTATGGAAATTAAGTGAAATAATGTAGAATTATCAGCTCCAAGTTATGTAGTGAAAATACAGGTGTCTGAAGTAGCAATGGTTCCAGAGTGAAATAAGTGAATGAGTGGATAGCAACATAGTGAATCAAATGAGTGACAGTTGGTGTAGTTTAAAGTTCATGTACAGAGCAGTGCATGTGACGACAATTTTTGTGTAATGCAGAGTGGAGCTGTAGACAATAGTTTTTCTGTGGACACTATGGAGGACACAAGGAAGCTACTGAAAAGGTAGATTGTGCTACAAATGTAAGGGGTAGTGAAACAGTACATACACATTTATTTCACCTGTAATGCTTGTAGTAAATAATAAATTCATATTGTCCACTACGACAATCAGCGCTGTCAGAGATTGCGTGATCTCATCAGTGCCACCTGCCGTGGTGCTGCGGCGGTGCGCAGCAGCACGCCGGCTCCTCAGAGTTTGTTTACCTTTCGTAAGGTGCGCCTCGGCGCTTCAAATGAAATATACGAATTTGTGTCTCTCTTGCAGAGTCTTCCACTGGAGTTTATCTATCACCTCTGTAATGCTTTCACAATTACTAAATGATCATATAATGAAGCGTGCTGCTCTGCATTGGATCTTCTCTACCTCCTCTATCATCCCCACCTAGAACGGATCCCACACTCGTGAGCAGTATTCAAGCAGTGGGCGAACAAGTGTGCTGTGACCTACATCCTTTGTTTTTGGACTGCATTTCCTTAGGATTCTTCCAATGAATCTGTCTGGCATCTGCTTTACTGATGATTAATTTTATATGGTTGTTCCATTTTACATCACTTCTAATGACTACTCCCAGATAATTTATGGAACTGCTTCCAGTTGCTGACCTGCTATAGTGTAGCTAAATGATAAAGGATCTGTCTTTCTATGTATTTGTAGCACATTACAATTGTCTACATTGAGATTCAATTGCTGTTCCCTCAATATGTGTCAATTTGTTGCATTGCAATACAATTTTCCATTGTTACAACCTATATATATACTATAGCACCATCCGCAATAACCTAAAATGTTCAAATGTTTGCATAGCTTATGTGACTTAACTACGGGGTCATCAGTCCCTAAACTTACAAACTACTTATGATGCACCTAATACTAAGGACGGCACAAATATCCATGCCCGAGGGGGGATTCGAACCCCCGACTGTAGTGGCCGTGCAGACCATGACTGACACGCCTCAGTCTCCTCGGCCACCGCGGCCGGCCCACAATAAGCCTCAATGAATTTCCAATGTTATCCACGAGGTCATTTATATATACAGTGAATAGCAATGGTCCCACAACACTTCCCTGTGGCACACCTGACATCACTCTTACTTCGGAAGACTTCTCTCCATTGAGAATCACATGCTGTATTCTGTTATCTAGGAACTCCTCAATCCAATCACACAATTGGTCTGATAGACCACAATTATCAGTATCAAACTCCTTGCGAAAGCCAAGAAACATGGCATCTACCTGGGAACCCATGGCTATGGCCCTCCAAGTCTCATGGACGAATAGCGCTGGTGGGTTTCACACAATCGCCTTTTCCAAAACTGATGCTGTTTTTTACAGAGCAGATATCTAGTCTCCAGCAAAGTTATTATACTCAAACTGTTGTATCCGCTGCCTCCCTACTGACTCGGTGCACCACACCACGCTCGGCATGCAGCAAGCATCGCTGACGCCACACCAGGAAATCCACTACGTCCGCGAGTGAACGCGTTGACTGTTGGGTTAGCGGCAGTGTACACACACCACAATCGATACGAGCAATCTAGACGGTGCTTCCTTCACCACCAGAATGAGCACTACTGACAACAAACGTAACAATTGGCTGAACCTGTCAATATGAGTGAGCCACAGAGCCATTTCCAGCAGTTCTTGTCTCGCCCGGGAAGTGTCTACGACTATGCCTCTGATCAAGGATTATGACGAACCGTGCTTGGGCTCTTCGAGAAGAAACTGGATACTGACCATTTACCAGATTGGACTCTTTGCTACATTGTGGGAAGTTCTGTTCGCCTTTCTGGTGTTTATGAACCTTGTCACAGACTGTAATGCCACTACTTATTAGCAGACTTTCTGTTATGTGTCTGTTTTTGGAATGAAAGAACCAGTTTATTCAATTTGTTTTATTGTGTGCAGACTGAACTGTTTGAAATAAATTTTGTTACATCAGTGGAACTTTATTTGTGTTATAGTGGCAGAGTATAACACAATACAAACATAATATGTGTTCCAAAATTCTACAACTGACTGACGTTAGAGATAGAGGCCTATAGTTCTGCACATCTGTTCAAAGTCCTTTCTTGAAACTGGGGTGACCTGCGCCATTTTCCAATCTTTTGGAATGCAACACTCTTCTAGAGTCCTATGATACACCATTGCAAGAAGTAAGGCAAGTTCCTTCATGTACTCTGTGTAAAAATGAACTGGTATCCCATCAGGTCAGCAGCCTTTCCTCTTTTGGGTAATTTTAATTCTTTTTCTATCCCTCTGGCTTTTATTTTGATATATGCCATTTTGTCATCTGCACAACAATCTAGAGAAGGAACTATAGTGCAGTCTTCCTCTCTGAAACAGCTTTGGAAAAAGACATTTAGTAATTTAGCCTTTAGAGTGTCATCCTCTGTTTCAGCACCATTTTCGTCACAGTGTCTGGACATTTTGTTTTGATCCACCTATCGCTTTGGATTTTCAGCCAAGCCAGTACACAGAACTTTACTTTCAAATTTGTTGAACACCACTTGCATAGCCCTCCTCTTGCTACATTTCGCTTCATGTATGACTACCAACCAGCTGCCCACAAGGATGAATGCAAGGTAGGCCACCCTATGACACAGCATGCAGCTGAGCACAAAAAATTTGATTTTAATTGATGCTTTACAACCTGGGTCGTCTCGATCCTACCCCCAAACACAAGCTCTTCTGAACTGCACAGATGTCCTTACAACACATTCTACGGTCCTGCAACCATCCTGGCCTCAACCTAAGGAAACTATCACCCCTATATCCCCATGCCTAATCGTTCCCTTAGTCATGATTTCTTCTAACGCTGTGGCATTTATTTTTGTATTATTTTCATGTTATCATCTTCTTAATATTTCTTAATCATCTCCACAAATATGACTGTCTTTTTTATGTGGCTGTCTGTGGCTCAGCAACTGTCTTTACAGTGAGTTTCTCCTATCCTCACTTTATTGTCATTCTAACCTTAACTTTCCATTGTTAGGAAAGGATATATTGCTATTCACCGTATAGAACATATAGAAGACAGGATACATTGTCAGAGGTGGCGTGTCCTATGTGTCCACTGGTCAATGAACCCCGAGAGAGAGAGAGAGAGAGAGAGAGAGAGAGAGAGAGAGAGAGAGAGAGAGAGAGAGAGAGAGGGAGGGAGAAAGTCATGAAAAAAAAGTAAATAAATCAATAAAATAAAAAATGTTTTTAAACTGTCATTCTTCATTTTGTTCTATCAGATCATTTTATATGCACATTCAAAGTATTTTTATCGTATGAGAAACATTTTACGTTGTTGAGACAGAAGGTATACAAGTCGTAGCACGGCCACTTAATATAGACGGCAGTGACTGTAATGTGGCAATGAGCATATGCGGCTGAGGCTTAATTTCTCGTCTGAACCCCCGTGGAGGAAGCATATGGGCCATTCCACGGCAGGGAAGGGTGAGGCGAAACACCGCTTACAACACTGGTGTTGGAGCTGGAAGAAACACTGGCCCCTGACAACTCAAGCTCTGGCAGTTATGCATGAATTTACAAAAGCTAGAAATGTAAGTTTGCCTTTCCTTAATCTCTCTTCTAAGATAAGTCATAAGGTCAGTATTGCCTCACGTGTTCCAACATTTCTCCTGAATCTGAACTGATCTTCCCCGAGTTCAGCATCTATCAATCTTTCCATCCCTCTGTAAATAATTTGTGTTAAAATTTTGCAACCATGACTTATTAAACTGATGGTTCTGTAATTTTCACACCTGTCTGCTCCTGCTTCTTTTGGAATGGAGATGATTACATTTTTTCTTAAAGTCTGAGGGTATTTCAGCTGTCTCATACATCTTATGCACCAGGTAAAATAATTTTGCCATGGCTGGTTCACCCAGATACTTCAGTAGCTCTGAGGGAATGTCATCTTCTCCAGGTGCCTTTTTTCAACTTAGGTCTTTCAGTGCTCTGTCAAATTCATCTCTCAGTATAGTATCTCCTATTTCATCTTCATCTACTTTCTCTTCCGTCCTTTTTTCTTGTGTCCAAATGTCTCTTTATTTTGCTGTAGGCAGTATCTATTTTTCCCCTAGTTATACATTCTTCTACATAAATGCATTTGGCTTCTAGCCACTCCTGCTTAGCCATTCTGCACTTCCTGTCAATCTCATTTCAAGATGTCTGTACTCCATTTTACTTGGTTCATTTACTGCATTTTTATATCTTCTCCTTTCATCAATTAAATTTAGTATTTCGAAAAGTATAGAAGGAAACTATCCTGGTGGGATAAAAAAATATAAAAAATAGAAAACGGATGACTTACCCAAAAGGACCGGCTCGTCGATAGACACAAATAAAAATAAAAATCACACTCAAACACACATACAAGCTTTCGCCACCACAGGCAGCTTCTTCAGGAAAAAGAGGAAAAAAAGGGGAGGAGAAAGGGAAGGATATGGGTTTTAAGGAAAAAAAAATGTCTGTCTAGGTGTGTTTGCGTTTCGATATGTGTGAGTATGTGTGTATTTGTTTACCTTCTTTTTTTCCCCTAAGGTAAGTCCTTCCACTCCTGGGATTGGAATGACTCCTTTTCCACTTCCTTAAAACCCATATTCTTCCCTTTCTCCTCCCCTTTTTTCCTCTTTTTCCTGAAGAAGCTGCCTGTGGTGGCGAAAGCTTGTGTGTGTGTGAGTGTGATTTTTATTTTTATTTATGTCTATCGACGAGCCGGTCTTTTTGGGTAAGTCATCCGTTTTCTATTTTTTATATAAATTTAGTATTTCCTGTGATATCCAAGAATTTTTTCTAGGTCTTGCCTTCCTACCTATTTGGTCCTCTGCTGCCTTGAATATTTCATCTCTTAAAGCTACCCATTCCTCTTCTACTGTTTTATTTTCCCAGTTTTCTGTCAACTGTTGCCTGAAGTTTCCTCTGAAATTCTCAAGAACTGCAGGTTCCTTCAATTTAATCAGATCCCATCTCCTTATTATGCTACCTTTCTGCAGTTTTTTTCAGTTTCAGACTACAATTCATCACCAATAAGATAAGGTCAGAGTCTATATCTACACCTGGATATGTCTTACAGTTCAAATCCTGGTTCCGAAATCTATGTCTTACCTATGTAAAACCTATCTGGTATCTTCTGGTGTCTCCTCTTCCACATATACAACCTTCTTTCATGATTATTGAACCGAGTGTTTGTTATGATTAAATTATGTTCCATACAAAATTCTACCAGGCAGCTTCCTCTTTCATTCCTTTTGCCCAGTCCTTATCACCTACTATTTTTCCTTTCCTTCCTTTTCCTACTACCGAATTCCAATCCTCCATCACAATTAAATTATCTTCTCCCTTACCTCTACATACTTTTCTTCAATCTCCTGATCAGCGGCAGAGCTAGTGGGCATATAAACTTGTGCTACTGTGGTCAGTGTCGATTTCTTATCTATCTTGCCTACGATAATGTGATCACTGTGCTGTTCATAGTAGTTTACCCGCATTCCTATTTTCTTATTCATTATTAGACCTACCTCTGTAATACCCCCAACTGATTTTGTATTTATAATCCTGTACTTGTCTGACTAGAAATCCTGTTCCTCTTCCTATCAAACTACACTAATCCCTACTATATCTAACTTCAACCTACCCATTTCTCTATTTAAAATTTCTAACCTCCCTACCCGATTAAGGGATAAAACATTCCACGCTCCGATCCATAGAATGCCACTGTTGTCTTTCCTGATGACAACATCCTCCTGAGTAGTCCCCACTCAGAGATTTGGATGGGGAAGTATTTTACCTCTGGAGTATTTTACCCGAGAGGATGCCACCATCATATATTCACACAGTAGAGCTGCATGTCCTTGGCAAAAATATTGGCTATAGTTTCCACTTTGCTTCAGCCATTCACAGTAACCGTATGTTAATCATCCAGCCTGTTGCTCCTGCAGCTACTGAAAAAGCTGCTGCCCCTCTTTAGAAACCACACATTTGTTTGGCCTCTCCACAGATACCCCTCCATTGTGGTTGCACCTATGGTATAGCTACCTGTATCGATGAGGCATGCAAGCCACCCCACCTCGGCGACGTCTGTGGTTCAAGGGGGTTTTTATTTCATCATGGACTTCAGTTTATTTGTATACTACATTTTCCATGTTATTTAAGTATACACACTAGATATTGATCTATTACCTTTTCTATGATCTTTGAGAGGACAAACTAGAAGGATAGTCTACAGTTTGCTATTTTCAAAACTGGAGTTAAGTACACTATTTTGAATGAAGTAAGAAAATAGAAAATCTCCGTGTTTGAACTCTTTCATGCTCAGGGATAAAAGACAAATTTAGACCCTTGATGCACAAGATTTCTTTGTTGAAAGATTTTATTTAAAAAATGGTGACATGTTTTAGAATGACTTTATAATTAGAATGTTAATAGTCATTACAATATTTGTCAAAATCTGTTTTTTAAAAAAGATGGCAGCACATTTAAGTGAACCACCATCCTGGGTGGCCATCACTAAAATATGCCTTTTCAGCTAACAAATTCTGACCTTAAACTCTGAGTTATTTATGAATTATTTGTCTTCTAAGAACCCCAAAGTCTACAGTGATCCCAAATGTGCAGATGCCATTATCTTACCTGTACAAAAGTGGTGAATCAACAATATCACATAAAGATGGAAACAATATGCACTTGACTGCAGACGGGGGAAAAAAGATACACACACACACACACACACACACACACACACACACACACACACACACTGTGCATGCCAAAGGAAATAACAACTGATGCAAATGACATTCTTGATCTTTGTGGCAGTTACCATCTTACATATAATGGATGGTCCAGGAAATGAACCTTCATGCTGGATGAGACAAAACTTCATAATTAAGTGGTAAGTATTTTGTACCACCATGTATTTAATGGAAGGGTGATACACAAAATGAACCACCAATCTAGAAGAGTTAAGATGCTAGTAATAGCAGTGAAAAGGGTGCAGATATGTTGTGAATACAGGATGGAGTATTATTGAGCCCATCATATCCCACAAAGTTATAATTTCTTAATTCCCTTGCTATGGTTGTTACTTCTGTCTATTGGGACGATGTAGGCCTATATGTGTATGCAGAAGTACTATAGTTGGCATCGTGTAGGAAGGTGCTTCCGGGCTTAGAGGCAGAGCGATGAGGAGAGGAGCTACGAACGAGTGCCAATAGTTGAGCCTGCAGCAGAAACACTACATAACTCATGGCCAGCCACAAACCTATGGAAGTGAATAGTATTGGTTGCCTGTGCGTTAATGAAGGGGCAAGCACAAAACGGCTGAAAACTGGGCCACCTTCCTACGTGATGCAGGCTATACCATATCCTTATTGTTATACTTACGTTTATTGCACTTATAACTGGTATACCTACCATAAAAAGGTAAATATTTATAAAAAATATTTGCAATATTGTCTCAGTGTTCTATTCTAGTACTAGAATTACTTAATATTTTGATTACTACAAGGTCATTCATGAAATTATCTTTTCCAATCCTAAAGCCATTTATAGTATTGTTTCCATTATTTAGTGTGTGAGCTACATTTCTGTTTACTAGCAAGTCCTTATGGAATTCATGTCTACTAAATCTTCTTTCTGCTTAACATTTTTGAGGTTTCTACCATTCTTCATTTTTGCAATGTTAACTGTTCCCTTGATTGTGTAATTTCACCATGTATTTGCATACTTCATTTTTGCAATGTTAACAGTTCCCTTGATTGTGTAATTTCACCATGTATTTGCGTACTTTTCAGGTTATTTTATGTTTACTAGACATGTGATGTCAAAATAGTAAAAGAAGCCTCTAGTAAAATTTTCACTTGTATTAACATTTATTTCAGCATATGTTTCATTTGATAACACATGCCTCAGGTTTTTTAAGTTCTCATCATATATTATTTATGGAATTTAATAGAATCAACCACTTCTGATAGGAAATAGACAAATGAATTGCTAATAATTCCTGAGCATTTCAACATGTAAAATAAATAGTTTTCAGCTTTCCAGCTAATTGCCTGCATTTTTATTTGTCCTTCTCCACTCATATAAGCTCGGTAACGAGAATATTTGACCTTTAGAGGAATTTAAACCTCTTAGTTTATTTTCTGTTCCTACTGTACCTATATGACATCAATAATATTATAAAGAGTGAACCTAAAATTACATGCCAAAACTTTGAGGATTGTTCAGAAATATTTTTTGAGTATTCTGGTAAAAGATATATCATAATTAAAGACGGGGATGCCACCCATCACCATTGCCCAATGACATCATAGGAACCAAAGTTATTAGGCCTACTGAATAAAAGCAGTCAATTTACATTACCTGGTCTCTAGCAACTCATTAATAATTAAGTTCATTCAGTTTGCTGCCCCAATTATATCTGTGAACATCTTCAAACCAAAGGCAGATGGAAGGAAAATTAGGTTTTAACATCCCATCGACATCACAGTAATTAAGAAGCACACCGCATGCTTGGATAGTTTGTCAGGGATGGGGAAAGAAATCAGCCATGGCCTTTGAAAGGAATTATTGTGGCATTTGCCAGGAGAGATTTATGGATGTCATGGAAAACCTATGGCAGTATGGCTGGAGGTGTGTCTGAACCACCATCCACCAAATGCAAGTCCAGTGCATTACCCTGCTCGGATGAATATGCATGCCATAGGTAGATACTAAACTGTGCACTGCAAAACAGAGAGTAATGCAAAAGTACTGGATTGTGGTTGGTGTCACTGCAGGATGACATCTGTACTGTGTAACTATGCTGCTTTACCACTGCATTCACTAAGCCTCTACATATGGTGCTTACCAGCCAACTCTTCACCCTTCACCAGCACATATAACTATATAGCTGAGATTTTGTGTAAGGGCCCTTAGTATTTGGCGTCTTGTTCTAGCAACTCTTCAATCTTATTTGGAAAACTGGAGGTGGTAGCAATTCATGGAACAACATCACAGGAACAGAAGCTGGAATATGGAGTACACAAGGGGCCGTCATAGAACCTCTCCTGTTTGTTATTTATGTCAATGATATGGGTTGTAACAACAATATGTTACAGTTTGCTGATGACACTACTCTTTTTGCCAAAGGAAGAACTGCTGCAGAATCACTCCAAGCAACAGCTGTAATCTTCCAAAACATTAAAGAATAGTTCATCAAAAATAAAATGGACAAAGAAAAAACACAACATCTGATATGCACCCTTAGCAATACAGGGTGCCATGATAATATGGATGGATGCTGTCAAACTGCTGGGCTTCATGACAGACAGTAAACTAACAATGAATGAACCCACGGTGTATATGTGCTCCAAGCTCTCCTGTGTAATATACCTTCTGACGAGGTTAAAATATATATTAAGTGACCAATACCTCATTAAGAGTATATTATGCTCTATTTCACAGCCACATAAGTTATGGTCTACTGCTTTGGGGACATTCTGCAGGCTGCGAGGGTGTGCTAATTCTACAGAAGAAAGCTTTCATAATAATCACATCAAACAAAAGACAGGAGCTCTGCAGGCCTATATTCAAGCAGTTAGGAATTATAACAGTCTTCAGCCAGTAGGCCTATGTGTTGTTATGTCTCATCAGTGTGAAAGAAAACCAATTAATCTTCAACATGAGGCAAGATATACATAACCATGATACCCGTAAGAAGAGCATCGAAATACCCAGGTGCTAACTGATGGGATTGCAAGACAGTTTTCCAGTAGTTGCCCTAAAGATGTTAAACGCAATGCCTCAAGAAGCGCAATCCCTGCTGCTAGCAACATTCAGAAGGAGAGTAGCACAGGACCTCAAAGAACGCCCATTGTACTCCACTGGCGAAGTTTTTAATAGTGACCAAAGTGAATGGACATACTAATATTGTCTTTATTAAGTATAAATGTCTTAATTTTGTGAATATTTTTAAATGTATATATGTAATTAATCTTGACACAGTCTGTCCAGGCGTCACTGGAAAACGACGCAGATCTGGTAGGCCTAATAAAGAAGTAATTACCCTTACTTTGATTTCTTACTCAGTTTCTCTTGGTATGTGAATTACACAGAATTAATAGTAGACCTACCTAAAAAACAAATTCAAGAAACCATTGAATTATCTGATTTCCCATTTGCAGTATGCAACATTATTAAATGTCTTTTAGGCAGAAATAAATGTAGGCTAATTATGATTTCATTATCCTATCACTGTAATGAGGGATGTCTGTGATTTACGAGTAACAACTGCGAGAAGTAGCGCGGATTTCCTTCATTAACCATCTTTTAGTGTTACTATCTCTTACCCAAAACTATCAAATCTCAACAGCCTCTATTTTTCTCTTTGCCAGTAAAATCCACAGAGCCTTCGTGTTCTTGTTTACTAAACCGAAGAGAGAGACCGCTACATCTACAAACTATCTTTTTCGAAAACATTATTTACAGTCGGTAAGTGAATTTTTACACACAAAAGCCCGCACACGTACAGAGGCGACACAAAACACTTACCTATGAGGCGTACAGTGTTCATCGTGGTTTATTAAGAATTTGTTTTTATGAAAAGTCTTCCAAATAACTTTAATATTTAGTTCTCCAGACCACAAATCCGCGTTATTGGGCTAGCCTGTCGATGACATGAAAAAATGCTCGTCACTTCTCTGCTGTGATGTAACTTGGCTACAACAAACTAATAAGACGAAATAATTGTATTCTCGATAAAGAAAGTTGCTTCATATAGATAACATTAGTGTTTATATAAACAGCTGATCTACCCTTTCATGCTTCTCGTTTTCTATTTTGTGACCGTGCTGCCAATATAACGAAAATCCAATAACACGTCGGCCGGGGAGTCGGTAAAGACAACACATTGTATTTTAATTAGTATAGGCCAGCGTTTAATGTACACATCAGAATGCAACAAATAACTTTAAAATATGTTTCAGCCTCTTAAATCAATAACTACTTGCTGATATTCGTCTTGTTCAACTAAGCCTTTATTTAATCGGAGCCTTATAAAGCGATGATGCGTATATTGAAACACGAAAATGCCTTAAAATTTTCAGTGTATTACTTAAATACGATACGTACTGCCGCAACGCATGACACCCTTACTGCAAGCAAGATTCTTATTGTTATAACGCCTTCTATAACGAATAAATGTAATAACCTGCACGTCTGGAGAGATTGCGGACTAAAAGTTTAATATTCCTTTTGTTTGGAAAACAGACTTTTGCAGTCCAGTTAGAGTTATTTAATTTTAATACTCAGAATCAGAAGCATGTCGATTTCGCTGAGGCGTGGATATGTGTTATCTGATCATATTAGAGTGATCGAAAATTCAGTAAGTTTTTTGTAGGAGCAGTAACTGTTAATATTGTGCATGAATACATGCGTAGTTCAATGTCATGGAATTTATAAAAGATTTAGTCTTATTCCTTTTTACGAGCTACACTCCCATTTTTCTTCTGCGTGTTCCGCGCCACGATTTGCGCTATACTGAGTCTAAACTCTAAAGTCTAACATTTCTGTTATGTGTTTAACGAAAATGTTTGTATAGCTTATGGGACGTAATTACGGTGTCATCAGTCCCTAAACTTACAAACTACTTATCAACTAGCTTATCCTAAGGACGGCACAAATATCCATGCCCGAGGGGGGATTCGAACCCCCGACCGTAGTAGCCGTGGAGACCTTGACTGGAGCGCCTCAGTCCCCTCGGCCACCGCGGCCGACTATTTTACGTTTCGCCAAGACCTACTCTATACTGTGCTACTACTCTCAAGTGTCAAGAGACTCAGAGTCAGGAGTGAAGAAATTGTCCTTCAGGAGCATGTTTAGTTCAGATATAGTCATAGTTCAGAGTAAAATTCAGTGTCGGTGGTGGATCGTATCGTGCTGCTGTTATTGGTGAATTATATAAATAACGATAGTTCGTGTGTCGCATTAAAATGTACAAGTAAGTTAATTTTAGCTTCTAAACTACTACCTTGTAAAATGTTTACATTTTTTTTCAATGTTGGTCAAACAACCAACATTCTCTACTGTTTACTTTTTGCAGTAACAGTTGACATGACATTTGCGGCTATCCGGCTAATAATTTCAAAGTTTTCAGACATGTCAGAGTGCAACAAGTGGAGAGGAATGTTAATGTTGTTTTGTTCTCTTCAAAACGTTTCTTTTCTGGTAATGATGACCTCTCTTGAATAACCATATGCCTTTCAATAAGAAGTGTAATTGCCTATATATTTTCTTATACGTTTGGGTTAGATACTTTTTATAAATTGATTAAAACTATATTACTCTAAAAACTGCAAAACAATTGTACTGTCATGGAAAATAAAGAGAGTGAAATTGTACTGCTACTTTTACTTGGATTGCCAGCTAGTGGCAAAACAACGTTCTCAAAAATGTTGATGAAATTGAACGGCGATGTTACTGTGACTGGTTCCTTGGGACAAAAAAATATTGGTATAATTCATATTTGTTACGATGCGTTGGTTCCACTACTTTCGCAGCATCAAATGAAGTGGAGTGAAAGTCGAAAGAAGGTTGTTGCCGTAGTTGAAAATATTATTTGTCTTCTGAAAGCACACAACTATTCAGAACTAGAAGACTACTTGCAGCAAATGAAAGTAAACAAAACCAGAAAACACATTTTACCAACTACAAATGAAGCTACAATCGTAATAATCGATGACAATATGTTTTATAGTAGTATGCGATATGAATACTTTAAAATGGCAAGGAAATATACAATAAGTTTTGCAGAAATCTGTATTCACTGTTCAACAGAGGTGGCTTGTAATCGCAATTCACATAGATTAAAAGACCGTGTGCCACAAGAAACTATTATTAGAATGGCAGAAAAGCTTTGCTGCCCCAGCGAAAAAAATACGTGGGAGAAATGGTCTTGTTGTCTATCTTCTGAATCATCATTTGGTAACAGAGATGCTCAGGCTGCATTCCAGATCATAGAGGATGCTCTTAAGGAACCAGTTTTACCTTTGAATACTGAAGATGATGAGAATGCTCACAATAAAGATGCACCGAATCTCGTTCATGAAGCTGACATTGCTCTACGGAAAGTTATAGGTAGCAAAATAAAGCAACTATCTACAGGTATCACTACTGATAAAAATGTACAACCATTACTTTTAAAGAAGCAGTTACTCCTGCAAGATTTGAAAAGTGGTGTTCTGAAGGTTCCAGAAGCTATTCATAATATGTTAGAAACTAGAAGTGATGAACTACATGAGCAGTTACAACAGTGGTGGCTCACTTTCTTTGATGAAGACCATTAAGATCCAATCCAGGAATGTTACAGTGAGAACTGACAGAGAACATTGGCACAACAAGTGACAGGTAATTTTCACAAAGTTTATATTCTAATCTTATGTTAGTACCAACTAGCCTGCTATGAAGTAGTTTTTTGTTTTGTTTTTATTAATGGCATAGTCTCATGGGTGGACTTCAGGTTGAGGAAAAAAGTTATTTCGCTTATCATACATTAACTAGTGTGTGCAAAATATTTATTAATGTCTTTCTGAACAAAAAAAGTAGCCTATGTAAATTAAATTAATATGGCATTGTTCTTTTTTTGGGGGGGGGGGGCATATCTTTGTTACAAAACGAGGTTAAATTGTACGACACTTCTCACCGGGCTCCAGTGCTTATGTTGGCTCCAATGGTTAATGGTGGCAACTCAGATGACTAATAAATGTTCTGTCTTGAGAACTTCAATTAAAATGTTTTTTTTTTTTTTTTTTTTTTTTTTTTTTTTTTTTTTTTTTTTTTTTTTTTTTTTTTTTTTCCTGGACAGACAAGGGTACATACAAGAACCTGGCAACTATAGACCAGGTACAGTATTAATTTTTCTGCAAGTGAAAGGAGCACCAATAACACTTACTCTGTACTTACGCAATACTACACTTCATTGTTCATCTGTTGCCAACGTAAGCTCTGGAACCCGGCGAGAAGCGTTGTAAAGTTTTACCCAAAACAGTGCCAGTGAAACTTAGCCTTGAATTAGGAAGCCTGTTTGGAAGTGTAGAATTTGCAGAACTTTTCGTTACTCATGTTTCACACAGTCTTGTGTCAACTCAAGAAAGTTAAGTTTATGTGCATGCTTATGAAACCTTCAACAAAATATTATTGAATAGTTTGATTAGGCTGCAAATATAAACGTTTACTGGAAATAGATAGTCAAAATGGCCTTTTAAAAAATAGATGTTTGACTAAATATGATCAAATTTAATAGTTACCGTATTTATTTTAACTTTGAAAAGTTGCAGCTGAGTATAACATGGTATTGTAAATCATTAACTCTGTGGCAAATACTGCACTTTTACCTGGTTAAAAATTACAAAAGTAGGAATACATTCCTCAGAAGCTGAGCATTGTATATGTATAAACTCATTATAAACTTTCAAAACATCATTTGAAGTAATTCCCAAGAGCATTACATGTAAAGCAGAAACTGAACTTTGTGCTTTGGAAGCAAAATTCAACTTTGTATTGTACTGTTTCTCACAACTGCGGTGGATTGACATATGCCGCTGCTGAAGCTGATGAATTTTTAAGTATTGCAGAAATTATTTTTTAAGTAAATATAAAACAATCATGGGGATGTAGTCCCTCAGTTGGCAAAAATTATGTGGATAGTTTTACCTTAATCCAAAATGTTGATATTCCATAGTGATGCCAAATAAAAAGAAAACTCCTTGAGCTTTCTTTTTTAGATGCTATGGTTTTAAAATTCACATTTGTAGTCAATGCACAAAGTATTATGCACCAAAAAGTGGATGCAATGTATAGAGATATGTAATTTTAAGTGTATATAACTTTTTAAATTAGTATTTGCTCATACTTAAGAATAATGTAACATATGCATTGCAGTGAGAAATTAAATTAATCAATTTGGAAAACATGGTTTCCTTATTTGGAAAAAACAGCAAACTTATAATTATATTAAAGATAAAAATAACAGTCTAGTTCAAAAATTTCACAATTACAGGTAACCGGTTTCGATTTAAGATTAGATCATCTACAGCGAGAGGTCTGTAGATGATCTAATCTTAGATCAAAACCCGTTACCTGTAGTAATAAATTGTGAAATTTTGAGCTAACTATACTGTTATTTTTATCTTTAGAAATTAAATTGTTAAATGAGAAATTTCAATATCTCATATTTGTAAATGTTGTACCAGTACTGCATCATAGTTTATTATGGTGCTGTACTTCCATACCTTGTGCATTAAAAAAAAAAAAAACCAAAAAACAAAAACACACATTTGATATAAACTTTGAAAAATACTTAAAAAAAGGTAGCAACCTTGTAGTGTATCCTGGAGAAAATTTATTGCATTTAAAACTGGGGATCCCTGCATGTCAGTGCAGTGCATTTGGCATCTCATAAAACTGAACTGTCATGTGTGAAAAATTTGCTCACAATATTTATCCTACTAGGCAAATTCCAGAAAACATATTTAACAATTTTTCAAAACATATTAAAATAATTTATAATG
Organism: Locusta migratoria; assembly: GCA_026315105.1. Taxonomy (NCBI): domain Eukaryota; kingdom Metazoa; phylum Arthropoda; class Insecta; order Orthoptera; family Acrididae; genus Locusta; species Locusta migratoria. The sequence goes on along the minus strand of CM048747.1, from coordinate 317,345,100 downwards.
GTGAGATTAATTGTTAATGCAACATTATTTTTTCTTATGATACCCTTATTAGAAATTAAGCAATCATTTTTTTTTAATCAATATCAGGAGGGAAAAAAAAACTCCACCTTTGAGAAGCTCACGCTATCACTGTTTGGAACATAAATGGTGCCAGAAGCTATTGCTACAGAAGAAATTGAAGCATTTGCCTTTCTGTATCCAGGTGTCCTAGCACAAACTAGACAGGTGGTATTGGTACCTTTAGTATTGCCTTTTATAGTTGTCCTTGTCATCAGAAATACCTTCTTTCCATAAATAAACTACCATTTTGTTGTATCTCTGAGAGTAATTTCCCATGTCTTTCTTCATAGTTTCTTTGGGCCTGCTGCCAGATTTTGAAGTCAAGCTTGACTTCAAAATCTGGCAGCAGACCCGAAGAAACTGAAGGACTATTATGCCAGGAAAAGCCTACAATTTTTCATGTCTGTTATACATATTTTTATCTAATATTTTAAAGTTCAGGCTAGAATCAACAATATAATGAGGACAGCCTGCAATTCACTGCAAAGGCATTTGTCAAGCTGGGACAGCCACATAAGAGACACTCGTACATACTTAAAGTTCTCAGCCTTCATCAGAAAGACTCTCATACTGGCACACTTCGTACGTGGTTTATGCATGTACACACCTGATTTGAGGTAACCCCACAAAAAGTAGTCAGACTTGGATAGTGTGTTTTTAATTATTTTTCAAGTTAACTTTATTGAAAGAACTCTCACTCAAGCACAGATTACAAGAGTTACCTATTTATTTCTATTACAACCACACATGCTTTTTTCCCCTTTATAGTCTCTTAGATTCCAGCCTTAAAATACAATGTTTGTGAGGCAGTGAAGTGGGATTAACTCCGGAAAGGGGGCCGGGAGGATTACTTGGATAGTCAATGCTTGCAATAGTTATTCCTTTATTTACAATACATTGAAAGAAAGGTTTAATTTACACAAACCAATTCCAATTCAAAGCAAGTAAAACGTCCCTTTAAATCAGGCCTCTGATCCTTAACATAAACGATGAAAGGTTTGACTCAACATGAATTAGAAAATTACGCCCTTTTAATTTGGGCTGGAGGAACCCTAAATAAAATCAACAAATAGGCAGAAAAAAAAAATTCAAATGCCCCTTTAAATCGGGCCTCTTATCTTTAACATAAACAAACGATAAAAGGTTTGGCACAACATGAATTAGAACTTATACCCTTTTAATTCGGGCTGGAGGAACCGTAAATAAAACCAACAAGTAAGCAGAAAGAACACAAATTGTCGCCCCGTTAAACCGGGCTTAAGAGTCCTGCATACATTAAAGACAATAAGTAAATATTACAGAAGCCCTTTAATTCGGGCTTGAAATCTGTCAGCTAGAATCAGTTAGGAGATATCTAACGCCCATATAACTCGGGTAATAATATATGAGCGGACCTGGAGGGTGACTAGCGGGAAGGGGAGGGGGGGCTAGTTAGTTGTTCGGTACAACATATTCAAATTTAACTACTCAACTTGCACTCTGGACGGCTTTGTTGAAGCACCACATGCGCCGGAATTTGCAGAGGCTGGTGGCAATTGAGATTTCGCTGAATACGACGTCTAGCTGGCCCTCCCCTTTACGCCTCCTCCAATCGCCCTCCAAACACAGCATGGTTCTGAAACATGTTCACAACAGGCGCCAGAAATCTGATAGATAACTTAATATAGTGAGGACAGTTTACTACTCACCGCAAAGACGTGGCGACGAGCTGCGACAGGCACATACACAAGGCACACACATACAACACATTCAGCTATCGGCCATGGCCTTCTTCAGAAATAGAGCACTCACGCAATCACACAGGCACACAACACAGTCATACAACCATCACCTCCGACTGCCACACTTCGAATCACGCTCTGCAGCGAATCAGGGACGGGAGGGGAGGGGAGGGGGAGGGGATAGAAAGGTTACGTCACGGTGGTGGGGATGTGTTAGATGGGAATAACAAGATGCAGCTTAGGAATGGAGTGGGGAGGCGGGTGAGGGGAGAAAATAAAATAAAATAAAGTAAAGTAAAATAATTCATGTACACTGCAAGTGCACAAGACAACATACACACACACACACACACACACACACACACACACACACACACACACACATATATACACACACATACACACACACATATATACAAACACACGATCACACATTCACACACCACTCAAAATATTTTGAGTGGTGTGTGAATGTGTGATCGTGTGTTTGTATATATATGTGTGTGTGTATGTGTGTATATATATGTGTGTGTGTGTGTGTGTGTGTGTGTGTGTGTGTGTGTGTGTGTGTGTGTGTGTGTGCGTGTGTATGTGTGTGTATGTTGTCTTGTGCACTTGCAGTGTACATGAATTATTTTACTTTACTTTATTTTATTTTATTTTCTCCCCTCACCCGCCTCCCCACTCCATTCCTAAGCTGCATCTTGTTATTCCCATCTAACACATCCCCACCACCGTGACGTAACCTTTCTATCCCCTCCCCCTCCCCTCCCCTCCCGTCCCTGATTCGCTGCAGAGCGTGATTCGAAGTGTGGCAGTCGGAGGTGATGGTTGTATGACTGTGTTGTGTGCCTGTGTGATTGCGTGAGTGCTCTATTTCTGAAGAAGGCCATGGCCGATAGCTGAATGTGTTGTATGTGTGTGTCTTTTGTATGTGCCTGTCGCAGCTCGTCGCCACGTCTTTGCGGTGAGTAGTAAACTGTCCTCACTATATTATTTATTCCAACCTGGACTTTCCATTATTATATGATAGATAACTTACATATAAACACCAGTTAAACACATATGACTTCAACAAAGTTCTGAACACGGCCTTAAGGCATTCAAACACACACAGTATATGAAGGTCCAAAGTCTCTAGTTCACTGTCAACAGGACACTCCTAATGATATAAGAGGAATATACGATAACAAGTACTGATGGTTATCACTAGTGTCAACTCAAATCAATTCAGTTACAGAATAACGCCTCCCACGTAAAATAACAGACTAACGGACCCAGTGTCCTTCAAATATAACAAGGTATGTGGTAGCAATTGCTCAATTTCAATATGTACATAAATTAATGAAGCAGTTACTAAATCAACCGGACACCGTGTAACAACATTGTAGCATAACAAGTCCTTCCAGATACAGTACGTGTGGGCAGTATTTATTAAATTTCACTGGCGTAAACAATTATAATCAGTTATAGAATGATGTCGCCTACGTAAAATAGCATACTAACTGAAAACCATGTCCTTCAAGTACAACCAGATATGTGGGCAGCAATTACTCACCTTCAATACGTACATGAATTAATTAAGCAGTTACTACATTAAAATTAAAAAAATACTTTCTAGATACAGTATGTGTGGGCAACGATTATCAAATTCACCGGCATAAACACAAATGGAATTACCTATAGAATCACGTCATTTGCGTAACACCACTGTTTAACAAACAAGGTTCGCAATGCCGGCCTGACAGTTGACAGGAAGCCGGACACGGCTACTGGGCAAGGAATTTGAGTGGATGTGGGACTGCAGGTTGGACACAAGGTGCTCACACTTCCACACACTGCGCGGTAGCTCACCATGGAAAATCCATTTGAGTTGCTGAAGACGCACAGCCCGAGTTCCACTCCGGTCAGCTCTGTCAATACGGAGCTGCGATCAGTAATCGATTTGCCGCCATCGGACATTCCCACGCCGTCCGTCTGCACAACAAACAACGGAACCAGCCAGCACGTCGATCGGCCCAACTCGCCACTGACCGCCACCCGCCCGTAGCAAACACTAGACTCCATACCAGCCCTCTGCCGCCGCTAAGGAAGACCACCAGCGGCAGAGATATGATACGAGAGCTACAATATGCTCCACCAGTGATAAATCAGGGCGGAACTCACTGGCGCCAGCTGCCCACCGGCTCAGTTTGTTCTCAAACAAAATCTATATTCCACACTTTTAGTTATCTACACAGTAAGGTGTCACTGAATATGTTTTAGAATAACATGTTTCATAATATCATTTCTAAACTTCTCAAACTTTAGTCTCTGCAGAGCTTTAGTCAGCATGTCTGCTAGTTGTTCATCTGTATTACAGTACTTTATCTCAAACAACCCTTCTCCGTATTGTTCACTAACATAATAAAATTTCACATCTATATGTTTTCTTTATCTCACTAACTGTCCTGATTTGATCATTTGAATAGCACTCTGATTATCTACATGAAAAGTGATGTTCACTTCACTTTTGGTTAACTCTTGCAGTAGGGTTTTGATGTGCTTAATTTCTTTAGTGCAGTCCACTGCTGAAATGTACTCTGCTTCAGTAGATGAAGTAGCTACCACACTCTGCTTCTTGGAACACCAAATAATTGGAGCGCCATTATAGAGGACAATGTAACCACTTGTACTCATCTTGTTTCTTAAACCTTGTGCATAATCAGCATCACATTAGACATGTATATGAATAGTGTCATCTTCTTCATTATCTTTCTTCTTATAAAAAAGGCCATAGTTCTTAGAATCTTGTATGCATCTCATGTTCAGAATTCTGAGAAGTTAGAAGAAGAAGAATCCAAATTATGTATGTGATGAAACAGCCACCATGTTCATGACTCACATTTTAGATATACAACATATATCACTCCATAGGTGGAGCTCCCTTTGATAATATGTTTGGTCAGTTTCAGGTGTGGTATAGATGGTGAGGTAGGCCTTCAGCTACACAACACATTGTCATAGTATCTACACTACTGCCACAAGCATACAAATCTGGGACAGATGATCTTTTTCCTTGAACGTATTACACAATAACTCTATCATACACAACTTTGCACCAGTACCAAAGGTACATATTTGGAACTGCAGGCTTGGAACTTATGCCTTAAGTAGGAAAATTGAAATTTTTAAAGCTGCTATTTACTCATATTAAAACATGTGAGAGGTGTAGGTTATTGTTTCCCTGTGCAGCTATTTTCAAATTGCATTATAATTGTTTAAAATTATGAACTAAGGTGTTTGTTTCATGTCATGCTGGTACAAGCAAATAATGATCTATTTTTGTTTCACAGTATTGTATACACGGAGACATGTTATTTCGGCAGTATTTGCTATGACAGTGGCCATCTTAGCCATTTAGAGAAGGGCAGAATGAGTGTAATGATGGGAGTGGAGCTTGTGTTCAACCCTGGCTGCAAAGAAGAGATGAAGGCAGGCATATACTTTCTGTTAAATAAGGAATTGAGACCTAAAAATCACTGGAATTCATGAATTTTCTCTAAAAGTATGTTTCACGTTTTGAGAAACTGCTGACAGTTATACATAATGGAAGTCAAACAAACGACACAGTAACGAGGGAAGCCATTTCACCTAGCTGTAAGTAAGAATCAAACCATCTTGTTTATATTTTTTGTGGATGGATCATCACATATCACTGAAAACAATACATTATGTCCTGTTATTTTACAGATTGGTTGATTCCTGGCAACCGGTGAATTTTCTAAGGACCTTGCTTTAAGCCACAATTTCACAGCCATTCATTTACACACTATTGTGGAAGTCTGTACCGAGATCTGTGATGGATTAAAAGATAATAACTTGAAGGTTCTGTGTGGCATACCTATAGGAGGCATTGATCACAGAAGTTGTTTAAATTATTATTTTTAAGTTTTTTAAATTATAATGACAGAAGCAGAATGGAATATAATTTCAGAAGAATTTGGCAAGTTGTGACAGTTTCTTAAATATGTTGGTAAGCCACAAAATTGATTTATGTACTATGTAAAATCTGACATTTGAAGATAAATGTGTTAAAAATGACATAGTATTAGGAAAATAGGCTACACAATAATTAATTTCCATCAGTTCAGTGCAGTTCACAGCATGTTTCTATTCTAAACCATATGTCTAAATTCTTATTTCAGGTGCATGGATGGGAAACATGTAGGATTTTCTCCTCCATTAACAGCTACCTCAACATATTATAAGAAATTTCAAATCACTGTGCTGCTGTTGTGGACATTAGATACAGAATCACATTAGTAGATATTGTGTATAATGTTACAGTAAGTAATGGGATTGTCCACCAAACATCCAAATAAGCTCTGCATAACTGGTTTAAGATGTGTGAGTGGGGAAAAGATCGTGGCATCAATGTATGAGTGTCATATGTAATACTGGCAGATGATGGTTCTAAATCTGGAGCCTTACATAATTAAACCATGCAGAGACTGAGAACCAACTGAAGCTGTGTAGAGGAAGGTGTGTTGTTAAAATTATGCTTGTTATTCTGACTAATTGCTTCAGAATTCTTCAAAGTGGAAGTGATTGTCCACACCCTGTGTATAATGCAGTTATTTAATTGGTGAAGCACATAGTAATTATGTGACATGTGTCAATATTGAGGACAGAGTTGTCCATCACAGGCAGTGATCCTTTGATGGGATATGTATAACACTATATTAGATGAAATATGTTTTTTTTTTTTTGACAGTATATGGTGCCTATATCCATATTTAAGTTAGTATGGCTCCTGTACTGGTACATTAAGAGGCCGACGACTTGTTATAGAGCAACTGCTTTATCTTATATTTTCTTTCACCCAGCATCACTTTCTTCTATAGCAATTGTGTCTACCAGATCCGAAGATTATTCAATGTAGATTTATCTTTTAAAAGCCTATAAAGCGAGGGCAATCAGTTATTATAAAACAAGTAAGATTTTGTTGTATTGATTTAATAATGATAGTCTTAATTCTGACTGTTTACCCTGTTGCTACCTCAACCAGCGATCACAAACAAATTGGTTTATTTACATTGCATAAGCATTGATAGTTTTTGTTGTCAATTTTTCTGGTAATTAAATATTTTGAATGGGTAGTCTTTAGAGTTCAAGTCTGTTGCAACAGTCATTAGATTTCAGTTGGTATCTTTTCAGTTTGAAATATATTTTCATGAAATGTTAACAGTCAGAGATGCTTTTAACCTTGCCATTTTGTGCTGTCACGCTATCTTGATATCTCTGATTTCTTTACACACTGAGTTTTCAAAAATCTTGATTTAATTTCAATTAAGTAACTCATATATTATAACTTTTAGACACACTTCTGTGTTAAAAACTAGCAATCCAGTAAGTTTGAATCCTAAAATGCAGTCATAAATTAATTCGACATAAATTAACATCTCATTAAGTCCACTTCAAACATAATATCTTCCCAACTGTTTTCACCAAAACTTGATTTTAAAATACAAGTCACTTTTCAAATATGTTCAAGAATGCCAACACAATCACAGAAGATATTATTAAAAATCTTCTATATACAAAGTCACAAGTCTTCAGAGTTCATAGAAACAGTTTCAACTATACATTTGATTTTACATGATTACATCAATACTTTGTGCAATAAAGTAACCAATTACATGAATTGCACACACAATGATTTGGCTCGATCCGTGTCCTGACGTGAACTAAAACTTTGTACAATCAAAATTTACAGAGATTATTTATTTTAAAAAAATGACTGCAGTCATAAATCGATGCACAAGGCATCTTCTTGTTTGGCGTAGCCGTCTACTGGATGGTGATGTCAACCATATCTTCCACTTGCTGATTGTGGTTGAAGACTGTCGTTGTTGTCGAGTCCCACATGTGTTATACCTGTAACAAAGAAAATTACATTTTGCAGTAACAACAAAACTTTTAACATAAACAGCAATACAAAGATTTAAAATAAAAATGTAACACATACCTATATATTACGGTTCATGTACCTTTTCGCAGCTTCTGGAAACTATGCAATGGCATCCCTTTTTATCCCATTACACACCATAGCAATATCACACCTCATTCTGGGAGCTATCCAGTACACTCGTGCGCAAACTTGTGTCTGTCAGATGAAACTTAATCAAAGTCATGATTAGTTTTACAAATTCAGCTGTTATGTGCATGGCTCATCAAAACCACTGTACCGCAGCTTTGCCTCCTTTCTTTTGAGTGATTTTCTTGAGAATGTTTGTTGATGGATGTTTAGTTTCTTGTTGCTCTTCGGCATAGAAAGTGCCAACTACATGCTGAGATTGTTCCAAGATTGGTTTCTTACACCTTAAACTACAGTTGTGAAGTCCCTAGGACCACACTGCTTTTCACACCCTTGTTCCTGGAATGCTACTAAAATCTTAAACATGGCTGCATACAGCAACAGTAATTCACAGCAGTAAATGTATCAGCCAACCAGTTGCAAATTAAAGTTTAATAAACTATACTGTGGTTTCAATTGATATAAATCAATCTTCAGAAGATACATGTATGTATTGTGAATAAGAAAGTAACAATCAAGCTATGTACAACTGTATTAATGCTATTAACCTTGGAGAGCTGGGCTGGCCAGTAGCTTCGATATTCTGTCTGCTACTTGTTGCAATGTTGGTCATTGTTGAAAGTGCTCTGTGTACTTTCGTTCTGTTGAAACAAGGACCAAGGGGCCGTATGACTATCGGTATGAATATTTTTGCCTCATTCATTATGTTTCTTTGTTGGGTTTTCATGTGTGTGCTGGTGGCAGTAACTCTGGTACTATGTCAGTTAAACCAAGTCCATTGTATGTGACAAGAGGCGATTCACATTTTGAAGAAAATATTTCAAGAATTATCGGTTAAGTGGGGATGATACAGCATACTTTTATGTTTTGGAGGATGGGGTTTCTTATACACAGAAAACATGATCTGAAATCTACATGTGTATGGCAGGAGTGAAAGTGGTGAGGAAAATGCTGAAGGATAATCAGAAATTGAAGAAGATTAGGAACATGCTAATAAATGCTTACATGGCAGAAATGGGTTCATGCTGTCAGTGGTAGAACCAATCAGTATACAAGAATAGCTTCTCTCATTTTGAAGATACCAACATTTCGACATGATCTTGTAAGACAATCACAGTTCAACCCAATCACCACTTGGAGCTATATCAGTGATGGATGGGTGGTACAAACTGGAGCAGCTCAATTTGGTCTCTAACTCTTTTTGTGGTTTTAGTTTACACTTTGTTGTTGTTGGCTGTAGAGTTGGGAGCTTTGCAGGTACTTTTCCAGGGCCGTTTTGTTTCAGGCTAAGTTGATTGTATGGTTCAAGGTATCCTGCCAAATACTTGTAGTGTAGGATGCCTGGAGTACTCCTCTTAAATTTAAGAATTTGCATTTTGCTGATGCCTTTCTCCTTTTTGGGGGAAACATTGTTCAAGGCATCAATATCAACAAACTCAGTTCACCTGATGATGGCGACATGTATGATCGCTGAAATATTGTGCCCGTTGGACACCATAGACCGGCAGTATACCCATGGATATTTTGATTATCGGATATGCCGGGAGAAACTCTAAAATCAAAAAGGTATGCATTAGGATGTGGAATTGACATTACCTTGAATGGTCCATAATTTAAAAAATTTCTTTGTCTCCTTGCTTTGCTCACTTGACTTCTCCTTCGTTTGCACCAATACCAGTTCCCTCATATTCTTTCTTTCTCTTTCACTTTTTTGTCATGTCTTTGCTTTCTTTGCATTGCTTTTCTTCCCATGTTCTCTCTTAGAAATGTTTACAACTCATCCCTCATCATCTCTTTCTGTGAGATATAATCAACATGTTCTGATATTAGATTTGGTGATTTAGTGTTGAATTCCATGGCCCATGGTGAAAACCCTGTTGAGCTATGCCTGACACTGTTCATTACCTTTGCAAAGTCTTTTAGATATTGCTTATTGTTGCAATATGTCCTGCAGAGTCTTCCCAGTTCTCCCATGTATCAGAATTGCCTTTGGTACACCAATTGAAGGAAAATAATCATGCGTGAACTTGGAAATCAGACTCTCACTGGTTGCTCACTTGATAGGATACAATGTAATGAATTTACTAAATATCAACAATTACAAGAAATGTGTTTGTATCCACCTCTTCCAGTTGGTAATGGTCCAAAAAGATCAATTGCTAGCAACTCTCTGGCAGTCTGGTATTATACATTGCATGTATCTCTGGTTATATGATTGGCTAACCTTAACCCTCTGACATGTCACAGCTTTCAAGTTTTTTGTCCTCGTCTGACCATATTATTGAACACAGCCTTTTCCCTTATTATTTCAATATACTTTTGGGGTCCATAACTTAGTGCACATGCTGAATTAAATCATAGACATACACTTCTGGAAAAAATAATTTCCATTCATCGCCGTCTTCATTTCCCCTAGTGAATAAAATTCCCTTATGTATTTTGGAGTATTTATTCAAAATTTCCTCTTCTCCATTTCCCAGCTGTCTCTTTCTTTGTTGTAGTTTAGGATTCTGATTTTCTTGTGTCTCTACATATACCCCTGTTCTTTTTGTTTCCTTTTCACTTGGTAAACCCTCAGTGTATAATATTTTAAATTATTTATTAGCCTCCTCCTCCCCTTCTTCTAAAATATCGCCAATGCCCCACTGGTAACCTCGATAAAGAATCAGCCACAACATTGTCAGTTCCCTTTATGGACTGAATGCTATAGTTAAATTTTTGCAAAAACATGGCCCACCTCATTAGCCTGTCATTCAACAATCTACATTCCTGCAAATAGCTCAATGCTTTATGGTCAGGGTCAACTACCATTTCATGACACATTAGATGATTTCTAAACTTTGTGAATGCCCATACAATTGCTAACAATTCATGTTTGAAAAGTGTCCTTGATGCAAATTTTATACTCCTCAGTTCCTCTTACCATCTTCTTCTGTGACAGTGCCACACCCAGGCCATAGCCACTGCTGACAGTATACGGACAGTAAGTCATTGACACAATCATAATCAAGTTGCATGTTTCTTTGATTCCTGATAAGTTTCCAAGAAAAGTCACTCATTCCAAGAAATGACTTTAACTGCTTCTTGTTATTTGGGATTGGACGTTTAATTATAGCCTCTAACCTGTCACTCTTTGGCCTCTTTCTAGTAGGTGTAATAATGTGTCCCAAGAATTGTATTTCTTTTTTTGCAACTGACACTTGCTTAGTTAACGTTTCATGCCCTGTCTCTAAGAGCACTTAACACTTCCTTCAGTAAATGGCAGTGACTTTACCAATCAACAGATGCCAACAAGATATCATCATACATTGTTAATTTGCTCATTAGTTCCACGCCTAAAACATGAGCTAATGCCCTTATAAAAATTACCATAAGAGATATTTAGGCCAAATGGAACTACTTTAAATTGGTAGCACCTACTGCCATACAAGAAAGCACTATACTGCCTACTCTTCTTGGCTAATGGGATTTGCCAGAATCCAGCAGTGAGGTCAACACTCGCCATTATTTCAGCATTGTGCAATTGGTAGAGATCATCCATATTTTCTGGAGAATCTGTTTCCCTATAGGTTATGGTATTCAGATTTCTGGCATCTATCTCTAACCTCACTGATTTATCTTTCTTTCTAACAATAACAAGGGGATTATTATATTGCTATTGCTTCTCTCTATTATTCCTAGGTTCAGCAGGTGCAAAAACCTGGTTTTACCCCATGGGTTGGGTAAAATCAGGTATCCATTTAACACTCAGATGCTCAGACTTTCCCTCCCCCCTCGAACACCCAGAGGGGTCATTTTGACCCCTACCATTTAACAAAAATGTTATGGTCTGTAAATTAAAAAATTTAAGCATTTGTTATATTTTAATGTCTACAAGGTGTGTGTGTGTATATATAAAAGCCTTTTCAGATACAGAATTGTAAATAAAAAGCACAGATAATAAATTATATTATTTATTGACATATAATTGATAGAAGCCAAACAATAGTAAGCAAGATACAGGTTTTTTGTGTTATAAATGCCTAAAAATACTGAATTTTAATTACTTCATTGTTTAACACAATTGACACATTTATATTCAGTTTTCTTTGTACATTTTCCACAAACCATCTTCTTACAAACATTGCACTTGGAAATAGTTTTATTACTTCTGCAGAATTACAGTACTTGACATTTACGGCATTTCATCTTCATTTTTTCCATAATTGGCTATGGTCATACAAGGAAACCGATTCTTCAGATATTCAGAGTGTAGTTAGACTGCAAGCTGCTGGATAAAATTTCTTCTTTTTATCTTCCCAGTAACAACCCTTACATTACATATGCATTTATTCCTGCCAGGTCAAGGATATTGTAGGAGTGCACTGGCTATCTTCATTAGGAAACCTTGACTTAATACTGCCTGACCATTTTCTCTATGTCAACCCCAAATTTTGTTTTGTTGTAATAACTTACAGTTTCTGGAGGTTTTTTTCTTTCTCATTTGTACTTACAGTAACACTAGGATAAGGGGAGGCCTTACTAGCACATTTTCTACTTTCTTTCCTTGATAGACTGCTAAGGATGTATCATGTTTTACAAATGTTGTCAAATGCAAAGGGCTCCTCTAGCACTTTAGAGCATGTGGTACTTCTCTTCTTGCTCTAATTACTGTTCCTACAATGGTGGTTCATCTTTCTTTCTGTTTTTTGGCTAGTTTGAGTGAAGTAAAGTAATTGTCCGTAGTGACATTTCTGCCTTTGCCCAGAAATGGTTCCATTAGACACATCACTGCATAATCTGAAAACCTTTTGTCTTGGGATAGGGCAGTATCCTTTCCAAGATACGAGAAACCATTGAGTATATATTTGCTTTCAACTTCTACAGCTAACCAGTATTTTTGCCCATACTTATCAGGCTTTGAAGCCATGAATTGTGTTAACGGGCACCTAGTTTGACTTGGGAAGAGCTTCTCATCTATTGTTATGTCTGTCCCAGGTTTGTAACATGTTGTACAGTTTTCTATGAATCTGTTCCAAACAGCAGAAACCAATACAAACTTATAATTCTGTAATCATACAGATTGTGTCAACTTCTCGTTGAACCTCAGGAATCTCGTAATTTTACAAAATCTGTTTCTACTCATGGTTTCCGCACAAAATGGTAGGCCCGAGGAGTCTGACCATAAGCTGTGTAGCCGGCCGCGGTGGCCGAGGTGACTGAGGCGCTTCAGTCACGGTCAGCACGGCCATTACGGTCGGGGGTTCGAATCCCCCCTCGGGCATGGATATTTGTGCCGTCCTAGTTCGTAAGTAGTTCATAAGTAGTTTGTAAGTTTAGGGACTGATGACCCTGTAGTTAAGTCCCATAAGCTTAACAAACATTTGAACAACATAAGCTGTGTAGATCTGCACTTCGACAACCACTCACACCACGAGCATAAATAATTGCTATAAAAGCTTCCAGTTCATCAGCTGTCATTTCCTAGTACTTGTTCTGTCTCTATTATGGTACATTTCTGTTTGTGTGTGGTGTAGGTCCAGGAGATTTTCTCAAAATATGATGATTGGGAAGACGTCCGCCTTGTGAATTAGGCATTGCTTCTATCCACACTGTGCCATCAGGAGCAACTTCTTTATGTATTCCATCAGAAGATGAAGCAGTCACTTGGTCTACACTCTGAGGAACAATATCTCCTCTTCTGTTACTTGAGTCTTCTTGATCTATGGAGCAGCAATAACAGAAAAAATGTTAGGAAATGAACCTAAAATCTAAATTAAGTAAAGTAACATTAGATTTTGATAAGAATACGATGATTATAACTTATTTGTGAAGAAAAAATGACGTAATCTATGTAAATTGACGCTGGCATGGCTTTCGCCTTACAGTATAGCACTTAACAATTATTCGCAGTCGAATTTCTTGACACTTTGCATTTATTCAAACGTATATTTCACGTTTTATTTTTGGCAGTATGCGTCTAGTTGACTTACGATGCGCCGATTTGTGGCAGTGTAATTCCTCTTTCCGCCAGCTTCGTTGCCAGAGCGGTTGGCGTGTACTCAAACAATCAGAACCAGTTGCTTTGTTGACGTGAGGATAAAGAGTTGCATTGTTTTTGTGATACATGTTTCTGATTAATAAAGAACGTTATATGTTAAAGTTGGGTAACATAATGCCCACAACCTCAAAAAAGTGATAAGAGTGTGAGATGCCGATCCTATGCAAATGTCACAAAAATACTTTCGCATATATTTGCACTCAAGAATGCGAATAAATTCTCTAATATCGTCATGTGAAACTTTGAAAAATACAAAAAGAATGGAACTTTAGGAGTTTTACTATGTAAATAGTTAATGCCAGTAAAAGGCAATAATTTCGAAGATATGTTACATAGCCTGGCAGCAGCGTCTAAACAATATCTATCAAAGTGGTTCAGGTAATTTTGAAGATGTGTTACACAGCCCAGCAGCACTGTCCTTGATTATAATGAATAAAATTGTCAAAAATTTCTACTTCCCATAAAATTACCAGTTCTGCCCATGCTTAAAATAGTAAAAATTTGAGTAACCTTTAAACTTCTTGGTGAGTATTTAGATGCCTATTATGTACATATATCACAAATAAACTACAAAAATGCATGGCTGATCCAGTAAGCATATTTTACCATTTAAAACATTATTTCCTGCATTTTACGTTTTCCTGTATTTTACACCATTTCAGTGAAGCCTCTTTAAAAGTGTAAAAATGTAAGGAGAATAGCTTTTGAACTTATATTAATTACTTACAGTGCAAACATGGATTATAATTAATTTGTAGATGTCCTAAAATTCATGAAGTTCAAGTATTACTCAACACTAAAAGCTTTAACATTTTTTTTTTTTTCAATCTTGTGAGAGATGCCTTTCTGAAAAAATTGGATGACAAACGTAGAAGTGTATTGGGTGGCACATCAATAAGGAAATGTAGAAGAAAAATTGATGTGACTGCAGGGAAAAGTATCACACCAGAGGACATAGTACAGCCCTGTCATAGCAGAGATGGAGCTGACAGCATCAAAAGGAAAAGGGGAAGACCATCCAAGATTGTTTCTGATTCAACATTCTTATGAGAATGAGGATGAAATCATGCTAGAATCTGATGCTGATTCTGAAACTTTCTCAGATTTGGAGGGAGATGTCCAGCAACAAACCATTTTAAAAGGAAAACTCAGTGTTAGGGATTGTCACAGTTTTGTACGATAACGAAGAATATCCTGGAATTGTGACAGAGCTGAGGGAGGAAGGAGCTAATGTAAATTGCATGGAAAAGACCAAATCATATTACAAGTGGCCAGAACAAAAAGATGAACTTATAAATCCACCACAACCAACCAAACGTGGTTACCTTCAATTCCCGGAACTTCATCTGTTTATTTAATGAGCCTCTTTTCCATACTGTACTGTAATTTAAACACAATGTAATGTCTTTGTAAATATTGGAGAACATTTTCTAATCCTGAAATTGAATGTCAAGTGCTAAAATATTGTGAACCGTCATATTTATTATGTGGCATTATGAATAAAGTTAAATATTTCCTGTTCTTTTCTTTAAAATTAAGTGTTTTATTTCACCACCATGTTCCTCTTTGTCTGCTGAAGAGATATTCATTAAGTTTTCTTTGACCCACTGAGACATTTCTTAAAAAAAAAAAAAAAAGGTAAAATGATAATAGAGCAAAGTAATCCCGAGTGCGGGTAACATTGGGCCACTTTTCTTTTTATGGTACCACAGGTACAGATGTGACATATTTCATTTAATATCTCTTTAATGATAGCACAAGTCTCTGACAGTACTAGAGAGAGGTATTTGAAATTTTCTCTCTGCTACTACCCTTTGTTTTCTTGTCACATATAAAAATACAGGGGAAAAATTGGGCCAAAGTAACCCCGGTTTACGGTATGTCTTTATCGCTAAGACCCTTCCTTTCTGGCTCAAGTTTTTTTCCCCCCCCTTGTTGACTACAACCCTCAGTGTATACTCCTGAGAAGATTTGCCTGAGATTCAGTTTGCAATCAGTACATATACAGACACTAACTCTTATTCGCACAAACGTATGACACAATCCTTTTTTTTTAATACTTCATACTGTACAGACTTCTATACAAAACAGTACACTCTTAACACACACATTTACAACGGGATTTACATTTTAAGCTAATTGAGGGGCTTGAAGATTCCCAGTTATCCAGTCATTTGTCCTATTCTTTCCATTTTGTTTTGATTTTTGACAAACCTCCCTATTTTTGTCTTAATTTTTTTTCTCTCTGTGTGTATACATTTAGGAAGTGGGCGAGGAATGCCAGGTACAATTCTTGGAATTGGTAAGAAAGCTATTAAGGAACAACAGCAGTGAAACAAATGCTTTACTCATTTCAGAGTCGGTGTAAAGCAGAGGAGGAATAGTAAAGGTATACAATAATGAGTGCACATTCATAAAGCATTAAAGCTGGGTAAGAGAAGGTTAATTTTTTTTTAATTAAGTGAAAGTCTTACGACAGGAGATAGTTAACATAAAAAGAGAAAGGTAGCTGGAAAGAAGTGTTCCTGGTCAGGTATAGGTTAGTGTTGGATGTAGGGTGTGAGGATAGGTAGATTTAGGGAAAGATTAACACCATATGTGTGGGTCAGATGCCTCTAGAGTGGGGTCTGATCAAATTAGGTGCCCAGAAAGTGTTAAGCAAGTTCGTATTGCAATTCCTTACCTGAGCTTCCAAATGACAATTGCTTGTCTAAAGTTTACATTTAGTAGAGAGTCAAGTCTAATATTACTTGATTGATGTAAAAGAACTAAATAAATTATGTTTGAGTGTTGAAACATATAACGTAAACAGAGTTTAGAAATAATATTTCGCAAATAAACTGAAGTGCTCACATATCACTAGATAATTAGCAGGTGAGAGATCAAATACTGCTCCAGATCTCTCTTCTGTTTAGGTATTGGACAGCCTGTCAGTAACAAGTGACAGCTATTTTGTTTGAAAGATAGATGCTGCATGGACAATAGTTCTTGAAGAAGAATATATAAAGCATGGAAGTGTTATGTTATAATTTTCTATGTTAAATAGGTTGGTTTTTGTTTTAACTGTTTATTTTGTTGAGCTGACTAAGAGCATGGACTAGACACATATGTATGTAGTGTATAATTTGTATCTGTGGGAAATAAACCACATTGTAATTTCTATAACTGATTCGAGTACTCAGTTATTTTATAATTAGTACCTACAGTTTTGCTGAGTGATTTGATGATAACAAAAATCTGCCTACAAGCCAAAAGAAGATATCAGTGTGTGGAGGAACAGCATAGCTGGTCCTCTGGTATTTATATTGCTATTGAATGATACACGTTATAAGGTTCTACAAATAATTATGTAGTAGCTCTAAAGAAAATAAGAAAATACGGTCACACTACATGTTGATTACCTGTGGTCGGTATACAACCGGACGTGGGCTTGCGATGAAAAAGTCAGCTGCAACTAAACGTTTGTACCCTTCACGATCCCCCATTACCCCTGATGTCTCACCTCACAACATTTTATATTGCTGATCATATATTTCTGTCCTCCTTCCATCTTTTACAGACGTATTTAATGCGCACTTATGCAATACTACCTCGCTGTGAACAGCTATTTATTCTCTTTCACCTTTCCATACCATTCCGGCCGTAGTAGCCACTACACATAACCGCTTTCCTGACATGCGATACATCTCGAATTTTCTATTACTATCGCATTGATCTTACATCATCTACATTCATATTAAATTTAACAAATTTTCATACACGTAAGTTCTTTTCCAGTACTACCTGACAATACGACTCTTGTGCGTTTCCCCGTTATTATTATCGTGACAACTCTTTTCTTCCCTCCACTCCGTTAATACCTTTTTCCATTTCCAACGGTGTTATCACTGGTAGACGAAACTTCCTAGTCTATTCTGTCTAGCTTCAACTCCGTTATTCCCAACAAATGTATTAATTATGTTCACATTTCTTCAAATGGGACTTAACTACAGGGTCATCAGTCCCTAAACATACAAACTACTTATGAACTAACTTATACTAAAGATGGCACAAACATCCAGGCCCGAGGGGGGGATAAAAACCCCTACCGCACCGGTCATGCAGACCGTGACTGGCAGGCCCCAGACCACTTGGCCAATGTGCCCGGCACACATTTCTTCCCTGTCTTTAATTCAGTGCCTATCTTTACTTTCAGTTGGTGAAACACAGCTCACTGCATGCTATAAATGAACCGCAAAAATTCCTATACTCACCGTTAGCCCACCAACCACTTTAAATACAATTTCCAAGATAATACCTATTTTTCCTACCTACATTATGTTCTGGGTTTATTTTCTCTTTGAGTTTACTCATCCATTTATTTTTGCTATTAAATCCACTCTGATGAACAAAGGCTCTGTACCGGCCCGACCAGCCACATCTTTGTCACGTAAATTCTTCCTTGTTTGAGGAAGCCGCTGTCCACACGCCATCGATTGCGCAACACTGCACTGATATTGCACACGTCCAGCTAAACGCTAGCAGTCAGGTTTTTTGCATGCTACGGCCTGCCTTCTGCTTTCCAGCTCGCTTTATAACACGACTGCATTCAACCATGTTTTCAAGACCTGTTTGTAATGACCCCACTGTTGTTTTCTGCCATTATTTCCCTCCAAATATTTTAATATTTGACACTTCCCCTTGATCTGGCTCATCAGATCTCCTTATCCTTTTTCGTTACGACTGAACGGTATGCCTTGACGACTTGTCCAAAACAAATAAATAAATATTTAGTATAAATAGATAATAAGCTAGCAACTCAATTTTGAAATAAGCCTGCAAGCCCTAATGTTTTTCTATCAAAGTTGTGTGTAGCATAGTCATAGAGAGATTAGGTGGCTACGGGCCTGCAAGAGCAGAAAAGATTTAAAATTGATGAGCACCTGCAAGCCACCAAAACAACAGGACGCTTTTCCCCTGCTCGATAGTAAAACAAAAGGATTGATCCGATTACTTTTACCATTTTTCCTTCCTTCCATATTTCTTCGCATTATTTCTTCCCTTCAGAACTCCCAGTGACAAAGTTTACTTCACGAGCGCCCCGCGAGAAGCTACTCCCCACCTTACTTCCCCCTCACCTTTCCCTCCCTTTGCCATGCACCTGTCAAAGTGCCACGCTTTCACAACATTATCGTCAATTATGTGCCAATTCTTACGGCAAAGTTTTGAACAGCCTCTAGCCACAGCAGTAGGCAGACCTCGCCTCGCCTCAGTTCGCCAGATACGTGTGCTATCAATACCACCTAGAGAGAAGGCTGCGGCGCTCTCATGTGACGTCAGCAGAGTAGGTTGGATGCGCATAGCTGACTGGGTAGCCGCAGGGCACGGCCCACTGTACCAAAGCAGGGAGCCAGTCAGCTAAGTGCGCGCAACCTATCCTGCCTGATGTCACACGAGAGCGCTGCAGTCTTCTCTCTAGGTGGTGGTGGTGCTATACGACACGCCGTTGACACCAGCCTTCTGTTGTCACGGGCTGATGTAGCATTGCGACTACGTATGCTCCCTGTCCCGCCAACTGTTCTACAGCAGACGAATAAACTTTTTATTTACACTGATTAGATACCCAACATTTTTACTTTATTTTGTGTATGACAATCTTAGAGTATTAACAACTATCACCGTTCCCTTTATTTGCAATTTACGTAATATATAACATTATATATATATATTATTTTGTAATTGAGTTTTATTACATTTTATACTTATTGTTTTTAGCCACATTATATGTTTTTCTTATAGATTACTTCTTGTCTGTTAATGATGTTATATTTTTCACTTATCTAGCATGCTTACCTCATTATCACACCAGTGATACTAATTACGATCGTTTATCGGCATAGGTGCATTTATGCCTCCACATTGGACACCACTTATTGTTTGAGCTCCTGCGCAACTGTACAAACTTAAATGAGTTTTTTCTTAATATAAGGCAATTTCCTTGATTTACAATACATTTTTATTTTGCAATTTGATTTTAGTATGTTTTATACATCTATCGTTTGTTATGGCTACATTCCATAGTATGGTTATTGACTAATTTAGTTTGGGCTTTATCATTGATGATAATTATCCTCCCCATTTTCATAATTCTTATTGTTTCTCAGTAGATATGTATGGCCATGACGGTATTTACAGTTTATTCTGCAGTTATCCCACGGTCATCTAACCGATTCCGGCATGAAACCAGCATGTTAACGCCTTCTCGAACTACCTATTGCATAATCACCAGAACCTAGTAACTAATGCTTCTCTCAGTGAACTCGTCTTTTTAGAAGGGGGAAGGAAGCATCAGACGCACCCCTTTACCACCCCTTCAACACTCGTCCATATTTTTAGATACCTATGTGTATAAGATCAGGAATTTTGTTGAGCACAACTCTAGCTTATTAGTCGTCTGGTAATGTTTGAATGAAACAGTGTTGTTTAGCACTTAGAGTAGAGTATTGCATATAAAGATAATCCTTGTCAGTAATTGTAGCACATAGGCTTGTTTACTTAACTTTTTCCACTTAGATATTTCAAAGAAAATTAATTTTAGTTCTTGTGGACTTTTTGACATAATTATATCTTTTGGTCGAATCAAATCCATTATAATGGAATTTTCCCATTTACTTAGTTGCAAAATTTTGTTGTTGCAGAATACTATTTTCACTAAATTGTATTTTATCAAAAAAGCATCTAATTTACTTCATTATGTTACATTGGCTAAAATGGGTAAGATGATTGGCTTACATGCATGAGTTAACATTTACTGGCTGTCTCTTGAGTAAGACTTGATACTTCTTAGGGGTAAGATGTTTTAACCATTTATGAATTCCTCCTTGTAACCTTGTGTTCCTACAAAATGTGTTCTTCACCGATGCACATTATTTTTATGCAGAAGACAGCCAGTCAGAGAGCACTTTCCATAACTTGTATTGGTCCCAAAATGTGTAAATTAAATGGCTACTACGTTGTTTATATGTATGAATTTTACAAATGGAGATCCATGTACTAAATCGTAACTAAGCAAAAAATTTACATCATTCACCATGTAACACTGAGCTATTTTTAAAAGATGGTAATGTCAGTGCCATTCAAGCTACGCTAGTACACCTTTGCCACTACAAGGCCACAACTGTCGCTGCTATCTGGCTGCACACCCGGTCAGGTCGCACAGCTTTGCTCACCGCTGTGCATACATCGTACACTGTAATACAAACCTTTGCAGTACCTGCATCCCATTTATTGCACTAATCGCTTCACTTCCATGTTCCTGAACCAAGCCAATCCTAATTTTCACTAACCCCGCGTGTGTTACACTTTTCAATTTGCACGAATCAGACACTTTATGTAGTGCACAATACATAAAGAGTTTTAAACGTGATGAGTTGAACAAGAAACCAAAACAAAACCTAACATCCTCAATCCAGAAGTCCCCATCCCTTACAATGTAGTATCCATCTATCCCAAAGGCTTCCTCACCGTATCCTCTGAGTAAATAGCCTGTTGTTTGTAGCACCACAGCCTACCACTGCCACACTCATGTGTTACTGTAGTAACCAGACCTACTGAGTTACTTTGACGGTAGTGGTCTGTTATGATTATACCCCCAACACCTTCTGCTTCTGCAACGCTTATAATCTATGCAATCATTATACAAGGGTATTTTGGAAAGTAAAGATACACCGTATGCCAGGGGAACAGAAGAGTTTTGGTGAGCAAGTTGGCAACACTGGTGTTAACCTTGAACCATTACCTTTCTCCTCGTGGTCATTCGGCAGTTGAACATTGCTTGTTGCTTCTGGTTGGAGTAGGTCGCGTGTAAAATAGCTGCACCGATTAAGAATACCGCCAGATGCGAGGTGCACTCTGTCATACGTTCCCTTCATGTAAAATGTCAGTGACCAGTGGATATTCACAAAGAAAGTGTTTCTGTTTATGGGAATATTATGAATCGACAAAATGTTCTGAAATGGTGTCATCATTTCTCAAAGGTAGGATCAATGTTCATAACGAACAAAGAACAGGTCGACCATCTGTGATCACTGATGCCCTTCTTCAGAGAACGGAGGAAGCAGTTTGTGTGAATAGACATCTCAAATTGAAAGTATTGCATCAGATTACGCCGGACTTGTCAGTGACAACTCTTTATTACATTGTGACTGTCAAGTTAGGGTTCAGGAAATTGTGTGAGTGCTGGGTTCCAAGTCCCCTGCCAATGAGGGTTTCCTATTGCTCTGAGCACTCTGCTATGAATGCCGCAACCATTGCAGCATATAACGTGATTGAAGTGAGTTATGTTGTAGTTTTTATTGTATTTGTTGCAAGTTGTCATCACTGACAGTGCTGGTATGTGAAAACCAAGCGATATAAGCTTTCTGATCATGCAGTGAAGGCTTTCACGACGGCTGAAATAGTTGCTGTTGAATCTTCCGGATTGTATGGTCATGGTCGAAGAAATATTTCTGCTCTGAACAAAATGTCAGACCATACAACCCGAAAGATTCAATAGCAATGATATAAGTTTTTTTTTCAAGCTAAAACAAAACTTGGGCAATGTGAGAGTACAGACCGATCAGGCGAATTAGTTCCTTTTGAACTTGAGCACATGTGGTCGTAATTAATTTCTGCTCCTTAAACTTTTTGGACGATACGATTACGACACTGCTATTGTGAGCCATATGTGTTACATTGCACTAACATTTTTATATTATTGGGCACGGCATCAGCTTAAAATTCTGTCACAGACTCATAGTATCTAAAGCAATGCATTTAGGTCAGGAACTGCAGCTTATTGTGTTTGTGAAAGAATGAAAACAAATCCTTCTCACTCACGAGAAGATCGCTCCTCCCTTCATTCAGAGAACTGCAAGTCTGCTACCGCGTATGTGCGGTACGGAATGTCGTGTTCAAAGAACACTTGACACCGAATCCTGCAGTTTACTGGCTGTTCAAGGAAGCTCCCAGCTGCAGCTTCCTGGCTGCTCTACCCACCTTTCGCCGCCACCCATCGTTGACGAACTGTATCAATTACAAACGTCTACGAGTGCAATGCCGTCGAGTCATCAAGGAAAGCAAACGGGCCTCCTGGATTGCTTTTACTAGTTCATTTAACAAACTTACTCCTTCTTCTGTTGTCTGGCCCTGTTGACAGCCTCTATGCCGAATTACCTTTAACCTATCAACGCGACATATTACTGTGTCGGTATGCATGCCGTTTGCTTTCGATGCCTCATCATCCTTCCCATCCATCGTTCATTAACGACTCCCTCGATAGCCAATATGGGCTGTCTGCAATTGCCCTGCTCCCTCCTGGAGTCCGTTTTCGACGCTTGCTTCGGCAGCTCGATTTTACTCTCCCTTCCAAATTTCAAATAGGTGAGAGCCCGGTGCCACCTTGGCTTCAGGCTCAAGTTTGCGTTCACCTCGAACTCGCCTCACTCCCGAAGGAGAGCACTTTGGATGCCTTATACTGCTCGCGGGTTTTTTAACTTTGTGCACGGCTCGAAAATTCAGTTTTCATATATACGGATGGCTCAAAGACCAATGATGGTGTCGGATGTGCGTTTGTCGTCTTGTCGTTGGGGATGACTGTTACCAGTACAGGCTTAATGCCCACTGTTCGAATTTCACAGCGGAGCTTTTTGCCCTCTATCAGGCTGTACTCTTCATCCGTCGACACCGTTCTCCTTCTTATGTTATCTGCTCTAACTCCTTCAGCGCCATCCAGAGTCTGAGCGACCCCTTTTCAGCCCATCCTATTGTGCACTGTATCAACCGTTCCCTTCAGTTATTAGCTTCTGACGGCCCTCGCATTCACCTCCTGTGGGTACTTGGCCACGCAGGCGTGCCTGGTAACGAAGCTGCTGATGCCGCTGCCAAGGCTGCAACTTTCTTACGTCGGACAGCTACGTACTGTGTTCCATCATATGATATTCAAGGGGCTCTTTCGCGGCGCCTTATATCGTCATGGCATAATGTGTGGTCTTCACTTACTAATAATAAGCTCCAGACCATTAAACCGCTCCCGGTGGCTTGGATGACCTCATCACGCTGCTCGCGACAAGAAGATATCATCTTGGCCTGGTTGCGGATTGGACATTGCCGGTTCAGCCACCGCCACTTACTCAGTGGTGACCCTGCACCATTATGTTCCTATGGCCACCCACTGTCGGAGCGCCATGTTTTATTGTCGTGTTCAAATTTTACTCCTGTTTGGCTTGCACTACATCTGCCGGACACATTGGAAGACATTTTAGCTGATGATGTGTGGGCTGTTGCTCAAGTATTGGATTTTATCAATTTGACCAATTTGTCAAGGGAGGTTTAGCTCTTCACTTTGTTGTTTTTTAGCTGTTTATATATAGTCTTATTATCCTTGGGTACCTTAGTAGTTGTGCGCACTAAATCCACCAAAAAAAAAAAAAAAAAAAAAAAAAAAAAAAAAAAAAAAAGAGCTTCCTGGCTGCATGGAAACTTTCCTCCTGCAGCCTGACTGATGTCATCGGTACCACGCATGCGTGGTAGTGCCTCCTTTGCTACTGCAGGAAGCTGTAGCCCTACAGCTCTTTGAATGAAGCTCCTGAGTCGCTTACCAAAAAGTACTGAACTGAAATCATAGCACTGCCAACATATAGAGTGTAATAATGGGTGGTGCTGTATTATTCCAGTATGTATTTCAAAATGAAATAGCCACCACATTTGAACATGAGCATGTGTACAGCAATCTGTAACGAAATAGGGCTGATCATTATGGTGCACTGATCTCATGGTGCACCAGTTTAGTGTGAGAGAGTAGACAGCACTGAGAAACACAGCGTTATGCATAGCAGATTCAACTGACACTGGGAGACCTGATTGGTTTTGGTAGGAGCCAATGAGATGATGCATATTTCTTAATCGGAGATTTGGGCACTATGTGCCCTCACATACTAAAAAAATCTTCTTGTTTAACCTATACCTGACCTCCTTAAGGCTCGCTATAGATCACCTTTTTTTAAAGTGAAAATTAGGTCTAGGTTAAACAAGAAGTTTGTTTTAGTACGTAAGGGTGCGTAGTGCTCGATTTTCCGTTTAAGAAATATTAAGCATCTCATTGGCTCCTACCAACAACCAATCAGATCTCCCAATGCCAGTTGAAACTGCTATGCATAACGCCTTGTCAATCACAATTGCACCGCAGCAGCCATAGCACTGATGTGACAGAACCCAGCATGCTTGGCAGCCAAGTGCCATGTTTTCGTGGCTGTGTAATAAGTTAATTTCAAATGTTTTTAAATCTATGGGACTAAACTACTGCGGTTATCAGTCGCTTGGATTACAAACCACTTAAACTAACTTAAGGACAACACATACACAGCCATGTCTGAGGAAGGACTCGAACCTCCGACGGGGACTAACCGCGCGTTCCTCAGCAAGGCGGCTTTGAGCAGCTCGGCCATTCCAATGTAGCTGCAGTGAGTTACTTTTGTTATGTAAAACTCTGCACTTTAAGTGAGTCAATTGTTTATATTTTGTTTTGTTAGTGACACAAATGACAGTATACGCTGAGATACTTGTTGAGTGTATTTTTCAAATAAACTTTTTTTCCAAGGAAGTAGTTCTGTATGTGATTTACTTACATTTCTGATCACGTTTCACCAGTTTCAGAAGAAAAAAGTATATGGTTTCCGTATAAGTACCGCGTACGAAACATTCTGGCTTATTATTAAGTTATCATAAATTCATACAACTGCAGACATGCTGCAGAATATATACATTGATAGTGACCAGGCCAAATATTTCACGAAATAAGCATCAAACAAAAAAAGCTACAAAGTACAAAACTTTTCTAGCTTTAATGGGGAAAACAGATGGAGCTATGGTTGGTCCGCTAGATTGCACTGCCATTGTTCAAACGGATATAAACTGCATTTTTTAAAATATGTACCTCTATTTTTTATTATATATTCAGCTAGGACATAAATAAATATGAATTTTTTATTTGGAACACTTTTTTTGTTTTGTGACAGATGGTGCTGTAATAATCACAAACTTATAAGTCTGTGGTATCGTGTAACATTTCGCCAGTGCGGACGGTATTTGCTTCTTGTTACATTACTTGTCTTAAAATTGGTCATTAACCAATTGCAGAAAATGTTGATATGGTATTTATGTATGGATATTGTGATCAAATTCCTAACGGGTTTGTGCTATGTATGTTGATCGTTATCCTGGAAGACATCATCCAAGTGTCCAGACCTTTCGTCAAATAGTTACATTATTTAAAGAGACAGGAAGAATTCAGCCACAAGTGAAACGTCAACCACGACCTGCAACGAATGATGATGCCAAAGTGTTTTAGATGCACTTGCGGCTAATCTGCACATCAATAGCAGACAAATTGAGTGAGAATTGGGAATCTCAAAAATGTCGGTGTTGAGAATTCTACATCAACGTTAATTTCACCTGTACCATATTTCTATGCACCAGGATTTACATGATGAAGACTTTGAATGTTGTGTTTAGTTTTGCCACTGAGCACAACATAAATTACGGGATGATAAGAGATTTTATTTTTCACACGTTCTGTTTAGTGAAAAGTGTCATTCACAATCAGAGCTAACGTAAACTGACATAATATGCACTACTGGGCAACGGAAAATCCACAATGGCTACAACAAGTGGAACATCAGCGACCTTGGCGGGTTAATTTTTGGTGCTGCATTATGGAAGGAAGGATAATTGGCCCCTATTTTATCGATGACAATATAAATAATGCAATGTACACTGATTTCTTACGTAATGTTCTACCAATTTTACTACAAGATGTTTCACTGCATGACAGAATGGCAATGTAGTTTCAACATGATGGATGTCTGGCACATGGTTCGCTTGCAGTTGAAGCGGTATTAAATTGAATATTTAATGACAGGTGCCTTGGTCGTAAAAGCACCATACTGTGGCCCGCATGTTCACGGGATCTTACATCCCCGGATTTCTTTCTGTGGGGAAAATTGGAAGATATTTGTTATCGTGATTCACCGAAATGCCTGAAAACATGTGTCACCGCATTGTCAATGCATGTGAGAACATTATTAAAGGCAAACTACTCGCTGTTGAGAGGAATTTCGTTCCGCGTATTGCCAAGTGCATTGAACTCATGAGGTAATTACAGGTAATCACGCAGTAACAGTGTGTGTTCTCATAATGTATGATAATTTCACAAAAGTACATGTATCACATTGGAACATCCAAAATAAAGTTCAAACGTACTTATGTTCTGTGTTTTAATTTAAAAAACCTAGCTGTTACCCACTAATAATCTAAAATTGTGAGCAATGCATTTGTGGATATTACAGTGCCATCTATCACAAAGGGACAAAATTGTTCCAAATAAAACGTTCATATTTATGTACGTACTAGACGACTATGTAATAAAAATGGGGATACCTATTTAAGAAAAATGGTAGCACCATCTATCAAGCCAACCATGGCACCATCTGTTTCCCCCTTCAAGCTAGAAAAGTTTTGCTCTTTGTAGTTTTTTGGTTTGATGCTTATTTTGTGAGATATTTGGCTGGGTCACTATCAATGGACCACCATATATGAAACTTTCCTACTGGGGTAAACAAATATAAAAAAAAGAAAACGGATGACTTACCTAAAGGACCGGCTCGTCGATAGGCACAAACAAAATCACACACAAACACACATACTAGCTTTCGCAACCCTTGGTCGCTTCTTCAGGATAAGAGGAAAAAAGGGGAGGAGAAAGGAGAGGATATGGGTTTTAAAAAAGTGGAAAAGGAGTCCTTCCAATCCCAGGAGTGGAAGGACTTACCTTAGGGGAAAAAAGGAAGGCAAACAAATACACACACCCATCCAAACGCAAACACACCTAGACAGACATTTGTAAAAAGCAAAGAAGTTGGACAGAGATACCACTGGAGGCAGAGGCTCTGTCCACAGAACAGAGGCAAAGATGCTAAAGATGGTTGGCGGGAATTTGAATTAGCGGAGGTTGAGACCAGGTGGACAACGGGAGGAGAGAATAAGCTGAAGGGCAAGTTCCCATCTCTGGAGTTCTGAAAGGTTGGTGTCGGCAGGAAGTATCCAGATAACCCGAATGGTGTAACACTGCGCCAAGATGTGCTGGCCGTGCACCAAGGCATGTTTAGCCACAGGGTGATCCTCATTACCAACAAACACTGTCTGCCTGTGACCGTTCATGCGAATGGACAGTTTGTTGCTGTTTTCCGAACAGCCCCCAAAAACATATTATGTGCATTGAGCTGCCACCTACTGCCAGGTACTCCACATCAGCGACCTTAGTAGTCATTAGACATTGTGAGAAAGCAGAATGGGGTGATCTACGGAACTCACATACTTCAAACATGGTCAGATGATTGGGTATAACTTGTGTTGATAGGTGAGATTTCCACACTACTAAACATCCAATAGTTCCTCTGTTTCTGATATGATAGTGAAGACGAAACATGAAGGGATACGTACAGCACGAAACGATACCAGCCGACCTCGATTGTTGACTGACAGAGACTGCCGACACTTGAAGTAGGTCATACAGTGTAATAGGCAGGAATGTATCCAATCACACAGGAATTGGAAACTGCATCAGAATCTACTCCAAGTACTATGACAGGAGGGAGAATACTTGGATTTCATGATTGAGCGGTTGCCCATAAGCCACTTATCATGCAGGTCAATGCCAAAGACGCCTGGTGTAAGTAGCATAAACAAGGGATGATTGAACAGTGGAAAAAAGGAGTGACCAATCACGGTACACAATGTAGTGACCGCTGCCAGGGTGTGGGAACGGTGAATGTCCAGTGAACGCCATCTGCCAACGTGTGTAGTGACAACAGTAAAATTTGGAGGCGGTGGTGTTATGTTGTAATCGTGCTTTTCATAGTGGGGGCTTGCACTTGTTATTTCACATGGCACTATCACTGCACAGGCTTACATTGACATTTTAAGCACCTCCTTGCTTCCCACTATTGAAGAGCAATTCAGAGACGGTGATTACATCTTTCAATATGATCAAGCACCTTTTCATAATGCATGGCCTGCAATGGACTGACCTGACTTGACTCCAGTAGAAAACCTCTGGAATGTTTGCCATTTTCCAAGAAACCTTCCAGCACCTGTCCCATATCCGTATCATGAGTGGTGAAGTAGTCTTTGGTTGCCTCGCAATGTGGGACACTTCAATTTATAGTCATTTTAAGCGGCTTCAATTCCCAGTCAAAGTTTCACTTGCTATATAACAATTAGGACAGACAAGGGGTTGGGGAAAGCAAGTATAGTGGGACAGGAGGAAATGGCAGAGAGAGAGAGAGAGAGAGAGACATGGAACAGGGGAAGGAGTTGATAGAAAAAGTGTGGGAGGGAGGGGGCTTGGGGAAGGTAAGGACAATTGAGAGTTAGAGGAGAAGATGAACATCGAGAGAAGGGGGTGGGATCTGTGCCGGCACTGGGACTTGAACCCGGGACTTTGTGCTTACGAGGCAGTTCTGCTAACCCTTGCACCACCAAGGCACTCGTGCTTCACAAACTACTCAAGCATGTATGCTGACCAACCCAAATTCTCATATCTCCTTGAAATTTGACGTTTGTACCTTGGTTAAATTTGACTTACAGTGTTGGCGGTCTAGCATGCTGATGTTGGAAATGTATGAAAATGGCGGGAGTAGTGTATCGTCATTAGGCAATCACATAATGTAGTATCTAATGACATTAGATTTTTTATATAAAAAAAGTGGAATATATGAACACATTTTGTTGTTTGTTTGTTTTGTCACATTATGGCATGACAGATAATACTGATGATGAAATGTTCTCTTTAGGGTGATAATTAAGTCAGTTACCGGACAAGAGTGCATACAAGAAACTGTCAAATATAGAGCAGGAACAGCTTCCATGTCAACACAAAGAATTATTTTCCTAATACGTAAAGTTTTACTTATGTCATAGATTGAAGGGCATAATCCTTTCTGCTGACCATGAAGTACATAATCAATGCTGTTCCTGCTCTATAGTTTATAGGTTCTTGTATTTACTCTTGTCCAGTCAGTGAATTAATTATCATCGTAAAGGGAACATCTAGTTATCAAAACTAATTAATTACACTGCTACTTCACAATGTAAAATGTTGCGATTCATCATAACATGTGAACGAAGGGACACATTGAACATTCTTTTACATATACTTGCACCTTTTCGAGCCAATATGTTAATTCCAATGCAAATGTTTTGTCATGAAATGTTCACTTCACAAGGACAATTAATTTAGTGATCAGACAAGGTTACATTCAAGAACGTGTCAACTATAGAACAGTGACAGCATTAATTATGTTACACAGTTGTAACACTACAACTCTCATAACTACTGTCTGGTTTTTGTACAAATTGTAAATAACCTTCCGTTTCCTATATTTTACTCCTGCTGATTTCAGAATTTGAAAGAGTGTATTCCAATCAACACTGTAAAAGCTCTCTCCAAATCTACAAAAGCTAGAAATGTAGGTTTGTCTTTCCTTAATCTATCTTCCAAGATAAGCTGTAAAGTGACGATTGCCTCCCGTGTTCCTACATTTCTCCTGAATCCGAATTGGTTTTTCCCAAGGTCGGCTTCTACCAGCTTTTCCATCCTTCTGTAAATAATTCATGTTAAAATTTTGCAACCATGGCCATATCTTGAACATGAAACAGTAGTTATACCACTTTTCTATGCTCACTCTGATTTTCCTCCAACTGAATGGAGGAAAGGGTGTAAAATACCGTACTTGGGACATCTACCACAGAGAGCAGCAAAACACTGAAATTCTACAATTATGAGTTTTCCTACTTAGTGGTAAACACCACACTCCAGTGTAGCATGAAGTTATTATCCAATAGTGCGGTGTATAAAATGACTTGTTCTGTTTGTGATGGGTTTTACATTGGTCAATCAAGGGGGGAGAGAGAGAGAGAGAGAGAGAGAGAGAGAGAGAGAGAGAGAGAGAGAGAGAGAGAGAGAGAGATAGCAACTAGGTTGGATGAGCAGGAATGCAGCTGGAGATAGCAGAATCACAACTTCATGTTTGCTGGATATGTACAGAGTGAAGGTAACTACCACCCACAGTCAACTGTCCTTCATTTAGCAAACAAAGGCCAAAAACTCAGCCTATTGAAAGCAATTGAAATCAATACACACCCAGCTTACAGTCCTGATTTAATACTAAATAATCAAACATAACAACTTCGTTTAATCCATTACCTCCCACACTGTTTGTTCCTACTATATTAACAAGCCATTACAGGCACTGCAGTCGGAGTTTGCAGATTACCTTTAAATTCTGCGTTACAAGTTGGTATTATTAATTTCACTAACAAAAATTCGAACTGCAGTCAGGCAACTAATTTCGTGAGCCCAATAGTTATTTTAACAATCATAAAATGAAACTTTTTGAACTTTCTGTCCACCAGTACTGCCTAAAGTAGCTCCTTTTTAAGAGCTACCAGCATTGTAAAAGCCTGTTATTTCTTTCATTCAATCCTATATTGTCTTGAAAAAACAGTCTGTTAAGCAAGAGTAACTGTCTTTGAACACAAGTAGTAGGGCTACTTGTATTCCTGAAAAATATAAATGGGAAGACAGTACTCGATCTTTTTATTCCTTTCTTAAATTGATTTATGCATTTAAACACTGAGCAGCTCTTAACCATAGTGTTTCATATATACTGCAATAGTCAAACAATACAGATGTGACTATCAATTGTGTACGTATCCCACAGTAGCTATTTAATACACGATTTACCTGCTAAAGACACTCATATTTATCTGACACTTGCCACTACCAAGGCGGCCGGGTGAAGGTTCAAATTATCCCACAACAACAGCGCTGTTAGGGAGTCTGATTATTTTTACAAGGTCTTTGAAGTTATCAGATAAATTCAGTGAACAGTATGACGAACTTAGTAAAACTATTTCTGATAATTTTAATGACTTGCCCAATGAATTAAGCAAAAATATTAAAGAACAGAAAATTAAATAGAATCTTCAAATGTTAAGTTAGATAAGCATATCAATGACTGTCAGGAAAATTATACTACAATTATATAGGACATTTATACATTGAGAGTATTAATTGTTCCTAGAGAGAAAGTAAAAGAATTGTCCAATCAAATTGCACAAAATAAATTTGAAAAGGAAAGGGAAATTCTAAGAGAGCAAATATCACAGAATTTAAAGGGAACACAAGAGTTTGTAGAATAATTTAAAGGGGAAGTTAATTAAAAATTTTAATTGGTAGACCAAAATATACAGTCAACATAGAATAGATTTGAGGTTTTAAAAGGGCACACTCTCTCTGAAATGTCACAAATTAATAAAAGATTTATGATAGCTGAGGAGAAACTTGATACATTAGAAAAGTGTCAAAATATTACAGGTGTAAATTGATCCTTGGGGTGATACAGTTGATTGGGAACATAAGGTTGCAGTTCTTATTAACAAAAAATTTCATGAGATCAATAGTAATGGTTTACAAGGGTTAGAAGATAAAACATCCAATTTGTAATTTGCAAGCCATCAATTTGATAAACTTTGGGTTGAATTTTTGAAATTTTTGCTGCTCCTGACAAATCTTTGACAGTAACAACAAACTTACTCTCCAAGAGAGAGAACACTAGCATGTCAAATAAAATGCGTGTGAAATTACGGTTCTGATTAAAATATCTTGATATAATGTTTCATTACAAATTTAATGTGTTTGGTACAGTGGGATATGTGTGTATACAATTAAAGATGAACTATATTGGGAAGCCGTCAAAAAATAATTTGTGATGCTCTGTATAGAGAATATATAAAACCTTGCAGAAATAACAGGTGAAAGGGTTGTAGTTACTGCAATTAAAATATAAGTTAGAATGGAAATTGTACTAACAACCACAAATCTTACAATTTAGGAGCCCAGAACGCTACCCCTGTACTACACCGACTGTACGAGTATCAGCACAGTTTTGAATGATTTACCTAATGATTTCTTTTGGTAAGACTCTCTTCATACTTAATCAGTTGTTGATGGTTTGTACTCACAAAAGATAAACTCATTGCTGACGTAGTCAAAAGTATCTGTACTCGTCGTCGTATTTTCGAATAATTTGGCTGGAAAGCTTCGTAGTCTCTTTTCATATTTGAAGTTATTAATCAAATAGTCCACAAAGATTCCTCCCTTTGTAAATATAATGCACATCACTCTTTTACCCCTTATTTTCTAAAGTAATTAAAACGTTATTGCCTTACTCTGGTGCAATCATTATTCTACGGTTTATGGGTGCCAGATTTTAGATACTGCTGATCAGTTCTAGCAGCCATCTTGTAGCGACCACTTAGGACACCCGGCCTGTCGTCTAATTTCATTGCTGTGTCGCGTCGCTGAATGTCAAGTGCTGTCACTCACTTAGGACATGGCCTTAGTGCACATGGCTATTCTGCCACAGTAGTTGCCATGTCCTGCACAGAACTCTCGTGCTATCTCACGTTTCATTCAACTCACTCAAACTCACAAACTACTCACAGTATAAATATAGAACAAGTATCAATGTATTCTGCAAAATATTGTATTCTTTCAATAAAATTATAAAAATAATAATATTATTATTATTCAAATTTTTTCACCTGCAAAAATATTTAGAATTCTGTTATACCATTTTTAATGTAGCTGTAATTAACAAATTTTAATTCTCAAAACTATTAAGGACTTGCAATAAAAATATTACTCCTCTTTCTTCTTTCACAATAGGGCCAAATCAGATAAAAAAGGTATAGTGACAAAAAAGCAATGTAACATAATTTTATGTTTTATATCAATTGGTGAGTGGTGTCATGTCCAGTGCCAGCTGCCGCCAGTGTCACATCGTAAACTGCACTAAGTAACACAATTTAATTTGTGAGAAATTTGACAGTCAAGTTCTTCAGTTTCGTTAGTACTTCTGTTTTAAGAGGTTTATCCGCGCTTACTTTGCAGATTGCATTTGTGCTACTGTTTTACTCGTTTATTCTCGTGTATTTGATAGGTAGTGTTGGGTGCGATAGCTACAGAGTCAGCAGTAACAGCCGAGTTACAGCTAAGTACAAGCAAACTATTGTGACTTATTTGTGGGCTGAGCAGTGTAAATTTTTATAAACTCACGCTAGTAACAAGTTGATACTTAACTCTCTACAGGCAATTGTTTATTTGTTAAGATGGATAAGATCTGTGACTGCTGCATACAGATGCAGGAGGAGCTGGCCACTGTTCGCGAGCTGCTAAGTGTGCTGATGGCCACAGTCAGCTGTCTTCAGGCTGCTGCCTTGGAGTGTTGCGGCAGTGGGGGACGGTCTGGTGCGTGGTACACCACAAGTGTTACATGCTTCACCCTCGATCCCCGCTGTCAGGACATCTTTGCGTGTACTGAATGAGGTTGAGCCACCCTCTCCTCAAGCGGTGTGGCAGTTTCGACGGTGTTGGCGTCACTCGGGGCGAAATGTCAATGTGGAGGCTGGCCGTGCGGCATCGCCCTTTCTGTCTGTGAGTGGACATGTGGCCACTCCTTCAGCAGGGTCCGAGCAGGCACACGAGGGGGGGGGGGGGGTTATTAGTGATTGGGTGCTGCAATGTTAGTAGCGGAAAGGTCAGGGAAGAAGGCCAGTGTGTACTCTGCTTGCTTGCCCGGGGGTCTCATCAGAGATGTGGAAGAGGCCCTTCCGGTGGTGATAGAGAGCACTGGGTGCACCCAACTGCAAATTGTTGCTCGTATCAGCACCAATGTCTCCTGCCGTCTGGGTTCAGAGATCATCATCAGTTCATACAAGTAGTTGGTGGAGTTGAAGGCTGAAAGCCTTGCTCATGGGGTGGAATCTGAGCTAACTATTTGTAGTGTCATTCCCAGTATTGATTGCAGCCCTCTGGTTTGGAGCCAAGTGGAAGGCTTAAACCCGAGGCTCAGATGATTCTGCGGAGATCTGGGGTACAAATTTCTCGCCCTCCGCTAACAGGTGGAGAAATATATGGTTCCCCTGAATAGGTCAGGCATGCACTACACGTAGGAAATGGCTACAAGGTTAGCGGAGTACGTGTGGAGTGCACATGGGTTTTTTTTAGGTTAGAGAATTCCCTCCTTGGCCTGACAAGTCGACTCCTGAACCGAGACAAGGTAGCATTAAGCAGAACACAACAGGTAATGAAAAAACCAATGCAGTATTAGTTAACTGCAGAAGCGTCTATAGAAAGGTGGTCCCAAAACTACTCTCATTAATGCCCACATAGTACTAGGGATGGAAAGTTGGCTGAAACCAGATGTAAACAGTAATGAGATTCTAAACTCAGATCAGAATGTATACGGCAGAGAGAGGCTGGACAGTGATGAGGGAGGCGCATATAAAGTGATAAAAAGTGCACTAGTATCAAAGGAAATTGACGGAGATCCGATATGTGAAATAGTTTGAGTGAAGGTCACGGTTAAAGCAGGCTCAAACATGGAAAATGGATGTTTCTGTAGGCCTCCTGGCTCAGCAACTGTTGTGGCAGAACACCTGAAGGAAAATATTTTGAATAGATTTCCCAATCATGTTATAATTCTGGGAGGAGATTTTCATTTACCGGATATAGACTGGGAGCCTCACACGTTTATGACGAGTGGCAGGGACAAAGAATCCAATGAAATTGTTATCAGAAAACTACCTTGAGCAGTTAAACAGAGAACAGACTCGTGGCAGCAATATATTAGACCTTCTGGTGACAGACCCGAACTATTCAAAACAGTTAATGCAGAACAGGGAACCATCGATCATAAAGCGGTTACAGCATCAATAATTTCAGCCCTAAATAAAATTATTAAAAATTGTAGGAAGATTTTTCTGTTCAGAAAACGATATAGGCCTATATTGAAGGTTTTTTGGTCATTGCTTTAGTATCACTGTAAACATTCTTCAAAGTTTGTGCAACAGTAGTACATTAACAAGCGTATGTTTGATATATATATTAGGTGCGTGCATTCTAGAGGCAAACATTCTTGAAAATTAGGCCTACCCGCAAACTTTGTTGTGCCAGTTCTAGCGGCACAAATAACGTTGATAGTTGGCGTGGTGCAGTGTACATAGCGCAGCGAGATAAAATGTGAGAAGCGTTTCACAGGCTAACTTCTGTGTATATTCGATAGGTATTGTGAATTATCACGGCTGACAGTATTTGTAATTTAATAGTAATTTTAAGTGTCCCGCAAATCAGTGAGAGGTAGGGGCCAAATTCGGTTCAAAGTGAGGCTTACAATTTCTTAAAACTTCCCCCGTCCCCGTCTCTCATTTCTGTGGTGCGGCTTACATTCAGGGTCAGCTTACATTCGGATAAATATGGTAACCTGTTAGTACTGACGACCTCTTGATGAAATTTGAGAAAGCCAAGTTTATTTCAGTCGATCTGACTTCAGACTATTACCATGTTCTTATTCACGAAGATTTAAAAAAAATATACTGGTTTTCCCTTGAAAGATAAGGCTTGCCAATATAAAGTATTACTGTTTGCTCTGAATATCTTTGTGTCAGTATTCATCAGAGCTTTAGATGCTGCCTTAGGTAGAGAATCACTACAGCAATTAATTATTTATATAGATGATATTTTGTTAATATCAAAAACATGGGAATATTGCTGTTTTTTTTTTTTTTTTTTTTTTTTTTTTTAATTAGAAAAGACAGTATCAAAATGTATAGAAAAGGGAATTACACTTAAATTAAGCAAATTATTTTTTTTGGCGAGAAGAAGTCAAATTCTTAGAGCATTTTGTTGACATTAGAGGCGTAAGACCTGATTCAGAGCGAATAGAGGCTATTGAGAAGTCTCCAGAGCCACAAACTGTTAAACAGTTTAAATCATTTTTGGGCTTAGTGGGGTTCTATGGCCAATATTTACTAGGGCAAACATTAAACAATTCTGTATTATTAGAGTTATTAAAAAAGAACACCATTTGTAAGTGGAATGAGAAAACTTCCAAAGCTTTTCAAAGTATAACACAGGCTTCGGTAAATTCAACCATTCTTAAACTACCTGCAAGGCATATACTTTTTAAACTAACAACTGACACTTTATCATATGGTACTGCAACAGAGTTATTCCACGGAAATTGGGATGCTAGTGATGGGGAACATAATATAACAGATGCTTATAGTCACAAAAGAAATTACACCACCACAGAAAAAGTTGTTGGCTGTTATATGGAGCATAGGAAAGTTTCAGAATTTGATATGGGGGTCAAAAATTATTATCTATACAGATCAAGCATTATCCTTTTTGTTGGAGAATCGATTACTTAATAGTAGGCTTATGCGTTAGGTATTGTTTCTACAAAATTCTGATACAGAGATTGAAAACAAAGCATTCGTCTAATATAGTACCAGATGCTCTTTCTCGATTACCTGTAGGAATGGGAAAAAAAGTATTATTTTCGGAATAAATTTTTTGAAGTTAAGCTATACCAATGATAGGGTACGAAAACTAGCAAACAAAATAAGTTTCTTAATAAGGAACAATGAGTATTTTAAGGAAAATTTTGAGAGTTGTGCAAAAGGAAATGAAACTCATTTTAAAAGTTATGATCAAGCTCTTCTCTGGTGTAAAAATGCTGACACTGATTGTTGAAAATTATGTATACCTAAACAAGCACAGGAGGAATTGTATGGTTCATGCATGAGGGATACGACCACTACGGAATTAGGAAATGTATAAATCATATGATGAGATTGTATTTCTTTAAAAATCTTAGCTGGACAGTTATAAAAAAACTTGAGGACTTGTGTTGTATGTCAGAAGAAAAAGAATTATGATAGACAACTTCCTTTTCTATTATATCTTATTATACCTACAGGATTACTGAATCTATCAGCTTTTGATTTATTTGGACCACTTCCAGTGAGTAGAGGTGAAGTAGAATATATTTTGGTGATTTTGGAATGTTGGCCCAAATATGTTAGATTATATCCTATTAAAAAGGCCAATAAACAGCACTGTAATTAATTGTTTCAATAATTACTTCAAGGATGTTGGAATACCTAAATGTAGCCTATCATACAATGGCCCACAGTTTAAGAGTACAGAGTTTAAAGAATTTTTATCTTGGAATAACATCAAGCATGTAGCAATCTCTAAATATAATCCCCAATCTAATCCTATTGAAAGGGTGATGCGAGAATTAGGAAGACTGTGTAAGACTTATTGTTCAGCTAAACATACATCTTGGGCTTCATTAATACCAGAATTTCAAATATTACTTGATGAGTTAATGCATCTGTCCACTGGTTTAACACCTGTGGAGATACTTAATAGGAAATTTGTTGGTGAACCCTTATTGAAATACTTTGCATGGCCAACTAGCAAAAGAAATTCAGATTTGATTTAAGATCAAGTGAAAGATAATCTTATGCAGGCAACTAACAATAGACTAAAAGACCAATGAGAAAGCAAAAATACCGAAGTATGAAATAGGTGATCTGGTACTATTAAAATAAGGTCAAGTTTAAAGTGGTGATACGTTTTCTATTAAAAATTTCCAATTAAGGTCAAGTTTAACGTCACAAACTAGTAAGTTCTTTCACAAGTGGTGTGGTCCATATATTATTTCACATATTCCCCATGTTAAAGCTATCTACATCTATACTCCACAAGCCACCCGATGGTGTGTGGCGGAGGGTACCTTGAGAACCACTATCGGTTCTTCCTCCTATTCCAGTCATGTATTGTTCCCGGAAAGAAAGACTGTTGGTATGCCTCTGTGTGGGCTCTAATCTCTCTGATTTTAATTTCATGATCTCTTCGCGAGATATATGAAGGAGTAAGCAATATACTGCTAGACTCCTCAGTAAAGGTATGTTTTCGAAACTTTGACAAAAGCCCATACCAAGCGACAAGAGTGTCTCTCCTGCAGACTTCCACTGGAATTTATCGATCATCTCCGTAACACTTTCTTGATTACCAAATGATCCTGTAACGAAGCACGCTGCTCTCTGTTGGATCTTTTCTACTTCCTCTATCAACCCCACCTGTTATGGATCCGACACCACAAGCTGTGGGTGAACAAGTGTACTGTAACCTACTTCCTTTGTTTTTGGACTGCATTTCCTTAGGATTCTTCCAATGAATCTAAGTCTGGCATCTGCTTTACCGATGATTGATTTTATATGGTCATTCCATTTTAAATCCCTCCTAATGACTACTCCCAGATAATTTATGAAATTAACTGCTTCCAGTTGCTGACCTGCTATAGTGTAGCTAAATGATAAAGGATCTTTCTTTCTGTGTATTCACAACACATTACACTTGTGTACATTGAGCTTTAATTGCCATTCCCTGCACCATGTGTCAATTCGATGCAGATCCTCCTGCATCTCAATACAATTTTCCATTGTTACAACCTCTCTATATACTACCGCATCATCCGTAAAAAGCTTCAGTGAACTTCCGATGTTATCCGCAAGGTCATTTATATATATTGTGAACATCAAAAGACCCACGACACTCCCCTGTGGCACACCTGACATCACTCTTACTTTGGAAGACTTCTTTCCATTGAGAACGACATGCTGCATTCTGTTATCTAAAAACTCCTCAATCCAATCACACAATTGGAGAACACTGATTTAGGTATTGACAAAGGATTATATAATGTGAATGCCATAAAGCCTTATAAAAACCCTTAACGGATCGACGCTTAAGTTGATTTGACAGAGTGAGGACCATCAGGCCTCAGTCGTAAGTCCAGATATTTCCTCTCTCTCTCTCTCTCTCTCTCTCTCTCTCTCTCTCTCTCTCTCTCTCTGAGTTGTAATATCACTCTTAACTATCCTTTATTCTGTGAATAATCTTCTTATACTATCTTTCAACCTGAATATGACACTACACAGAAATATGACAAAGATGCACTAGTATTTGCTGCTTTCATGGAAAATATAGACACGAGTTGGACTACCTTCCATATGTGACAGTGATATTATGAGTGTGACATTATATACGTGTTATACATGTCATACATTATTTAACATAATTTTCCTTTATCCTCTAATCATAAGAAGTTTCATTACATTATCTCATATTATATAATTCATCTGTCTACATACAGAATCACGTAGACATGTTCGCTGTTTACACTGAGTACATACCATTATTGTTTCTACAAGAAAGAGACATACTTAAATATAAGTCATCCACCTAGACATTAAAATTTTTACAAAGGTTTTATACCTTTTATACCACAGTAATGAATGCAAAGTGGGGTGGGTTCGTTTCTGTTTTGTATTTGGGGGGGGGGGGGGGGGGGTATTCAGTTAAAGCCCGGTATGCTGGACTGAGGGTAGGTATATAATAATACACATACAGAGTTACACACATGCACACTGCAAAACGAGTGGCTTTATTCACTATCCATGATATTACAATAGTGAAAGTTGGAGCTTTTCTTCGGGGGATCCTGGACGTGAAGCTATGGCAATCCGTTCTGTGGGGCGGCTCATATCTAGCCTGCCATCTTTTGCCCTGCGGTGTCTTGGTGAAGTACAGAAGGGACCAAGCGTTTTCTGGGGTGAGGGTGTTTCCAGTCTTTGGGGTCTCTCTATCTTTTTTCTCTGCTCCAACTTCCTGATTTCCTATTTTTCATTTCTGTCTTCTCTTCACGAGATTTTCTTCCCTCTTTACACAAAGCATGTTCATCTCAGTGGAGATATTTCCCCCTTTCTGTGTCAGACATTTTTTTTTCTGTCTCCATTTAGTCTGACTAAAACCTCAGTGATTACCCTGAGGGTATGCCTAAGGAATAACATGCTAACTTTTACAAGATTACAAACATACACATACACCCATTCACACAAACATGTTA
This sequence comes from Locusta migratoria, assembly GCA_026315105.1. Classification (NCBI taxonomy): domain Eukaryota; kingdom Metazoa; phylum Arthropoda; class Insecta; order Orthoptera; family Acrididae; genus Locusta; species Locusta migratoria. Next base: position 317,304,300 of record CM048747.1, on the reverse strand, counting down.
TAGACAAACTTATAAAATAACATCACATAAAATTACACCCACATGCATGAGATTTAGGTATTAGTCATAGGGATATAGTGCACAGGAAACATTTAATTTCAGGAAATAACAATATGCATATTCTTGTTTGGATGAGAACTGAACTGTCGGGTTTCCTTACTCACTGTACACTCGTTTCAGGTGTGGGGAAGAAGTGATAAGGAGAATTATGACTGCACATTCATAAAGTAAAAAGGTAAAATAGAGAAATAAGTTTGGGCGTAAATGGGAGAGTGAAATAGGAAGAAAGTATTTGTTCTCAGTTAATGAAGAGGTGAAGAGAATGGTTGTTGTGTGTTATTAGTAGGGTAAGCAGACCCAAGAAAGAGGCTGCAATCCTATGTCGGGGACCTAAAAGAGATGACCTGACATCCAGTACAGTCAAGGAAAGGCTTGATGTCACCTAGGGACTAGACAGGTTAGGCTTGCTACTCCAAATGTATATACCCAAAGCACAGGCTCGCTGATAGAAACAAAAAACACAAATAAAAACACACAAACATTCAAGCTTTCGCCACCGCTGGCAGCTTCTGCAGGAAAAAGAGGAAGGAAGGAGAGGAGAAAGGAAAGGATACAGGTTTTAAGGAAGTGGAAAAAAAGGAGTCATTCCAATCCCAGGAGTGGAAGCACTTACCTTAGGGGAAAACAAAAGGAAGGTAAACAAATACACACACACTCACACAAATCCACACACAAACACACCTAGGCAGACATTTGCAGAAAGCAAAGAAGTTGGACAGAGATACCACTAAAGGCAGAGGCTCTGTCCACAGAACTGAGGCAAAGATGTTAAAGATGGTGGGCGGGAATTTGAATTTAGCAGAGGTTGAGACCAAGTGGGCAACGGGAATAGAGAATAAGCTGAAGGGCAAGTTCCCATCTCCGGAGTTCAGAAAGATTGGTGTTGGTGGGAAGTATCCAGATAACCCGGACGGTGTAACACTGCCAAGATGTGCTGGCCATGCATCAAGGCGTGTTTAGCCACAGGGTGATCCTCATTACCAACAAACACTATCTGCCTGTGACAGTTCATGCGAATGGATAGTTTGTTGCTGGTCATTCCCACATAGAACGCTTCACAGTGCAGGCATGTGAAGCGTGAGGCAGCAATAGGCTACCTATCTATCTATTTAGTTGAAACCTTATGTTCCCAATTAAAGAGGTTACCCAGGAGGAATTTGAACATCTCTAGAAAAAGATTTTTACAGTGCATATTCCTTATCCTGAACGAGGCATCAGTGAGATTTCAGATATTTAATTTTTTAATAAATAAAGAAATAAAAAAATAGAAAACAGATGACTTACCCAAAGGACAGACTGGTCGACAAACACAAATAAAATCACACACATATGTGTGTGTGTGTGTGGTGTGTGTGTGTGTGTGTGTGTGTGTGATTTTATTTGTGTTTGTCGACCAGTCTGTACTTTGGGTAAGTCATCCATTTTTTTATTTTTTATATTTGTTTATCCCACCAGGGAAGTTTCCTTCTATAATTTTTGTTTCATAAATAAATAAAAATTTAGATTTGAGCCTAAATTTGAAATGATGGTACTCATCTGTTGGAGAATAAATTTCCTGATAGAACTGAATAATACATTGAACAACAAATAAATTGAAACTACTTACCTTATTTGGTATGTATAACAGATTGTATTTCTCATGTAAATAATGTACTGGGAGGTTTCACAGTAAGCAATTTGATATTGTGGGTCTGAGTGGGAGGCGATCTGTAGTGTAACATTGTACTGGTTCCTAACTTGACCCAAGATATTGAAATAGTTTATTCTATAAGGGTGGCACTATGTGAGCAAATAATGCCAGACGGAATTTATTACCGCAGGTTTTGGTGTGTGAATTTGGACTCACTTGTGTGGAGTAAACAGACTGTAAAGTGCCATGGAAGAAAGAAGATTTATAAACTCTGTGACTAATTTTCATTTGTTTTGTATTCGTGTCACAGTCCAGCACATTGCCCACTATGTTATGGCTATAAATCAAAACAGGAGTTCTTTAATCTCATACTATTGATGGCCGTTGTTAACTGATGTTAACATGGCATTTGTAGACATTAGATTATCATTTATTGTAAGAAGAATGATGTATTTTTGTTAATTCCTCAGTGTGCCGTTGCTTTGAAATGACAACATGTAAGTTAAAATAAGAAAATCATCAAATACGCAAGGAACGTCACGGTGACATCTCCAAACGGCTGGTTTTTGTAAATTCAATGGAAGGTGTCAAATCTCCGTTATTTTTGCAAATATGACTCAAACGATACGAGATATGAAAAAAACATAGGAGAGATAAGTTATAGAGAATTTTCTTCTCTACCAATTAGGTTATTCAATTTTTGTGTCAGATGAGCAGTTCGTTTGCAATTACAATTATATTACAAACGGCTTTTTTTGGTTTTACTACCGTATTTTTTGTCCAAAAAATTTGAAAAAGAGAGGTTCAGGTATCTGGCGGCCTACAATCATGTCTGTAAAATTTGGTGCAGATCGGTTGAATTGTTCATCTTAAAAACAGGGAACATGTTACGGACAGACAAACGGACGGACAGACATACATCCCAAAATCGACGTTATTTTTGCAAATATCTTTGAAACACTATGAGATATGAAAAAAACATAAGAGAGCAAAGCTGTAGAGAATTTTCTCCTCTACAAATTTGGTTATTCAATTTTCGTGTCAGATGAATAGTTAAGCCGTTATTCTCATTTAAATTTCGATCTGTCAAAAGACGATCGCAAAGGACCACTTTTAGTGTTACTACCGTAAACTAAAGTGAGCCAAAAAAGACATAAATTTCAGAGAGTACAGTAAATGTTCCTATTGGTTTAAGGGTAAATTACGAGTTAAAATATTTGATGTACACTACTGATGCTCAAACATATGTTTATGAATTCAGTGTCTTATGTTATTCAGACTTGAATATATTATATTTACACAATGTAATGTGAGGATTGTTCATGAATATGGTATAAAATGCAATGTGGACTGTCAGTCTGAATATGTGTACTGGAAGTAAAATAATTGCGAGTGTAGCAAAGGGTTAATTTTCAATTGTCTAAGTATTCCAGAATATTATTACTTTTTATATAGGTCTAACTTTGACCCTGATATCTGTATCACATTTCACATATAATTTATTTTTATTTTATTGTTATTATCCATGTACCACAAATAGACTATGCTTGCAGTTCTAGATGTAACATCTATTTTATTAAAACTAAATACATCTCATTTAGAAATGTACCTGGGGGCAGATATTTTGAAAAATCTCTTTTTTAATTTTGTTTTGTGTAGCCCTTTGTAATACCGTCCTGAGTTTTATCAGTACAAAATGTTCACCATGAGCATTCCATTTTCATTTTTGTTTCGTTGAAGTGTTTCAGGTTCATACTTAAGTTTTATTGTGGGTAACAGTTTTTTTCCTGGTTCTCGTCTTTTTCACTTAGAGCGTATGTTTCTTCTCTCTCGAATACTTTGAAGATTTTATAAAAAACATGAAATTGGAATTTCCTTTAGTGCTGCCTGTTCTTATTGAAATAAGATACAGTAGCAATTTGTTTTTATTAAAATCAATTAAAAAAACAATTTGCTACCAAAACTCCCTTATTTCAATAAATTAACAAACTGTTACATGCAATGTAAAAAACCCTTTATTCCTTCTTCCCCCCCCCCCCCCCCCATATATCGCCACTGAGCTTTTTCCAGTCATTTACTTGAGCGGTAAAATATTGCAAAGCACCATAACAGTCTAGGAATCGTATTAGAAGTAAGTTGCCATTTGATTAACTAAAACAGCAAACTGTATACAGTTGTCTGCACAAAGTTCATAGCCTGCATCCGCTACTCCCTGATATAGGTGCATGTTCGATGTAAAAAAGTTAAGAAATACCCAGTGATAAATTAATTCAACTTTTGACTCATAGAAATTAAAACTCCCGTTTGTAAAATATGTCCAGAAAGTTCCAAAAATACATTTTCTTATGAACAGGTAAAAATGTTCATGAATATATTTTGATAAAGGTTTTATACTTATCTCTTATCTCTGACGTCCACACTCCCGAAACACCACCTTCATGACCTAGGTCGTGAACCACCTTTCCCTTCTGTTCCCATGCTTTATTCTTCCCTTCTCTCCCACCTGACGAAGGAACTCTGTTCCGAAAGCTTGTCCCTTTGTCCCCTTTTTTTTCTGTTTTTTCATTTTGTGTTACTATCGGCGGTACAGCACAATGGTAAGTACTGGCCAGCAACACTGCTATGTGTATCATTTAATTTCCCCCTTGACTGGGAGATTTAAATTTTAGGATTTGTTCAATGCTCATGGTTTCTATTCATACTGCATCTGCTAAAATCAGTTGCCGTGTTTGCCACCCTCTAAATACAGCCCTTTAGATACAGTTTCCCAGTTTCAAGTTTACTCTTGGTTTGCTCCTTGTGAACTTGTTTACTTTTACCTTTTCAATTGTACCAGCACAATACCGGCAAAGCTCCATCCTCCATTGCTGGTGGTAGACCCTCTGCTAACTGGGCGTGAATCTTTGGCAACATCAGCTATTCATGCTAGTGAAAAATTGCAAAAAATTCTCAACCTCACAATGGTGGAACATCTTGAGATGAAATGGAAATCTTGCTCTTTATTTGTGTTTTCTTATTTGGAGTGCTGCTCAGTGGATACTAAAAAGAATTAGAATGTAGAGCCTGTACTCTACAGCAACAGGTATTATAACTATTAAATAACTTTACACAATGAAACTGTTCACAAGAATGTCATTTATATCTTTTACCTTATCTACTGTTATCACATTACCCAGATGTTTTTATCCATGAAAGTTTTACTTTTGTTATAATCTTAGGATGTAATTCACAAATGACTAAACATTAATTTTCTGATACTGGTAGTTTCCCAACAGCAGCAGTGTGCTGAATTAATATATTTTTCCCATTTTGTAAACATTATGTATAATATCAACTATTCATTAATAGTTCAGGTGGTAGTTGATGTGCATAAGGAAAACTGGTTTGTGTTCCTTCTGCTCGTACACTGATGGATGCCACAGCACATGCCCTGGTGACCATTTCGGGTAACAACAACTTTGGACAGCGTGCGAGGAAGTAAGCCAGGGCACCCAAAAAGGAATCTCCAGCACCCTACAACATAAAAAATTATGACATTAACAGTTTTTGTTGGCAACTGGATTATATTCTAAGATTCTTGTCATTTTTATGGGACATTTAACAGACACCAGCAAGAAAGTTAAACTGATGACACCCATTGAAAGAGATGCAAATTCTGATGTCGTCTTATGTAAATCTTTCCTAGAAAAATGTTCAGAATTCCATGTCATCACAGTGATAAAAATGCTAATTAGTGACATGGATTTCTTCAGTTACCCTTCTTCTGCCTTTATGATTCACGATTTATAATGGTTTCTGTTATAGACAAACCGACAATCTCTCAAAATGAATTAAACTGTATAGAGTTAAGAGGCAGCTTAATTTACTATACCTAGTGTGAGATCATTGAATGTGGTGAAGGCAACAGGATTTCACTGCTTATTTTTGCATATTTTATACAGCGTGTCACACACAAAACCGGTAAGATTCATGTGACATTGATTCTGAATTGGCATCTCAGTCCAAAACATTGTCCACAACTCCCAGCATCTCTTATAAATTGCTTCATTGATAGTGTTAAAGTGATGTGCATAGGTGTACCAGTTTGATGTGGGATATTCTGTATAGTTCGATATACTAAAGTTGTAGCATCAATACTATTCACTTATTCACTGGGTTCAGTTGTAAATAAATAAATTCAGCAGTCTCCCCCCTCCCAAATACAGTAATGAATTAATGACATTTGCACATCTGTATTACTTGACAGTCTAAACCAGAAAATGGTATATATGGTATACACATAAACAGTTTTGCATCACCTCTGCTTGCCATAAACATATTACCTAGCATCTACATTGACATGACTGAAAAAACTTGGTTCTTAGGACTACCGGAAAATGTAAACAAATGTTCCTATAGTCCAATCTTTCTAAAGCATATCTGTCTTGTTTAATGTAAGTAAGGAAGTAACATTTGTACCTTCATACAATATACAAAGTTCAAACTGTTTAGGGCATTTGTAGGCATTGTATGGACATTCCTCAATGGCACGAAGAAGAATATCAAAGCAATACTCCACGTGTGATCAAATATTATGTCAATGACAAATTTTGAGAAGTTTCAGTGCAAATAGTTGTAAGTCAGAGTGATGTAGTAAGGACTTAGAATTGACATGGCTTGCCCTGTACTCATCACCCTAGGCCAACAACTGTGGTAAATGACTGGTATCAAGAACTTCTCGCCTGAAGGAACTTTGGCCAGACTGCCACCAAGATAAATAATGACATTGTTAGGGCCACCTCAAGACAAGTGTCAAACTGGTTCTACAAAACAGACTCCACAACTCTCTGTATTCTCAACGACCATGAAGGGGTCAAACTCAAAGCTAGACACCATGCTACACAGTACACGTGGGACCATAATCACCAAGAATGGCCTAAGGAAAAGTGAATCAAACTTCGCTTGACATTAGGATGCGGCGTGTGATGTTATCGATTGACAATGCGATGTGGTGTGACAGTGTATAATTTTAGTTAAAACCACCATAAAGTTGCTTTTATACTTCAGTTTAGGATTTTGTATATAATTATTATTAGAAGCCCAGTAATACTGTTCCTCACAAATTTAACTTCTTTTTTCTTGTCAGGCTGGGGCAATCGTCTCCGAAGTAATCAGTTGTAAGAAAAAGGAGACTTATAATAACATACTGATTATTTCACTGATAAATAAAAACACTTCAAAGTTTTTAGTGCTGAATCAACAAAAGGGTTTATTGGAACCCCAATAATACATCAACTGAGTAATTAACTGAGTTAACATCTCTCAAATAAGACTTGAAGAACCCCTCTTTCCACTTAGTCCTTCTCTGACCATCTTACAATTCATAATCATAATGACAAAAGAAAACCAATATCTCCAGTCTATGGATCCTATATACTTAATTCATATATCTTCTTTTTCTTGAATTTTAATTTCCTTCTTGCATATGCCTTGGACTTGGAAGTTTAACTGCCCGGACGTCCACCTGGACAAACAAAATTATCCTGGGCAGTACCTATACTTATAGCTTTTAAAAATCTCATAAATAAATTATTTGATCTTCTTGGGTCGTTCAGAAGGAATGTAGTGCAACTTGTTACACTGCAGTGTGAGGAGGGAACTTGTAAGCTGCATGCCAGAGGCACACTGTCAATCGAGTACAGAAACATAGTGGTCAATGATGTTATATGAAGGTATCATGTGGGGAGGTTTCAATGTCATTATTGCCCATCAGGAGGAAACTGAAGGCTACACAATAAAACATCCTTCAGCATGGACAACAGCTCCCAAGTTAATTGTTCAGGCATTGGAAATGATTTCATAAATTGAGCTGGTATTGCATGACTTGATTGATCTGTGTGTTATTCCAATATGAATCCAGTAAAATAAGCTTGGGAAAAATTGAAGAGTGCTGTGGAACCATGTCCTGGCCAACCATGATATCTACAAAATTTAAGGGTAATGCCATTGAAGAATAGGATAAATGAGGCCAGCAGTGGTTAAATGAGCCCGTAGGCAGCATGGCATCTAGGGTTCAGGCAATGGATAAAGTAACTCTTTATTGAATGACTTTACAATGAAAAACCCAAATGGTATGTTAATAATGGAGGCTAGATAACAACTTGCCGTAAAGTTCGGCGAGCTGCTGACACGCATGTAAAATAGCCAATCACATCCACACAACTTAAATTTTTGGCCATCACCTTCTTCAGAAAAGGAATGTGGTTGCTATGCAATGGTGTTCCCCTAAGAAAAGTAATTTTTAGGTTCTGGTTGTATACAAAAGAAGTGATTTGTTGTTTGTAAATAAATCATAATATGTATTTACTAGATAAATACTAATTACCATGGCATAGAACCTCACAGAACTTTTATTTGGCAGATGATCCAAAACTCTTTTGTGTTTGTATAAATACCTTATATTCACAGTGGTTTCTCTATTCATAAGTACACTACATTGCTGTGGGACTAAACACAATACTGAAGCAAAATGTTATTGCAAAAAAGATTTAACAGAGAATGTCCTTTGATTAAACAAAGAAAATTAAATTTCCGACAACTGTGATATCCAGAATAAAGTTAAATAGTGTGAAACAAAGTGATATATAAAGATAGACCATTGTTCTGTTACTTCAATTGGTTCACGAGATAAGTGAATCATACAATGATGAGTAAAAACAAAAGTTAAAGTTTAAGAGTATTTTGTTCCAACTTTGTGGACTGCAATACAACATTGATTCTACACTGCATAAATTCAACATGTCTCTAGTAAGTTTTTAAAGGGTTGTGGTACCAGCGGGAGGGGGACGGCAGCCAGTGGAGAGGGAGAGGGAGGGGGACGGCAGCCAGTGGAGAGGGAGAGGGAGGGGGACGGCAGCCAGCGGAGAGGGAGAGGGAGGGGGACGGCAGCCAGCGGAGAGGGAGGGGGACGGCAGCCAGCGGAGAGGGAGGGGGAGTGGGAGGGGGACGGCAGCCAGCGGAGAGGGAGGGGGAGTGGGAGGGGGACGGCAGCCAGCGGAGAGGGAGTGGGAGGGGGACGGCAGCCAGCGGAGAGGGAGAGGGAGTGGGAGGGGGACGGCAGCCAGCGGAGAGGGAGAGGGAGGGGGACGGCAGCCAGCGGAGAGGGAGAGGGAGGGGGACGGCAGCCAGCGGAGAGGGAGAGGGAGTGGGAGGGGGACGGCAGCCAGCAGAGAGGGAGTGGGAGGGGGACGGCAGCCAGCAGAGAGGGAGAGGGAGGGGGACGGCAGCCAGCAGAGAGGGAGAGGGAGGGGGACGGCAGCCAGCGGAGAGGGAGAGGGAGGGGGACGGCAGCCAGCGGAGAGGGAGAGGGAGGGGGACGGCAGCCAGCGGAGAGGGAGAGGGAGGGGGACGGCAGCCAGCGGAGAGGGAGGGGGAGGGGGACGGCAGCCAGCGGAGAGGGAGGGGGAGGGGGACGGCAGCCAGCGGAGAGGGAGGGGGAGGGGGACGGCAGCCAGCGGAGAGGGAGAGGGAGGGGGACGGCAGCCAGCGGAGAGGGAGAGGGAGGGGGACGGCAGCCAGCGGAGAGGGAGGGGGAGGGGGACGGCAGCCAGCGGAGAGGGAGGGGGAGGGGGACGGCAGCCAGCGGAGAGGGAGGGGGACGGCAGCCAGCGGAGAGGGAGGGGGACGGCAGCCAGCGGAGAGGGAGGGGGAGGGGGACGGCAGCCAGCGGAGAGGGAGAGGGAGGGGGACGGCAGCCAGCGGAGAGGGAGAGGGAGGGGGACGGCAGCCAGCGGAGAGGGAGAGGGAGGGGGACGGCAGCCAGCGGAGAGGGAGAGGGAGGGGGACGGCAGCCAGCGGAGAGGGAGAGGGAGGGGGACGGCAGCCAGCGGAGAGGGAGAGGGAGGGGGACGGCAGCCAGCGGAGAGGGAGAGGGAGGGGGACGGCAGCCAGCGGAGAGGGAGGGGGAGGGGGACGGCAGCCAGCGGAAAAGGGAGGGGGAGGGGGACGGCAGCCAGCGGAGAGGGAGGGGGACGGCAGCCAGTGGAGAGGGAGAGGGAGGGGGACGGCAGCCAGCGGAGAGGGAGGGGGACGGCAGCCAGCGGAGAGGGAGAGGGAGGGGGACGGCAGCCAGCGGAGAGGGAGGGGGAGGGGGACGGCAGCCAGCGGAGAGGGAGGGGGAGGGGGACGGCAGCCAGCGGAGAGGGAGGGGGACGGCAGCCAGCGGAGAGGGAGGGGGACGGCAGCCAGCGGAGAGGGAGGGGGACGGCAGCCAGCGGAGAGGGACGGGGACGGCAGCGGAGAGGGAGGGGGACGGCAGAGGAGAGGGAGGGGGACGGCAGCGGAGAGGGGACGGGTGCTGGGCAAAGGTGGGGATAGGATATTCTACACTGTATGGCAGAGAGTAATGGCTCTGACAGGTGGTCATGTGAGATGGATCTTCGTGTGTGTGTGTGTGTGTGTGTGTGTGTGTGTGTGTGTGTGTGTGAGAGAGAGAGAGAGAGAGAGAGAGAGAGAGAGAGAGAGAGAGAGAGAGAGAGAGAGAGAGAGAGAGAGAGAGAGAGAGAGAAAATATTAATTAACATGTAAAACAGTAAGTGGCACATGGTTGGAAGAGGCATAAATTTAAAGAATATATCAGATACTGAGAAGGAGGGAAGGTGACTGTTAGGCATGAGTTGTAGGAATAAGATATCTCAGGTTGAGGCCAGGATAGTTGCAGGACTGCAGAATATGTTATAGGGACAAAAATCATCTGCACAGTTCTGAAGAACTGGTGGTAGAGTACAGGACCACCTGGATCCTCTCCTACACTGCCAGCCTCTTCTGAACTGTGCAGGTGGGAGTTACCCCTACAACATATTCTAGACTCTGCAACAATCCTGGTCTCAACCAAAGATAACTTATCATCCTACACCCCATACCTAACAACCCAATCCCTTTCACCCCCCATGTTCACTATCCTAAATATCCCTCTACCAATAGTGCGGCTAATATTATTTTATTTTTTCTTCACTTATTTATTTTACACATACACACCTCTACACTTTCTATTTTTAACTTGCCCCCCGGCCCCTCTCCCTTTATTGCATTACAAGTTAATCTCACATTCTCACCTATCAGGGCCTTTACTCTCCACCATAATGTGCAGAAAATCCTAACCCCAGCCTTGCTCACCTATCTTCTCCCCCCCCCCCCTCCCCTCCTCAGTCACTGTCACGATACAAGTTGCGCCACAGCAGCCAGAGATAATAGTTATTTCTGCACAAGTTATTGCTGAAGGTTTCTGTGACTATATTTCTCTAATGAAAGCTATGCCCGAAATTTGAAATTTGTGTAAATGTGTTTGTCTATTCAATGTACCTGTCAGTGACTCAGTGATTGTCTTTATCATGAGTTGCAACCTATGCCCACATTATAAATATTAATTTACATTTTAAAAGGCCTTTTTGTGTCATTTCTTGAATTTATGTGATCAAAAATTGAATAACAACATTCTGATTAATACCACGTGCAATGAAGTATCAGAAAATCAGACACTCAGAAAGATAGGATGTATTGGTAAAACTTACTGTAGAATCAACAACAGGTGAGGCACCAAATGTGCTCTTATACTGTGGAACAGGTATATGGACTGGGTAATTTCCTCCAGCTTCTGCTACCACAGCTCCAGATTCCCCCAGTGTCAAGACAATGGAACATCGACCTGATCTAGACCTCTGTTGTAGAGTTCTTGCTACCATAATTGCTTCACTCACGGATGAGGCAGATTGACCTGATATTGTTTCAGCCTACAGTTAGAAGAATGAATTTGAAATTAGATGCTGTTTTGATTGTAAAAATAATTATAACAGAATAATGCACAGAGGTGTTTGTACAATACAGATACATGAAAACAAAAAGTATGTTTAATGCTAAAACAAATGTAGCAGTACAATATGGTTTTACAGAAATTACTTGCAGTAACTAAACAATATTGTTTAACTGCAGATGGTATTTCCAAATATACACCTAGATTAGGGTGACCACATGTCCTGCATTTCGCAGGATATTCCTCGTTTTGTTTAAGCCTAATCCTGCAGCCCGCCACAAGATTAGAAATCCTAAAAAATCTCCTGCATTTCAATACCATCCTGCTAAATCTGATTATCATTTTATGAGTAATAATTCAGTTTAATGAAGGATAGGATTTATATATGTAAATCTTTTTTTGTGGAAGAAAGGAAGTTTTGTTGATAGTGCAATATAATATTTATATAATTTTTTCCCTCTTGTTTTCTAAAAGGTGTTCGCACACTCTTGTTAACTGAACGCAGCTGTATTCTGCAAGATTCAGAGTTGTTCAAAGGTAACAGCACTTTCTCTGAAAAGCGCGTTTGTTCTGTTTCAAGAACATGCCATGAAATACATAGCAATGAATTGTAAACATGGACTTCTTTAACACATGTACAGAAACTGGGGAGATACTGTTACAATGGCTGTTGTACATGACATATTGATAGTGTGGTGTCGCACAAGTACAAAGTGCGCGCCACCTACTTTCGCCGCGCGCCGCCATGCACGCACGGCGCGGCATTCTCACGACGACAGCCACGAGCGCCCTCTGTACAACTCCGCTCGTGGCCACCACTGAAGGACATCGCACTTCGGACTGAGATAGCAACGAGTTAGGACCTTCGTAATCAGATAGGCACCAGTGAAGACTTTGCTATTGTAAAGGCACTAGGCAGGCCTCTAATAACTATGTATCAACATTCTGCAGTACTATGTAAAAGTTAAGTATTGTTTCATTCTGTGCAATATATATCTCTTTCTAATTTACTCGAGTGTTTATAGTTTTTGGCTGCTCCCCTCCGTACCTGCTCCAGCGTGTCGGTCTCATTCCACTCGGCCACCGACACCTACGACGAGGCTGGGACACAAAAGCGGCGACGAAGTTGGGACACAAAAGATAGTACTAACTTTGTATATATATATTGAGTACTAGAGTTACGAGAGTTAATTTAGTATTACCACACTTATTCCGTTTGTGATTTTAGCTGTAAAAGAAAACATAATTATGGTTTGAAATAGTATAATTGCTCTTTATTTTAGAGCAGAACAGTGTAACATGAACGAAGTCATGTCTGAACTACAAGAAAGGTAATACCATCTACGTTAAAAGTGTCCATAGCAACCATGTCAAATACAAACATTTTAGCAGCTGCATTGATTCTAATTAATGACTTTCAATATATTCTACAAATAGTGAATAAATGCTTAGAAAGAATAAATAAATAAATAAGGTAATTTGTTGCAATGTATACATTTCCCTTCTGCTTCTTTAAGGAACTACACTTTCCACAGAAATCTGGGACTTCCTTTATATACGAAACTACCTGTATCAGCACTTTGTGCAGAATGTTCATTATTACAGTATCCTCTGAGTTTACATGCATATGCTTCAGAAGACCATTGATCAGTTCGTTGTTACGTAATTCATGGCATGTTCACGAAATATAAAAAACACGCATTTTAGAGGGAGCATTCTTACACACGCACAACTCTAAACATTGAAGAACAAAGCTCTATTTAATTAATAAGATTGCCTGAAATCCTTTTAGGGAAAAAAATTTAAGCAGTGGCGGGTTCCGAACACTGACCTTCAGTACTACAGTCCAACGGATTGCCCACTACGCTATGGCTAACACGTTGAATTTGCATTCTTTAATCTTGTACTGTTGACAGAAGTTGTTAAGTGATATTAATATGGCATTTTTAGACACTACTTTATCATTTAACGTATGAAGAATGACACCTTTTTGTTAATTCTTCAGTGTGACATTGCTTTGAACTGACAACGTGTAAGTTACAATAAGAAAATCATCAAATATACAACACAAGATGGCATACGCCAGAAAGAGTGCAGGGCAAGGAATGTCACGTGACATCTCCAAATGGCTGATTTTCCTTAATTCAATGGAGGGTGTCAAATCTCTCTTAGTTTTGCAAATATCTCTCAAACAATACGAGATATGAAAAAAACACAAGGGACCAAAGTTGTAGAGATTTTTCTCCTCTAAAAATTCGTTTATTCAATTTTTGTATCAGATGAATGGTTTATTGGCAATTATAATTACATTACAAACAACTTTTTTTGGTATTACTAATGTACTTCTTGTCCGAAATATTTCAAAAAGCGAGGTTCTGGTCTCTGGTAGCCAACAATTATGTCTTAAAAAGTGGGAACACGTTACGGACAGACAGAAAGACAGGCAGACATTCCAAAATCGCCGTTATTTTTGCAAATATCTCTTAAACGATACAAGGCATAAAAAACATAAGAGAGCAAAGTTGTAGAGAATTTTCTGCTCAACAAATTTGGTTATTCAATTTTCGTGTCAGATGAATGGTTAAACCATTATTTTCATTTAAATTTCAAACTGTCAATAGACGATCGCAAAGGCCTACTTTTAGTGTTACTACCATAACTGAAAGTGGGCCAAAAGATTTGGATTTTGTACTCTTAATTACAATTACAATTTCAAATGTTTCAGAGAGTATGCCACTCATAATACAGTAAAGGAATGGAATGCAAGCCACAAACCAAATCATTTCAGATAGGTTGAAATATTTGTAAAATTTTATTTATTTATTTATTTGTGTCAGAAGCTTCTTATATACATGTGACACAAAATGTAGCTTGAACACAAATACAGAAAAGAAAATCACGAAATAAAAATACATATTAATATTATAGAGGAAAAATTCCTAGCAGGAAATATAAAGTAGATGAAGTTTACTTACCAGGTGAAGGAGCACAGGTACTGCTGGTAACATAAATACACACACACACACACACACACACACACACACACACACAAACGCAAGCTTTCAATCTCCTGGTCACCCATCTCCGGAAAGGCAATACTCTCTTCCTCAATAACCTCTCCAATAAACCACCTCTCTTGGGATTGGAATGGCTCCTTACACACTCCCTTAAAACCCTCATTATTTCCTTTTCCCTCTCCTTCCCTTCTGCGTGAAGAAGCAACTGGGTTTGGAAAGCTTGCGTTTGTGTGTGTGTGTGTGTGTGTGTGTGTGTGTGTGTGTGTGTGTGTGTGTTTTATTTATGTTACTATCACTACCTGTGCTCCTTCGCCTGGTAAGTAAATTTCATCTACTTTATAAATACATATTAACCTTCTCATACAGATATACATAAACAAGTATGGTATGTGGAGGAGTGATTTGTGGAAGGCTATAAGTGTAATCACATACAACACAAATCACTCCACCACATACCATACTTGTTTATGTGTATCTATATGATACTTGTGTACGTATATCTGTATGATAAGCACAATGTAATTTACGTTTTCTTTAAACAGTCAACAACACTGAATGTAAACACCTTAAGATGGGCACAAGCCTGAAACCGGTCATGTTTTAATAAACCACCAATAATTGTGACTGGTAGTGGATTTTTATTTCCACAACCTATAAGGAACAATCACTGAGTTCTTCAACATCCGTAATGGATAAAATTCACATATTAACCATTAACAGTACACATATTCACAATTCCAGTTTTAACTGTACAAAAGTATTTTCTCCAGGATTAACCCATCAGCACCTAGTTTTGCCATATGGCTATCTTTGTAACATTTTTTTGAAATCATAGTTTACATGACAACAATGAAGCGAGAGTGTTGGCAGCAACAGCTTCCATTTTGCAAGACCATAAAGCTCACTACAATGCAACTGTTTTAACAATACATTTAAATATTGTGACATATGCAGTGTTGGAAATTGTGGTTTGCTGAATGAGAAAGAAAACTGGCGTATAAGTTCGAGTAAGTATGTTTTACACAGTAATTTATGATACATAATTATGTTTTTGTAGTATGGTTATGCTTTATATATTCCAATATATCTTCTCCAAAAATTATTACTTGCTGTGAAATAAATTATGTTCATGTAGGCCATTTGAACTTCGATGTTGCCATATGGCATATACTCAGTAAAATGATGATTGTTTTTCATTTTTTGATTTAGAAGAAGTTTTTCCCTTGTTGAGGTGCTGTAGATTATTTATAATGATGATGTTGTGTGTGATGTGTTTGTTGAGCCTCCAGATCCGAATGTAGACACAGATGAAGATTCAGAAAATGGAGATGTTGGTGGGTAGGTAGATCTACCATTCATTTGTTTTGAATGGTTTCTTTAATGATACTGACAACTTTATTATTTTCTATTCCATTCAGTATTGTTACAGATTATTAGACAACCTGTCCTCTCATCAGTTACACGGTAATTCTGAAACAAGGCTGCCAAATAATGAAAGAATCAGTGTTTATTATGTGGACTGAGACCCGCCGGCACAATCGATGAGTACTGCACAAGATCCATCTGTACCTGGACAAGCTGCACCATGTCCAAATGTATCATAGTCATCTGTATCCAAAGTAAGATCTACATTATTATCCAACAATATCGTGCACTGGAGTTCTGACAGAGATACATGGTGGTTGGCGATGGGAGAAAGGAGCTGACTTTGACATTCAAAATACCTCTACATTTCCAAAGCCTGACTACTCACAGTATGAAAACATGTTGATCATTGAGACATTTGAACTTTTTATTGACCAGGAATTTATTGCGCGTCTAGTGAAAAATGTTATGCATTATTTCTCAATTGTCAGAAAGCAAAAATTACAGCAGACAAAATGCGCTGTTTCATCTCCATTTTGTGTGTTAGTGGCTACAATAAATTACTTTCTAAAGGAACTACTGGGACTCTAACGATGATAAGAACTTTGCTGTCTCTCGGTGTATGAGAAGAGGCAGATTTCTACAAATATGTAGGTTTCTGCACTATGCAGATAACACTAAGATCAATCATAATGACAAGACATGGAAAATCTGCCAGGTTATGGAGATACTGAAGAAGTGCTACATTGAGAATTTCATATCTGAGGAACACCTGTCATGTAATGAATGTATGGTGAAGTACTTCAGCCACCACGGAAGCAAACAATTCATTCTTGGTAAGCCAATTAGATATGGCTACAAAATTTGGAGCCTCAATACTAAAGACGGATATTGGATAAATTATGAACTGTATCAGGGAACAGGTCCTAAAGGAAATGGAATCTATGAGTAGTTCTTTTGGAAAGGCAGCAAGTCCCTTACTTTTTTATTAGATGAAATTCGTGAAGTGAAGAGGAAACTTTGCTACAGCTTCTACATGGAAAATCTACTTTCATGTGCATCTCTGTTTTCATTTCTCAAGTACTGTGTATACTCTGGCATTGGTACCATCAAAGAAAACATAATTCCTAAGGAGAGCCCACTAGAAAATAAAAAATCATTTCGAAGAAAGATCATGGACATTTTGAGACAGCAATAGAGAAGAAAGATGGATCATTGTATGTGCAGTGGCAGGACAACTCAGTTGTCACACTGATCTCTTCTTCATGTGATGCAGAAGAAATCAAGAGATACTTGCAACAAAAAAAGCGAAACAATGATTCCCAGACCAAAGCTGGTAGCCAAGTATAATACATATATGGGAGGTACTGATCAGATGGATCAGAATATAGCATGCTACCTCAATGGAATAAGAAGCAAGAAATGGTACTGGTGTACTTGTACTTGGATGTGTGATGTCGCCGTACAAAACAGTTGGATTTTGTATAATAAAGGAAGAAACCGAATTATTTCTCAGCTCGAATTCAAGAGAGAAGTAGCAGCAGTGTACTTGCAGAGATAGTAAGCTTTATCCAAAGAAGCTGGAAGACCTTCTGCATCAAGAGCAGCATCTACTGCCAGTGGCATATCAGATTCCATTAGATATGATAAATGTGACCACCTCGTCCGGCACACAGAAAAAAAGGGTGTGCTCACAAGGACTGTAAATCTATTGTGAGAACAATATGTTCCAAGTGTAGTATGGAATTGTGTATAGACTGTTTCATTCCGTTTCATGTACAGGAATGGTGAGTCAGAGTATTTGATTCTTGATTATTAATTGCTTGTGTTATAAAATATAAATTGTATGACAAAGAGTTTATAATAAATTTGCACAAAAGTTGTGTATGTAATAAGAACTTTCAATAACCGACTTCTTTTGTTGAAGTTGTAATTCATACAAATTCAGGTATTGAAAGCGCCTAGCATTGCTATATGGAAATATCAACTATCTCGCTAAAGTCAGTAATGACTTTTGTAAAAACAACTATCTTGTGTATTTTCTGCTCTGTTGAGACATAATAAAGCAAAATATTTAAAAATTTTAAGAAAAAATTAGTTCAAGTGCTAATGGGTTAAACTATGCTAGCCAAAAATCTGGCTGCATCCCACACAGTGGAAGACTTAGATATTGATGATCGTGCTGTTGGTAACACTTTGGATTTATTCGTTGACTGCTAGCTACAAATGAACCAACAGAACAAGTACTTTCTATAATGAACAATATATGGATTCATGAAAAATCCCTAATGAAGCCAGAAAGATTTGATTATTACGAAATATAATGTTAGTCAAAACTGTGTAGAGTTCTATGATACAATTCTGAGAAATTTTTAAATGTTGAAAGCAATTCATTCAATTTAAAGTACACTTGACTATAACAAAATGTATATTGTGGCCATCTGCAGTGGTAGACTTGAGTCATATTGAATGGATACCACTTCACCTCTATGGTTTTCTTTTATTCAACCAACTAGTTTTGTGGCATTAGAGCCACATCACAGGGTTATCTGTATACAAAGAAGAGCAAGTACCAGTAACAATCACATTATGCTATTTTACATTTGGGCTGTAGATAAGAAAACGGTACGTGAATGTACTCACAAGTTATTTCATATTTTTCTCTCGGTGACACTAGGCAACCCAATTTTCTCAGGTCCTATTCCATAAAATGATAAATAAATTGGATTGCCCGAATTGAAGTTGGGTCATTTAGTGTCACTGAGAGAAAAATATGAAATACCTTGTGAGTACTTTCACCTACAGTTTTATCTATAGCCCAAATGTAAAATAACATAATGTGATTGTTACTGGCGTTTGCTCTTCTTTGTATGCAGATAACCCTGATTCTGTGGCTCTAATGGAACTAAACTATTGTAGTTGGTTGAATAAAAGAATACCATACAGTTGAAGCGGTTTACATTGAATACTTGATTATGTTTCACCACACTCAGATCACATTATTCACCATAATTGTATTTCACCATTATTATTTACTTCACTATATTTAGAGTGAAGATGTTGAGTGGATGACTATTGTACTTGTCGCATATTCCATTAATCAGTTAAAAAAAAGTAAGTAGAACAGGTGACATACATTTTGTAGTATTATGTTGCATAACTGGTGGACTCTGCTTTTTGTTTCTGTAAATATGGTCACCCTAACCTAGATATAATTTTCATATTTGTCACAACAAAGATCAAAATAAATACATGCCATGCATAAAACAAACATACCACCAAGCCTTTTCATCTGATAATAGTAAATACTGTCTCATGCAAAAAGAGATCTCTGCATCTCCATTATCCATTACCGATAAAATGTGACTGTTGTTAAGTGAGAAAATTAAAAATATGAAGAAAATTGGAAAAAAGAGTATGGATTCTGATATTCAATAAGCTTTACCTAACACCAAAGACAAAGAGCCACCAGGGAATATGATACAGCCATATCTATAGCAGCAAGCATAAGCAACCACAACAGCAACATCCTGTATCAGCAACTAAACGAACTGAACAACTTGAAGGCTCTCATCAACGACCATGCTGGAGGTGGCACAGATCTTAGTGCAAAGACTTCACTATTTAGATAAATATAATTTCTATTTCTATTTGGGAAAGCAGTTAATAAATAAATAAATCTTGCTTGTCTTCTTGGGGTCTGTTAGCTCAAATAATTATTTTGTTGAAACGAGATAGAATGGCTGGCCAGTACTTACCTTTGTGCTGTACCGCCGATAGTAACACAAATGAAGAAACAGAAAAAAAGGGGACAAAAAGGACAAGCTTTCGGAACACAGTTCCTTCATCAGGTGGGAGAGGAGGGATGCAGAAAGGATGGAAACAGAAGGGAAAGGTAAAACACCACCTTCATGACCTAGGTCGTGAATTACCTTCCCCTTCCATTCCCATCCTTTCTTCATCCCTTCTCTCCCACCTGATGAAGGAACTGTGTTCCAAAAGCTTGTCCTTTTGGTCCCCTTTTTTCTGTTTCTTCATTTGTGTTACTATCGGCGGTACAGCACAAAGGTAAGTACTGGCCAGCCATTCTATCTCGTTTCAACAATATTTATCATCTCTGAGGAGAATTTTCATCATTAATCAAATAATTATTTTGTTCAAATAACCTAAATATATTCAAGCCATACTGTTTTTAAGCAGGACATAAATAATATTTTCTCACATTTAATATGCACTCAGAGCCATGGGACACTCCATACTTCAGGTTGTGTAATAATTACACTTTTTATGTGGCAAGGTGTACCATGAATATAGAAAGTTTGCAATTTTAAAGGGAACTGCCATAAGGATATGTTAATGACTGGGATTCCAGCGAGTTATTGGTTGTAATAGTGCTGCAATTCATTGACCTCTATAACCTGACAAAAGATTTTTATGCATAAAAATGTATCGGAAGCTGTCTGCTTTCAGAGGAATTTTAATGTTCTGCACAAATCAAAGTTACTTTGATTCTGGGCTACTGGAGATTTACAATCATGGACTCCACAGACCCACAAAGCTAGATCATGGAGAGCCAGTAACCTCAGTGGAACCAAAGAGTTCTTCAGGTAAAACTAAATGAATGATAATTCATTACATTGTAATATGACGTGTCTGTAAGAGAATATTATTAGAAGTGAAACTGTTTGTATTAAAAAAATGTTGTAGTGAAATAAATTCTGAGTTAGTTGAACACACAATGATATGTACCTTTGTATTTTTTTTCCTGTATTACACCACTGTAACATATTTTTTACACTTGAAACATCTAGAATTAGTTCTATGTTTTCTGTCTTGTGCTAGAAGAAGGCACATCTATAAATAACACCCTTTTCTTGTTTATGTATAATTTGTCACCACCATCAAAAAGCTATGACTATTTGCAACAATTTCATTCACTAAATAATTAATCAAGTTTAAAGTGAGAATTGATGATTTTCAGACTAACTGAACTCAAAGAAGCATCAAACTTTGATTGTGACACTGACTTTAATCCAAGCATAAATTGAATAATTAGTTCTGAATAAATTTCTTGTATTTGTACTTGAAAGGTTTGTCAATATTTTCCTCATAATTTAATTATTTTGACACTCAAGCCGATTTCAATAAAAATATGAGCAAACCATTGTGCTTTCTTCACAACAATAACAGCAAAACATAATTCTTATTTAATTAGTAGCGAAATACAAACCTCAATCTCATTGACACACAGTACGTCAACAAGGTCGTAAATCTCTGGAGGGAGATTAAAACTGGCTGGTGCTACATTCAGAATGGATATTCCTGTAGAAAAAAGTTGACATTATTAAGCTGTTTTGCTGAAAAACATTCCTCTATCTAAGATCCAGTCACGAATAGAACCTATGAATCACCAAAGTGAGGAAGAATTTGAAGTCACCATAGAACAAAACAATCAGAATCCTTGTCTTTACAAATTCAATATGTACACACAAAGTAACAAGCCAGTTTTATTTTTAATTTCAGGGTCACAAGTAATTGGTTTCTTATGTGGGAGACTTCCATTATTGGCCATTACACGGATCACTAAAGTGGTATTCAAAGCACTTGCTAAGGAAGACTGTTTAAAGACGTATTTTCTTAGACTTGTTCAGGACTTTTGTCATTGCTAACCACAAAGTACTGCTAAGTAAACTAAAAGAGCTAGGGTTAAGGGTGATAATGAATGAGTAGCTCCAATCTTATTCAGAAAAAAATTGCAAAATATGGAGATACTGTAGTTTACATATCTACTGAAAGTAGATTTTAGAAAATTGTCAGACAAGAGACTCATAAACATAGATTTTCCTCAGGGAAGTGTACTGAGTACAATTCCGATTTAATATAACTACATTAATGTTTTTCCATATGGTCAATAAATAGGACAAATTACAAAACCAAACTTTCCAGACAGTGTTAAGACATGGAGGAAAATTTATCTTCCTTCATAGCAAAAAAATATTAGTCACTAATAAAACACCAGAACACCTATCACAGAAACCATTAGGCATACTTACAAGAGGGCAGCATGTTAAAGGCTAATGTTGAATGCAAAAATGTCAGTACATATGTTTAAAACAGAACACACATGCCATATATTGGCCACGAGAGTGCACTGCAGACCGCCTTCAATTACAGAACCGCTATGGGCTGCAAGTCACCCTGAAGTGCATGGCAGAGGGTTCATTGAACTGCTTTTACAATATTTCTCTAATAGCTTGCGGGGAAAAGGAGCACTTAAATCTTTGTGTTTTCAAACTGATTTCTCTTTATTTTATTATGATGATCATGTCTCACTATGTAGGTGCTAAGAAGATATGTCCGCATTTGGAAGACAAAGTTGATAGATCTCATCACAATGAATAATTCCTTTCTTTTAATGATTTCCACCCTAACTTATGCATCATTTCTGTGACACTCTGTCCCCTGCATCATGATAGTACAAAATGAGCTGCCCTTTTCTGAACTTCCTCTAAATCAGCTGTCAGTCCCACTTGGTGTGGATGCCACAATAAGTGCCAATATTCCAGAATAGGATGCACAAGTGTAGTGTAGGCATTTCTTTACTCGAAATGTTGCATCTTCTAAGTGTTCTGCAAATGAAACAAAACCTTTGGTTCACCTTCACAATAATATTTTCTGTGTGTTCTTTCCTATTTAAGTTGTTTGTAATTGTCACTCTTACATATTTAGTCGAACTTACAGCCTGTAGATTTGACTGATTTATTGTGTAAATGAAGTTTAAAGGATTTATTTTAGTGGTCATTTCGATGAATTCACACTTCTCATTATTAAGGACCAATTGCTAATTTTTGCACCATGCTGATATCTTATCAAAATCATTTTGTAGTTGCTTTTGATCTTCTGGTACTTCACTAACCAGTAAATGACAGCATCATCCGTAAATGACAGTATCATCCATGAACAGTCTAAGAGAGCTATTCAGATTGTCTCCTAAATCATTTATAAAAATAAAGACCAGTAGAAGATGTGAATCCAATTGCACAACTGTGGCGATATTCCATAAGCATGCAATCTGATTAGAAGATGCTTGTGAGGTATAGTGTCAAAAGCTGCCCAGAAATGTAGAAACATGGGATCTATTTGGCATCCCTTGTCGATAGCACTCATCACATCATGTGAATAAAGACCTAGCAGTGTTTCGCAAGAATGATACTTGCTGAATCCATATTGACTATGGGCAGTTCTTAATATTTGAGGAAAGTATATGTTCTAAAATTCCGCTGCAAAGTGACACATCAGTGTAAAGGCCTGTAATTTTGCAGAACACTCCTAAGCCTTCCTTGAATACTGGAGTAAACTGTGCAACTTTCCAGTCTTTGGGTATGGATATTTCACTGATAACTAGGTATGGGGTATTGCATTAACAGACTCTGAAAGGAACCTAACTGCTTTACAATCGGGACCAGGAGACTTTTGTTAAGTGCTTTAAGTTACTTTAATACTCCAGGGGTATCTACTTCTAGATTATGCAAGCTGGCAGCTATTCTTGATAGGAATTCTGAGTATTTGCTTCATCTTTTTTAGTGAAGTAACTTCAGAAAGCTGTTTTAAGTAAATCTGCTTTAGCAGAAATTTCGTCAGTATCCTCAACCTTACTATGGTGTAGTGAAGTTATTGTGTCTTGGCAGTAGCATACTTTACTACAACGAGAATTTCTTCCTATTTTGTAGCAAATTAAGTGACAGGGTTTCGTTGTGGAAAGTAATATGAGCTTCTTGCATTGAATTTTGAGTTAAATTTTGAGTTAATGTAAAAGACTGGCAGTCTTGGGGATTTTGTGCCCATTTAAATTTGGTATGTTTTGCTAGTGTTCTAACTTGTTGTGTGTATCACAGTGAGTTGGACCCCTCTTTTGTTAATGTGTTTGGTACAAATCTGTCAATGGTTGTCAATATTATTTCTTTGAATGCAAGTCACACCTGGTCTATACTCACATTGCTAGTTTCGAAAGACTGGAGATTCTCACTCAAAGAAGTGTTAATAAAAGTTTTATCTGCTTTTTTTTATAAATATAGTTTTTGTTAATTTTTGGTGGATTTGCAAAGTCCAATATTCAGTCTGCTATAACAACTCTGTGTTCACTAATCCCCATGTCTGTTTTGATGCTCTCTTTAATAGCTCAGGATCGCTTGTTGCTAAGAGGTCAAGTATGTTTTCACAACCATTTACTATTCTAGTGGGTTCATGAACTAATTGCTCAAGATAATTTTCGATGAATGTGTTCAGGAAGATTTTGGACAATGTTTTATGCTTGCCTCCGGTTTTAAACATTTATTTTTGTCGTCATGTCGAGGGTAAGTTAAAGTTACCACCAATCAAAATTGTATGCTTCGGGATTATTTTTGATCCAAGCTTTTTTTGAACACTTCTGCAATCTAATCGTTGGGGAGTCGGTAAAAAGAACCAATTATTAATTTATTTCACCAGGGCACTAGATAAACAGTGCAAAGCAGTGCTTGCCCCAGTCTGCATTATGATGCTGATTATGTTACACAAGTAAAAGCTCGGCTGTCAACAGAATTGACTGCTGTTCTAGATAATAAAATTTTGATATGGTCCAGGATACCAAGCCACAAATGAAATAGGCATATGTAAATCTGTATACTGTGCTGTACTCTATGTCTTTGTCCAGTTGTAACATATTTCCATCACTCATGGTAATAGCATCAATCTAAAAATATTTTTAAAAATTGATCCTAACACCAATGACTATCTAACAGCGATGAATATCCATCAACTCTAGCACAGAACATTACTCTCTCGCAGTTACGTCACAGAAAAACGTTTATAATAGCTTTTGGTGACAAAATGACACACACCTAAGCTGCAGAACTGCACATGCGTGTAGCTGTTTATGGAACTCGACAACAGCTCTGTGCATGCACAATTTTATTGGTGACAGACTGACACACACTTAAGCCACTTATTAATAAGATGTCTGTCATTGTGTTACTCCCTGGAACAAGTGTAGTGATCGTCTATAGTTGTCTTGTGCTCTTAGATACAACTTTTTGGTGACAAGTGCAGTTCTGTGCTCCGCAAGTTTGCTTCTTGGTTGTTTCTCAGTCTTCACACAATGTCTCATGGTGTTAGTGGAGATTCTATGTCACCTGGTAGAGCGACAACCAACTCAAACTCAGCAACTGCAATCTCTTACTTCAGCCTTGTCTGGTTGGTTCTCTCCACCTTCTATCTTGTCTGCTGTTCTGCCTTCTGAGGCCCCTCTTACTTATCTGCCCCCTTTTCTGGCATACAATGTGGAACGCTTACAACAAGTGGTTATGACAGAATTTTGTATGTATTCATGTTATTTTGTGTCAGCCTTTATTTATGTCAAGGCACGTATCAGCTTCTTTGGAAACTCGCACCACTGCAGGATCATTTATGACTTTCCTTCGATTAAATGTGTGACCTTCTTTCAAAATATTACTTTAAATGGATTGTTTATCAGAAACTTACAGTCGCTTTATTAATCTCGCAAATGTATATGGATCTGGGTTCTTCCCCTCTCCTATTGGTTACATTAGTAAGTACAATAAACAAAATACCCCAATTCTGAGACAGTTCTCAGTCGCTGTCACACACAAATCTGCAGTTCACCCGCTAAACTGTCTTGTGAACAATGCACACACAAACTACTTGTTTGGCTTGGGCAGTTTTAAAATTTTTGGGTTTACTATTTCTGATGAAGTCAACTGTGACTCTGAAGGAGGACACATCTATGCTTCGATATTTCCACTCTGTTTTCGGCACGATTGGCTGGCGCCTATTGTTTCCAAGCCCACATCACCATAGAACCCTCCACCAGACCCTGTTTTATCCATATCTGATCGTTCCAGTGGAGTTTCATGAACAAGTCAATGCAAAACTTGACCACCTTGAGGGAGCCGGGGTGGTCAAACTTGTTGTATCCAGTGACTGGGCAACTATAATTGTCATTGTAAGAAAGCCATCAGGTTGGTTGCACCTTTGTGGTGATTTGAAATAGTCTGTAAAGCTCATTTTATCATCAACTGCCACACTCAGACGACCTTCTAGAAAAGCAAACTGGTGGTCCATATTTTTCCAAGATTGCCTCTCAGAGGTGTATTTACAAATCACAATCAATGCTGACTCAGTGTCTTTTGATTGTTAACATGCAATTGGATCATATGAGTATTTTCAAATGCCATTTGGATATCTAGTACCCCAGTGATTTTTCGCCTCTTTAACAACTCGTGACATCAGAACCCATCAATTATCTCATATCGTGGTGTCCGACCCCACAAATGATGAGTATCTCTGCAACTTATGTGCACTCTTTTCGGCATTACAACCCATGGAGTCGAAGTGCAATTTAGAAGTGTAATTTTTTCAGCCTTGTATCCCTTATCTTGGTTTTAAAGTTTTTAATGAGACTAGCAAGATCTTCATTAGAATGTCTGTCCCTCAAGATCTCCAAATTTTGCTGTTGTTGGGAAAAGCCCCTTACCATAAGTTGTGCTGTGCAGTGGGTGTTTCAATGGTTGCAGGGGTGCGAAACAGCATTTTCCACTGTAAAGGAAATGTCACAATCTGCTCCCTGTCTTGTGACCTAGCTACCGAACCACAATTTAGTTTTAGTGACAAGACACTTTCCAACATGGAATGGAGACGGTGTTAGCTCACAAATACACCAACAGAAACAAGTGGTTGATTGCCTTCATGTGGAAGATGCTCACTCGAGCCCAAACCAGATATTCACAGATTGAAAAAGATCCCCATGT
Source organism: Locusta migratoria (assembly GCA_026315105.1). Taxonomy (NCBI): domain Eukaryota; kingdom Metazoa; phylum Arthropoda; class Insecta; order Orthoptera; family Acrididae; genus Locusta; species Locusta migratoria. The sequence goes on along the minus strand of CM048747.1, from coordinate 317,277,636 downwards.
TCATGGCCAGACAAAGCCGCCCATCACTTCCAAAGTTTGGTCCTATTCCTCTCTCACAATAATGAGACACACTTTCGCTTGATGTCAAAAAATGCAAACGCTGATGCACTATTGCATCTTCCGGCTCACTTGACCCAGTTTTCAGCCAAGAAGAGTTGCTTTGTTTTCTTGCTGAAATCACCACTCAACAAACAGTAGCTGGGTTTTCAATCAATGGTGCTTGGGTTACCAAGGTAGTGCTGCAGAACCAGTGCAATGCAAAGTGATCTGTTATTTACAACAGGGTTGACCAGAGGCACCACAGACACAGCCATCAGAACCCTTCGTAATTACAAGTTTCAACATTGTTTTTCTGTCATTGACAGCATTCTGATTTTTGATAGGACCATAAAGCTCCATGGATAGTAGTCCCTCCAGCTCTCTGTACAGAGATCCTTGGCGATCACTGGGGGGGGGGGGGAGGGGAGGAGTCATGTACTAAGGCACTATCTGTCTGTCATGTCTGTTGGCCAGGTCTGGACAGCACAATCAATCAACCCCGGATGCTGCTCCAACTCCTGACAGATGCCACCATTATCCCATTTCCAGCAAGGAATTACCATCCAAGTGCTAAGGTTTGGTCATCGTCTGAAATGTATTCCCACTATCTTCTCCAGATGCCATAGCCACTGTGTCTGCAATGTATGCACAGAAGACAGCCTGTATACATCACAATGACCATCTGCACCTATGTGTGGACAACCAGAAAACCCTCCTTCGACATACTGATATCACAATACCAGCATGTGCCACTCAGCAGGTCATGAGCTGCAGTTAGGATACTGCCACCAACTGTGGGCAGAAAAACCTTGCAAGAACCAGGTGTCCCTGTGTTGGCACCTACACCTTTGTTGGAACAGCCACCATCCACCATCCCGACACTGCCCTCTATGCTGCCACCAACAGGGACACCATCACCCGGTCCCAGCTTTAAGTAGATACAGAATCCAAGTCAGAGTAACCTGTGCTTCTGTAAGGTTTGATGTGGAAGGAGGATGGTGACTGCCAATGTCTCAAGTATTTCAGGCCTCGTGCACTAGTCTCTGCTAGTCACCTCAGTCACCAGCAGAGGGAGCCTCCAATGACATCTCACACATCAGAGATTTCCGTAACAGAAGAGAAATGCGGTAATGCATGCATATGCATTTAAAAACATGATGGCCATAAGTGTGCGCCGTGGGAGACCATCACTAACGCCAGAGCCTGCCATAGGCTAGGGCACTAAATAAACAGTGCAAAACAGTGCTTGCCTCAGTGTGTGTGTTCTGTTGCTTATTATGTTAGATGTCTCTCACTGTGTTACTCACTGGAATAGTTGTAGTAATTGACTACAGTTCTGTTGTGCTCTTCAATACAAAACTGAACATAAAGGAAACAGTACATACTTCAGCATTAGAAGAGAGAATTTTGTCAAGTTATGAATAAATGATAAATCTATTGATTGTGCAACACACACACAGTTTATGGGGTTTAGATAATTAAATCTTCAGCAGGATGGGGGGAACAGTCATTTCTACAGTACAGGATGATTATTCAGACCAGTATCCAAAATATCTGCAGGCATTTCAATTTTTGAAACTAGAACACATCTCTCAACTCTATTGTGAACTTGGTTTTACTGTATTATCAGGTGTAGGTGATATTAATCTATATCTATATCTAAAAATAAAGAATAGAAAAGAGATGACTTACCAAAAGGACCGGCTCTTCGACATCAACAGAGACAAAGATGAAAATGCAGATAGGCTAACAAATGAATAATACAGCACTACACTACAGTCACAGTCATACTTCTATTAGTTGGTGTGGGTGATTTAATTATTACTATTTCTCATCTGAATGATAGAAGTGTTTTCAGAAGTTTACTTCAAACAGAGAATTACACACCGAAGCGTTAACTTTATGAACACAACCTAACATTGAATTTACATCGTTCCAGAGTATGGACTTAATTTCACGTTTTGTATGAAAAACGTTATGAACATTCATTATTTTGACAATTCCTTCTACTTAAATTTGACATCTTAGCTAGGAGAACTGAGTTTATTGACAGAACGATCCAACAAGGATTCTGTTTTTGGTGACTTAGGTCCAAAACCCTAAAAACCATGATCTACACAGGCCCTTCTTTAACAACCATTGCGAAGCACGGGCACATAAGCTAGTATTAGATAAAAGCATTTCCAGAGACAGATGTAGTCTGATTACAAGGAGAGCCAACGAATTAAAATTTGTGCCACAGCAAGAACCAACTTGATTGTGTGCAATGTTGTGGTGTTATTCTGTTATTGGAAAGCCTCAGCAATACTGATACAAATTACAGAGGTGGAGGGGGAGGGACATCAGGCAGAATTAGAGTTTCTGTTGTGGAGGGAATTTTCTTAGGTTATTCTGCGCATTTGCATTATCCATAATGCCATGGTGGCCGAATAGATAAAGGGACTGCATAGTAAGAAGAAGATCCGCATTTGAATCCCCACTGTGACACAAATTTAAATTCACTGACTGTCTGCATAATTATTACTTATGACTGAGAAAACTTTTGTAGAGAAGTGTGTATACAAATGTTATTGAAAAGAAAGGGAAAACTTGGTATCAATGGTATTGTGGATATTGACAAAGAAATGTTTTAGAGAATAACAATTGGCATATAACATAAAGTAAGAGGCAGGTGGGTATTCAGAGAGGTGAGAAGTGGAATCCACAAGTGTTTATATTTTAATTTTTATGTGCATGATAGGCATATGAAGAAGATGCAACTATATGTTATAAAAGTGGATGTTAAGGGAACTATAAAATTTCTGACTGAGATTGATAGTGGAGAATTAGAATAAACATACATGTAGTATTGATTGCACCTGGTTGATCATAAGAATTTCAATAAAAGACATAATGTACAAAAATCTTTTGATAGTTATTTGTTTAATTGTATATTGTGAAGCAGATGGAATAAGAAAGAAAGATTTAGTGTAGCATTTCATGAAGTCTGAGGCAACAGTTTTGTAGTGTAATCTCTTCTTTTGAGTCAAACTGGGATGATAGTGTCATTTTTGTATTTTATAACATTCATTAATTGCACCTATGTTATTTATTTTCTTGAATATGTAGTCCTTCTGTACAAATAAGTAAAAGTTGTTTGTTTTGATGCCACAAATATTTTGCATTCTTTTACCGGGTGATCAAAAAGTCAGTATGAATTTGAAAACTTAATAAATCACTGAATAATGTAGATAGAGAGGTAAAAATTGACACACATGCTTGGAAAGACATGGGGTTTTATTTTTAAAAAAAATTAATAACAATAATAATAATAATAGCCGACAGATGGCGCTGGACAGCACAATGTCAGTGACTGCTACCATGACAGGTGATATGTTACAGAATCGCATCATCCCCAGCCTGCCTGATAAACAACTGCTGGAACGTATGATTTTTTATGCAGGATGGCGCTCCACCTCTTATTGCTAGATGCGAGAAATATCTCTTGCACATGTTGTTTGGTGATGATCATGTGCTCAGCCGCCACTTTCGTCATGCTTGGCCTCCCAGGTCCCCAGAACTCAGTTTGTGCAATTACTGGCTTTGGGGTTACCTGAAGTCGCAAGTGTTGTAACAGTATAATTTATTGCATACACAGGACGGTACAACATATACATCAAATGAACGGTACTGTGGTTGCAAGTCACGGACACAGCTAATGTTTACATATGAAACCGGCAAGAGCTACAATATGAATGAGACACGCCTCACACACAGCGTGTTCGCCTGGTCGTGACGGCGCTGCAGGCTCTCAGAGGCGGCGCCATCGTGCGGCGGACTCGGCCATGGGTTGTCTTTCAAATGCCGCAGATGGACGGGACACGGCTTGCAGTGGCGCACTCCAATAGCAAGTGTATCGTGATTGACCGACTGTTCTAGGGATACTGAAAGACAACATCTGACACCAATGTCTCACCGTAACTCCAGACATGCTTTACAGTGCTGTTCACAACATTATTCCTTGACTACAGCTATAGTTGAAGAATGATGGTGAACATATTGAGCATTTCCTGTAAAGAACATCATCTTTGTTTGTCTTAATTTGTTATGCTATCTATCAGACATTTTTTGAGCTTTTTTCCCCCCCTTCTCTAATAAAATCCCAGGTCATTCCAAGTTCCAAGCATGTGTGTCAATTTTTACCTCTCTATCTACATTATTTCGTGCTTTATTAAGTTTTCAAATTTATACTGACTCTTTGATCACCCCGTATTTATGAAGCATCATCAGTGTTCTGTAACAGCCTTAGCATAAAACAGTCTCATTTAGTTTTGTAGACAGACTGTATCTGCAAGAATATAATAGTAACACTCAAGTGATAAATCATTTATTAAATGTTTGTGGATATTTGTAATTTTTCCTGAAGTAATTCAGATTCTGATACATTCTGAAGGATGTTATGTTAAAATATTTGTTTCTGATAAAACCTCAACTAAGGTATTATAATTATTGACTATACAAATCAGTTGATCCACCATACTAACTTCCCACGATTAATCACAGCAGGCATTATTAACATCAGAGGGGCCACAAAGAAATGGTTCAAACATTCTCTGACATTTCCAGGTTTTCCAGTAAAGTCTGTAATACTTTTCCCTGATTTTGAAATTTTCTAACTGGCAACAATTTAATCTTGATACAAAACACACAAAAACATTTGGCACACTTTACTTCTTTTAATGTTTATTTTATTCATTTTTTACCTTGTCATAGATGTCATTTTCTATGCAGTTTGACTTCTTATAAAATGTATATAATTTAAAATGCATAATATCCAAGTAAGCTTATGGCTTGGAGCATAAATCAATACAAATTAAAAATTTAATATTTGCCAGAACAAATTACTGAATCTCAGCTAAAACAGTTTGGCATTATTATTATTATGTTATTCATTTGCTACACTTTCCTTTTCGGATCTTGTGATTCAGTTATTGTAGCTTCTGTTTTCAGACATTCCAGTTTTTTGTAACAATTCTTAACATGAATTTAAGTCACACCCGAAAAATATGAGTAGGACTCTAAATTCAAGATGGTAGAAATTGTTGTAGGCCACACTCAAAATCAAAAGAAAGTTGATTCATTCTGACATGAAGATACAATTGTGGGTTCAAGTTGAAAGCTTAACTGTTGAGCCTAAGTAAGTAATTTGGGTAAAAATGTTTTACGTGTCGGCGGCTTCTGTTTTGCATGCAGTTTTTGGTAACAGCGTGATGATTAATATGAAGTATGTGCAGCCAACCATATGTCAGGTGCAGACAGTGTTGAGTCTTTCAAAATGTAAGGAAATCTTTGTTTCAACCACATCTTTGCTGTACTATTACCCTCTGTTTAACCCACGGACTCGAAAATCTTGAAATATTCTTAGGAGAATGTAATGATAAGCAATTATGTGAAGGTGTCAGCTGTTTAGTGCACGAAATGAGCAGAAGAAAGATACCATGGTTTGAAGAAAAATGAGATTAAATAGGGGTTCTGAATACGTGTGAAGAAAACTTTGCTTCAGCACAACAATTGGTCAAGCAATCTCCATTTCAAATTATTAGTGTTTTGTAATTAAACCATGGGGCTAATAGATGATTTATGGGTGAGCTTTTATTGTAGCCACACTCACACGTAACCATGACAATCACAAATATGCAAAACCAAAAACACTAATCCAGTCAATCCCTACAATTCTGGGGCAATGAGTTCACTCAATCTTTTCACACCGCTCATTGGTTAAGTGAAATACAGAGAAACACTTGAGAATATTAACTGTGAGATGCAAATCAGTGTATTTTAATGCTTACTTCTAGGTTCCTACCTAATCACATAGTAAAAAATGTAACACTTCGGCAGCAACTAACTCATACGAGAATCCTGAAGCCTTGCAATTGTCTGTATTTATGGAAAGAAATTTATTTTTGTTGCTATGAATATTTGAAAGGCTGCTACATTCGGAGATTAGCAATAATGAAATTTCTTTTCTCTGTTGGATGATGTAATAAGATTCAGTCACCAAAATTTGGATTAAAAAGTTCATTTTGAAAAGCATGTGTAATACTTTTTGGCAGCTCCTAGTGCCATTTGTCAGAACCTAAATTTGCTTTACACTTGATTCTAATCCATTGGCAGTTTTTTTGGATCCGTAAAATGAGAAAAAAGAGTGGCTTAGCTTCGGTTAGAGATGGTACTGATACTTTACAAAACTCCCTGATATTTCCATGTGACACCAAATTCCCTGATAATTCCTGATATTTCCGGTTTGTGGCCACCCTGAACATACAGTTCAAGTTAAGCAAGCAGGTAGCCTTTTGTAAAGTTCTGCCAAAAATTCTAATGCTTACCCTTATTTCCTTGCAGAAGCTGAAGAGCGTGTAGAGTGGTTTTAAGAGGTGTCTCCATTTGGAAAAGAACAATCTTAGCATTTGTAATCATTTCCTTGGCTTTGTTTACATCTTGTTCACTAAGAAGTGAATTAGCTCCTGGTACAATCACTATTTGGTTTTCCCCTGCAGACCAAAGATACATTTGTAAGTCAAATAGAACTTATAACAATGGAAAATCTGATAGGAATATCAATAATGGAGGATAGGTAATAACTTACCGTAAAGAGGCTTGCTGAGCTGCTGACAGACATGGAAATAGATAATCGCATACACACAACTAAATTTTCAGCCATGGCCTTTGTCAGAAAAAGAAACACATACATTCACGCAATCATTCAGACAACTATACACACACAAATATCATGTTGGGTGTGATTATCTATTTTCATGTCTGTCAGCAGCTCAGTGAGCCTCTTTACGGTGAGTTGTTACTTAACCTCCAGTATTGATTTTCAAATAGAACTTATTTGGATTTAAAATAAAAACAGATACAATGAAATATTCTGCATTTAAAAGGTCACTACTACAGTAGAACCAACATTTTCATTTGATTAGGCATTTGTTTTGTGCAACATACAACTGCACCAAAATACAAAAACCGTCTATGTTCAAATAGAACTAATCTGCAGAATTATTTTCCAATGTACCTTACAAGGAACATATGTTTGTGAAACACAACTACACCAGCAAACAGAAATCACCCTTGTTGTATAGTAATTAAGTTCGGGAGTTATTTTCCGAATTTACCATAAAAGAAACATATTCCTTCAAACTGTCTTGATTGCAAATATTTTTATTAGTTAATGACGCATTTCGCCCTTTAGCAGGGCATCTTCAGATTATCTGCATGACAGAATTTACACAAAATTACAAGGCGGAATTACAAACGGTTATAACAGTACATGGGCTTATTTTGTGTTAAGAAGACAGTATAAATGGTGCTCTCCGTGGTGTGACACAGTAAGTTGTTACTGCGGTGTTTCTATTTTCTTGGAATGTTTTTTGGATTTCCTTGTGGCCCTACAAATGTTCGGGTAACAACGAATTACAATTGGAACATACTCGGTAAAGATGTGAGAAACATAAAACTGATTTTTAAGATTACCTTAATTGAAGCGGTGGTCTCTGATGACACAACATAAGCCCATGTTTACAATTGCGCACACAGGAGGTGGGCGGGCGTGGTGTGCGGCTCCGCTGACTTGTACAGACTAAGGGAATGTGGGTAGGGAGTGACATAGGAAGCCGATGTATAAGACGGGACGGGTGAAATCTAGCTATCTGAATACAAATGTAACGAAAGGGAGGTTATTAAGCAGGAGAGAAGTTTATAATTTATGTTGGTATTTGTAAATGAGAGGAGTTTTATTTGAACAGAGACATCATAATATCTAAGAATGTTTGATCTTTGCATGCCAACTGATCGTTTAGGAGGTGTGGGTGTCCAAAGTAAGCGCGCTTCGCTATCTCAAACTCTTCCAGTAAATTTAGCTTACGCCCCTTCTGCGCTATATGTAAGATTTGCATGTTGTCAGTGGCAGGTTGTTGTTGATCGGATGCTTTAGTGCATTCTGCAAAAGGGGAATGTTTTTTGAGTTGGCCTTTTTTTGTAAGAAGGTGCTCAGTAAAACGTACTTTAAAGGTCCGGCCTGTCTGTCCTATATATTCAGCTGGGCATTCGGGACATTATAGTTTGTAGACTCCTGAGGAAAGGTATCTGTCCTTATTGGTTTCGTCGTTGTGTGGGAGAATTTGCTGTATGCTCAAAGGGCTACTAAATACGACTTGTACATTTGTGCCACGAAAGAGTTTTGCCAGGTCATAAGAAAAATATCCTATGAAAGGAATGGGGATACATATAACTTCATCATCAGGTGTTACCGAGTGAAGCTGAGGTACATCTTTAGAATGTTTTTTATTGTACATTTTGCGAACCAAGAACGGGTGTAACCATTCATTTCGGCGATGTATTCCAGATTATTTATTTCTTTATTGACGGAAGTTTCAGAAAGGGGAATCTCAAAAATTCTGTTAATCATTGATTTAAAAAAGCTCATTTTGTATCGCCTTGGATGGCATGAGGATGCATGTATGACTGAGTCACTTGTGGTCGGTTTCCTGTAGATTTGGAATACCACTTTGTTTTCAGCTAACTGTAACTGTAGGTCCAAAAAATTTAAGACATTGGAGGAGTTCATTATTTCATGTGTAAAGGTTAGTTTCGGGTGTAAGTTGTTGAAATCATAAACTAGTACTGTTACTAGGCAAAGCGCTGTACTAAAAATGGCATGAAGTACAGTGTACAACCACGTATGCAGGAGAGGTTGATCACATCGTTAGCTGCAGATGTTAAAATCGCACTAGACAGTTCTAATTGTTCAAAACAATCCAAACTCAAATTATCGTGTAAGGCTAGTGACATCATCCAGAAGGCGTTAACAAAACGTCCACCATACTCTGATTCAATCATTTTAAATTCAATTACGATTAAACTCAGAGACGAAAACGCAATAATCGTGTGGGCCGATAAAGGCAACACAGGAGTCGTAATACACAAAGCAGATTATATTAATAACACCTTGGCTTTCTTTGAGGAGAATGACCGACCACAAGTGACTCAGTCATACATGCATCCTCATGCCATCCATGGCAATACAAAATGAGCTTTTTTAAATAAATGATTAACAGAATTTTTGAGATTCCCCTTTCTGAAACTTCCGTCAATAAAGAAATAAATAATCTGGAATACATCGCCGGAATGAATGGTTACAACCCGTCCTTGGTTCGCAAAATGTACAATAAAAAACGTTCTAAAGATGTACCACAGCTTCACTTGGTAACACCTGACAATGAAGTTATACGTATCCCCATTCCTTTCATGGGACATTTTTCTTATGACCTGGCAAAACTCTTTCGTGGCACAAATGTACAAGTCGTATTTAGTAGCCCTTTGAGCATACAGCAAATTCTCCCACACAACGACGAAACCAATAAGGACAGATACCTTTCCTCAGGAGTCTACAAACTATAATGTCCCGAATGCCCAGCTGAATATATAGGACAGACAGGCCGGACCTTTAAAGTATGTTTTACTGAGCACCTTCTTACAAAAAAAGGCCAACTCAAAAAACATTCCCCTTTTGCAGAACACACTAAAGCATCCGATCATCAACAACCTACCACTGACAACATGCAAATCTTACATATAGCGCAGAAGGGGCGTAAGCTAAATTTACTGGAAGAGTTTGAGATAGCGAAGCGCGCTTACTTTGGACACCCACACCTCCTAAACGATCAGTTGGCATGCAAAGATCAAACATTCTTAGATATTATGATGTCTCTGTTCAAATAAAACTCCTCTCATTTACAAATACCAACATAAATTATAAACTTCTCTCCTGCTTAACAACCTCCCTTTCGTTACATTTGTATTCAGATAGCTAGATTTCACCCGTCCCGTCTTATACATCGGCTTCCTATGTCACTCCCTACCCACATTCCCTTAGTCTGTACAAGTCAGCGGAGCCGCACACCACGCCCGCCCACCTCCTGTGTGCGCAATTGTAAACATGGGCTTATGTTGTGTCATCAGAGACCACCGCTTCAATTAAGGTAATCTTAAAAATCAGTTTTATGTTTCTCACATCTTTACCGAGTATGTTCCAATTGTAATTCGTTGTTACCCGAACATTTGTAGGGCCACAAGGAAATCCAAAAAACATTCCAAGAAAATAGAAACACCGCAAAAACAACTTACTGTGTTACACCACGGAGAGCGCATTGTAAGCTTTGTTTACCATTTATACTGTCTTCTTAACACAAAATAAGCCCATGTACTGTTATAACCGTTTGTAATTCCGCCTTGTAATTTTGTGTAAATTCTGTCACGCAGATAATCTGAAGATGCCCTGCTGAAGGGCGAAACGCGTCATTAACTAATAAAAATATTTGCAATCAAGACGGTTTGAAGGAATATTTATTCTAACTGATTGCCGTTGTACACCATGGATTGGAAATCATTTTATAAAAGAAACTTATATGAAAAGAACTATTAGGTAGTTCCTTGTGTTGAATATCAACCAGAATGAAATAAAATATGACATTCATTACTGCTCAATTTTCAAGACAATAATTAATTTACTTCCAATTGTGAAAACAAAACTGGTTTTGCAAAAGAGAAACTAAATTATGATAGGAAAGAAGAAGTATGATTATTATTTTGTTGTTGCTGTTAGGAATGACACTGGATACAACATTAATTTATGAATAGACCTACTATGAAAACCTGAATCACATCTATGATATGTAAATACCTAATACTATAATATGTAAATACCTAAATCTGCACAGACCCACAATGTAACTGATAACAAAGTATAATTAATGTTCAAGACATTCTATGTGTTTGCTCAATGCATCAACTGTTTGTCTAATGTTCTATACATACCCATCAAATCAGGACTGATTGGACACACAAGAGAGCCTCTGCCACTCAATTATGGCTGTACTAAATGTGGTAAAATTTACCTAACATCCTGGCAGTTTCACATTATTATGTTGACAACATCAACAACACAGTAGAAAATCTTGCCAACATGTTAATACTCTTAGAAATCCACATAGAATGACTCGATCTGTGTTTCGTATAGAACATGAAATAAATAAATAATGCTGTACCTGCTCTATGGTTGACAGGTTCTTGTATTTATCATTGTCTGCTTAGTAAAAATAACTGCCCTCATGAAACAATGATTTCATTGGCACATGATAGATTAATCACAGGATTGCAAACATTATCATGGGAGGCTGCCAGGGCTGTAAGTAAAATTTAGCCCCAGATCAGGGGCGGCAAGGATGCCTGAGCCTCCTCACGTTTCTGACACAGAAGTCGTACAAAGTAGTAGTGGTTCCAATAATTTTTACTATAAACCTTCAAGTACTTTTATCAGTGGGCACAAAAGACTAAATCATGCATTATTTCTTGTAAACTGCCAGTACTATATGCAGCAAAGCAAGCTCCACCAAGGTGTGAAGTGTTTGGCAACTACAAAGGGCGGAACGGCTCTGCCGGGTGGAAAGGGAGGCCAACATACGTGTAACCACCAGAAAACATTTAGTTGCCATGGTAACCACTGCATCACAGGAGAGGGGATATGGTGTGAGCCAATACCACCTAGGTGGTGTTGGGTGAGTGCTACACTACGGCCAGCTAACGGAGGCCACAGCCAGTGGTGCCTTAGCTTACAGTTCCTCTTGTGTACAGGTAGGCAGATGGGGTGGATTACTGGTGGGGCAATGCTACATACCACATTTCGCGTCAGCCAATAGCATCATTCTGCTGTTTCTGCATGTGTTTCAGTGTCTACTTTGTGTAGCAGAGATTTCTTCTCCAGTGTATTGATGTTGAAAGTTACATTGTCTGCAAAGTATTTTTTGTGGTAGACGAATCAGACTAGTGACAAATGTTGCAGAAACAAGTAACAGTTATAGTGTTTTGACTGTGTAACTTCTTCAGAATAGAGTCTGAAGCAGAGGAATCGTGGGCATATGGTGCTCACCCCAACATTGACAGTAGTCAACTGAAAACATGCAAGGCATCTGGCGTGGGGTTGAGAAGTGTACACCACATGCTAAGTGAAATGAATGTATTAAAACCAATGAGTCAGAATCTTTTAGATTGCCAAGGAAGTGACGCAGTCTTAAGATAAATGTAGGCGATCTGGACGATTTTTCTGAGAAGGATAATTAATATAGACTGAAGCGTATAATTAAAATCTGCATCAGAGCCAGGATTGTGTGCTTCAACCAACATTTTACATCATTGATAAATCTAGACTGGATGTGCCTCAAGAACACACAATTATCTCAATTTAAATATGTCTAATAAGGCTTTGCATTGTAAAATATTCGTAAATGTACAGTATACAATGATGAATGACATCACTGCAGACAAATTAGTTTCACAAATGAAAGAGAACTTCGAGTCTAACGGCAGTATATGGACAATGCTAGTAATACTAAAGGACATGTGATTTCAATAGCATAAGATGAAGAATGAAAGAAAATTTCTTATGGACAGAAGTGATATTGTGGCTTTGAGAACTGTGCAGAATAAATGAAGCAGAATACAAGAGACTTTTAAAATTTGCAGATCATGAGTCTTAAGGTCCGTTTACACTGAAGTTTGGAACATGTTTTTGTTTGCAACTTGTTCACAACTAATGATACAACATTGTTCGTGACTGTGACTACACTGGCTACAAATATTTGTATTCATATCATCTGCTACAGTGAGCTTCTATGTATATTTGCGTTATGGAATTCTCAGAGCTAAGCTATGTCAAGTGAGAAGAAAAAAAAACATTAGCATCTGGAGCTGTGTTATTATTGATAGATGGATAAAGAAGACACAAAGAATGATGTAGTCATCGGCGGTGAACCAAAACATGTTCTAAAAGTTGTGGTGGGACTGACATGCTTTGTGAACTGAATATGGAAAACTGTTATGGCTTTCATAATTTCACAAAGATGTCACCTTCTGATTTTTAAATTTTGCTACATATTAAAGGGTTTGTTTTCTCTTAAAAAAAAAAAAAAAAAAAAAAAAAAAAAAAAAAAAAAAAAAAAAAAAAAAAAAAAAAAAAAAAACTAAAATAATAATAGTAATATATAAGTAAATAAATAATAATTTGGCACGAACTTCAGGGAGGAAATCTCTGTGAAGCAAAGACTTCCTGTACCCGTCCATTTTCTTGCAACAGAACATTCGTACCACAGTCCAGCATATTTATTTCATATTTCAAAGCCTGCTATAAGATATCCAAAATAGTTCCTGCGGTTTGTTTGAAGGATATGTAAAGGTAATTCATTTATTTTAATATCACTGAAACACTGCACATCCACAGCAATAAATGTGATCCCAGTTGAATGATTGCAGTGTTACGTCCAGGAACTTAAAAATTTATAAACAAATCACTTTGGAATCTGCATAGAGTCCCCCTTCCCCACTTCCTGACTTTTTAGTCTCTTTTATTTTCCTTTTCTCCTGCCAGTATTGTGACACAAGAGATTTTATTTTCTTATGAATGTCACCGCTGCTGGTACCCATCTCCAAAGAATCTTTTCTTTTTAATAATCTTTTTTTATATTTTTTTTTTTATTTTGAAAGAATCATGTATCTATCTCATGTTCTTGTATCTTGCACAATATAAGTTTCACAACCACTGCCCATCCTCATAAATAAGATGGTAAATTTTCTCCCAGCTACACTCCATCTCACAGAACACCGAATATCACGGCAGACGGCACAATACTTAGATAAGTAGCAAAATAAAAACAAACACTAGCGTTGAGTAGCGGTAGTTTGTAGTAACAGGTCTCAGAACAATGTTCCTTTGATCTTTACAGACACAGCCTGGAACATTGTTTCTGTGTTGGCAACATTGTTGTGAACATTGGATGTCTAGTAGCAGCTACGAACAATGTTGAGAAATGAGTGTAAATAGGTCTTTATGCACAAGGTGCACTGTGCTGAGAGGGATATTTGAAAATCATGATATGAAGAACAAACTGGTGGTGTAAATGCATTAAGGTGCTTCTGTTCTGGTAGTAGAATTAAATGGCCTGCGAGCTAAGGTCTATGAAATTGCTCCCCAAGCTCTTTTTACTCAAAGTTTTGCACATCATTTGAATTTAGTTTTGCAGCAGAACAGCTCTTTCATTAAACCAGTAAAAAGTTTTCTCCACACTTCTGGGTATTCCTGCTTTCTTCCACACAGAAACACACAAATTCTGGACAGTATTGCTGGTAAACAAATTCTGGTGAACAGTGAAACGAGATTGAATTGTAATGCCAGAATAATATCTGCCATTCAGGAAAACCATCTAGGGCTATGTGAGGTTGAAAGGAGTTTTTCTTGTTGCAAACAAGTAAAAACGTATTTGAGGAACAGTATGGCCCAGGATCGCTTATCAGTTCTTGTCCATGCATAAGCTGAAAAACCAGCTTTGTGAATGCTTTAGATCCAAAACACATGGCACAGTGATGTCATCGAACTACTCAGGAGGAAGAAGAATCGTGGACTTGTTTTACAAATAATAGTGGTCAAATGCCCTATCAACTAGGCAGTTAATTTGTACATCGTTGGTGCCCAAACACAGTAGTATGTCTCTTTGACTCAGACTGATTAGACGTATATGAACACTGCAGTGTCTAATGATATAGCATTTTCATGATACCTGATAATAGCAAAACATGTCATGCATGTCTGACTCTCGTAGATGGCAAAAAACTGCTACTGCCCTCACCATGCAATCAGACTGTGGAAGCCTTCCCCCCCCCCCCCCCCCCCTTTTCTTGGCATTTCCCTTTCATCTTACAACTGCTCTTATTTCGAATGCTTTTCATCCACTTCTATCTCCTGATAGACTGTATTAGTGGGTAATCACAACCAGACATTCAGCTATCATCACACTCTTACACTCTTGGGACTCTTAACATTAACTTACTAACAAATGCAAAGGCAACAGTAGGACTACTAATTTTGTAACCACAATAGTGCGAGTGTGGAGGACCTCCACTCCTTTTCATTTTCAAATAAAAGTGAATGATATTGCTATTACTGTTTTCTATTTGTCTCAGATGGGCCCACAGGGTATATTAAGTCAGTAAATGCCACATTAATATTTATTCCATAATTTCTGCTGCCCAGTTATTTTTATTTAGTTGTTATTTAATGACGATGAGTCTCGTTTCAGCATTTTGCTTCTCAAGTCTCGTTTGCTGTCACTCCCAAGACAATGTACTGTGATGGCAAAAGAGACAAGATAATGCCGAAATGAGACTTGTCATCATTAAATAATACCAAAATAAAACTAATTCTGCAGCAGAGATTAAGGAATAAATATTTAATATGCTGTTATTATTGTCAGCAGCAGTATTAGTGACAGTAGTAATAATAGCTGCATTTAAAAGAAAGGAAAGGGGATTTATCAATGTAGTTCATGGCCTCCCCAGAATTTGGACCCACGGTCCGCCACTGCCCCAGATATTACAGATTGTGGAAACTGTCCATCACATATGCATAAAAATAATCTAAATTTGAATAATTAATTATCGATATGTAATCTTTATTTTGTTTTGACACTATCATGTTATTTTCTTTTGAAAGAGTTTTCTAATGAGAAGACATTATTACAGCAAACAACACTAAACGAACTACAAGCAAAACTTATAATACCACCATTGATGGATGTATAAAAGTGACACACAACCTAGCTGCTGGAACCAACAGTCCGATTGTCAGGGAGGAGTGTTGGGTGAGGAGAATATAAAAAGAAGGAAAGGTCCAGTGGCAGACTAAGGCTGTCGGAGGCTCAGGATGGCGGAGCCCCCCTCCCGCCCCCCCTTAGTCCACCACTGGTTAGGTCAGTAAACCGTAATATGGGAAATACACACACTTGTAGCAAGGGAGTAGATAGATAAAGATGAAAGGATAAAACTGCCACTCACCAAATAAATAAATAAATAAATATATTTTATCATTTATAATTATAAAATATATTATCAAATGTTATTAACACAATCACTTCTACAAACACGATTTGCAGTTAGCAGCAGATATTCCTGGACACTAAATTTTGGATTAATTAGTGATGTATTAAGACTTTTCTGTTCTGTAACAAATAAAAATCTGCAGTTATGATCAAAGATACAATACTAACCATTATCAGCCACTGTTATCTGGGCCATTCCACTGGACACACCTTTCGTAATTGTGACATGCTTTGTGTTAATCCCACCACTCTGTAGTTCCTCAAGGTACTCCTTTGCAAACACATCATCCCCCAACTGCAAAGGCGAGCATTCAAAGAAAGTCTTATCTATTTTAAATGTCAATATTCATGCAACTTAGCACACCAATAAGTGCATACAAAGCTAAAATTAGTGTCATTAAAAGAATTTTTTTTTAATGTTAGTTGTGTGTAGAATATCCCACAGACAAGACATTATGTTTCTTAAATGTGTGGATGTTAAACAAGTTACAGTACACAAAAGAAATTATACATATGTCATTTGGCCAATATTAATATCTTTATGATCAGTTAAGTATTGATAATTTTTAAATAGAATCCTATGGAACACTACCAAATGCCCTCTACAAAAAGACCTAAAACACATTTTTGAACCCCACTAATGCTGGAAATATATTGGATGTAATGGCAACAAACAAACCTGAACTATTTTGGAGTGTCCACACAAACATATCAGTGACAATGATTTAGTGGTAGGAGAATGATGGCTAAAGTACACAGGGTAACTAAAATAGAAAATTTTCTATGTTAAGCAAACTAGATAAAAAGACAATAGTATCATTGAAACACACAGCTCTGGACAGGAACATGTATATGTAACAAGTACAGTAATTCCTATTGTTTTAACATGCCAGGAAGAATGTGAATGAGAATGTTATACAAGAAACACTGGCATTATATCTAAAATGCATGTTCATACATAATGCAGTCTGAAACAATATTCTTCAGTTTGGTATCACTTACATCGTAGGGTGATAATGAAAAATGTAAGACACTATTCAGGAATCTGTTCAATTACTCTACAACAGTTTTAATATATTGCTGATGTGGAAACTTTATCAGTACAACAATACCCAATAATAAAAAGTCCACATTGGGATATCAATAATAGGCCTTTAGAGATGATCTGCTGGAACTCACTGCAAATACAATTGCTTAGTTGTAGACAGGCACTCATACTTACACAAGTAAAAGCTTTCAACGTGGATCTTTGACAAAAGTAGAGAGCACACACAAAGAAAGAGAGTGCACGTGCATTCACACAGGTACAACTCACGCACATGGCCTAAGCACAGCTGCCGCAGATGGTTATAATATTTGTGAAAGTTTTGCCTGTGTAATTGTGTGTCAGCTAGCTGCTTTTACTACCAAAGACTGTGGCTGAACACTTGTCATTGTGTATAAGCACGATTTTCTTTTCTAGTTCCCACTAGATCACCACAATTAAGCACTGTCGGGTTTGGCTAGTACATAGGTCACTATCTGGGTCTGCCAAGTGCTGTTGGCAAGCTTGTGTGAACCAAACCGAGCAGCTACTCAATTGGGAAGTAGCAGCTCCAGCCAAGACGACCGACATAACAGCTGGGAGCGTGGGGCGCTGATCGTGCCCCTCCATACCGCATCCATTTATGTCCTTAGGCAGAGAATGACACGGTGGCTAGTAAGTAACTAAGGCCTGTAGAATGGAGTGTACAGTTTACAGTAATAGATGTATTGCTTACCCACAGTGTCTAGTACAGAAACAAATCATATGAAGGATAGTCCTGGAGGAATGGTCGATGGACAGGGATGTGCAAGCCCTTTTCTGAATAGTTTCCTTGATAAATTCATCATATGCATGTTAGAGGTATACTGATTGATACAGACAGTCATCTTGTGCTGGAAGTAGGACGACACTGCACTATTTCAGCAATGTGTTGCTGCTCAAGCATAGTTTTTCAAATTCAAAAGAAAAATAGAAACTTGAACGAATACCTGTTCATGCAATGTGCAGGAAATTCTGGTAAATACTATAAAATCAGTAATCCAATGTGTTGGAAGAGCTGAGGTACTTATATTAAATGTATTGTATAAAGGGAACCAATAAGAATATAGCATCCCCATAAAAAGTTTTATGCTTTCAAATAAAGTTTCCTCTCTAAATTTTCCCTGAGACATCCTTAATACACGTTATAAAATTGTGGGTGCACTTAATTCCGAGAGCCTTTCTTCCTCAGTTCGCAATACTAAAAAGGAACAAATGTTATTTTTATGTTACCTGGTATATGTACATCCTTGAAATGACCTTGACCATGTTTTCCACACAAACTCACTAGGTGGCAGGACTGTGTTTGGAAACACACTTTGCATTTTTGGCACTTTAGTTACAGTGACTCTATGCATGCTGATTGTGAGCAAAGGTTCTGTCTTAAGCTTAGGAAAAAACCTTGGTAAAACATGGACAATGATTAAGCAAGCATATACAGATGAGGCACTGTCAAGTAGTTGTGTTTTTGAGTAAAAGAAAAGGTTTTGTGAAAGCGAAGTTTCTGTGCAAGACAAACTCAGAACCAGTCACTGTTTACAAAACATACTGATGCAAATGTTGAGTGTATAAGGCAGTTATTGCAAGATCATTATGTAACTCTATGTGCAATATCATAACTTAATTTGAATTGTGATGTGTGTCACGGTTGTATACAAAGGTTTAGGGCAACAGAAACTTAATGCAAAACTTGTGCCACACGTTCTAACAGAAAGAGGACAGACACTGGATTTCTGCTGAACTACTGTATGGACATGATCCAATATTTCTGTCACAGATTACTCCTAGGGATGAATGTTGGTGCAACCAGTATGTCCTTCACACAATTATCAGCGTCAGTGATCTGAATGAATTCACTTAAAAGTCAAGCTAGATCGCAATTTATTTGATGGTAACCTGTTTCGGCTATTTAAATGACTTTCCTCAGACCACTATAAGCATTCTGTTGGCCACTGATTGTGCCGAGTACGAGCTGCCTGAATGATAGATGTTGACTGGTACTTGAGCAGTCAACATTGGATAAAATGCACTTTATGTGTCCGTGACTGGTACTTGACAGGTAGACATTGGCAACGGCACGATGAATGATGGGAGATGCATTCGAACATCCAATAAGAAATAGCTTTAATCCTTATGGTTTGTAAACGTGTAGTACACATGAGACTAATTAATATACTCATTGGACAAGGGTACATAAAAAAACCCATTATCCATAGAGTAGGAAGAGCATTATTTATTTATTTCATGGTGGACACAAAAGATTATTTCCCTCATTCTCTGTCAATGAGTTTTGAAAGAGCATGTACCTTTTCTGTTCACCAAAAAATAAAAAAATTAATGCTGTTCCTTCTCTGTGGTTGACAGGTTGTTGATGTGCCTTGTCCGGTGAGTAAATTAATTAGCCTCATAAATACATGTCAATGGTCGGTAGGCTATATCACTCAATCACAATTGCACCTTCCATATATATCATATGAAATGGTATAATCACAATTAGTTTGGATTGTAAATAAAATATCAATTACATTGGCAAAAATGCTGCACACAAACACCAGAACAAATTTTAAAACTGTTGCCAAATTTACTAGAAAATGAAATGTGCCACTACAATGTGACTCCCATCATTCATCACTCTGTTGCCAACGTCTACACTTCATGCACCAGTCATGGACTCATAACCTTTTTGTTGTTTTTTGTGGGTTTGAAGGGCACTCAACATCGAGGTTATCAGGGCCCCACACATAACTCTCACTGGAAAATGGAATTAGAGAAAAACAGGATCTGAGGAAAATCAGGAGCCATCTAAAAAGTGTCACCACTTCCTTCGAGATCTACCCGTAAGAACACTCACATTAAAAACTTGTTTAAGTCATGGATTAGTATGGACAGGAGTGCCCAAAGTAAAACTAAACCAGTAAAACTAAGAACATTAATGGGAGCCTGAGGTAGAAACAACTAGCTGACCAATAACGAAATGACGGAAGAACTAGTTGACCTACTGATTCCTTAAAAATGTTGCCCTATAATTTTAGAAAGTAAGCCTGACAATTCACAAAATTTTAAAAGACGAATCACAGTTGTTGGATCATTGCTTAAAATACGAGGACAGACCACATAGGAAAAGAGCTGCCGCCCTTTGATCTGCATATAAAACACATTCAACCAAAACATGATGAACAGTTAACGGTGCATCACGAGCACCATACCAAGGAGGATCCTCCCGCTGGAGCAAGAAGTCGTGTGTCATGGGACAGTGACCGATACAAAGACGAGTGAGGTGGACTTCATCCCACCTGCACGGTTGGAAGGATGTTCGCCACGGGCATGTGGAGCACTTTACGACTTGCATCTTGTTCAGTATTTTCCACTACTCATTCTCCCATTGACACAGAACTCTGTTCCTCAACAGCCTGGCCAGAGCCTGTAAGGGAATAGGGCACTGAGAAACTGTACTCGCACAACACACCTCCTTTGCTGCGATGTCTGCCCTTTCGTTCCCTTGAATGCCCAAATTACCTGTGACCCATCAGAAGGACACCACCTTCCCCAAACTTTTTAGGTGGTAAAGGGTGTCCTGGATGTTCTGGACTACTTTATCTGGTGGGTAAAGGGTTTGGAGGATTGAAGGGCACTTAGTGAGTCTGAGCAAACAAGGAATTTAAAACTTGCTACACATTCCATCTGCTACACTGCCCACAGAATGGCATGAAGTTCCACATCAAAGACAGTAAACTCTGGCAGAAGATGGATCTTGGGTAACCCGATCAGGGAAAACAAGAGAACAACCAACAGAGTCCCCTTGTTTAGACCCATTCGTGAATACAGCTACACAGTCGCAGTGCTTAGTTAAAATTTCATAAAATAATGAGGTAAAAACACCGGCAGGAGTGCAGCTTCTGCCATACTGCACTAAATCGAAGATTACTCTGGGCCTCTGCAGTAGCCAGGGTGGCAGGTGGTTAAAACTCTGGGTTTGGGGCCATAGTTGAGCCACACCAAATAACTCCAGCACTTGCTGCATGTGGATCCCAAATGGTCTGGTTGCTTGTGGCCGATTGGAGAACAGGCGCATCATATCAGGGCAAACAACAGGTTGATAAGCTGGAGAATTTGGGTTAGCAAGTATCTTACTGGCCTGAGGCACCATGAGGAGTTGCCGCTGGATGGTGAGCGGTGGTTTGCCAGCCTCAGCACAGAGACTGTGGATGGTGCTGGCCCTGTAAGCACTGGTGGCCTGCCTAAAGCCCTCATGGTGAACAGCATCAATGGTTTTCAGATATGAGAGTCTCGCTGATCCATAGATTGTGCACCCATAATCTAGCCGTGGCCGTACAAAAGCCCTAACTCGAGCAGACATGCCCTATCTGCTCCCCACGACCTGTGGATCAGGCATTTCAAAATGTTTAGCACCTTCTGGGCACTAGTTTTCAGATCCGTCATGTGTGGGAGACACGAAAGTTTGGAGTCAAAAATAAGGCTCAGAAACCTCACACATTCCTTAAAAGGAAGAATGGTGCTGCCCAGCTGCAGATCGGGAAGATTAAAAATACCACGAGAATGATTAAAATGGACACACACACACACACACACACACACACACACACACACACACACACACACTTAACAGCAGAAAACTAAAAACCCATCTTTGCAGCCCACTCCTCCAGCCTCTGCATTGTGACTTGCAACTGACGAGTCACAACAGCAGTACTGGAGAAAGAACAGAAAACAGCAAAATCATCCACAATAAGGAGCACTGTACAGGACTCCTGACAGTGGATGTGATACTATTAACGGCTACAGCAAAAAGGGTAACACTTATAACACGCCCCCGAGAAACACCATTCTCCTTCTCAAAATGGTCTGACAACATGCCACCAACTCGGTACCTAAAAAAACGCTTACTTAGGAAGGACTGGAGAAAAATGGGGAGGTGGCTACAGAAGCCCCATTGATGGAACTGCTCTGGAATAAGGCGTCGCCAGGAAGTGTCATACGCCTTACTGATGTCGAAGAAGATCCCAAAACAGTGCTGTTTACAGAGGAATGCCTGCTGAATAGCAGACTCTAACAGCGTCAGGTTGTCGACAGCAGAGCGGTATCTCCTGAAACCGCACTGAAAGCTGCTAAGCAACTGTCTGGTCTCCAACTTCCAGACCAGGCGGCAATTCACCATTCGTTCTAGGGTCTTTCCTACACAGCTAGTTAGAGCAACACTCTGATAACTACTAGGAAGTGTGCAGTCGGTTGGTTGGTTGATAGGTGGATGGGACCAAACACCTAGGTCATCAGTCCCATGACTTCTGTATGGATTACAAGCCAGAGTGTGGTCGGGTAAGACCGTGACGACACTAAAATAGAGGAACTAAAAGGGGGGCCAAAATAAAGTAGAACAGGGCTAAAACCAATAGAAAAAGTGGGATTCTGCAACGAAGGTCGCGTCAAATCAAGAATCCCCATTAATTAACGACAGATACAGGAGAACAGTGTATGCTCCTAAATGAGAAGCCTAAAAATGTAAAAAGGGAAACAACGTGAATTAAAGCCAGGTTAAAAGGAGAAATCGAAGTCAACAGGGGGAGGGGAGAGCTCCAAACCCTGCTTCTTGCAGTGAGGGGCACAAACCCACCCATCCTGCCCAAGCATCAGCAATAAAATCTTATAGCCGAGAGTAAAAACTACTTTCACGGATAAATTCAAGAATTCTGTCAGCTATCCATCAATCATTCGCCTAAACCGAGGGCAATGAGTATGGAATTCCATATTTGGCACGGAGCGCCAAGAGAAGCGGACATTCCACTAAGAAATGATCCACATATTGTAGGGCCCCACAACCACAATGTGGAGGAGCTCATTATGCAAAAGAAAACCATGGGTCAGCCAAATGCGGTTAAATACCTGCAGTAGATATTGCCATTGTAGGGGGCTGAGATGTTTGAGAAGTTGATTATGGATGGAATCAGGCCCAGGCGCAGAATCATGAGAAGAAGAAAGGTGGTTGTTGTTGGGTTCTGAAGGGACTAAACTGCTTGGTTATCAGTCCCCTGTTCCTACCGAAGACAAGACACCCAAGTAGGAAAAAGATGAAATAGAGCTCAACACCTAGAAGAGAGGCATAAGGGGCACACAGCGCCAATGAACTTGATACCCTCAACGTCACTGAAGAAGACAGGAATAGGAGAGACCAAGTGTTGAACTAAGCTAAAATATAGCAGGGAACAGTGGCTGGCTGATCACAAACAAATACAAGATGAGCCAGTCACTCTGCACAGACTAAAAAACCTGGAGGTTAAAAACAGGATAGAAGTAAGAAACACATCAGATTAAAAGGTGAGGGGTGGGGACCTGAGACACCAGGCACGAGCCCACCACTAAATAGAATGATAAAATCCAGCTGCGCATATAAAACCTAAAACTTGGTCAGCCATTGAGGCATTGTCAGCTAAAAACAAGGCAGGCACAGTAGGTAGATTAAAAGACTGCCGCATGGCAGCTAAAAGCGGACAATCCGACAGGAGGTGGACCACTGTCAACAAATTTCCACAACGGCAATTTGGTGGGTCCTCTTGACATAAACAGTAGCCATGTGTCAACCACGTATGGCCAATACGTAAGTGACACAGAACAACAAGAGTCCCTACGGGAAAGCCTGAGGGAGGACTTCCAGGCAGCCGTAGAGTACATGACCGCATGGAGCTTGTTGGGAGTGCTCAGTGTTGCCCATTGTGTGTTCCAAGCTTCAAAAACCTTATGGTGCAAATCCAATCAGATATCCCATTCTGGGATACCAATATCCAGGGGAGGAGTGGTGGTGGCCAGCTTAGCCAGCTGATTGACATGCTCGTTCCCCAGGATGACAATATGGCCGGGAGTCCAAATAAAATCCACTGAACAGCCAGACTTGGCACGTGAAGCGATGGCGTTGTGAATGGATTGCGCCAACGAATGGGTAGAGAAACACTTGTCAAGGGCTTGCAGCCCACTAAGGGAGTCGCTGCACACGACATACGACTTCTGGGAGCATGTTTGTAGGCGGTCAAGAGAACGAGATATGGCAAGCAGTTCAGCTGTAAAAATACTACAGCCAGGTGGCAGGGACCATTGTTCTGTGTGGTCACCATGAACAAAGGCATAACCGGCTCTGCCATCTAACAGGAAGCCATCAGTATAGAGGACTTCTGCATCACGATATCAAGGAGTGCCAGAAACTTCCGACGGAATGTCAGTGGTGAAACTAACATCTTTGGGTCGCAGGACAATTGCAGGTGGAGCTTCAAACGGGGGATGGAGCAAAGAGGGATACGGGATGGGCAGGAAAAAGCATCAGGGAGAGGTAGGGACTGAAGTGAGGAAAAGAGCGTACGAACCCGGATCGCGATAGGGAGATCTGATCTAGGTCAATGTGGTGGAAAAGGAGGGGTAACAGTCGGAAACAAAAGCCTGTGATTCGGATGGTGTGGCGTGGCATGGACTCTAGCAACATAGCTAGCGAGAAGCTGCTGCTGACGAAAGTGTAACGGAGGGATCCCTGCTTCGGCAAGAAGACTTTGCTCCGGGCTGGTGCGGAAAGCCCCAGTCGCCAGCCAGATATCACTATGGTGGATGGGATCAAGGATCCTCAATGCGGACGGTGCTGCTGAGCCATATACCAGGCTCCCATAATCAAGCTTTGATTGTATCAAGGACTTGTACAGCTGCAGGAGGGTGGAACGGGTAGTGCCCCAAGCAGTATGGCTCAAGCAGCGGAGAATATTAAGATGTCGCGAGCATTTTTGTCACAGCTGACGCAGATGTGGCACCCAAGTAAGCATGTTGTCGAAGACCATCCCAAGAAACCGATGTGTCTGTTCAACAAGGAGCAGTTCACCACCCAGATATAACTCGGGATCCATGTGAACTGTCCGGTGGTGACAGAAGTGCATCACGCGGGTTTTCTGCACTGAAAACTGAAAACCGTGGTCAGAGGCCCATGATTTGGCTTTTCGGATGGCAGCTCCCTGTAGCCGCCGCTCAGCGACACTAATATTAGCAGAACTAAAATAAAGTCATCAGCAAAAAAGTTGGAACCGACAGATGAGCCCACAGCTTTGGCAAGCCCGTTTATGGCGACTAAAAATAGTGGCACACTAAGGACGGAGCCCTGTGGGACACCATTCTCTTGAATGTGTGATGAACTAAGAATGGCACCCACCCTAACCCTAAAAGAGCAGTGGGAGAGAAAATTCCTGATAAAGACCGTAAGTGGGTCCCGCAAGCCCCAGTTGTATAATGCAGCCAGTATGGGGTGTCGCCAGGTTGTGTGCTCCACTTTCTGGAGATCGAAAAATACAGCAACAAGGTATTCACGTTGGGTAAAAGCTGTACATATAGCCGACACGAAATTGTCAATTGTGCAGCGGCCCTGACGGAAACCCCCATGTTGTGCAACCAAGACGCCCCATTCCTCAAGGATCCACATAAGCCGCCGACTAACCATACGTGCAACGAATTTGTATATAATGTTCATGAGGCTGATCGGACGGTAACTTTCAGCCACCTGTGGGTCAGTGCCAGGTTTTATTACTGGGATGATGGTGCTTTCCTGCCATTGTGAGGGAAAAACACCCT
Organism: Locusta migratoria; assembly: GCA_026315105.1. NCBI lineage: Eukaryota > Metazoa > Arthropoda > Insecta > Orthoptera > Acrididae > Locusta > Locusta migratoria. Next base: position 317,251,965 of record CM048747.1, on the reverse strand, counting down.
CTGCACAGGGATGGTTAAACAAGGTGAGCAGTTGGTTCCGAGCGTCCACAGGCAGATGTCGAAGTAACTGGCTATGGATACAATCTGGTCCTGGACAGGTATCGGGGCATGCAGCAAGGGCACATTGAAACTCCCACTCGCTAAAGGGGGCATTGTATGGCTCCTGGCGACGTGTGTGAAATGACAGTGGTTTCCACTCAACTTATCCTTTTACGGTGCAGAAGGCTGCACTGTAAGCTTCAGTCGAACTGATGCCTGCATAATGCTATGCCATGTGCTCGGCGACAGCAATCGGGTCTGTGCAGACAGTACTCTGTAAGCAAAGGCGGGGGATTCCAGCTGGTGGGCGGTACCCGAAAAGACGACGAACTTGGGTCCACACACAAGAGGGTGAGGCACGAGATCCAATAGAGGCGTTGTACCTCACCCAACAATCTTGCTTACTTTGCTGGATAAGCCGTCAAGCTCGGGCCTGGAGCCGTTTAAAGGATGACGTCGGTGTTGCTGGAGTGCCCTACGACGATCCCGAATGGCTTCAGCTATCTCTTGCGACCACCAAGGCACAGATTTGCACCGAGGGTAACCTGTGGTGGTTGGAACAGTGGCCTCAGCGGCGGAAACTATGGCGGCAGTGACCAGTTGGACCGTCACGTCCACATCGGTTGGCAGTTGGACAGGAATGACAACAGTGGAGGTGTAACGCTGCCAATCAGCCCTGTGGAGGGATCATTGTGGCAGGTGTTCTACCATTCGAGACTGTGAGAGCGACAAAATGATAGGAAAATAGTCGCTCCCGCAAAGGTCATCATGGGTCCTCCAAGTGAGGTGTGGAAGAAGAATCCCGCTACAGACCGATAGATCTATGGCTGAAAAAGTGCCATGTGCAACACTGAAGTGTGTAGCAGTACCAGTACTGAGCAGACAGATGTCCTGTTGTGCAAGAAGAGTTTCAACATCCCTACACATCGAGTTGTCTCTGATCCGTCCCATAAAGGGTGATGGGCGTTAAAGTCTCCCAAAAGAAGAAATGGTGGTGGAAGCTGTGCGATCAGGGCAGCAAGATCAGTGGGCGAAACATCCCTGCCTGAAGGAAGGTATATGGAACAGACAGTGAAGTCTTGCATGGCCCGAAGGTGAACAGCAACGGCCTCAAGAGGTATGTGGAGAGGCACAGCATACTAGGGAAAGTGGCAAGGGTGTATATACAGACACCACCAGAGGCTCTGTCACAGTCGGCATGGTTGTTAAAGTAGCCCCAATAGCCACAAAGGGCTGGGGTCCGCTGAGCAGAAAACCAAGTTTCCTGCAGGGTCATCCACAGCATAGGGAATCGGCACAACAACTGCTGCAGCTCAGCTAGACGGTTGAAAAATCCTCCACAATTCCATTGGAGAATTCGATTCACTCCTTTCTGGAAAGCCATAATGTAAGACTGAAAATCGCCAATCCAAAGATTTGCGGTCTGTTAGGCGTTGTACATTTACATTACCTAGGAGCATTGGCTCAAGCGTCTTAGTGAGAGCCAGAGCCTCGAGAGATGCAAAGATCTGCACCTTATCTTCTGATGTAGATGACATAGGGATTGACTTTGAGGTCACCGAGGAGACTTTCTTCTTAGGCTCTTTTCTTCTTAGCCTTTCCCTGCCCTTTTGGCCTTAAGGGCTGGGAGGACTTCTTGCAAGTGGTTTCTGGGCCCGATGTCGATCGGGAACCCCGTCGACTGGGGGCAGGTGGATGCTGCAGCCTGTGGCTGCGACCCTCCAATCCACTTGTGGAAGCCTCGGGAGGGGGTGCCACAAGGGACCCCCTTCCGGGCAAGAGGGGCTGGGGAAGACTGTTGCTACCCTGGCTGGGGAGTGGAAACTGGAGTCCTTGATGGTGGGGTGGATATGGCTCCCACAGGTTTTGGGGGAGCAATGGACGAAGATGGTCCCCCCCCCATCGAGGGGGCAGTAGAAGGTTGTTGGCCCATAGGGCCCACAGATGGAGAGGTCACTGGTACCGTTGATCGCAATGAAACTGGTGCTGCTGTGACTGCAGCAAAAGATCTTGTCATCTTTACAGGATGGAGCCGCTCATGCTATTTACATGCCTCAGAGAAAGTGAGCCAGTCCAGGGTCTTTATTTCCATTATTTTCCTTTCCCGATGAGAAACAGTACAGGTTGGCAAGCATGGCGGATGATGTTGCCCACAGTTTACACGAGCAGGAGGTGGGGTACATGGTGTGTCTGGGTGCGATGGCCACCCACATTCCCTGCAGTTCGGGCTGGAAGTACATTGGGACGACATGCGCCTGAACTTCCAGCACTGGAAACACCACATAGGGGGAGGGATATATGGCTTTACATCACACCAGTATATCTTTATGTTGACCTTCTCAGGCAGTGTATCGCCTTCGAAGGCCAAGATAAAAGAACCGCTGGCAACCCTGTTATCTTTAGGTCCCCTGTACACTCGCTGGATAAAATGAACCCCTTGACGCTGCAGGTTTCGATTGCAACTCGTCATCCATCTGGGACAACAGATCTCTATGGTAGATTATACCCTGGACCATGTTTAAAGACTTGTAGGGCGTGACTAAAGGTCCACCGGGATCTCACCCAGCTTATCACAGGCAAGTAATGCCCGTGATTATGCTGGGGATGCCGTCTGTATCAGTACAGCCCCACTTTTCATCTTTGAGAACGACTCCATTTTACTAAACTTGTCTTCTTGATTGTTCGACAAAGAACTGTGGCTTAGCTGACATGACAGAGTCTCCATTGGAACAGGCACACACCAGATATTGTGGCGAGTATGGTTTGGATCAGCGAAGGCCTCAACATTCCTCCCAAGGGGTGCCAAGGGAAGGGAATGTCTTCGGATCGTATGTCATTGCATCTTTTCTGTTTTGCCACGCTTAGAGACACCGGTTTTGCACCCGGCAACGCTATTATTTGCTCGTTTCATTCTTGTCCCACAAGCAGCTAGGGAACTAAAGGTCCACCCAGGCTTGCCTGGGTAAGCCTTATAGAACTGAGGTGTGGCACAGGTTCCTCAAAAGTTGCTCGCTAGCGACAGTTCAACCTCAACAGCCATGCATCTACTTGGCACATAGCACACCTTGAGATTGAGGTTTTTTTTATGGAGATTTGTACCGTCTTAGCAACCCGGGCGATTAAGCCAAGATCCCCGGGCTCTGAAATCTACAATGTTCCACCGTCGCACCGATCGATGGTCATTGAAGCACGCACAGAGCTTACACGGTGTAGCAGACTGTTGGCGGGGCCACAGCCCACGGCTCAGTACTCCGGGTTTGCAAAGCCCATACTCAGCAAATTAATGCTGAGCCCCTGAGGGGAGACGTAGTTCCCATTCCATGAAGAGTTTGTTCTAAGGTTCCTGCACGTGAGTGGTGAAATATAAATGTGAGGCTTCGGCCTGTTGTTTCTTGAGACGAAAAGCCACCGGGTAGAAAGCCGTCACCTATGCCTTCGCAAAGTGAGCCGCAAGGTGCTCTGCAATAACCAATGGATCAGACCCCATCTGGTAAGCCAAGGCCAGGGATTGAAGACAGCCACTGGCAACCTTGGATGGGGCGAAGCATATCCCACACCTGTGACAAGGGTACAGAAGATCCCAAGGAGGAGAGAAAACGCTCCCAGCACACCCGCTTGCTCTGTTTGATTACGTAACGAGCCTTAGCACGAAGGCATTTAAAGTTGACAAGGGCAGCACGGGACGGATGGTGCTTAAGACGTTGCAAAGCTTGACGACACTCACAAATCGCCAAAGCAATGGTTGCGGTCCACCATGGAACTGGACGGCGAAGAGGAGGACAAGTCGACTGGGGGACAGCAATGCTAGAAGCTCGAAAATTTGCATTAGACACATCACTGATGACCTCATCTATAGAGTCAGATGGGGAAGGTGTGAAAACCACCTGTGATGTACATAAAGGCCAATCAGTATGACGGAAAACCCAACGAGGTATCCTGTCCCTCATCCAATGTGAGGGGAGTGAAAGAATCAACAGAAAGTGGTCACTGTCGTGAAAGAAAGGGAAAAAGGGGGGAGAGGTGAGTGGTAGGTGTATGGAGGAAAAGGTGCTGTGAGCGGCACTAAAATGGGTTGGGAAGCCACGATTGAGGAGGCACAGGTCATGATCGGCAATGAATTGCTCGACGAGGCGGCCCTACTAGTTGTATAAGCACTGCCCCATGAAAGATGATGGGCATTGAAGTCCCCAAGAATGAGAAAGGGAGGAGGGAGCTGCTGAAGGAGTGCTGTGAGGGCAGCAGACATAGGTGGCCTGTCAGGAGGGAGATACAAATTACAAATTGTCAATTGTGTGTGTAAGTGGTCCCTAACAGCAACCACTTCCAGTGTGTTACGGAGAGGGATCCATGAACTAACAATGTCCGTACAAACTACAGTGCAGACTCCACCAGATGCTTGTAGGGGGTGAACACGGTTCCGACAAAAAGCACAGAACCCACGGAGTGTTGGTGAATGGCCATCAGTGAAATGCGATTCCTGCAAAACAACACAAGCTGCTGAGTAAGAGGCAATAAGATGTTTCAACTTCAGGAGGCAACAGTAGTAGCCGTTACAGTCCCATTGGACGAGAACAGATCGAGGATCCATATGGAAGGCGATTGGACTGATGCATGTAACAAAGCTGGGTTAACGTCTGTCACCGACGAGGGAGGAACAACATCCGTAAACAGAGGATCAGACACAAGATCAGTGGTGTTACTTGGCTGTGAGCACAAAAGTGGTGCCTCCGGGAGGGGCCTTGTCCTGGGACTTTTGCTTCTTTTTCCTCTTCTCCTTCTCTCTCTCTTTATCCTTCTCTTTCTCTCTCTTGCAGGAAGGGAAGGACAGGTTCCAGAGAGAGAACTAGAGTCAGTCAGGTCTGGCACCAATGAGGACCGGGCGACCTTTGTAGTATCAGCCTGGATGTCCGGCTGCTTGAGGCAGAGGACCTCCTATCTGGTGGACGCCGGGAAGAGGAACCCTAGGAGAGGGCACCTTCACCGGCAAGTGCCAGAGAAGGGGAGCAGTTCTCCGGCTGGGAGGAGGAAGGGGAATGCTGGGAGGGGGGCAAGGGTGATGCAGGAGGGGGAGGGGGAAGAATAGGGTGGGAATGGGATAAGGAAGGGGGAGGTGTAAAGGATGTAACGAAGGTGTAAGTAGTAGATAGTTGAACAGGGTGCAGCCGCTCAAATTTTTGGCAGGCCTCCTGGTATGTAAGGTGGTCAAGGGACTTATACTCTTCAATCTTCTTCTCCTTTTTATAACCAGGCATTCTGGAGAGCGAGGAGAGTGGTGCTCTTGACAATTAACGCATACAGGGGGTGGAATACTGGGGCTCCCTTCATGGAGTGGAAATCCACATTCACCACATACAGGAACTGCCGTGCAACAAGAGGTCATATGACCGAATTGCATACATCGGAAACATCACATGGGAGGTGGAACGTACGGCTTCATGTCACAACGATAGATCATTACCTTGACCTTCTCTGGGAGAGTATCCCCTTCGAAGGCCAAGATAGATGCGCCTGTATCCACGCGATGATCCTTAGGGCCTCGCTGCACATGGCGAACAAAATGAACACCTCACCATTGAGGTTGACCTGGAGTTCCTCATCAGTTTGGAGGAGGTGGTCATGGTGGAAAATTACTCCCTGAACCATGTTCTGTGACTGATGAGGGGTTATCGACACTGGGACGTTGCCAAGATGATTGCAGGCACACAAATCTGCAGACTGGGCAGCAGAGACTGTTTTAATTAGCAGTGATCAAGTGCGCATCTTGCTCATCGTTTCAACTTCCCCAAACTTATCCTTAATATGTTCCACGAAGAACAACGGTTTGGTGGCAGTGAACGTCCCTCCATCTGTCCTGGTGCAGACCAGGTAACGTGGAAAGGGTTTCACCCCAAGCCGACGTGCCTGGCCCTCCTCCCAGGGGGTAGACAGAGAGGGAAAGGTCCTCTTATCATAGCTAGGAGCATTATTATCCTTCCTGCCTTCTGAGACGGGCATATCACAATCATTATCTAATTTCACACGTTTCATTGTGCGAAACGTCCGCTCTGGTACTGCCCACTTCGATCCAGGGCTCTCCTCATGGGTGCCACCCAGCCACAGCAAAGGGCACCTGGCACGATGGCCATTGCTGGGAGCCCTGATACCGCATGAGGACGGGTATTGACTCCTTGGCCTACATGGGGAGGTTGCAGCTCAGGTACCAGCAGTGTGATCCCTGTGTTGTCAGGGGGCTCAGCCATAGGGGTACATAACAGGCCCCCCTTACGGACTGGCTACAAGTGCTAGGGACCTAGCAGGGCAGGGGGCTATGGCAAGGAAGGAAGTGGGAAAGGAAAGGATTGGGATCCATGCCATAGGGGCTAGGTCGGGAGTTCTTCCTCCAATGGCTCACACTAGTAGCGGTAAATTTTTGTGGAGAGAAAACCCCGAGGGGGGGCCAAACTATGCCGAAAACAGAGGAAAATGACTAAGATCAAAATACAAATCAGTTGTGGGCCCCCTAGGAGGTAGGAAGGGTGCAATCCTTTCTTGGTTTAAGAAGAGGAATTAAAATCGATTCCCTCCAATAGTCTTTGGGGGGACTACCGGTGCTGATGATTCTGCTGCCTGACAAGTACACTGACAGGTGCAAGTGTTCGTGCCTACACTAACAACCTCCATTTGTGTGGAGGTGTCAGCTTTGGCAACATGCTGTTGCAGGGCAAATGAAGGAGGTTGCATTGCCTTAAAGGTCTTTCTGGCTTCGGCATAGGTGATACGCTTAGTTGTTTTGATCTACTGTATCTTTTTCTCTTGGTTATAAACATTACAGTCCTTACTCCAGACTGGATGATCCCTTGGGCATTCCTACTGGAATGTCGACTATATCTTTATAGAAGACTATGCCCTTACTGTAGTACAGGGTACTATGTAGCTCTGTTTTGACATTATATTCCCCGACACACGTAGCAGATTTAAGTTTTGACACCTGTTGGGAATTAGATGTTTCCACCAACAGGGTACCATTCCGCAGCTGTTTTACTGATTTCAGGATTCCTGCAATTCCTTCTAAAGCCTTGTTTATGTAAAAAGGTTAAACTTTCTCAAATGAACCATCCTTTCTTTTTATTACAAGAAACACATTCTGATTCACATCTGGTGTTCTGTTACTCATTACAAAACATTTTTTGGCAGCTCCTAAGTCTGGAGAACTGGATACCTGAGCGCTCTTTTTCGATTGGGTGTTGTTACCCCCAGTGGTACACCCATCCCACCAAGAGGTTTAAAATTACTCGGTAGATCCATGATGATCCCATGAGCAGCTAGGGAACTAAATGTCTGCCTAGACAGAGCGCCTTATGCCTAGGTAAGCCGTATACAACTGAGGTTCGGCAGTATCTGCAGAGGTTGCTCCCTAGTGACTGTTCCACCTCAAAAGCCGTGCATCCCATCAGCACACAGCAAATCTTAGGACTGAGTTTTTTTTTTTTTTTTTGTTTTTTTTTTTTTTTTTTTTTTTACAGAGTTATTTCCTTCTCCGCAACCTGGGCGGTCAAGCCAAGATCCCCATTCCCTGGTACACATAACGTTCCATGCTGTGCCACACGGTGGTCATTGAAGCGTGCCCAGAGGTTACAGTGTTTTCAGGACTGGAGGCGCCTACCAGCCCCCAAGCTCAGGATCCCCAGGTTCACCAAGCCCATACTCAGTAAATCAATGCTGAGCCCCCAGAGGGAGCGGACTCCTAAACAGCACTTTAACCATCAACATTTATCATTCAGGCAGCTCCTACTTAGCTCAACAGGTGACCAACAGTATTGAGGATGGCCATTTAAATGGATGAAACCAGTTATCATCAAATAAATTGAGACCTAGAATGAATTAAGTGAATTTATTTATGAGTTTCACATTTCCACAAAATAATCAGATAAGAGTAATTAACTATTATTGATCAAATACACACTATTAGTTGTGTACTGACCAGTTTTAGACTAAGAACATTGCAGCTGGAGATGACAGTAATGTGTTTATGAGTTATGCCTTTGGAATTAATTGTATTCTTTCCTTTTAAAGTCTGTGGCCAAAAGCCAAGTTGTGTGTGACTGTCTTTTCTATACGTCTGTCAGCAGCTCGGTGATTGCCTTTGCGCAACTGCAACTTATTATACTGCTGAATTTGAGTTTTAGATTGTCATATGTAGGGTAATACTTGAAAGTTTCTGTATCTTTAGTACACAGTGAAACAGTGTAAATGCAGGGTTGACGTAAGTGCCCGACACCATTTGACCTGTGTCATACATATGTTGTGTTGTGCAGCATTGTTGTGGCATGATGTTTGTGAGTTGTACATGTTTTGCTGATGGTGCATTGCAGTATTTGGTGACATGATCTTGTGGCACATGTTCATGACCCGAAGGGGTATGTAATCAGTTTGTTATGTAGTGACCTGATATTATTGATCCACTTCAGTTACTTGATGTTGGTTTTGTGTGCTACCATTTAAGTGAGTGAGTTTGGTTTTGTGTTTGTGTGGCAGAGTTCGGTGCCAAATGCCAGTAGCCCTAATGTAAGCCTTTTACTGAGTTGTGGCTTGGTTCATGGCTTTGGTTTAAGGCAGGATTTGGAAATTATTTCTTTCTCTCTCTCTCTCTCTTTATTTTAGTGGGGGGAGGGACGGGGGGAGAGAGTTTGAAACTGAAGACTTCATAAGGCAACAACACCAATAAATGTAATTTCCAGGCACATAAAAACTGGAATTAATCCACTTAATATCAGCATGTTCAATTAATTAGATTTCTATGTCTATAGTATATGTCAATTATATAAATTCTGATGATCTATGAATTACCCTAGATTCCAATGAAAATGTGAGCCCTCCAAACATTTTGTATAATATCCAAATTGTTAAGGTGCCAGCTATTTACTATTGCACTTTATACATTGATTACAGTTAACTTCAACTCCTGAAAAGCTCCTCTAGGAAAGCAGTTGGAGACTCAAAAGGTTCAAGCAGAAGGAAAGGAGATTAGGGTGCTAAAGATTAATAAAATTTTAGTTTGTTTTTCTTCTCTATATATGTATATCTTTGATTTTATGTTAAAACATAAATAAAATCATGACAAGTACACACATCTATCCTGTCTGTCGAGTGTGTAAAATGCAAAATGGTGCCAAAACCCGGGACTCTGTGAAATGGTGGAAGCTGTGAGAAGATGAAAAGAAGCCAACTGCAACATGAAATACGACGTCCGCTTGTTGCACGCCCTCGAATCGAGGTAAGAGCAGAAACAGCTTATGGTAGTGTAGCCTGTTGTCACCATAGCCTATCTCCAGTAGCTTGTGTAGCTTGATTTCTCTCGCAGTCATGGAGAGAACATTTTGTTGATATTATGCATTTCACACACGCAAGTATAGTAGACGGCATAATTCTGAGTCATTGTGAACACTGGGATGCAGGCTGCGCCTTCTACTGTTTGTTGTTTGCGCACTATAATCCTTGCTCGCTGTCCACGTAACGCTAATCTTTGACTTGTTTATTGTGATATCTTGTTTGAACATCATTTCGGAATACAATGTCAGAAACAGACACACAAATATGTTTACATAATTTGAAAAGGAGACGAAACTATAGACAAACACATCTTCATGACGGTGGTTTGAGGAGTCTCATGACCTAGGTCGTGAATTACCTTACCCTTCGGTTCCCATCCTTTTTTCTTCCCTTCTCCCCCACCTGAAGAAGGAACCGTGTTCCGAAAGCTTGTCCTTTTTCATCCCTTTTTTCCTTTTCTTCATTTGTGTTACTATCGGTGGTACAGCACAAAGGTAAGTACTGGCCACCCAATCTCTCTCTCTTTTGAAAAATAATGTATCATCTCTGAGGAGAATTTCCATCATTAATCGAACATCTTCCTTGGAGGATACTTGGAAGATGAACCAAGGAATTTGGTAGAAGGCATTCCAATTACTGCAGATTCTTATGAACAAATGAAACAAATTTTGGTTTCTCGTTACGGGGACAAAAAACGTATAATATGGGCTCATCTCAACTACCTTGAAACTATGAAACCAATAAAACATGCATCTACAGATATTTTGAATGCTACTTATATTGAATGTAACAAAAGCATACAAGCCATACGAGCCTCAGGGGAAAATGACCCCTATGGGCGCATGTTGGCACCTAAAATATTGTGAGCATTCCCAGAAGACATAGTTTGATGCTGGATTATTTACATTAGAAGAGAAAATATCACTGAAAGTCACATTACAAGGTTAATGGAGGTTTTGAGCAAGGAAGTGGTAGGCGCTGTGATTACGCATAAGATTAGAAGTTGTAATGTTGCAGATACATTCCTATTTAGAAGTGCAACCCTACAAGTGAACACTAAGGGGAGAAACCAGATGGAAAGAAGAAAATGGAACAATCAAAATATTGCATATTTTGTGACACACATTGTCACTGAGCACAAGATTGTACGAAGATATCGAACATAAAGGATATGATCGACAAGCTGAAAGTCTCTCATCAAAGTTTTTCGTTTTTAAGAAAGGAGCACAACATCAAAGAATGCAGCAAGAAAAATAAAGTAGTGTGTTCTAAATGTAAGAAATTGCATCAAGTAACTACCTGCAATGATGATCAGCACATTTCCGTAGGGAAGATTGATATTCAGTCTCCTCTCTCCATGTATCTCCAGACTGCGCCTGTTTGAATCACAGGTCCAACAGGGGTAAAGAAGAGTATGCATTGTTTACTCAACACTGGAAGCCTATGTAGTTTCACTAGCATGGAATTGGTCAACAGTTTGCAGTTACAAGTCATCAGCTATTAAGCATTAGTTGTTACAGGATACGAGTCACCAAATTTTGCATCAACAAATTGCAGATTCGCTCGCTTTAAGTTAACAGGAGTTTGGACAAATAACGTTCTCAGCTTTTGAAAGTGGAAAGACATATTCATCACTTCCAACAGTTTCACAAGCTATTACCATCCAGAAGCTGCAACTTACTGATCCAAAGGACGACGAACAACAGTAGTCTATTGAAATTCTGATAGGTGCAAATCAATATTGGAAAATAGTGAAAAATGACACAACAATAGGTCTTGATGATAGTACAGTTCTCCTTCTTTCAAGATTTGGGTGGGTTTTGAATGGTTATAGGTCTGTAATTACTGTCAGGCATGCCATTGTTAGTAACGTGTACCTCAACGAGTCTGCATCATTAGACAACGACATGTGTCATTTCTGGGACTTAGAATTGGTGGGAACAAAAGTTTAACAAGAACAATTGCTCACGAAGAAATATACTGCAGTTTTTAAATTACATTATATGTTTCAAATAGAAAACGGACAAAGGGTAGTTTCATTACTAAGGAAGAAGGATATGATCCTTTCTTCGAATCTTTGTAATGCAGAAAAACGTTTCTTTGTTGTTAAAAAGAAGATTCTCGAACAATGGTCTATTTTGTGATTTGTATCATGTGCAAATGATGCTTTACATTCAGAATGAGCAAATCGAACGGATTAGTATGCAGACCATGTCAAATGATGTCTTCTACATACCTCATCATGCAGTGAAGAAAGAACGACTAGGAATTACAAAATGAAGAATTGTCTTTGATACTTCATCACATGAAAATGACTCACCATCATTTAATGATATTATTTTAGATTCAGGAACTAATTTGTTACCTGAAATATTGTCAACTTTAATTCAGTTCATAATGCACCAAAGGGAAATTACTGCAGATGGCACTCAATCATTTTTAAAACTGCCATTGAACGAGAATGACAGAGATTTAACAAGATTCTTTTGGTTTCGAGTTGAGAAGAAAGAAGATGCAACTTGACAGACTATGGATTTTGTTATCACTTATAGGTTTAAACTTTTACCATTTGGCCTAACATGCAGCCCATTTCTTCTTTCTGCAACATTGCATGAATTGGCTATAAGATTCAAAGACACATATCCTATTGCAGCAGAACTTCTAGATAAAAGCGCTTTCATGGACGAATTTGCAGCGAGCTGTCAGGACGACAACACAGGCATATCCATATACTAGGCTATCTGTTGCAACAAATGAAACTTCCTATGGTGAAATGGGCTACGAATTCTGATATTCTAAAAGGCATATGGAAAACAGAGGTATGATCAGTTAAAGAACATACCACAGTTTTAGGCATTGACTGGGACACAGGAACAGATTCAGTCTTTTGATCACCATCTCATTACAAATAAACTACAAGATGAAAAGTGTAACAAAATGCCAATTAATATGAACTACTGCAAAATTTTATGATCCTCTTGGAATCTTAGCACAAATAACAGGAAAGATCCTGTTTCAGGATATATGATCTAGAGGCATAGGCCCTACAATGGGCATCCAGATGGAAAAACTGGGTATCACAACTCACTCAGTTGCAGTTCTTCAAGGTACCATGATGGATAGGACTTCACAGTCAAACGCAAACAGCTTCACAAGTTCATGTATTTTGTGATGTGTCAGCAAGGGCATATGGAGCAGTGCTGTACGTTACATCTGCCAAAATTAAAAATACATTTGTACATTTGGTTGTTAGTAAGAATAGTGTGTCCCCTATCAGCTTGAGTTACTAGCTGCCATACTGGGTTCGTGACTTATATGGTATTTCTGCCAGTCTTCGGAATTTGACATCTCTAACGCAATAATGTGAAACGATTCCACGGTAGTATTGGGCTGGATAAAAAGCGATCCAAATCACTGGAATATGTTTGTTTGTAACAGAGTAATGGAAATCCACGAGACTTTGATGCCGTTGTAGTGGTGGCATTGTCTCACCACAGCTAATCCAGCAGATTTGTTATCACATGGAACCTCAGTAGAAAAATTACAGTCTTCCATGCTATGGTAGCATAGGCCTTCTGTTAACTCAACCACCTGCTACTTGACCACTACAAGAAATATGTTGCAGTTCTCTTCCACAAACACGACAGGTATCCAAGCAATGTTTGATTATCAGTGCATGTGTGTGTCCGATTGATGCATCAAAATACAGTTCTTATTGGAAACTATGGAATTCATCTGTTCCTTCAAGATAGACTCATAAGACTTGGAGGATGACTTCACTTTGCAGATTTGAATGTACAAGAGAAGCATCTGCTTATCTTCGAAGGTTCCCATCCATTTACAAGGTTGATCATTCAATGGATGCACATACACTTACACCACTTAGGAACTGCCATAATACTAGCTGAATTGCAAGGTGAATTTTGGATTTTGAAGGGAAGACAAGCAGTAAAAGATGACGAAATACATGTCTCCCTTTGCAAAATATCTAGAAGTGTTTGTGGAAGCCAGATAGAAGTGCCACTACCACTTGACCACATTAAATTCATCAAACCATTTACAGTAACAGGCATAGACTTCACAGGACCACTTTTTGTTAAATTAGGTACACTGTTATAGAAATGCTACATATTACTCTTCACATGTGCAACAACAAGAGCTCTTCACCTCAAACTAGTATCAGATAAATTTTTGATGGCCTTTAGAAGATTTACTGCATGAAGAGGAATGTCGAATATACTGTTTACTCAGATAATGCTAAAACATTTCAAGCAGCAAACACAGAAACTTATTCACTTTTTCGAGGACACGAAAATCAGTCAGCACTTCGCCTACCAACGTGTTTCTGGGTCAATCCAAATGAAGTGGTACAATAAAAATTAAGTTGATTGCTTGACCATTTTTAAATATTTTAATTTTTTTATATGTGATTGCCCTATATTTGAGAAGTTCAAAACAGTTTTTTAAAGTAATTTATCTTGCACCTTTATTGAATGGCGGCAATTTTTATTTGTCAGCATGCGCCGATTTTTCAGTCTGGAGACATTAGCGAAAATTTGAATATCTCGGCACTGGGTTAAGTTACAACATTGCAATTGACATGATTGTTTTTAGAAAAGAGTCCTCTACAACATTGTCTATTACACAAAACACCCTAAATTCAAAAATAACCAGTCAAAATGACCTCCAAAGTTTGATATCCAAATTTTCAAAAATCCACTTTTTTAGGCTCAATAATAACATACAAGGAGTGACTTATGGGAGTCTATTTTTTTTTTCCTGTAGTTAGATATCATACACTACTAGCCTCATATAGAGCAAGAACACTTACAAATGTTTCCTTAATTTTTTATGAATTTTTGAAATTTGAAAATTTTCATTTTTTGTAAATTAAAATATTTAAAAATGGCCAAGCAACCATCCCTGTACCACTTCATATGGATTGACCCTTCTTGGAAGTTCATTGTACCACGTGTGGCTTTGTGGGGAGGATGGTGGGAACTCATGGTAGGAACAACAAAACGTTGCCTCAGGAAAGTACTGGGAAGATTGATAGTAGTTGAAGAGACTCTCAGAACCTTACTGGTAGACATAGGAGCCATCATCAATTCAAGACCACTTGTACAGAGAGACTCAGATGTACTGACACCAAGCCATTTTTTAATAGGAGAATGAATAACTACAATACCATCCAGTCCTGAAGAGAGTATAGAGAAGAATCTGATAAAGGGAAAAAGTGCAAAATGATTTCCTGAAAAGATGGAAGAAGGAGTATCTCCTACAATTAAGAAACTTTCATGAAGACCAATGACCTAAAGGGAAACTTGATAAATGCCATGTGGGAGATATTGTACTCTTACAGTAAGAGAAGGCAGGTAAGGCATATGTGGAGGAAAGCCCGCATTATGGAAAGAAGACCAGGGAGAGATGGAATAGTGCGGACCTTAATTCTTCAGACACGAGATGGAAGAAGTATTAGTCGACTGGTGTAACTGGTCATTCCACTTGAGACTGACCAGAGTGGGGAGGATGTTACAGATTAATAAAGTCTGTTCGTTTTTCATCTCTGTATATGTATATCTTTGATTAACGTAAACAACATTATGGAAAGTACACATGTATCCCATTTGTTGAGTGTGTGAAATGCAAAATAGGGTTTTGACCAAATCAACATGAAGGTAATTAGAAATGGAGCACAAGTGCTAATAGTTTTTTGTCAGGGATGGGGAGGGAAATCTGCTGTGCCATTTGAAAGAAACCAATATGGTGTTTGCCTGGAGTGATTTGGGCAAATCACAGGAGATCTAAATCAGTATGTACAGATGCAGATTTGAACCACTGTCCTCCCAAATGTGAGTCCAGTGTGTTACCAATGAGCTACCTCAATTAGCAAAACAGTCAAACACACAGGAAATTGACAAAGCAGAAAAAAAGTTTGTGCAAAGAAAGTCAGCAAGCAGAAAACTAAGCACTGTTAAAGGAAAAGTGCTTCAAGTTAAAGTTATAGAAATGGTTATATGGTGGGCCATCCAATAAACGAAATGAAAATTCATCAATTCTTTTTAATTTGAACTGGCATGTTACTGATATTTTGGTGAAAGGTCCAGCACTTTTCAATGTAAAGACCGATTTTTTAACACACATGCTTTACTTGGCATTGTTCCATTGACGTCTTACCCAGCCAGCTATAGGGAGGGCAGAACTGCAGTTTAATGTGGTTTACGATCCATAGCAAACCTCAACATTTTTTTCTTTTTCATTTAAACCAACATGGTCAGAGATACATTTCCAAATTATGTATTTTTCACAGCTATGATGTTAAAGCCAGGTGGAAGGGGCATAATTGAAGACTGCGATACAACCCGTCGGCTTTGACCAATGACGTCAGATCTGAGTCTCACAAGATACATTACCGTATGTAGATATACCAGCAAATACACTGTGAATATCGTCATAAATTACAGATTACCACAATCGATACCGTCATATGTATGTTCTGCTTGTAAACAAACAAACATCTTTAAGTCAGATATGACGTCATTTGTCGAAGTTAACAGCTAGTATTGTGGACTTCTATTGACCTGTGGAAGGTGGTGATGAATATGGGACATCACACAATAAAAAAAGTTGTGTATTCGAAGAGGCAGGAAACATAGCTTGTACAGCACATAATGACATTCTGGCATGACTGTAGACTGGGATACCACCTATCTGCTTTGACCCATGACATCATCAAGATGTCGGAAAACCAGTATATGGGATATCTTAATACTTCTGTATTGTAGATACAAATAAGTGTAGTTATTATAGATAACACAATGTACCATTGATCACAAGTGTTAGCCCAAAAATTTGTGCCTTCAGCGCTCAAATATGAAAAAATAAACTCTCGGTTAACCTACACCTAACCATCAGAGAGAAGCTACAGATCACTTTTTAAACACAAAATATTTGGCCTAATCTGTTTTGTTTGTAAACAAACTATCGTCTTAAACTCAACCACTACATAATCAGTCATGCCTTCCACAAACACGTATGTACCTCAAAACTAGCGCTGCAATGATGTCACAGGTCAAAGCTGATGCGCGGTATCCCCATCTACAGGTGAGCCGACATTCTGATTATCTGCTTTCAGCATTGCTGATGACTAGTAAGAGACTGTGGAATTATATTTGATTTTGGTAACTGTTTTTAACATGTAGGCCTATATTAATGTTCCATGAGTGAACTAAGCTGTTCAAGCTTTCGCTCAGGGGTGGACACACATTAAGGAGGAAGAAGGGAAACAATGCTTCATCTCCTACTGTAGTATGCTTCTGTAAATTCATAAAATTTTGTGTTATCATACATTTCGTGGAGGAGGGGGGGGGGAGAAGAAGGAATGTATTTCCCAATATACCCTACCCCTTGAGTGTGATTTGTTTAATCACCATTTATCATTTTCATACACATGATATATATGGGTTTCATCACATAAATATGTTGTATGCATACATAAATAGAAAAAAAAAAAAAAATGAGTACACGCGTGTGCCACACACACACAAATAGGCCCTATAGCACAGTATACTACTTACGGAACATACAGTTTCTCTTACCAATAAAGAAAGTTGTTGGTACTTTTCCAGATTATGTTTCATTTAAATAGTCTTTCTCTGAGTAATAACTCGTTCCAAAGATAAACATTTTGACAAGATTTTCTAAAGCTGTGCATATTAGTTATTTGTTTCATGTTATGAGGGAACTTGTACTCACTGAGTGCTGTACATGACACATAGTGTTGCTGTGTTCTATCATCTGATTTGTTTTGATTAAATAGAATACAGATATTATAATCTGTAAACCATTATCTCTACAAATTCAGCAAAAGTGTAATTTCTGTTTTACTGGGTATTACTTACTCATAAAATAGATGTAGACAAATTGCACACGTCGTCTAAAGAGCCGGGTAAACGGCAGACGATAAAACAGTTTTATTTTTCCCCGACGTTTATGAAACATTAACCATGTGTTAAAAGTTCGCATTTGAAACCCGTTTATACACACTAATTTATACTCTCATCAGACACTAACAAAAATACTTACGCGAGCTATCAGTCCCGTGTGGGCTCCCAGTCTAGCAGCCGATACACACTGGTTTGCACCTTTTCCTCCAAAACCCTTCTTAAACTTATAACCTTCCAGTGTCTCGCTCGGTCTGGGAAGCCGTGACACATAACTGCAGTGAAGGAATAGAAAGGAAATGCAGGTGTCATATCTGTGAAATAGTATTAAGTGTGCGAAATGTAAAGAAGATTTCTAATTACCAGCACAGATCTATCATACACGAACCTACGATTACAATTTCTGGATTCGCCATCGCAACTGCGTGTGCGACGGCATTAATCATTATCTTCAGTGTTTACGTAACCACTTCTACACATCGTCGTAGTGATAAGTGATAATCAAGAATAACACCGTTAACTGTTTACGTGACTGTTGACAATCATAGTACTACCAGAGTGTATTTTGTATTCGCGCTCTGCCGCTAAGTATAGTCAAAGATGGTATAATCTAGAAAAATACATCGCTTCCATAATTAATAAGCATCTCAACATATATAAAGTTGCCGACAATGAGGCGCTCTGAGATTTTTGTCTCCATAAACGGTCAACGGTAATACATTGCTAATAAGATAAATGGAATCGTGCTTCGTTTAGTCGTTTTGTATCTAACGATTGCTGGCGCCAGTTCGATTCCACATAGTATAACAAAGTAGACGTTAGGAGCTGAAGATTCCTTTTGCCGCCTTTGACCCTACCTCGATTATATGTTTGAAAATAAACAGACGACGAGTTGTTATCATAGACTTACTGAATAAATAGTTGTGATGTGAAGGGTGAGCTGCAGTCGGAGGTGATGGCTGTATGACTTCGTTGTGTGCCTGTGTGATTGCGTGAGTGTGCTATTTTCTGAAGAAGACCATGGCCGATAGCAGCTCGTCGCCAGGTCTTTCGGTGAGTTGTAAACTGTCCTTACTCTATTATTATTCCAACCTGGACTTTCCATTATTATATAAATTGTACTTATGTTTGTTTCCTTTGCTCTGACGCACTACATTTTCGATTTGCGCTCACTTATGCAACTTGAAAACCTGTTTTAGAAACTAATTGAATGGCGATAATTTTCTTCTCGGGTCTGCATTTGGATACCCATCGTCAACTAGAGAATATTTCGACAGATCAACTGGCTGCCTTCTGCAGGGGAGTACGTCGAATACACTTGCACCTGAACATACACTCAGTTGGTGTGTCGAAATATTACGTGCCTTTATTCGTAGAACCGTTTTCGAGTGGTACTTCGGCTCCCAAAGAAGTACTTTGGAGGCAACGATAAATATATGTTTGTAGTTGTCAAGTCTGCTGTAGCCATTCTAGCAGACGAATTAAACAAGTTGTTCATTACTTGGTTAGTTGTGTAATTGGAAAGTGTTACCTCCATTTCCGTACCTGTTATGTATTTAAATTCCGAATTGAAAGTGAAATTTTTTTCTACTTTCCGATTCCGAAACTACAATCCACTGCCAGAATGTTGCATATGACTCACGATTTATTTGGAAAAGTGGAAGTTTCACGTTTGAATTCCAAGGCACGTAGCTCGCGTATCATTGAACAATGCAATTTCAAAGCTAACGTGCATTAAATAATTACGATAAATACTTTATTTTTTACAGTTAAATGCCTTTGTTTACGTTTTAAGATCTTAAAGAGGACAACTAACACAATGTCTATTGGCCTGAAGACTGCCCATTAAAGGCACATGTAGAGATGCCAGCAGTCGACGTTGTTCTGAGTATTCTGTATGCACTTGCAACAGAAATTAAATTTATCCTGTTACGATCTTAGTTAACCCACACATTGTAATCGTGACATATTCAGAAACAAACCACCAAATATTGGTCACTAGAGCGCGCGCCACGTAAAGGCCAATTCACACTGTCCGTCACGTCAACGTCACGTCACGGAACCGTCACGTCAAGTTGTATTCACACTGTCCGTCCGTGTCCGTCACGTCAATTCGTCCATCTCAATTCGCGATGTTGAAAGTGAGGTTATGAGTGGCGATCTGTTATGTAGAAAGTCATAATTTAATACGAGAAAGGGGCAACAACAACGCTAAATGTTATTAACGGCCAAAGAAAACTTTACAGTGTATGTTTTTGGCCAACTTACTGGGAAGTGAAACAACATTTCAAAACATCGACATCTATCTTCAAGCGAAAAAATAAACATATGAAGACATCAAACCATACTTGTAAGAGCATAAATAGCGCCTGTATACTTTAACCATTGTCTCCCTGAATATCTAGTAAAACCAACCGATGCCCTTGAACAGTGCAAGGAGTCCCTTTACCAGTTCTTTATTAGACACAATTTCTTCGGGTCTGGTTGTCTCAAATGTTCTGTGCCTTTTACTCTCCAATGCAATGCATTCGAAGATTAGATGTAATGCAGTTTCATCATCGTCATCAGAGATCGTACATTTAGGGTCCTCTTCTGTTATTCCCATTGTATGTAGATGTTTTTTGAAATTCCCATGGCCTGTCAGCAATCTAACCATGAGTCTAATCTCTCTCATGTTAAGGCCCAGGATTGCAGAGCTTCTTTTAAAACATGGCTTTGGCATCATTACCTTGCCATGTTTTTGTTGATAGACTTTGGTCCAATATTCTACGTGCTGTCTTCTGAGCCAGTTACATAGCTCCAATTTGATCATTACCTTGGTGATTGTCAGGACAGGTTCCGGTCCAATAAATGGAGTATTTGCCCCCATCCTGGCTAATCTGTCGGCATGTTCGTTGCCACTGATCCCTGAGTGGCCAGGGACCCACAATAGATTTACTCTACTGCTTTCCCCTAGCTCCGCCAGAACCCTGTGAGATTCTGCAACAATTTTAGACCTTGTTGCAGGAGCTGCCAGTGATCTCAGGGCTGCCTGGCTGTCTGAATAGATATAGATGCTACGGTCTTTGTAGCACCTATGCAAATTTTCCTCCACACACGCCCTGATGGCAGTGATTTTGGCCTGGAATACTGAGGCCAGTTTCCCTAGAGAGATGACGTCCTCAGTCTTGGTTGCACCCCGTATACCCTGGCCCCAACGCCTAGGTCTGATTTTGACCCGTCAGTGAACCAGACAATATCCCCCGTACGGTGTCGAACTATTTTCTCCCACTGCTCCCTACTTCCAATTGTTACATTGAAAGGCTTGTTGAAGCAGTATGGGGTTATAATATAGTTGGCTGGCATTTCCCCAACCTTTCCTATATTTACCTCACTCACTATTTTAGTGTGTGATTCTGGATATCCAAAAGAGTTCCAGTTTTTGCCAGTTTTGAGTCTGTATGCACCAGCCGCTGCCTCCATCTTGACCCAAAGGTTTAATGGGGGGCATATCCAGCATGGTTTCCATCCCAGCAGTTGGTGTGCTGCTAATTCCGCCTGTTATGACTAAGCAGGTTAATCTCTGCACCTTACCAAGCTCCTTAGCAGCAACCTGCTGTTCTACCTTCTTCCACCACACGACCGCAACATAGGTGATCCTGGGTCTAATCACCGTGGTGTATATCCAGTGCATACCCTTGGGGCTCAGGCCCCAATTTTTGCCACAAGCTCTCCTGGTACTTACCAGAGTACCTTTTGCCTTGGAGCAAATATTCGTAATGTGAGGGGTCCATGTCAGTTTTTCATCTAAGGTAACCCCTAGATAGTTCACTGTCCCCTTCACAGGTAGCGCTTCATTAAAAAGCTTTAGATTCCAACTTGAATGTTGGATATGCTTCTTTGTGAATGGTACAATAGTCTTCTTAGGACTAACCCCCAGATTCTGTTTTCTGCACCAGTCTTGCACAATGTCCAAGGCACCTTGTGCCATATTCTTGACTGTGTTAGCAAATTTGCCAAGTATTACTATGAAAAGATCATCTGCGTATCCTTGGCAAAAGTACTGCCTAGAGTTTAATTCTCCAATGAGATGATTCACCACTAGATTCCACAATAAAGGGAAAATAACTCCTCCTTGCGGGCAACCCCTAGTAGTGTTGATTGCCATTTTTTCATTCATCATGGTAGCCTCTACCTTTCTTCCACTGAGCATGGCCCTAGTCCACCTACATATAGTGGTCCCTAGATCATGCACCTCTGCTGCCCTAACCATGGAATCGAAGGTCGTATTGCTAAAAGCCCCCTCGATGTACAGGAAGATACAGAGGGCTATTTCCTGAAAGTGTAGTGCTTTCTCAATCTTCCTAACGAGTTGGTGGAGAGCTGTCTCACGTGATTTACCTGGCTAATATGCATGTTGGTTTGAATGTAGAGGAGCCCTACTGAACCTCCTTTCTCCAACATGCACATTAACCAGCTTTTCCAATGTCTTAAGAATGAAGGAGGACAGATTGATTGGTCTCATATCCTTGGCCTTGGTATAATAAATTCTCCCTGGTTTTGGAATGAAGACAACCTTCACTGCCCTCCAGGCATTGGGAATGATTCCTGCTGCTAGGCTAACCCTGAATAACCTGCATAGGAATCTGATAAGATTTTCTCCCACTTGTTGCAGGAGAGCTGGAAAGATTCTATCGGGGCCAGGTGACTTAAATGGTTGAAATGTTCCCACCGCCCATTGGATCTTACTGAAATCGACACACTCCTTGCCCAAATCCCAGTCCTCTTTGTAACTTCCTGAGAACCGTTGTCCGAGTTATCCACCAGAGTATATTGAGGAAAGTGAGTCTTGAGGAGCAGTTCCAGCGTTTCATGTGCTGTCTTTGTATACTCCCCATCCTCCTTCCTCAATGTTCCTTCTGGATTAGTTGGTAACCTAGTGAGGATTTTATGAAGTCTCGCTTGAGCAGCCATGCCCTCCACTTCCTCACAGAATACCTTCCAGGATGCCTCCTTTGCCCATCTGATGGCAAGGTTGTAATTGACAAGGCCCTCATGATACTTTGCCCATTTTCCTTTGCGCCTCGCAAGGTTAAACAGTCTTTGTACCTGTTTCCTTTGCATTTCCAGGTTATTATTCCACCAAGGCACACTCCTATTTATGCACTTCTTGCTGATTGGGCACTTGTCCTGGTATGAGGTCACTATAGCAGAGGTTACGGCCTCTGCTACTTCCTCAACCTCTGATGGATTCCTTATCGAAGTTTTAATTTCCGATAGGCTGAAGTCAAAGTCTCTCCTGTATGTCTCCCAGTCCGTCTTCCTGGGATTCCTATAGCCCATGGTCTGTCTGGTTCCCATTTCAACCTTGAATTTAATATACATATGATCTGATGAGGATGGCTCCAGGACCACGTCACTGTTTGATGGACCTGCCCATCATCATGGAACCAAAATTTATGTCAATTACTTCTTCCCTTCTACTATTCCTGACTGTAGGTTTATCACCCCTATTCAGGATCTCCAAGTTGTTAGATAGGAGAAATTCAAGAAGGTGCTCACCTCTACTCTTGGTGTCCTTGCTGCCCCACGATAGATTCATCTACATCTACATAGATACTCTGCAAATCACATTTAAGTGCCTGGAAGAGGGTTCATTAACCACTTTCATAACTTTTCTCTACCGTTCCATTCTCTAATAGCTCACGGGAAGAAAGAATACCTCAATCGTTGCGTTTTGGATCTGATTTCTCTTATTTTATTGGGATGGTCATGTCTCCCTAAGTAGGTGGGTGCTAGCAAAATATTTTCACATTCAGAACTAAAAGTCGGTGATTGAAACTTCGCAAACAGATCACGCCGCAATGAATAACGTTTTTCTTTTAATGATTTCCACCCCAATTCGTGCAACATTTCCGTGACGCTTTCCCCCCCGTAACGTGATAAAACAAAACGAGCTGCCCTTCTCTGAACCTTCTCAATATCTTCCGTCAGTCCCACCTGGTGAGGGTCCCACAAGGGGCAACAGTACTCCAGGAGAGGACGCACAAGTGTGATGTAGGCAGTCTCTTTGGTGGAGCTGGTGCATCTATGAAGCGTTCTGCCAATGAAACGTAACCTTTGATTCGCCTTCCCCACAATATTTTATATGTGTTCTCTCCAGTCAAAGTTGTTCGTAATTTTAACTCCTAGGTATTTGGTAGAATTTACGACCTTAAGTTTTGACTGATTTATCGTGTAATTGAAGTTCAGTGGATTTCTTTTAGTGGTCATGTGTATTACTTCACACTTTTCTTTATTTAGTGTCAATTGTCAATTTTCGCACCAATTAGAAATTTTGTCTAAATCGCTTTGCAGTTGCTTTTGATCCTCAATTGACTTCACTAACCGATAAACGACAGCATCATCCGCGAACAGTCTAAGGGCACTATTCAGATTGTCTCCTAAATCGTTTATAAACACGAGGAAGAGTAGGGGACCTATAACGCTTCCCTGTGGAACGCCAAATATCACTTCTGTTTTACTCGATGACTTACCGTCAATTACAACGAACTGTGTCCTTTCTGATAGGAAATCGTGAATCCAATCGCACAATTGGGAAGATATTCCATAAGCACGCAATTTCATAAGAAGCCGCTTGTGGGGTACAGTATCAAAAGCCTTCCGGAAATCCAGAAATATGGAATCGATTTGAGATCCCTTGTCGATGGCACTTAACACTTCATGTAAATAAAGGGCAAGCTGTGTTTCGCAAGAGCGATACTTTCTGAATCCGTGTTGACTATTGGTTAATAGGTCGCTCTCTTCGAGGTAGTTCATAATATTCGAACAAAGTATATGTTCCAAAATCCTACTGCAAATCGACGTCAATGAGATAGGCCTGTAATTATGGGGATCACTCCTATTGCCTTTCTTGAATATTGGAGTAACTTGGGCAACTTTCCAGTCTTTGGGTACCGATCTTTCGCTGAGTGATCGGTTGTAAATTGTAGCTAAGTACGGAGCTATTGCATCAGCATACTCTGAGAGGAATCTAGTTGGTATACAATCTGGCCCAGAAGATTTATTTTTGTTTAGTGACTTAAGTTGTTTTACTACTCCAGGAACATCTACTTCTAAGTTTCGCATGCTGGCAGCTGTTCTTGGATTGAATACTGGAGTGTTCACTTCGTCTTCTTTGGTGAAAGAATTTCGGAAAGCTGTGTTTAGTAATTCTGCCTTAGCAGTACTGTCGTAGGTAGTATTACCATTGCTATCGCGTAGTGAAGGTATTGTTTGTGTTTTGCCGCTAGTGTACTTCACATATGACCAGATTTTCTTTGGATTTTCTGCACGATTACGAGACAGAATTTCGTTGTGGAAACAACTATAAGATTCTCGCATTGAAGTGCGCGCTAGGTTGCGAGTTTCAGTAAAAGATTGCCAGTCTTGTGGATTCTGTGTCTTTTTAAATTTTGCATGCGTTTTTCTTTGTTTCTGCAACAGTGATCTGACCTGTTTCGTGTACCATGGGGGGTCAGCCCCCTCTTTTATTAATTTATTTGGTATAAATCTCTCGATTGCTACTGATATTATGTCTTTGAAAGTAAGCCACAACTGATCTACACTCGCATTTTTAGTTTTGAAGGACTGGAGACTATCACTCAGGAAAGCGTGAAGCGAATTTTTATCTGCTTTATTGAATAGATATATTTTTCGTTTATTTTTGGTGCATTTGGGAATTTCGATATTCAGTCTCGCTACTACAACTCGATGTTCGCTAATCCCTGTATCTGTTTTGATTCTCTTTACTATCTCGGAATTATTTGTTGCTAGGAGATCAAGAGTATTTTCGCAACCACGTACTATTCTAGTGGGTTCATGAACTAACTGTTCGAAGTAGTTTTCAGAGAAAGCATTCAGAACTAGTTCGGACGATGTTTTATATTTGCCCCCGGTTTTGAATACGTAATTATGCCAACATATCGAGGGTAAATTAAAGTCGCCACCGATTATAACAGTATGCTTCGGATACTTATTTGAAATATGAGTCAAGCTTTCTTTGAACATTTCTGCAACCGCATCGTCTGAGTCAGGGGGCCAATAAAAAGATCCACTTATTAATTTATTTCGGTGGTCAGGTATAACCTCTACCCAGACCAATTCACAGGAAGTATCTGTCTCAATTTCGCTGCAGGATAAACCGTTTGTAACAGCAATAAACACGCCACCCCCTGTTTTATTTATTCTATCCTTTCTGAAGACCATTTGGCCCTTTGAAAAAATTTCGGCCGAATTTATCTCAGGCGTCAGCCAGCTTTCAGAACCTATAACGATTTGTGCCTCAGTACTTTCTATCAGCGCTTGGAGCTCTGGAATTTTCCCAACACAGCTACGACAATTTACAACTCTTACACCAATGGTTTTTAGGTCTGCTTTCTTCCCGTGTCTGACCTGCCCCCTTTGAGACTGAAACCCATTTTGTGTATTCCCGAGGCCATCTAACCTAAAAAACCGCCCAGTCCACGCCACACAGCCCCCGCTACCCGTGTAGCCGCTTCCTGAGTATAGTGGACTCCTGACCTATTTAGCGGAACCCGAAAACCCACCACCCTTTGGCGCAAGTCGAGGAATCTGCAGCTGACACGGTCGCAGAACCGTCTGAGCCTCTGATTCAGACCCTCCACTCGGCTCTGAACCAAAGGTCCGCAGTCAGTCCTGTCGACAATGCTGCAGATGGTGAGCTCCGCTTTCATCTTGCAAGCAAGACTGGCAGTCTTAACCACTTCTGATAGCCGCTCAAAACCAGAGAGGATCTCTTCCGATCCAAAGCGACACACATCATTGGTCCCGACATGAGCCACCACCTGCAGCTGGCTGCACCCTGTGCTCTTCATAGCATCCGGAAGGAGCCGTTCCACTTCCGGAATGACTCCCCCCAGTATGCACACGGAGTGCACATTGGAATTCTTCCCATCCCTAGTAGCCATTTTCCTAAGGGGCTCCATTACCCGCCTAACGTTGGAGCTCCCAACTACCAACAAACCCACCCTCTGTGAGTGCCCGGATCTTGAAGGCAGAGGGGCGAGTACAGGACAAGCGACACCATCTGCATCAGGAACATCCCTTGCCACAGACAGCGCCTCGAATCTGTTGGCAAGACTAACTGGGGAGGCCTCCACTTCGGTCCCCCGGGAAGTCTTACGCCGCCTGACACGCGCTGAGGGGACCTCCGAATCCACCACGGATTGGGGGGCTACCTCCTCGTGGGCAGTGAGCGGGCTGGCCACAGCCGCAGGCCGATCGGAGGGCACAACAGACGCACAGGGCGTCTGATGCACCCCCGCGAGCGGCCCACAACAGCGACGCCCACCCACCACAGTCTCAAGCGTTGCCAGCGAAGCCAACGCCGCCTGAAGCTGTGAGCAAAGAGTCACCAACTCTGCCTCCATCCGTTCGCAGCAGTCACAGTTCCTAGCCATTCTAAAAACCTTTGTTTCTTCCAAGTAAGTACGTCAGAGGACACAGTAGTTTGATAAACAGCGAGCTTTGCAAAGTATAAACCTAACGCAACACGCGAGCACACTAAAGTATAAAGAGCTGCAAGAGAAAGCACACACGAAATGTAAATGAGTCGCTTCTATTAAGAAGCCGGTTACCGTACAATGTAGAGCTGCTGCTGGTCACGTGTGCACTGGCCGCCGGTCACTGAGCAACTGAAGTGTAGGACTACCAACCGCGAGTACGATCAAAACAAAACAGAAGCAGTGAGTGGCGGATTTACACTGCAGATGAATACACTGAACTGACTAGTTGAACGCGAATCTAAGTAAATATACACAGCAGCAAGAGAAGTTTGATAAACAGTGAGCTTTGCAAAGTATAAACCTAACGCTGAACCGTTTATTAACGGCGAATCTGAAAAATATATACGTGAGCTAATAAATAAAAAATTCAGTAATTGAACTGACAAATAAACGCGATTCTTAATAAACAAACACGCGAGCACACTAAAGTATAAAGAGCTGCAAGAGAAAGCACACACGAAATGTAAATAAGTCGCTTCTATTAAGAAGCCGTTACCGTACAATGTAGAGCTGCTGCTGGTCACGTGTGCGTGGGCATTGGCATCACATCCCACCAACAGTTCGTCACCTTGCCGATGGCAGGCTTCCGTCAGTCTCCTTACTTCCAAAGAAGGAGGAGAGCTGTCTTTGTAAGGAAGGTATGCCGAGGCCAAAACAATTTCCCTTGTGATACCTTCCTCACATTGCTGCATCCTGATGGTCACCAGGTCGCTGGAACAAAAATCCATCGTTGGTATGAAAGGGATTCCATTTCTAACATAAATGCATGTTCTGGAGTTTTTTAGATTTCTAGCATAAATCAGTACCACCAAGGCCCGATACACCCCCTTTGTATAAATAGGGCTCTTGTATCAGGACCATGTCCACCTCCTGTCTCCCCCGGCGACGGCTCAGGGCAGCAGTGGCCCCTTTACTGTGCTGCAGGTTTATCTGCAGCACTTCCAGTCTCCATCTTGCTGCCATTATTGCCTTTAAGGTCTTTGATTACCCTGACGGCGACCTGCGAGAACCCTAAAAACAGTTTCAGGCCTTGCTCTTGCACTGCCTTCAGGGACTTCTCTCCGACCTCCACCACCAGGGTTCGTCCTTCCGGAATGACCTTTTGGTTAATTACCCTCCAATCCTCTGTCAAGACTTTTGGGTTCTGGACCCTTATTTTCTCGAACTGAGTCTTTGGAGAGACATCTTTAAGGATCTTTGGTACCCATATTGATACCTTTGCGGTCTTCAGGAGTTCGGCTGCTACCTGGACTAGCAGCATCGCATCCTCCCACAGGGATATGATGGGTACCTTGTCCTTAAGCCATTCTGCTGCGTGCTCCCCCTCACAGACAAAAATGGGGGCACCGCGATCTAGATAGACCCTTCTGAATTTGGGTCCTGGACCATCGTCCCTCCCCCAATCTCTTCAAAGAGGGCCACCCTGCATGAGCTCCTCCTGCTGCGAGGTGATGCTCACCAGTGGGTATCCTTCTTGGACAACCGCCATTCTAAAGACCGAGACTGCAGTACTATAGGTCTGTCTCCCTATTTCCTGCCTCGAGGGGGTCTGTGTATCCCCTTTGACCTGAGTCAGTTTCTTTTTGGGGCTCTTGGGCTCAAGCCCTTTTGATTCCTTCCACTTATGCTTAGGAAGTCATTCTTTTCCTTCCTTTTGCTTCTGTTCCTTGAGAAGTTTCCTCCTCTGAGCCCCAGACAAGGCCTTAATCCTAATCTGGTCCAACTTCTCTGTTACAGTTCCCACTTCTTGCTCAGGTCTAGAGCCTGATTCAGAAGTAGGAGTGCACTCCATTGGTCCTGATTCCAATGTCTGAGTATCTGAGGTCTCAGATTGTCCCTCAGATTCTTTTAAAATACTTTCTTTCTCTGTGTTTATCTTAGTCCCACGAGATTTGGGGATTTATATGGCCCACACCACGATAACCCCGCACAGTGCAAGGCTACTTACTCAGGGAGGTCGCCCCGTATCCCTGAGGCTCCGTTCGAGACACATCCACCCATGTGCCACGCACACCTTGGCACGGATCGCATCACACCTTGGGTTGGGAAAGGAATTGGGAAAGGACTGGGAGAGGATAAGGAAGACAGGACGTTGTGGGACACTCTTAGTCTGATCCATCAGCTGAGGCCTTTCCGGCAGTAGGTTCTCTACCTTTGGTATAGGCCTCAGCTTCCCACGGATGCACAAGCATCTCCACTCACACGGACGGTGCTTCGTCAAGGTGGTGTCCCCCGGAGAGGAAAAAAATTTTACTTTCCACTTAACAGTCCTGCAGATATTAGTGATATAAACCTTATTTTCTTCAGTGAATTGTAGATAACATATGGTAAAAATTTAGTGCCACATGGGAGTAGCCAAGCGGTTTGGAGCGCCACGTTACGGATCACGTGCCTCCCGCATCAGAGTTCCGAATCCTCCCTTGGGCATGGATGTGTGTGTTGTCCTTACGTTAGTTTAACTTAGATTAAGTAGTTTGAAACTCTAGGGACTGATGACCAACGCAATTCGGTCCCATAGAATTACAAACAGTTAAACTTTTTTTTTAAATTTTGGTAATAGTGCTCTTCAGAATGATATACATATGGCCATGTCTCCAGTAGCCACATTAGCTAGTAAAGTAATATGATTTGGCAAGGTATCTCAAATACATGTATTAGACTTTTGTATAATGTCAGGAACATGGCTAGAGGATTCCAAAATTGGGTTAAATCTTACAGTAGCAGTGGCGATTGTGCTTTTTTGGCAGCGGAATATTCCTTTTATGAGAACAATTTACTGATTACATGAGGGTACATGCAAGATATTCAGTCGTTCCTTTTTTTTTTTTTTTTTTTTTTTTGTTACTTCAAAACATTAACAATCTAAAATTATGCACATTCCTATTCTTCTGTTTTCATGCCAGAACTGTGGTGTCGCACAAGTATGAAGTGCACGCCACGTACTCTGGCCCCGAGCTGCCGTGCACGCACAGCGCAGCATTTTTACAACGTCAGTCACAAGCACCCTCTGATGCAACTCCGCTCGTGGCCACAACTGCTGCATCGGCCACTTGGGAATCAGATAGGCACCAGTTAAGACTTGGGAATCAGATAGGCACCAGTTAAGACTTGGCTATTTGATAGGGACTAGGAAACATCAGTAGGCAGGCCTCTAACTAGTTAATGTATCAGCGTTCTGCAGTCATGAAACTTATGAAAGATAAGTATTGTAATCTCTGTATGAAATACATATCTCGTTCTAATTTACTCTAGTGTTTCTAGATTCTGCTGTCCCACTGGCTGGTCACCTCCATACCTGCACACGCGTGAATCCCATTTTCCTGTGTCGGTCTCTCTCTACTTGGCCACTGACACCCAGAACATTCGGCGGAAACGAGACACAAAAGTGGCAACGAGGGTGGGATAAAAAAGTGGCAACGAGGATGGGATACAAAAGTGGCGACGAGGATGGGATACAAAATGGCGACAAGGAGCGATAGAAGAACCGTGGACCAGCCCACTTGCAGCAGCCAGACAGCAGCAGTTGGTGCACACAGAAATTATTCCTGTCCACCCACCCTTATTATAAGATTTTTGGGGGACAATATTCAGTTACGTGTTTTGTGGACTTTTTTGTTGCAGTGTGTCCTCATTTACTTTGCATTTGTGTTTTATTATAATTTTCTTGTATGTGCGGCGCCTAATTGGTCAGCATGGCCACTACCCTGAACCCAAACTTAATGGAAATTATTCAGTTACAGACGGCGCAAATCACACAACTACTCCAAGCACTGTCCCAGTTAACAGTGCAAGCAGCTAACCAACAACAGCCGTCGCTTCAGCCGCCCACACCTGCTGCTGCACCACTCCCTACGTTCCGCCAGTATGACTAACGTGAGGAAGAATGGAGCGATTACTTCCCACAATTTCAAGAACTTGTCACGGCTCATCAACTTACAGGTCAGACGGTGAAACACCTTTTCCTATCAGTTGTTGGGACCAAGACCTTTGTATTACTGCAGAAACTTTTCCCCCACACATTCGATCAAATTGTAGAAGCACTGAATGCTCATTATGAGAGAAAAGTACTTGTAGCCGCGGTGTGGTACCGATTTTTCAGACCCAAAAAAACCCCAAACCAGTCACATCAGCAGTGCATTACGGAATTGGAGGGCTTAACCCGCAAATATAATTTTACTTGCTCTTGTGGACTTTCTTATAGTGACGTTATGTTGAGAGATGCGATTACGCAGAATATTCAGGACCCCAGAATTAGGGCAGCAATTCTGAAACAGTCTGACCCTTCATTAGACAGTGTACTGCAGCGTATAGAAGCGCATGATACCTTTGACTTAGCAGATGTAGAAATGCAAAGCTACAGTGTTAATTCAGTGCGCCGCAACGGACGCTTTCATAGTCACAGTTCTCAGTGTAGCACTAGTGATTCTTATTTTTCTACCGGCCGTGCTGAACAGACAGTGAACAGTAGCCAGTGTGAAAGTGCGACACAAAAGTTGTGTTAGACAAAGTAATTTGACAAACGGGCGCCAACGCTCTTTTCAGAAAAATGTTCGTAAGTCTTGCCCCCAGTGTGTATCTCGCCACAAACGTGCGCATTGCCCTAGTCGCAACGCAACCTGTTATCAATATGGCAAATCAGGACATGTACAGACAGTGTGTATGCAAAACAAACATTCAAAGAACGGCTGCTTCGCAGAGGGCACGAACAGTTCATCCAGTAAATGTCATACATGCTGTGGATTTAAACAGTGATATTCTTGAGTCTCAAATGCAAGAAATTTTTTCTGCGCCTATGGCAAAACTATGTAGTACGCCACGTAGCAAGCGCCGTCTAGCGCGAAAAACTGTGCAACGTAAAAGTGTTTGGGACAAGCAAAATGACTGTGTACAGTGCAATCCTGTAGTGAACCTAGTGCCTTCTACAACTTCTCATTGTAATAGTGCCCAGTACTGTGTAGCTAGTGACAGTAGAATTGATGTAGCTACTGACAGTAATTTTAATGCAGTAGCTGGTGAATCTGCAGTAGCCTCGCACTGCGCGGACGCCGATCCGGCCGTAGTGCCATCTAGGGACAGTGATATTAATCTATGTGCCGATTCTGCGCCGCTTCCTACCGCACGCAGCCCGCGCATGCACAAGCGCAGCAAACAAGCTGTATCAGACTTTGCCCACGTTCGCGCACCTGTCGAGCACCACAAGCAAAAACTTTTTGTGACTCTTTCTATAGAAAATAAGACTGTGCAATTTCAGCTAGATACTGGTTCCGCTGTCACATTAATGAATAAAGACACTTATGAACTTCTGGGTTCGCCAAAATTGTCGCCGTCCCAACAGGATAGGATAGGATAGGATAGGATGTTTTGGGCGCACAACAGCAAGTTTTTTAGCGCCCTGACTAAAGAATTAGACAACAGTAACTAAAGTAGGTCTCGGCAACAACCCGAACCCATATTGCCAGTCAGCGATGGAAGTTGGCAGACAGAAGGTTGAGTACTTCAAAGTCGTTAAACGAAAATGTCAGAGTATAGGAGGACGCTGATCGCTGATGTTAGAGGCCTCAGCGAGCCTTCCTGTAACACACTAAAACCTCTGGCCTAAGAGCTTAGGACAGAGTCGGGAACGTTCACAAAATTGTAAAACGTTCGTCACACTCGCCTCGTCGTCAGCTAAAACAATG
The DNA here is from genome assembly GCA_026315105.1 of Locusta migratoria. NCBI lineage: Eukaryota > Metazoa > Arthropoda > Insecta > Orthoptera > Acrididae > Locusta > Locusta migratoria. The sequence goes on along the minus strand of CM048747.1, from coordinate 317,219,451 downwards.
GGTAGGGCATGACCAAGATTAGCCGCTGCCCTCTCAACAAGATATATAATACACTCAATTAAAATGTGGCTTATGGTGATTTGCACACCACAAGCATCACAAATCGGTGGATTCTCCCGACGGAATAAAAAGCTGTGGGTCAAAGGGCTGTGTCCAATGCGAAGTCGCGTCAGTGTCACTTCGAAACGTCTGCATGGCTGGCAGGAGGTTCGCCACGGTCGGACAGTTGGTTTAAACCAACCGCAGTTTATTACCTGTCATTGCCAGCCACGTCTCCTCCCACAACTGAAGGGACCTCTGGCACAGCACAGAGTAGACGTCCCGCAAGGGAATGGCACACTCCGTGACATTTGGGTCACCGCAGGCCACCTTGGCAGCCACATCAGCCACTTCATTTCCGCATATCCCAACATGCCCAGGTACCCAAAGAAATGACACCTCTTTACCCTGCCGTTGGAGGAGGTAAAGTTGGTCATGGATCAATTGTGATATAGGTTCAGCCGGGTACATGACCAGCAGTGACTGGAGGGCACTAAGGGAATCTGAGCAGAGTAGAAATTTTTTACTTCGACCATGACGGATGTGTTCCAGTGCCTGGAGGATAGCATGCAGCTCTGCCGAAAAAACTGAGTAGGCAGCGGGCAGGCGAATCCCTATAAGGTGACCTGGAAACACTGCAGAACACCCCACCGAGTCCCCTTGTTTCGATCCATCAGTGTACACAATTGTAAAATCACGATGCTTGTTTAAAATGTCGTAAAATTCTGACCGAAACGTCATGTACGGGGTGCAATCTTTTTTAAAACTGGTTAAATCTAAAAGGAGGCTGGGTCTCTGTAATAACCAAGGGGGATATCGACTCCATCCTCGACGCAAAACAGTAAAATCTGAAACACCCATATCCAAAAACAGTCCTTAGCACATATCCCAAAAGGCCTCGTAGCTCGAAGCCGATTACGAAACAACCGTTCCATAGGCGGCCGAGCGACAGTATCGTAAGCAGGTGTATACGGGGTGGACAACGCTGCATACGCCTGACGCACCATGAGGAGCTGTCGCCGTATGGAAAGCGGTGGCTCAGCAGCCTCGGCGCAAAGGCTTGGTATAGGGCTGGTTCGAAATGCCCCGGTAGCCAACCGAATCCCTTCATGGTGCACCACGTCCAACATTTTGAGGTAGGAAGGTCTTGCAGATCCATACACCGTGCAGCCGTTATCAAGTCGGGATCGTACAAAAGCTCTATAAAACTGGAGCAGACGAGTCCTGTCAGCTCCCCATGAGGTGTGACTTAGACACTTTAAAATACTGAGTGCTTTGAGGCACCGCCTCTTCAAATCTTTAAGATGTGGCAACCAAGTAAGTTTACAGTCAAATGTGAGCCCCAAAAAACGCACAGTGTCTTTAAAATTCAGAATAGTGTCCCTCATCCGTAGTTCGGGTAAGTTAAAAATAGAACGTGAACGGTTAAAAAGAACACACACAAACTTCTCGGTTGAAAACCTAAAACCGGTCTTCTGTGCCCATCCGTCTAGCCGTCGGAGAGTGAGCTGCAACCGACGAGTTGTCGTTGCAAGGCTGGAGGAAGAACAGAAGACAGAGAAGTCATCAACAAACAGGAAACACTGGACAGGACTTTTCACAACAGAAGTAATACCGTTAATAGCAATAGCGAACAACGTCACACTTAAAACACTACCCTGAGGGACACCATTCTCTTGCTCAAAGCGGTCAGAGAGCACGCCACCAACGCGATACCTAAAATAATGTGGAGAAAGGAAAGACCGAATAAAAATGGGAAGACAACCTCTAAATCCCCAGTCGTGAAGCTGCTGAAGTATAAGACGCCGCCAAGTAGTATCGTAGGCCTTCTCGATATCAAAAAATACGCCCAAAAGGTGGTGACGTCGCAGGAAAGCCTGTTGGATAGCCGCCTCCAGAGAGGCCAGGTTATCGAAGGTGGAACGATACCTCCTGAACCCACACTGGAAGCGACTAAGGAGCTGCCTGGATTCCAACATCCAGACAAGGCGGCGGTTGACCATCCGCTCTAAGGTCTTTCCAATGCAACTAGTGAGGGCAACACTACGATAGCTGCTTGGGCACGTACGATCTTTCCCAGGTTTTAGAAGGGGGATTAAAATTGCTGCTCTCCACAAATCAGGAAAGTGACCTGACGACCAAATGGCATTAAAAAGATTCAGGAGGTCTTCTTTATTTCGCTGTGTTAGGTGCCTCAGCATACTGTAGTGGATGCTATCATTGCCAGGGGATGTGTCATGCGCCACAGACAAAGCAGAATCCAGCTCCCACAGTGTGAAAGGGCAGTTATAATCTTGATGACAGGTGGACCTGAAGTCCAAATTGCGCCTCTCAGCAACCACTCTGTGGCGCTGGAATACCAGATCCTGATTGGCAGTAGCTGTAACATTGGCAAAATACATAGCCATGGTCTGGGCAATTTCTCGCGGGCTGGTGTGGAGAACGCCGTTCCCCATGATAGCAGTCACTGGACACCTCCCCCCTTTCCCCGTCCCAACAAGTGCTTACAGGGTATACAGGACAAAATATTCCCGTGCTAGGAACGTGTAGCCTGCCCACCTCTTTTCAAGGTGTAACAAAAACAGCTGCTTTTGTAGTTCTTCAGGCCAAATCTACGCAGAACATTTTTGGGCTAGATGCATTCGACTTGTTTGGATTATCAATTCAAAGAGATGTGCTTCAAATTTCGTCAGTAGTGCCTCAGGACAAAATTAATGCATTGTGTGACAAATATAGTGACTTGTTTTCGCCGGAACTAGGTTGTGCAAAATACTTCGTGGCACATGTAACTTTAAAAGACTCTGCAGTACCAAAATTTCGTAAAGCTAGACCAGTGCCTATTGCCCTTCGTGATAAAGTTGCTGTAGAACTAAAACGTTGGCAAGATAGTGGGGGTGATTTCTCCTGTTTCTGCGAGTCAGTGGGCCTCGCCTTTAGTGATAATAACCAAGCCGTGAGGAAAATTTCGTCTCTTTGTGGACTTCAAATCAACAGTGAACGGTCAAACAATTGTAGACATTATCCCCTGCCCAGACCGGAGGAACTTATGGACAAGTTAGGACAGTTTTGCTTCTTTTCTAAGATTGATTTAGCAGAGGCATACTTACAGATTCCACTTGATGACGAGTCAAAAAAGTTTTTCGTCATTAATACTCACATGGGCCTTTTTCAATTTCAACGCCTCCCCTTTGGCAGTTCTTCCGCTCCCGCTATTTTTCAGCGCTTTTTGGAACAGCTGACAGTTTCTGTACTGTGTTGTTCGAACTATTTAGATGATATTGTGGTATCCGGACATACAGTTGAAGAACATTTAGCAAACCTGGAGTGCCTTTTCAAAGTGTTGACTGCAGCAGGTCTATGTTGCAATAAAGCAAAGTGTTCGTTTTTTCAAACTGAAATAGAGTACCTAGACCATGTGATTAATGCCCAAGGAATTCATCCCTTACAGTCACATCTTAGAGCAATCAAAGACGTGCCTCCTCCTAAGAATGTGCATGAATTGCAAGCAGTGATGGGAAAGCTTAACTATTATTTCAGATTTATGCCCAATGCCTCTCAGATTGCAGCTCCACTGCATCGCTTACGTAGGAAGAATGTTCCTTTTGTATGGTCTAAAGATTGTCAGGTTGCCTTTGACAAATTAAAGTCTGCACTACTCAGTGATGCATGTTTGATTCCCTTTGATCCACAGAAGCCTGTAGTGTTAGCAGCGGATGCCTCGTTGTACAGTCTGGGTGCAGTAATGTCACATCGTATTGAAGCTCACGATCGTCCTATTGCCTTTGCATCCAAGCTACTGACGCCAGCGCAACAGAATTACAGTCAGATAGAAAAGGAGGCCTTAGCAATCATTTACAGCGTCACAAAGTTTCACCGTTATCTCTATGGCAGAAAATTCTATTTGTTGACAGACCACAAGCCTCTCACGTCGTTGTTCTCACCCACAAAGCCAATTCCGCCACGAACGGCACAAAAGCTACAGAGATGGTCCTTGATATTATCTAATTATCAGTACGAGATTTTGTACCGATCTACCACTAAACTTGCCAACGGGGATACACTTTCCCGACTTCCGGTTGGCCAGGATGTGTTGTTTGATTCTTCAGAAATGGCATGTTGCCAGATAGACTCCAGAGACGCTTCCGCTGTCACAGACTTCCCTTTGAACTCTCGTCGGGTTGCACAGGAAACAGCTGCGGATGCAGACCTAAGTGTGGTAGCACGTTTTGTTCGCTCAGGGTGGCCTGCCAGAGCCAAAGACATTGATCGGCCTCTGGTTCGACATTATTTTGCACAACGTCATGCATTATCTTTAAGTCAGGGCGTTCTGTTGTTACATACCGACAACGACCTAACAAGAGTGATTGTTCCTCGTTCCCTGCAACGAGAAGTGTTACGCCTCCTGCATCAAGGACATTAGGGTATTGTTAGGACAAAGCAACTGGCCAGAAGTCATTGTACCTGGGTTGATATGGACGCCCAGATAGAGAGCTTGACGTCATAGTGTACGGTTTGTGCGGAGCATCAGGCGGCTCCTCCGCAACGTTTCTCAGACTGGCCACGCCCCAACGGACCATGGCAACGTTTACACATTGACTTTGCCGGACCTTTCTGGAATACGCGCTGGTTATTCGTGGTAGACGCTTTCAGCAAGTTTCCTTTTGTGATTGCCATGAATTCAACGACGGCGTCTAGTGCAATCAGTGCCTTAACATCAGTGTTTTGCATCTAAGGTTTGCCTGAAACTATCGTCAGTGACAATGGACCTCAGTTTGTTAGTGCGGAATTTCAACAGTTTTGTCATGTGAATGGCATTCAGCACATCACCACTGCACTTTTTTTACCCTCAGTCTAATGGTGAAGCAGAACGTTTCGTTCGAACTTTCAAGTCTCATTGTAAAAAGATATAAAAAAGCCAAGATCGCTGATCATCAATTTTTATTTATGATGACCGGTTTCGCTGAACTATGTCAGCATCATCTGGTCAAATAAAATATTTTACAAGGCCATAATCTTGTAATGTCAATCAGTTGTTATATAACAATTTATAGTGCATAGGTGCACTATGTCATTATAATAAAACATAATTATCACAGTGAGTGACAATAGCAAACTATTGTTTGATCAGATCAGATCAGTGTCACTCACTGTGATAATTATGTTTTATTATAACGACATAGTGCATCTATACACTATAAATTGTTATATAACAACTGATTGACATTACAAGATTATGGCCTTGTAAAATATTTTATTTGACCAGGTGATGCTGACATAGTTCAGCGAAACCGGTCGTCATAAATAAAAATTGATGATCAGCAATATTGGCTTTTTTATATCTTTTTACAATATTATAAGTGGATAACCTCCTAGAACGTAAACCAACGATTCAAGTCTCACATGGAAAAGATGAAAGGTCAGCACTCCAGGCAGAAAGCTCTTTAAATTTTCCTGTCTACGTATCGGTGCACGCATCGTGACGGCCCGTCTCCTGCCGAGCTGCTACATGGCTGCCGTCACTGCACTCTCCTTCACCTGCAGCAGCCCCCCACGCACCAAGTCGGTTTGTATGGTGCTTCGCGTTTTCAGGTTTTGACGCCGGTGGGTACAGGGTGTTTGCAGGAAACAAGGAGAGATGGATGCCGGGCATCATTCAACGCGTGCTCGGTTGCAATATGTATGTTGTACGTTCTTCCACAGGGTCGGAGCTGTGGGGCCATGCAAACCAATTGCGCCTTCTCAGGCCGCGCGATCCTGTCTCTGGTTTCTGGATTCCAGACCCAGTTCACCGCCAGGGAGCACAGCCACATCGCTCGCCGGTGGGCCCAGCATCCCCGGACTACGAGATCATTCCTATGGATGTCAACGCGCCTCCGCCGCTGTCGACACCGCTATCGCCGCTGCAGATGACAGCATCACCGAGAGGAACTCCGGGACCGTGCGTGCCCCCCTGCCTGGGCCACGCACCTCAGAAGATGACTTGCTCCCTCTGGGCGGAGGGGTGCGCCCTTCCCCTCGTTTTGGTGGGTTTTCCGGGGGATTGCAAGGTGGATACCGGGACGCAGACGGCGTCTCTATCCCAGCCTCTGCTACGACGCCCGTCCCACCAGTAACGCACCCTCCCAGGCCCTCCTCCTCCCAGTGCCGTCGCCGTGGCTCTCAGCCCTACGCCACACGGCGCGGCACTTTGGGGGGGAGGGGTGTGGTGTCGCACAAGTTTGAAGTGTGCACCACGTACTTTCGCTGCACATTGCCATGCACGCACGGCGCGGCGTTTTTACAACGTCAGCCACGAGCACCCTCTGCTGCAACTCCACTCGTGGCCACGACTGCTGCATCGGCCACTTGGGAATCAGATAGTCACCAGTTAAGACTTGAGAATCCGATAGGCACCAGTTAAGACTTGGCTATTGGATAGGGACCAGGAATCATCAGTAGGCAGGCCCCTAACTAGTTAATGTATCAGCGTTCTGCAGTCATGAAACTTATGAAAGATAAGTATTGTAATCTCTCTATGAAATATATATCTCGTTCTAATTTACTCTAGTGTTTCTAGTTTCTGCTGTCCCACTGGCTGGTCACCTCCATACCTGCACACAAGTGCATCCCATTTTCCTGTGTTGGTATCTCTCTACTCGGCCACCGACACCCAGAACATCCGGCGGAAATGAGACACAAAAGTGGCGACGAGGATGGGATACAAAAAGAACAATAAAAAGTAATTATCATTATTCAATCTGGGTGTAAATAATATTGTGTAAGTATGTTACCACAACAGATATGAGAATCACTACATGAAAACACGCAAAATGTAAGTAGTTATGTGAAGGTGCAACTTCACTGCATGGGAGAGTAGTGAGTAAATCGTAGCTAGTGCCGCCAAATGCCGAAACGTGTGAACTCGATTAGTGATCACACATTCTACCATCTATTCTTTATGATCCCTTCAAAGGAATTGCGCGATATTTTTCACGCTTTTTTACCGCTGTTATGAGTGAGGTCTGAAGACATGTGCTGGTTTGTGACATCAGACCATTACAATGGAAGAAATAATTACTTCAGCTCCAAAAGGTAAAGCAAGGTGCTGTAAAGGTTATCCTGTTTTGTGGAAGAAAACCAAGGGAATATATAAAAGGTAAGTAAAAAGTCAAACTTCGACATTGTTCTTACATGACTATTTTGACTGTGGTGTCAACGAATAATGGATGTATAAATGAAATGGCAGTGGCAGCTACAGAAAATACTTTTTAGGTGTTCACAAATTTTTAGATTCAAATAAGCATCAAAGTGTGAAATAGTATTTTCTATGATATTATGATGATTGTATTAACAAATGTATACAGCGACAACCACTGCCAATAATAATAATAGTAATAAAGGTAGTAAAAATAAATATTGGTAAATTTGAGGAGTGTGCTGCTATCTAGAGTGAATTAACTCAATCAAATAGCACATAAGTATTGCAAACGTCTGTCATAACGCTGCAGCACCTAGCAACATTGACACAAACTCTGTGTTACATTTAACAGTATTCACTGAAAAAGAACTACTACATCTACAACACAGACCATAGATATTAGGTCTATGATCCATAAGGTGTCAAAAATGTGAATGTTCACATGGTCTTATACACTTACACAGCAGCCACCACTGAAAAACGGAAATATAACACTATTACATTCCTCTAATTTAATCAAATACCACATTGGGCATAGTTGGACATTTATTATTATTGTCATCTACATTTCACATTTACAAAAGGAGTTATTATCAGGCCATTATTGTATCGTTACAGAGAAGGACCAAGGGAATCACCCCAAATATCCACAATACAGTCATAATGGACCAACACACAAATGCAGGAAAATAAAGATGTTAGATATTCAACAGAACCATTACAACTTCTACAGCTCTCCCAATAAAATTGATGAAGACATTTTCATACTGAAAAATCTGAGAGCAGAAAAGCCTAAAAGATACAGTTGCGCAAAAGAATCTGTCAGATCTTTTATTGAGCATCTGAAGTGCTTGTCAAGAAAAATCTTTGCAAAGAAAATACCTTTCCAGACACTTAAGCACTGCAGAGTTACACTGTATGTATTAATGCATTGGTGTATCATAAAAAGAAATATGGATATTTGTTGATGTATTTACGAAGTGAAAGGCAAAGAATTTTTTTTTCCGCAAGGGCAATATTATCCAAAGTGAAAGTACATTTTTTTGTATAATAAACACATAATTTATATTTATTGGGATTCTCCACAATTCTATTCCATTTTAGAATAGAATTAACTTGTGCACATTTAAACAAAGGTTGATGAGTTCCACACTATCATTCACATTGAGATATGCTATCAAAACGTTATTTATCTGCTTCTTTTTTATTTAAATAAATAACAATAAAGACTGATCGTTTGTTTACCTCTTCAGATATATGTGGTCATCAGAGCTACAATCAGTCGGTTACACATTAGTAGACAACTGCTTCTTTACTTCAATCTGAAATAAAACATTTGAAAAATATTGGTTTGCATTTCACGAAAATCTGTGCTCGTAAATCAAATTGTTGTATCAGACAATTCCAAAAATAGCTAAAGAAAGAATCCATGTTTATGATACACGTTTATTATTAAATTAACAAAATGGTATTGTTAGCATTGAAAAATGGCATAATGGTAGTTATTTGTAAGTTTGCATTAAAAACTATTAATAAAAGAAATGCGAGCTTTTGCGAGATTTTGTTTTAAAAAAATACTTCTAAACAACCAAATGATGATGTTACATGTATATATGGTGCAATTAGCGACTGCACATACAGACAACACTACAACCACTGTCATTCTTTTGGTCAGAGTGTCATGGTGTCAAGACATGCCCCCATGGCTTCAAATCATAGTATGTCTGGTATACATAGGTCATCTCGCTTTATTGTTACCTCCATAGTTTGTTCGGTCTATTAGTGCCTATGGAAAGATACCAAGGGAATGTGAAGACAAAATAAACTGCATAGATGTAGCATGTTAGTAAAAAGTTTTCTGTTGCTTATAGTTTACGTGTATTATTATTATTATTCATTAAATAATATTTTTCACCTGCTATAGAAATACTTCATTCCAGGACGTTTGATTAATCTAGAAAGATACAAAGTATTTCAGACTCTGATATAGTAAATGATACAAGATGAAGTGTAATACTTAATTATTAGTTATAATATTATTTAATAAATGCGTTTGCTTTCTAATGTGTTACATCGATAGAACCTTTGTCACAGCACGAGAGATTGGTGTCACCATACGTAAACTTCACCAAGTGGATGACTATGTAGGGGAAAACATGCCTAAAGCCTTATTTAATTTCTGTTTCCACTGTTGTTCTACAGTGTAAAATTAAAACCAAATCACGTGTAAAATATCATATGCAGTTCTCTCTGGGACAGGTTAAAGTCCCTGTTAGCCAAGCAGTCTTGCGAGCTACTTTTGGACACATTCTCCGAAAACTGTCTTGAGCAGTTAAACCGGCAATGCACGCGCAATGGGAATGATGTCTGTGTAGAGACACGAATTAGTGTTCATGATATCATCATAGTGTCCCAAAGTTCATAAACCAATCAAGAAGGCTAGGAGCGTGTTCTTGTTGGGAAGAGCAATTGTTAGGCTAGCACTTAGAAAATGTGTTCTGGTACTATGGATGTAGAGGAATTGTGGACTAAATTTAAGTGCATTGTCATTGAAAGGTTAGAGAAATATGTGCCTGTAAAGTCGATTAAGGATGGAAAAGATCCACTGTGGTATAATAATAATGTTAGAAAGCTACTGAGAAATCAAAGACAGTTGCACTCTCGATTCGAAAAAGAATACGTAAATGATGACAGGCCAAAGTTAGTAGAAATTCGTGCGTCTATAATAAGATCGATGCGCGAAGTGTACAATAATTACCAAAGCCATACCTTAGCAAAAGATCTTTCCGAGAACCCAATAAAATTCTGGTCCTACGTAAAACAGATAAGCGGGTCAAATTCCACTATCCATTCACTCGTTGATCATTCTGGGTCAGTAATAGAAGAAAGCAAAGGGAAAGCTAAAGTTCTAAATTTAACCTTTAAGAAAGCTTTCACGTAGGAGGACCACACAAATGTACCATCATTTGATCGACGTACTAACTCCCAAATGGAAGACATAGTAATAGGTATTTCCAGTGTAGAGAAGCAGCTGAGAGAGTTAAATACGAAGAAGTCTGTTGGTCCTGATGGAATAACAGTTAGGTTTTACAAAGGGTATTCCGCGGCATTGGCCCCTTACTTAGCTTGCATTTATCGCGAATCTTTAATTCAGCGCAAAGTTCCTAGTTCTTGGAAAAAAGTGCAGGTGACTCCCGTTTATAAGAAAGGAAACAGAACTGACACACGTAATTACAGACCAATATCGTTGACATCAGTTTCCTGTAGAATTTTGGAGCATATTCTCAGTTCGAATATAGTAAATTTCCTTGAGACGGAAAAGCCTCTTTCTATGAATCAGCACGTGTTTAGGAAACATCGTTAATGTGAAACTCAGCTTGCCCTTTTCTCACATGAAATCTTGCGAGCCATGGATGAAGGGCAACAGGCGGCTTGTATTTTCTCGACTTCAAAAAGGCGTTTGACGTGGTGCCACACTGCAGACTGCTAACGAAGACACGAGCTTATGGAATAAGTTGACAGATTTGTGACTAGCTGGAAGACTTCCTAGGTAATAAAACGCAGTACGTTGTTCTCAACGGCGAGTGTTCATCAGAGACGAGTGTATCGTCAGGCATGCCCCAGGGGAGTATGATAGGACCGCTATTATTTTCTATCTATATAAATGATCTGATGGACAGAGTAACTTGTAATTTGTGGCTGTTTGCTGATGATGCTGTGGTTTATGGGAGACTGTTGTCTTTAACAGACTGTAATAGCGTACAGGATGACTTACGCAAAATTTTCAGTTGGTGCGAAGAATGGCAGCTAGCTTCCAATGTAGAAAAATGTAAGGTGGTGTGCATGATTAGGAAAAATAATCCCATAATGTTCGAATACAGCATTAGTAGTGAGCTTCTTGATGCTATCGTGACGTCCAAATATCTAGGAGTAACATTTCAGAGCGATATAAAATGGAACAAACATGTAAGGACAGTCGTGAGTAAGGCGGACAGCCGACTTCGGTTTATTGGGAGAATTTTGGGACGATGCACTACATCTGTAAAGGAGACCGCGTATAAAACACTTGTACGACCATGTCTTGAGTATTGCTCAAGTGTTTGGGACTCGCAACAGATCAGTTTAAAGGAAGACATAGAAGCAGTTCAGAGGCGAGCAGCTAGGTTTGTTACTGGTAGGTTCGACCAATGTGCGAGTGGCACGGAAATGCACCAGCAACTCAATTGAGGATCGCTGGAGGAAAGACGACGTTCTTTTCGTGAATTTTTGTTGAGGAAATTTAGAGGCCCGGAATTTGAAGCTGAGTGTAGTACGATCTTGCTGCCACATACTTACATTTCGCGTAGTGATGACAAAGACAAGATAAGAAAAATTAGGGCTCGTATGGAGGCATATAGAAATTCTTTTTTTCTGCGGTCTAGTTGGGAGTGGAATAGGAAAGGAAATGCCTAGTAGAGGTACACCGTACCCTCCGCCACGCAACTTATGATGGATTGCGGAGTATGTATGTAGATGTAAACTATATTAGCTGATTAATTTCAATTTCTTTTGTGGGGACAGAAGAAAAGCTAAATTTTTTCCATTGTCACTCTCACGTAATTTCACAAGTCTATTAACCCTTCCGAAGAAGAAAGAATTAGTTTTGTCAAACCAATTGGTAAATGGGAATACAACTATTGTCTGCAACCATCTAACTGTTTTTCATCTATTAACTGTTAACATACACTATTAGTGAAGTGTAAATTTTCTATGCATGTTTGTTTATTTATAGCAGTTTTCGAGGTGGATGCTTAATAACTATGTGCTCTACATATCAATATCTATGTATTTACATTGCAAATCATAAATTTTAACTGCCTAGCAGAGGGTTCATTGAATCGCTTTCATAATATTCATCTACTGTTTCATTCTCTAATAGTGCAAAGGAAAACGAATACCTAAATCTTCCTGGTTTAAGTTTGATTTCTTTAACTTTTTTATGGTAGGTGGGTGCTAACAAAATATATTCGCATCTGGACGAGATAATTGTTGACAGAAATTACGCTAACTGACTTTTCTGCAATGAATAACACCTTTATTGTAATGATTTCTATCCCAACTTGTACATCATTTCCGTAACAGCCTCTCCCCTTGTATCGTGATAATACAAAATGATCTGCTCTTCTCTGAAATTTTTCTATATGTTTCATATGCCCCACCTGATGAAGATCCCACAATGCACAACAATACTCGAAAATAGGATGAACAAATATAGTGTAAGCAGTTTCTTTAGTGAATTGGGCACTGTCCATTTACCCACGGATTCCTCCCTCGACAAGAGGAGCCCCCGATGTGTGATGCTTGTGGTGTACAGATAACCATCTGCCACATCGTAATAGAGTGACCTTATACCGGGCACAGAGAACAGAGGCAGATCTTGGTGCAGATTTGCCACATATTTTAGGCAATGACCAGTCGAGTGTGTTCAAACTTTTACACTTTTGTGAAATTTCTGGACTCTGGCCTAAGCTTTTAGGCTGGAGGTTTTAGTGTCTTGTAGATTGGTAGGTTGATATCGTTTCTTCCTGCAGGCAGTCAGCTTTTGTACTGTCATTTTAACTACTTCGTCCATGTTCTATGTTTTAGACAAAGTACGATGGTGGCTTTTGAGTTACCTACCTTGACTCATGGTGCACCCAGGTTTTATCTCTAGTTGTTGAATTCTGCATTTCATATTGTGTTTTCCTCATCTTGAAAAGAACGTTCCTGACACCTGCCTCAACTACATTATGCCCGGGCGCTGAAAACCTCGTTGTTGAGCGCCGTCCATTCATCTCATTCATCTTCATCACTTCATCATCATCAGTTTCTTTAGTAGAACTGGTGCACCTTCTTCGTGTTCTGCCAATGAAATACAGTCTTTGGTTCGCCTTCCTCAGGATATTTTCATTTGTTATTTTCAATTAAATTTGTCTCTAATTGTATTTTCTAGGTATTTAGTTAAATTTATCAGATTTAGATTTTACTGACTTATTGTGTAAATAGCCGTTAACTTATTTCGTTTAGTATTTACATGGTTGATTTAACACTTTTCATTATTTAGTATTAACTGCCAATTTTAGGACCCTGCTTTTATTTGATCTAAATCGTTTTGCAGTTGGTTTTGGGCTTCTGGCGACTATAATAATCGATGAGCAACAGAATCATCTGCAAACACTCTAAAATACCGATTGTCTCTTTAAAGGTTTATAAGTACAAGGAACATCAGATATCTATATTTAGTTTCTTCTGTATAAGGATCTGCATTGGGCAAAACACTGATTCTTTTGTTTTTATATGCCCATGCATATTAAACTGCAGTTGTAGGATCTTCATTGGGTCCTTTTTGTTGCTTCAGATGGAACAACAGAAATATTTTTTGTTATCAAAAACTAAAAAGCCGCATCCACTCTCACTGCCAGAAACAGTACTGCTGAAAATATATTAGTAACACATATTTGTGCAGTGGGTGCTCTGCATTCACTTACGAAATGTTTTCAACAGCCAAGATCACAAAAATATTTATTTATTTTCGTCAAAATAATTGGTTTTGATTGAAGGTTACTCTCATCATCTGACCTTTGGGAGTTTCATGCAATATACATACCTGCCAACTTTGGGAAAACGCTATCAGTGTCAATCATGCGTGACAAAAACATTTAGCGATTTTCGTTAAAACCTGGATTTTAAAAATAATACTTCTGGGCTACAAAATGCGATATTTCATGCTTTAAACAGGATACTCGGATGGAATCACATATACTTACAACGTAAACCAATGATTTGTAGATGAAGATAGCAATCAGAAAAAATAAATGTTACAAAACACCTGACTGGGTGAATATTGGGTTGGAGCAGTCATAAAAGGGCCTCTTTGATAAATTCAGCAGATATGTGGGAATAAAGCTAAGAAATAATACAATTTGCACTGCAAATCATATGCTAGTTTAACTTTAAAGTCATAGTTGTGAACATTTTACATTCATGAAAAAAATCTTGAGAAAATGTTTGCTCATAACATAGACCAGAAATACTGGTCTGCCAATTAGAAATAGATTCCAGAGATTCATTGAATATGCATGATCTATCTTTCTTTACAAGGCTGCAAACACATTCACATTCTGCATTGCCATGGACGATAATGCAGAACCTTACTGTGGATATTGGAGGGGAACAAGAATTTGAGGGGGAGAGGCCGTTGACAACTAAGATTCATGTGGAGGAATGTTATCCCAATATTATATTCAATTTCAATGACGACACAAACATTCGCCAATCATATCAAAGAATGAGCTATCAACTATCATAGACATGAAAAAGATGGATTGTACAGAGTGGACTGACTATCTAATGTTAATAAATAAAATTATTCTCTGCAAACTCGTAAAATGTTGCAATTTCTATAAATTTTATGGATAAACCGTAAAAGTGGGCAGGTATGTATATATATTTGGTTAATGCACACAATTTTAAGAAAATCCCAAAGATCAGGTGGCTAAAGTAAAGCTTCTGTTGAACCCAGTCCTCTTAAGACAAATAAATAAATATATATTGATGTAATCTTGGCTATTGAACAAATTTCTTGACGACTGAATTAAGTGGCACATTCAGAAAGTGAGTGAATCCTGTTTTTTAAAACTCAAAACCACTTTAGTTACATTAAAAACCTCATTGACTATGGCTACAGCAATATTTGAGCTATTTTGCAACATAGTTACCAAATAATTGAATCATTTGTCTTATCGTCTACAGCCAGCTGCCACCAGCCTCACGCCTGCAAGTGATAAGTAGATTTAATTTTTCTGCATTTTCATTGGAGTTCAATTTTTTAAATTTCGTTAGTGTTTCTGCTCTTAAGTGTTCCATTCTCACATATTTGGTAAATTTTGTTGGTGCTTCTGTTTTGAAGGGCTATATTCTCACATGTTTTGGTACATACGGTAATTTTAAGTGACTTTACAGAGATTGATAGGGATTGGTCCTGTTGCATGCGGATTCAGGAGGAGTTGGCCACTGTCTTTATGCAGCTGGTGGATGAGTTGGCCACAATTAACGATCTTCAGAATGCTGAGGCGATATCTGGTATAGCTGTGGTGTCTACTGCGACGTCTCCAATCCCTGATGCCATTGTTGTCACAGTTTCTAATGCCCCTGCTAGTCAACAGTTGCCTGGCGGTGGTTGGCAAACTGTGCACAGGTCATCAAACTCTGGGCAGGAGCCGATACTGGAAGCAGGTTGTAAGGCTCTCTCTTATGCCCCAGCAATAGGTTGGAGGCCTTGTCCGCTGCTGATAATACATCTGAGGAAGGGGAATACTTGGGTGGGGGGGCGGGAGGGGGACAGTTGCCCCCCTGGCTTGTGACCTATTTTTTTAAACTGCATTAAATGGCTTATACAGACAATGTCAAGCAATTTGATTTAATAGAACAAAAAGAAACCTTGAATTCTCTTCCATTTAGCGAACAAACTACAGACAAAAAACTATACTTACGAATAAAATGATAACAGTCACTAAGGCACAAGCAAGGAGATTAGAATGAAGGAAGGTGGCGTTATCTATGCTGAGAACAGGCATTGGTTGAAGTCATGGGAGGGGAGCCGCTTGTTTTTGTTCCCAAACCGAAGATTTCTTGGTTACAACCCTGTGTGAATATTACTTTCTTTACGTAAAGCAACTAAACTGACAATCACATCGGAGTATTTACTTACATATTACGTACATTTCAGTGACTAGAACTCCTACACACACACACACTATGCCCAATGTTTTGGGCATCAACAATCAACAAATACCGGAGTGCCAAGTTTGCTGGTTTACTTTTTTCGTGGTTAGGGCATCTCCAGAGATTCTAACCTCCTTGGTCACAAGCGACCTGTGGCAATTGGTTACATTTTCCTTTTTGTTTCTAGTGACAATTAACAAAGCGATAATGTTGAAAATTAAATGATGAATGCCACAGGAATAGTTGAAAACAATCTCAATTGTTCCAAATAGTGAAAACCTTAGAACAGTCTCTTATATTCTTCCATTGCACACACATTTTCGAAATGGCTGAACACTTCTCCTTCACTTTAGCTTTCATCTCACTTTATGTGCAGAATCTGAACAAACATTATTTATTTAGCAAAATGCAATAATGTGAATGAAAATTACATGTGTGGGTATATTTATAAGGTGAGCAAACAGGTATTAAAATCTAGAAAACTAGGACTCATTTCTCTTTCTCTAGAGTGCAGAGGGGAACTTTTTCCAAAAAGAGAGAAGATGCGTTCGCCCCACCCCCACCCCACCATCACGACCACACAGAAGTCCATATTTATTTGTATCAATTTCTTAATAGTTTTTTACATAATTATGTAGAGACGTTAACGTGAAATACTCAGAACACGTCCATTTTAAGTGGTGTACGTACAATCCCCGAAGAAAATATATAAAACGATAATTTCGATGAAACTTCATCTGCGGACGATCAGTTTCATCATTGCGGCGTCTGAAAACGTATTTAAGAACATCAAAGCAAAGAAATAAAAACGCAATCTTGGTCTTGCACTTATGCATATTTATTACCAGATTCCTGTAGATGTAAAAAAAAGTAATTACGAGATTTTCAAAAAATGATCATAGAAGGATATTAGAGTGTAACATTTAAGAGCAATATTGTATATAAACATAATAAATACTAAAGTTCGTTGCTGTCATGATTTTCAGTCCAGAGACTGGATTGATACAGCTATCCACCATACTCTATCCTGAGCAAGTCTCTTCATCTCCTGCCATGGCGTAGTGGCCACGTACATTGAGGCAATATGCTGTGATGCACAAGGTCATTCCCCGTCAGGGATTCGAATTCCCCCTCGGGAATGGATGTTTGTGTCATCTTTAGTATAAGGTAGTTAATAAGTAGTTTGTAAGTTCAGGGACTGATGACCCTGCAGTTAAGTCCGTTAAGCTTCACAAACATGTGACATCTTCATCTACTCATAAGAATGGCAACTCACATCCATCTGAATCTGCTTACTATATTCGTCTCTTGGTCTCCCTCTGGGATTTTTCCACCCACACACTTCCCTCCAACGATAAATTTACTATTCCTTTATGTTTCCTGCCAATCTATCCCTTCTTTTAGTCAAGGTATGCCATAATTCTTTTTATCCCCAATTCTGGTCAGTACCTCTTCATTAGTTACACGATCTACACACGTAATCTTCATCAATCTTCTGTAGCACCACATTTCAAAAGCCTCTGTACTCTTCCTGTCTAAAGTATTTATCGTCCAAGTTTCAGTCCAATACAAGGCAACACTCCACACAAATGCCTTCAGAAAAGGCTTTCTTACAATTGAATTAATATTCAATGTTAGCAAATTTATCTTTTTCAAAAATGCTTTTCTTCCTATTGTCATTCTGCATTTTGTGTCCTCTGTATTGTAAACATCATATTGCCGTGAGACCCTATGTTACCTGACTGCTGGAGTGGCGCAAGGGATAGCGTCACTGACTGCGGTGCTGAAGGCCGCTGGTTCAATCCTGTCCACTGGCAAAAATTTGTTTCTTAGAAATTATCATTTCCAGAGTGTTCTACTTGTTTCTTATGTTAACTTGTAATTTCTACTTCTTTCTTATGTTAACTGTTCTTCTAATTTCTGGTACATTCTGTCTGCAATTAAATAGCAGAGTACTCTGCCCAAGCACTAATAATAATAAAAAAAGAGGCAGTCAGTGCTGCGTGTACATTTCAGTTCGCAATAAACCTGATTTCAGTATAAGTGCTGTGTTCTGTTGGCAACCCTGCCTTCGAAGTCAAGCTTGCTTCCTTTTCAATGCGATATTGTTTGATGGAGGCGCCAGGTATCCTGTGCAACAGCTGCATCACCGTGGCTCCGATTAGGCAAGTAAAAACCGTCGCTTACTCAGACTAGAACCGGAGTACAATGGATATACCGAGTACATCTTTGCAAAAGTCCGTATCATCAGAAGAACCATGGACACGAAACCAGAGGTAAGCCAGCTGCACATCAGACACCCGTCGGTGTTCTCTGGAGATGCTGGACAGGAGCCCAACAAATGGCTAAAAGGGTTCGACCGAGTCTCCAAGTATAACAAGTAGGATCATACAAAGTGCTAGGCCAACGTTTATTTCTACCTGGACGGAACAGCACAGTAAACAACGAAGATAAGCTGAATTACTAGGAAACGTTCCAGACGGCATTTAAGAAGACGTTTGGAGACCGCCAACGATAAATCCGCTCGGCGGAAGAACAACTGAAGAACAGGACCCAACGACATGGTGAGCCGACACAGTCATACATACAGAATGTTTTGGCCCTATGTAACAGAATGAATCCGAATATCACTGAGGCTGACAAAATCACGCACTTGATGAAGGGTATTTCAGAAGACACGTACCAAGCTTTTCTGATAAAATACGTCGCTATGACAGAAGAGTTCATCAAATGGTGCCAGCGTACTGAAAAGATGCAAAAAGGAGGGTTGGACGAAAGAAGTATGACAGACTCCCGATTGTAGTCCCTATGGCTGTTGTAGAAGACCAGCATGACTTCGCTTCTTTCATACAACAAATTGTGAGAGAAGAATTACAACAATTTATGGCATCTGGGACTATTAGATCGAGCAAACATCAAATTATGGCCGTTGATGTAAGCCCTGTAAGTCACGAGGAAACCGACGACGCCGAGGAAGAGGTATTTCAGACATTAACTCCTGTCTGCCCCGCCAGTCGCACCCGACGTGAAGAATGGCGTCGCCCTGCCATGACTTACGCTGCAGCCACTAAACGGCAGCCTATGAACCGACCACAACCAATTCCCCCGACAACTATGGCGCCCCGCAGAAGAACTGATATCTGAAGGACAGAAGACAACAAGTCATTGTGTTTCCACTGTGGGTGCCCTGGACATGTCGTACGCTACTGCAGAGGGAGGAGGCGAGTATCAGATGATTATTTTGCCGCAAGACGTCAGCCATCAGAACAGTTCTGTCCCAGGCAGTCATCTGCTGATGACTTCAGTCGGCCTATGGGAAAAAGCCCACTGCCGTACCCTGGACGAGGTCGCTCACTGACGCGCCGTACAGAGGTACCAGCCGCTCCCCTAGTCGCCGCACCCAGGAAAACTAAGCGAGGCGACCAGACGGAGGTGAGCCCAGCGTAGATGAAAATCCTCCATGGACGAAAGTCAGTAATATGCCAGGAAATCTTATCGACGTCCGGGCATTGGTTGATTCAAGAGCTTCTTTCTGTGTATTCTCGGGTAATTACAGCCGCACACTAAAGAAGACAATGTTCTGTGATACGGGAGCAACTGTGCTGATGGTCGCAAATGGAAAGTACGTCCAGCCAGCAGGAACCTGTGTCGCAAGAATAACCATCAAAAACAGGACCCAGCCGTTTGAATTTGTTATTTTAACAGAATGTAGTCATAATTTAATCCTCGGATGGGACTTCCTTCAATCATCCTAAGCTATCATTGATTGTAGAAGATATGAGCTGCAAATTGAGGAAGTCGTTCCGACGGATACATGTAGTGCAGAATTTTCTGGGAAGTTATTTGCTGTTGACAATGTGACAATACCGCCGTTGAGAATGATAAGAGTTGCAGTCACAAACACAGATGACCAGTGAAACTGTGAAGTGCTTGTTGATAATAAAAAGTTTATCAGTCTCACCAAAGAATTTTACATACCAGTGGCTATCATAAGCATTACCGGTGGTCAAGGAAATATTTGGATCACTAATTGTCACGAGCAGTCACAACTTATCCCAAAAGGAATGTGTATTGGGACAGCTGATCCGATCCAGGACAGTGAGCTCAACGTCATCAATGGTGGCCTATGCTCTACTGTTAGTACAGACAACATGGTGGAAGAAACAACTGTGGATCTGCCAATAGGGCCCGGAATGACCAAGGAACAACGACAGTTGGTGTTAGCTGTACTACGCCAATTATTGGGTGCTTTCACACCTCAGCAGGGGAAAAGTCAGACGAAATGGCCCATGATAAGGTACCATATCAATACTGGGGATCATCCACCAATTAGTCAGCGTCCGTATAGTGAGTCCCCAGCTGAAAGACAGATAATTCGGGAGGAAGTGGAGAAGATATTGCACGATGATATTATTCAACCTTCAGAGAGTCCTTGGACATCTCCGGTGCTCCTCGTATGATGTTTACCCATTGCCGTGCATTGACGACACCTTAGACTGCTTGAAAGGAACTACATACTTCTCAACTATGGACATGCACACAGGTTACTGGCAAATCGAGGTTGACGAAGCTGACAGGGAGAAGACGGCTTATATTACACCTGATGGCCTCTATGAATTCAAAGTAATGCCATTTGGATTATGTAATGCTCCGGCCATATTCGAACGCATGATGGACAACTTGCTTCAACACTTTAAGTGGACGAAGTGTCTTTGCTATTTAGATGACATTGTCGTTTTCTCGAAAACATTTGAAGAACATCTGAGTCGCCTTTCAACTGTGTTAAAGTGTGTTCAGACTGCTGGACTCCGCCTCAATCCAAAGAAGTGCCTCTTCGTCTCCAGAGAGATAAAAATTCAGGGGCACCTAGTCAACGGAGATGGTGTTCGTCTTGATCCAGATAAAGTAAGGGCAGTCACAGAATTTCCAGATCCTCAGCACATTCGTGATGTGTGAAGATTTCTCGGGCTGTGCTCATACTACCGACGTTTCATAAAAGGATTTTGTAACAAGGCACGTCCATTACAAGAACTTCTACAGGGAGACAAAAGAAAGAGCTTTCTGGGCACTTAAAGAGGCTCTAACATCCGCACCAGCTCTAGTCTTGTATGACGAGAATGCAGAAACTGAACTTCACACAGGCGCCAGTGGTTCTGGCATTGGTGTAGTGTTTGTACAAGTTCAGGAAGGTGCTGAAAAGGCGATAGCCTATGCATCAAGAGTACTCTGAAAGTCCGAGATAAACTACTCTACAACTGAGAAAGAATGTCTTTCAGTTATCTGGGCTATCAACAAGTTCCGGCCGTATTTATTCGACCAACCATTCACTGTCGTAACAGACCACCATTCTTTGTGTTGGCTGACTAATATGAAGGATCCATCAGGTCGACTAGCAAGATGGGCACTAAGACTCCAAGAGTATGACATCACAGTGGTATTCAAGAACGGGCGCAAACACAAGGATGCCGACTGCATTTCGAGGAATTCATTAGAGGAACACAACAGCATGACTGAAATTTCAGCCCTCACTGAATTAGGTGATGTTACAGCAGAACAGAGGGAAGATCCCTCACTAAAAAAAACAAAGATGCCTTGGAGAAAGGAGAACTGACCAATGGAGAGTTCCAACTTATAAACAGGACGTTGTATAATAGCAACTACGATCCACTGGGCCCCAAAGGCAACTGGTCGTTCCAGCTCATCTTCAGTCAGCTATTCTCAAGTATTTCCACGATGCTCCAATATCCAGTCATCTGGGATTCATGAAGACCCTAGACAGAATCAGACGGAGGTATTACTGGAAAGGTCTATACCGATCGGCCAAGCAGTATGTGAGTCACTGTAAAGAGTGCCAGCGACGGTAGCATGTGCCGCAATTACCTCCAGGGCATCTCGTACCGATTCCACCTGCAGCAGCTCCATTCCACCCAGTCGGGATCGATCTTTTAGGGAGGTTCCCGAAGTCGACAACCTGTATGCGATGGATAATAGTCTGCACTGACTATCTCACACGCTATGCTGTCACCAAACCTGTCAGTGTTGCGTGTACGTTTCAGTTCGCAATAAACTAGATTTCATTATAAGTGCTGTGTTCTGTCGATAACCCTGCCTTCGAAGTCAAGCCGTCTTCCATTTCAACGTGACATTGTGTTATTTTACTGCCCAAGTAACGAAACGCATCTACTACCTTTATTGTTTCGTTACCTAATCTAATTCCTTCAGCATCACCTGATTTTCTAAGCTACATTCTATTACCCTTGTTTTGCTCTTGTTGATGTTCATCTTATACGCTCCTTTCAACACGCTGTCCATTCGGTTCAATTGCTCTTCCAGGTCCTTTGCTGTCCCTGACAGAATTACAATGTCGTCAGCAAAACTCAATATTATTATTTCTTCACCCAAACTCTAATTCCTTGTCCAAATGTCTCTTTGCTTTCCTTCACAGCTTGCTCGATGTACAGATTGAATAAAATTGGAAAAAGGCTACAATCCTGTCTTACTCCCATCCCAACCACTGCTTACCTTTCATGTCCTTCCAATCCAATAACTGCTGTTTGGTTGATGTACAAGTTGTAAATTATCTTCCGATCCTTATATTTTACCCCTGCTGACTTCAGAATTTGAAAGAGTGTATTTTAATCAACAATGTCAAAAGCTTTCTCCAAGTCTTCTAAGATAAGTTGTAAGGTACGTATTGCGCCCTGTGTCTCTTCATTTCTCATGAATCCGAACTGATCTTTCACGTGGTCATTACATTTTATTACATTTTTCTTAAAGTATGGAGGTATTTCGGCTGTCTCATACATCTTACTCGACAGGTTAAATAGTTCTGCCGGCCGCGGTGGCCGAGGGGACTGTGGCGCGCCAGTCACGGTTTGCATGGCCACTATGGTCAGGGGTTCGAATCCCCCCTTGGGCATGGATATCTGTGCCGTCCTTAGTGTTAGCTTGTTCATAAGTCGTTTGTAAGTTTAGGGACTGATGACCCTGTAGTTAAGTCCCACAAACTATACAAACATTTAAACATTTAAATAGTTCTGTCATGGCTGGTTCTCTCAGAGACTTCAGTAGCTCAAAGGGAATATCATCTACCCCAAGGACCTTGTTTTGACTTAGGTCTTTCAGTGCTCTGTCAAATTCATCTTTGAATATAGTATCTCCTATTTCATCTCCATCTACTTCCATCGTGCGGCCTCCCACGTCGGACTTTCGAATCCTCCCTCAGGAATGGATGTTTGTGTTGTCTTTAGGATAAGGTAGTTCTTACGTAGTTTGTAAGTTTAGGGACTGACGACCCCGCAGCTAAGTCCCATAAGCTTTACAAATATTTGAACAATTACTTCCTCTTCTATTGCTACAATACCGCTGCGAGGCTTCCAGCGGAACGCGTGGTGCAGTGGTTAGCATTGCAGATCTCTGTACTTGCAGTCCCCATTTCAAATCCCACTACAGATACAAAAAAATTTTTTTGTTTGGATTTACTATTTATAGAATGTTCTACATGTCTCTTATCTTTGATGAACTCGAGGGTCCCAGAAAATTGTTTCTATGTATAAATATTGCAGCTCTGCAAGTAGGAGGCTGTCTGTACTGAGTGTACGCTTGTGTTAGCAGCAAACCTGTTCTAAGTGTAAAGTGTGTTACTCTAATAACGACCAGCCTTGAAATTCCAGACCACCTGCAGTTTTCAATGTGACACTTTGTGGTGGAAGTGCCGGGTAACATTCAGTACATCTGCATCTTCGGGGCTCCGATTAGTTAGTGTAACAGCCGTTGTCTACACAGACAAGAACCGGACTACAAAGGGTATACTGATTACCTCCGTCCGAAGGCCCAAGTGATCGAAAGAACCATGGATACCAAAACAGCGGTAAGACACATCAGACACCCATCGGTGTTCTCAGGAGACGCTGGATAGGACTCAAACAAATGGCTGAAAGGATTCGACCGAGTCGCCAAGTATAATATGTGGGACCACAACATGTGCTTGGTAAACGTATATTTCTACCTGGATGGGATGGCCCAGCAGTGGTTTGAAAATAACGAGGACAAATTCGATAACCGGGAAACATGCCAGACAGAACTTAAGAAGACATGTGGAGATCACCAGTAACAATTCCGTTTATTCAGACAGCCAGGCAGCCCTGCAACAGGACCTAATGTCACTAGGTTCTGGTGGAGCTAGGGGAAACCATAAGGTAATCCTATTGTGGGTCCCTGGCCATTTGGGACCAGTTGCAATGAACAAGCCGACAAATTAACCAGGACGGGGGCAGAGACTTCAATATATTGTACAAGAACCTGTCCTGATAATAAGCAAGGCAATAATCAAACTGGAGATTTTAAAAGAAGCTCTGTAATCCTGGGCTTGAACAGGAAGGAGATGGTTGGATGGATGACAGGCCATGGGAATTTCAAAAAAACACTTTTGTACAATGGGAATAACAGAAGAGGACCCTAAAGATAACTTCTTTATAGACCGAGGTAAGTTTAACAATATAAATGCTTGTCTGTTGAGAATGGTCTTTCTGATCATGGTGCACAGCTAGTAACAGTGCATGACATAGCTTCGTTCAGTAATTCGAAACAGTCGTCCAGAATTGTGCGCTCGAATAATGCCTTAACAACTAGAAATTTCAAAGAAAAACTACAGCAGTTAGACTGGGATGAGATTTATAAGGAACATGATGTTAATTTAAAATATAACTTATTTCACGATACGTTTGTAAGGGTATTTGATAACTGTTTCCCCAAGAAATTAGTAAAATTTAATTGTAAGAAACATGCAAAAAACCATGGCTTACCAAAGGAATAAAAATATCTTGTAACCGAAAAAGGGAACTATATCTGCCTGCAAGAAAGAGTAATAACCCAGAAACAATAAAATATTATAAAAACTACTGTGCTACATTAAGAAAATTTATTAAAAAATCAAGAAGCATGTGCATCACGTCTGAGATTAGGTCCTCTGATAATAAAATTAAAAGAGAATGAAACTTTCACTCTGCAGCGGAGTGTGCGCTGATATGAAACTTCCTGGCAGATTAAAATTGTGTGCCAGAACCGGGACTCTTGTGTACCGGAACCGGGCCTCGAACCTGGGACATTTGCCTTTCGCGGGCAAGTGCACTACCTTAGGCTGTGGCTGTGGCTAAGCCATGTCTCCACCATATCCTTTCTTCCAGGAGTGCTAGTCTTCCATGGTTCGCAGGATAGCTCCTGTGAAGTTTGGAAAGTAGGAGGCGAGGTACTGGCGGAAGTAAAAGTTGTGAGGCGGCATCGTGAGTCGTTTCGGGATAACACAGTCGGTAGTACGCTTGTCCGCGAAAGGCAAAGGTCCCAGGTTCGAGTCCCGGTTCCGGCACACAATTTTAATCTGCCAGGAAGTTTCATATCAGCGCACACTCCGCTGCAGAGTGGAAGTTTCATTCTGGAAACATCCCTTAGGCTGTGGCTAAGCCACGTCTCCACCATATCCTTTCTTCCAGGAGTGCTCGTCTTGCTTGGTTCGCAGGAGACCTTCTGTGAAGTTTGGAAAGTAGGAGGCGAGGTACTGGCGGAAGTAAAAGTTGTGAGGCGGCATTGTGAGTCGTGTCGTGATAGCACAGTCGGTAGTGCGCTTGCCCACGAAAGGCAAAGGTCCCAGGTTCGAGTCCCGGTTCCGGCACACAATTTTAAGTTTCAAAATTAAAACAATTTGGAATATTATTAAAAGGGAGACAGGGCAACCAAGAGCAGAGGAAGAGGGTATTACCATCAAAACAAATGAAAACTCTATTAACAAAAAGTCAGAAGTTGAAAACATTTTTAATGATAACTTTTTAAATGTTGTAGAGAAAATAGGATCTAAATGTTCATTAGAAGGAGCAAGGCAATTAATGGAAGAGGCCGAACCCACACAATTTGATACAATCGAAATTCCACCCACCTCTCCTTCAGAAATTAGGAAAATAATAAACTCTCTCAAGAGTAAACGGTCATATGGAATTTATGGCATTTCCAGCAGGTTATTAAAAACTTTTTTCCAGGAGATAAGTAGATAGACTGAAATATGGTATCAAACCTTTGAATAAAAAAGCGGATACGTCCGATGACAACAACTATTGCTCCATCTCACTTCTTACAGCCATATCAAAATTTTTTGAAAAAGTTATGTATTCTCGAGTTGCTTCACATATATGTGAAAATAAAGTTCTAACAAAAATGTCAGTTTGGGTTTCAGAAAAGCTTTTCACTGATGAAATATTAAATGCTTTGAATAACCTGACATCACCAGTTGGGATTTTTCGTGATCTCTCAAAGGCTTTAGATTGTGTAAATCATGGGATTCTTCTAGATTAGCATAAATATTGTGGTATGAGTGGGACAGTGCACAAATGGTTTAAATCATACTTAACTGGAAGAGTGTAGAAAGTTGAAATAAGCAGTTCACATGATATAGATGAAACAATTAATTTCTCTAACTGGGGAGTTATCAAAATGGGGTCCCACAAGGTTCGGTCTTGGGTCGCTTGCTGTTCTTAATATATATTAATGACTTGTCATTCTACATTCACGAAGATGGTAAGCTAGTACTTTTTGCTGATGATACAAGTATAGCTATCACACCTGACAAACAGGAATTAACTGATGAAATTGTAAATGATATCTTTCAGATAGTTATTAAGTGGTTCTCTACAAATGGACTCTCATTAAACTTTAATAAAACTCAGAATATACAGTTTCATACAGTAAATGGCATGACACCATTAATAAATTTAGCGTGGAACATAAATCTGTAGGTAAGGTAGAATATTCAAAATTTTTAGGTGTTTGCATTGACGAGGGACTGAATTGGAAGAAACATATTGAAGATCTCCTGAAACTTTTGAGTTCAGCTACTTATGCTATCAGAGTTATTGGAAAATTTGTTGATATACATCTCAGTAAATTAGCTTACTACGCCTATTTTCATTCATTGCTTTCATATGGGATCATATTCTGGGACAATTCAACATTGAGTAAAAAAGTATTCATTGCACAAAAGTGTGTAATCAGAATAATTGCTGGAGCTCACCCAAGAGCATCCTGCAGACATTTATTTAGGGATCTTCACTGTAGCTTCACAATACATATATTCACTCATGAAATCTGTTATTAACAATCCGAGCCAATTCGAAAGTAATGGCAGCGTGCATAGCTACAACACTACGAGAAAGGATGATATTCACTATTCAAGGTTAAATTTAACTTTGGCTCACAAAGGGGTGAATTATGCTGCCACAGAAGTCTTTGGTCACTTACCAAGTAGCATCAAAAGTCTGACAGATAGCCAACTAGTATTTAAAAAGAAATTAAAGGAATTTCTGAATGGCAACTCCTATGATGTAGATGAATTTTTAGATAAAACTTAAAAAAAAAAATTGTAATAAAAACCATTAAAATATTGATTGTCAAGTGTAGACAACATTTTCTAGACTGACACATTCCACATTATTACGAAATGTCGTATATATGATCTATGGAACAAGTATTAATCTAATCTAATGTAGAAACTGTGACGATGGCAATGAAACTGATTCCGACCTAATATTCAAATGCATTGTATTTGAGAGCGAGAGGCACAGAACATTTGGGACAACCAGACCCAAAGAGATTCTGTCTAACAAAGAACTGGTAAAGGCACTCCAAGCACTGTTGGGGCATTGGTTGGCTTTACTAGATATACAGGAAGCAGTATTGCACAACGAACTCAGTTTTGGTGTGGGCAGGGGCGGGTTTGACCAAAACTGTTTTGGCTTCCCTGGAAAAATCAAATCAAATCAAACAAGACCGATTATTGGAAGAGGAATTGAATTACAGGGGCCAATGACATGGTGAGTCAGCAGAGTCATATATACAATATGTTTTGGCCCTGTGACACATAGTTAACCCGGATATGACTGAGGCTAATAAAATTTTACACCTGAGGAAGGGCATTGGAGAAGATATGTATCGACCTCTTCTGTTAGAAGACATTTCAACCACACAAGATCTTACCTAATGGTGCCAGAAAATTAAAGAGATACAACAGAAGAAGACTGGGTGAAAGAAGTATGAGAGACTCCCAAATGTAATCCCTTTGGCCGTTGTGGAAGACGAGCATGTTTTTGCGTCTCTCATACAACAAATTGTGAGAGAAGAATTACAACATTTTATGGCATCTGGGACTGCTGGGCCAGGCGAGCACCAGTTAATGGCCATGGATGTCTGTCCTGTACGTCATTACGGAACTGACGCTGCTGAGGAAGAGATATTTCAGACATTAGCACCTTTCAGCCCCAGCAGTCGCACCCAACGTGAAGATTGGCCTCGCCCTACTATATCTTACGCCGCACTCGCCAAACGGCAGCCTTAGGGACCAACACACACGGTCAGAACCAAATCCTCTGGCAACTAAGACGCCTCACAGGAGGACAGATATCTGCAGGACAGAGGAAAACACGCCATTGTGTTTTCAAAGTGGGCTTCCTAGTCTTGTCGTATGATAGTGTAAGGAGAGTAGACCAGTATTTGATAATTATTATGCCGAAGATTCCAACCATCAGGGCAGTCCTTTCAACAGTAGACAACTGCAGACGATTGCTGCCGACCTACGGGGCAAAACCCATCGCTATATCCTGAATACTCTCCAACACCCCGCCGCCATTCGCTATCGCCTTACAGAGACGCCATCCGCTCGTCTAGCTGCCATGTTCAGGAAAACTAGTCGAGGTGACCATCGACGGAAATTAGGCAGCCACAGATGAAAATATTCCATAGACGTCAGTCGCAAAGATGTCGGGAAATCTCATCATCGACGGCCAATCTGTTCGGGCACTAGTCGATTCAGGAGATTCTTTCTTTGTATTGTCGAATTATTACAGCCGCAAACTAAAGAAGATAATGTTCTGTGACACAAGAGCAACTGTGCTGAAGACCGCAAACGGAAAATAAGCACGGTCGGCAGGAACATGTGTTGCAAGAATAACTATCAACAACAGGACGCAGCCATTTGAATTTGTCGTTTTAACAGAATGGATCCATAACACCATCCTCAAGTGGGAGTTCCTTTATTCATCACATGCTGTCACTGACAGTGGAAGATATGAGCTACAAATTGAGGAAGCCGTTCCGACGAGTACACATAACACGAACTCCCCTGGGGGGAGATCCCGCCGTTAACAATAAGAAGAGTTGCAGTCAGCAGCCGAGTTGTGAAGTCCTAGTCGATCGCAAAAAGTTAATCAGTATAACGAAGGAAATCTACATACCAGCAGCTATCATAAACATTACAGGTGTTCGAGAAGAACTTTTGATCACTAATTTTCACGAGCAATCGCAACTGATCCCTAAGGGAATGTGTATTAGAACAGCTGAACCTGTCCAGGACAGTGAGCTCAATGTCATCGACGAAGTCTCATGCTCTGCTGTTACTGCTGACAATGCACTAGGGGAAACTACTATGGATTTGCTTATGGTTCCGGTTTGACCCAGGAACAACGTCATACTACACCAATTCTCAGGAAAGAGAAGAACCAGATGACACGTCCCAGGGTAAAACACTGTATCAACACTGGGGATCATCCACCAACTAGCCAGCGTTCGTACAGATTGTCGCTAGCTTAAAGACGGATAATTCGGGAAGAAGTGGAGAAGATGTTACACGATGACATTATTCGACCTTCAGAGCGTCCCTGGTCGTCTCCGGTGGTCCTCATGAAGAAGAAGGATGGCACGTGGCGTTTCTGGTCGAGTATCGGCGGCTGAACAAAATCGCAAAGAAAGATGTCTAACCATTGCCGTGCATACACGACCTCTTAGACTATTTAATAGGAGCTACATACTTCTCAACCATGGACATGCAGACAGGTTACTGGAAAATCGATTTTAAAAAGGCTGACAGGGAGAAGACTGCTTTTATTACACCTGATGCTCTCTATGAACTCAAAATTATGCCGTTTGGACTGTGTAATGCCCTGGTCACATTCGAATGCATAATGGACAACTTGCTTCGACACCTTAAATGGTCGACATGTCTTTGTTATCTAGATGATATTATCCTTTTCTCGCGGTCTTTTTCAGAACATGTAACTCTCGTAAAGTGTGTTCAGACAGCAGGACTCCGCCTCAGCCCAAAGAAGTGCCTCTTCACCACCAAAGAGATAAAAAATATGGGGCACCTAGTGAACGGAGATGTTCAAGTATTCCCATTATTCTCCAATATCAGAATCCTGGCAAGGTCTTTACCAATCTGTCAAGCACTATGTGAATCACTGTAAGGAGTGCCAGAGATGGAAGCATGTGCCGCAATTGCCTCCAGGGCATCTGGTACCAATTCCACCTCGAGCAGCTCCATTCCTCCGGATTGGAATAAATCTTTTAAGTAGATTTCCGAAATCGACAACTGTTAACCGAAGGATAATAGTCTGCACTCACTACCTCACCCGCTATGCTGTCACCAAACCTGTGCCGACTGCAGAAGCTCTAGAGATCGCAAAAGTTCTATTAGATAACATTATTTTGAAGCAGTGGTGTAACTAGGACTTGGCTTTGGGGGGGGGGGGGGGAGGGATAGATCTGCTTGACGAGCAAAATTTTAGTCAGTTTCCAGACAGACTACCATCTACCACTCCTGTAGAAGAAACTAATTGACTCCAATCCAATGAAAGCTTATGGTAAAACACCCCAAGTTTCCAATCTTTACCTTTTCCAGATTGCTGTTATAAGATTTCTTTCTTTCTTTCTTTTTTTAGTGTCTATCCCCCTCATCCCCCCCCCCTTAGTTACGCCACTGTTTTGAAGCATGGTGCACCACATGTGATGATATCTGCTAGAGGAAAAGTTTTCATGTCAAAACTAGTATCAGAGGTAATGTCACGTTGAGACATTGTCCACAGAATAACAATTGCCTACCATTCTGAGACAAATGTTGTTACAGAACATTTTAAAAAGATGTTAGCAGATGCTGTTGATGTACATCGATGTTGAGCAGAAGGATTGTAGCAGCTCTGCTGTGTGATTATTGACGAGGAACAATCGCCTACTATATTCTTCATCATGGAGACTTTGACAACCTTTGGAAAAGCTGCCATTTGTTTGGTCCTGATGTTCTGCCAATATGAGAGATATAGTGATGAATTTCGATGGGCACTATATTTTGTGCATTAAGGAACATTATGATTGACGAAACCTCGCTGGCAGCGTATAAGAGGCGTCATTTCAGGGCACTGCTACTATGGAACTGGCAGTGTCTTGCGACAGTAATCCACACAGCTATGTTGATGTGTCAGAGCGGAAGTCGTTGTCACCTATCTGGTTGTAACAACATGGAAACAGCTCTCACAGAATTCCAATTTCAGAGAAAATATGGTTATATATTCGTATGTAGAATTGCGCCTCATTTTGATCCTTCATACAAGTGTAAGCGCCAAAAATATTAGCGAGTGTACCAAAATAGCTGAATGCTTTCTTATGACAA
Source organism: Locusta migratoria (assembly GCA_026315105.1). NCBI lineage: Eukaryota > Metazoa > Arthropoda > Insecta > Orthoptera > Acrididae > Locusta > Locusta migratoria. The sequence goes on along the minus strand of CM048747.1, from coordinate 317,188,015 downwards.
AAAACGTTAAATGTGGAGATTTTAGGCTAGGAATTACGGTGGCTGTTAAAGATAACAAATGAAACAAGTCTACTGTCACTGGTCACAGTTTATTTTCTCTGAGAAGTAAGTGATTATTATTTTTTAACACTTGTTGTAAGGGACTTTACCTCAAGAGTAAACAGAGGTCAAGATTTGGTGTAACATATATGTCCAAGTTAATTATCAGGGTGCAGTGAGTATCGGTAACTGAATTTCAGTTCAAGCTTTTCTCGCAAAATTAATTCAATGACAGCATACTGTGTGCTATTAAGACATAAGGGTTACATTAGATGCACTTATACAGTATTTGAACCATAATTGTGATTCCACAACCATAAAATCCTTAACTGATATATAACAGTTTGTCTAAACCAAGTAAAAACCCATTGTGTTTGATAAATATTTTTGTCCTACCACTGAGTTATCACTCCAAACTTTTATTTTTCTAGATGTATGTATCATTGGTAGAGGTACTGAACGTTCTCACCTAAGTGATGCTAAAACTACTATATTCAGTAATGCCTTAGCTTACTTTTATTTCTTTTCAGGATAAGCATTTTAAGGTACAGTAGCAATACAGTAATATTTCAAAACACAGAGCAGAACGATTCTACATATTTCTTTCATTGCTCTAGTTGTTTGAACACACTAATTTACATAGGCAGTAGAATAGGAAAACAAGAGAAGCTCACAACTTAACAGCTATTTTCAGAATGGAACATGCTACATGCACAACCACATGTTTTGTTTACCATGCAGCTGTGAAGTAGATTTGGAATTTGACATATTCCGCTCAGAAAGAGGAGTATATTTTTGTGGATGATCTTTGGTGTACTAGCTCTGCCACTTTACCTTACACACAGTCCAGTTACCAGGGCTCCACCTACAAGTATCAAGGTCAGAACTGCTACGAAGCTGACGATTTGGGATTGGGTGGCAACTCTCCCTGACATACGCCATCTTGCTTTGTGTATAGTGATCAAGCATTGTTATTTCAGAGTAATAGTGCATTCAAGAATTATCAAAAACACATAGTTCCTAAAATGATTAATTATAATATGGAGTCTGAAAGTGCTATATTAGCAATTAACATTAGCCATAAATGACGAGCAAGTTTGGATCCATTTTACCGACATGTTCGCTGGAGCATAGTGTATAGCGTGTTGGATTTTGAAGTAAATACATATTGATGGTGGTTAGCGACCCACCACCGGCAATTTATTTTTTGGTTTCCATCTTGGGTCCTAAGTAGTCTGTAATATTCAGAGTTGTGAACATGTAAGAGCTCTCACATGCACAGGCACATAAATTGAGGAGATGATGTGATAATAAATTTTGTGAACAACTTGCTGCAAGAACTAGATTTCTGTGGCAAACTGTTTCTTAATGATACTGAAGTGTATACATCACAACAAATTGCCTATTGTTTCACTGTGCAATACGTCGAAAGTCACCAATTACAATCAATGTGTCTATTAAAATGGTTTTCTTTGGTAAGTTTCTATGGCAGTTTTCTTTAGTTTAGGTATGACTTTGTTCATGTTACTTCATTCAGCCATAAAATAAAGTGCAAACATCCTGTTTCAAACTGTGACAGCGTTTACTTTTATAGCTAAAATAACAACAGAATAAGTGTGCTGATACTGAATTGGATAGAACTCTCGAAGGCTACTTAACTGATACAAGAAATTACAAGTATCATCACATTCTTTACAACATTCAGTGTTGCAGTATCTCTGCAGTTGATGTGGACGTGCATCAGAAGAGCATGTTTGCAATTCGTTGGAATATATATAGGAAGGAATCTTGGAGTTTAACGTTCCATCGATAGCATGGTCATTAGAGATGGAGCTTATGCTCAGAATGTCTGGGTAAGAATATGGAATGAAATCGGCCGTACCCTCTCAAAGGAACCAACCCAGGATTTGCCTGGAGTGATTTAGGGAAATCATGGAAAACCTAAATCTGGATGGCCGGAGGTGGATTTGAACCACCATCCTTCTTATTGTGAGACCAGTTAAGAAAAAAGATATAGGGTGGTCCATTGATAGTGACCTGGCCAAATATTTCACGAAATAAGCATCATACCAAAAACAGATGGCACCTATGGTTGGCCCACTATATAGTGCTACCATAGGTCAAACGGATGTCAACTGCATTTTTTTAAATAGGAGCCTCCATTTTTATTACATATTCGTCTGGTACGTAAATAAATGTGAATGTTTTATTTGGAACATTTTTGTTGCTTTGTGGCAAATGGCACTGTAGTAGTCACAAACGTTTAAGTACGTGGTATTGTGTAACAATTCAACATTGTGGACGTTATTTGCTTTGTGACACATTACTCGTGTTAAAATGGACGATTTACCAATTGCAGAAAAGGTCAATATGGTATTTATGTATGGCTATTGTGATCAAAATGCCCAATGGTCCTGTGCTATCTACGTTGATCGTTATCCTGGAAGACATAATCCAAGTGTCCAGACCTTTTGATGGATAGTTACGTTATTTAAAGAGACAGGAAGTGTTCAGCCACAAGTGAAACGTCAACCACGACTTGCAACAAATGATGATGCCCACGTAAGTGTTTTAGCTGCAGTTGCGATTAATCTGCCTCATCAGTAGAAGACAAATTGAGGGAGAATCGGGAATCTCAAAAACATTGGCGTTGAGAATTCTACATCAACATAAATTTCACCCGTACCATATTTACCTAATAGATATGTTGACGAATTAATGACTTACAAAAATCAACATTCAGCTGTGCAAGAGTGTGTTTTCACACTACAAAATGACGCTATTCTTCACGAATTAGAAATCAACGATCATTGGAAGATATTTTTCGTGCAGAAAGTTAAGTGAGACAATGAGGTGGTCAGAGAGTACTATTGACTACACATTTCACACATCCAAGTAGTTCAGCCATTGGTCCACTAGGTGACCAATGGCTGAAAACTTATTTGAGAGCCCAGTGGCAAAATTGAATCCAGGTGGCCACAACAAGTACCTGGGCCTCCATTTGATGTATTTGATACACAAATGGGAGAATGGAAGAACTATGTAAAACAACTGTAGCAGTATTTCATGGGATACTGGAAAAGCTTTAAGATGAGGCAGCCCACATTTTTTCTCTCCTGATCAGGCAGGGCAATTTTTCATTTACTAACAAAACTTTGTCTCCATACCCAGCCTGACAGAGTCAGTTATGATGGTTATATTTTAGTGTTAACAGAATGTTATGACTCCAAAATTCATGTTACTGCTGTTAGATTCAAGTACTTTCATTTTTTGAAGTAACCACAGCAATTATACAAAGAGTGGCTTACAGAACTTCAAGGTCACTCTAGGTAATGTACATTTGAGTGTATTTGTGGCATGTCGGTTATGGATTACTTGTTTCACGATGCAATGATGCGGAAATGTCATAAATGACTGCATTTATTCTAAGATTCTACAGTAAATGCATTGTGAAGTGTACATGATGTTTTTCATTGCTGGTAATGATACTCATATGAACTAATTATCATACATAGAATTAAGTAACAGATACATGCTTGTCTAGTTTAGGAGGGTATTGCTATGTAGCGACGAATCCGATTTGTTCACATTTATGATTTTGTTTGTCCTTATGACTTTTCAGATCCATTATATTTTGTATTCGTTATAATATGTCTAATTCCTCCTGTCATACATGGATAATGAACCTTTTTAATGAGTAATTAAAAAGAGGTTGTGCTTTCATTATGTTGGTATACTTTAAGTCAATGTAGTTTAATTAATCTGGGCTTAACAAAATCTTTATTCTATTGTATACGTGACCTTCAAAACCACTGTCTGCATGAGATATCACACGGTGCATGATGGAGAGTACCATATAAAAGACTGTGATACCATTTCACAGATCATTGTGAAAATTGAAACATGTATGTATGTCTTTAAGGCAAAGATTTTTATATGCCGCAAGGCAACATATGGGGCATGGTAGAGGGTATCTTGAAATTTACTTCAGCACCAATCACCACGAAAATTGATAGGTATACTTAATTTTTCATAGATAGGTGGTGGTGTAGATGTACTGAGAGAGACGAAGGAGGAGACGGACAGGGAGAGGAGGAGGAGGAGGACAGGTACAGAGAAGGAAGGGGAGATGGACAATAGGAAGAGGACGAGATGGACAGTGAGAAGGGAAAGTAGCAGATAGACAGAGAGAAGGGAGAGGAACAGATGATGAGCTGGAAGGGAGAGGAACAGATGATGAGAGAGAAGGAAGGAAGCAGATGGACAAACAACATGGAGATGGACGAAAGGAAGAGGTTAGTAGCGGTGAACTAACAGAAAATAGCAACTAAGAAATATGCATGTAACACTGGGTTTTCAGCTAGTTAGTTGTAACACTGTAAATTATCTTATGATTTGCTGGGGGCCTTTGCTGATGTTGTATCGTTTAACTGGTATTTAATTATAGGTAATCATAGAAAGGCTGATATGTTTTTGATAAATCTTCAATGCATAAAGAACAATTTAGGTTCAGCTATTTGAGGAGTCACTGATTAAAATTTTATGGAATGAATTATTGTCTTCATTTCATGGAATGATGGCCACTGGTCCTAACATGCTTACTTGGTGGATACGTTAAGTTACTTATGAATCTACAATTCCAAGTGACACACCATGCAATCTTACTTTCAATAATAACTGTAAGTGTGGTACTTAATATGGAAATCTGAGATTCGCAAGATTTCACTTTGGTGTTTCCTCCACTTAAATTCTCTTTCAAGACAGGATAAATATTATATTGTACATTGCATTTTGAAAATATTTATTATAGAATTTTATTGACAGAAAATTAACTTATGTACAAGTAACTTTATAATGTATTTGACATTTTCTACAAACAGTCAACTGTACATTCTGGAAGAGGAAAATTACTTACTCTCTCATACTACTGTTCATTATATTTTAGATGTAATTTTTAAACACAGAGAATACTGTATTTTTCAGTAAAAATAATTTACAATTTTGGTATCATTAGCTAACAAGGCAAAATATTTTTTGGGCACTATGTGTATTCTTTAGTAAGAATTAGTGCTACAATTGAGTGAACTCGAAAATAAGTATGTTATATCAAATTCAGTTCTCTTGACACTTGTTGCTATTTCTTATATATTTTATGTTTCTGTTCCCAGGTTATGATGCATTTAAACACAATAATTTTGCTAATTTCTAGGACAGGCAAACTTCCTAACACAAATACGAACTTAACCTTTGAAAATACTTTTAAGATAGAGATAAATAGCAAAAATTACTATACTCCTTAACTAGGATGCTGGATGTTATACTATATCTACAGACATTTGTATGTCACACAACCACAACTCGTTAGAATCTCCAGAAACAATTTACAGACAAAATCAATTGTTATCTAGAATCACGTAACAAAAATAAAATTATTTATAACATCTTTATATACAATTATTTCAGTCTTGAGATACTAAGGTAATGTTCAAGGAGTGAAATTTTAAGTTGAATTTCTCAGCATATGTTAAATATCATGAATATTAACTGCTATGACCTCTATTATATTACTGCATTGTAGCCAGTCATATCAGTCAAATACTTTGAAGGTATGTCACTGAATTACACAATACAAGACGAAAGGAATACATATGTAATGTAGCTACAGATTCTGGCATTGTTTGTTTCCATTGTGGAATGTGGACTACTTGAGAAATACATAAATATGGATATTTAGCCATTTATGCAGTAAAATTCTAATAGTGGATTAGTGTCATTGTGACAGAGAATTCAATATTAAATATATCGATACAGACTTATTCTAGTTTGATAAAAATCTTCACCACTTTTTAACTATCACTGCAGATACCTAAAACGTCTGAAAGTCATCGATAGTAATAGTGGTCAAAAAATTGTTCATTTATTCACAACAATCTTTAAATATGAAATTTTTTAAATCACATTTTATCAGAAATTAAATCATTGCTCCATGCAAATGTATTGTTTCTACTTAATTAACATTGTACATCCAAAGACAGCAGCATTAACTCGTGTTATATGAGCCATTTAGCCATTGTGATATATATTTCGCCCTTGTATATTTCCTTCTGGACTTGAGTGGTATGTGCACATAATGAGGTTTAATCTTACAAGAAGAGATTTGCAAGGAGAAAGGAAGGAATCTTAGGGTTTAATGTCCCATCAGCAGCTTGCTCATTAGAGATGGTTTTGCAAGGATAGGTGGAGGGAAACGTCTAATAGGAAGACTCATGTCCTATTGGATGATCAAGGATCACTTCAGTGCTAGAGGAATTATAATGGAGCATGTTATCTGCAACAGGTTGTATAAGTACAGAAAGAAGTCTTAGAGACTCATTGAAAGAAGCTGAGAACTGCAACTGCATGATACTGATGACAATGTAACTAATGTTGATGATGAGATGATGATGATGACATTAATGACAATGATGATGACGTTAATGACAATGATGATGATTATAATGATTATAACAATGGTAATGATGTTGTTGATGATGATTATTTTCAGATATAATGCCAGGTTTTCAGTAAAGGAAATCTGCAATATGAATGAAACTTTGATAAATAGGCATTATAGTAAAGAGTCAATCCAGGCACCACTACATAATCATTTATCTGGCATAGTACTGTATCAATAGTGATCATAAATAAATTGGTGTACTTTTTTGACATTAATATTTCTGCAAAAACATTATTAAAAAGCTAAATTAGAATTTTAGAATTTAATTGCCAACTATAGTAGGTATCGATAACTAGAAACATGAAATCACTTCTCCTATTGTGCTTACAGATCATTACACATCTCCACATTTCATTATTATCTTTGAACACTGTTGTACCTGTCACAAATCCAGAGTAAACATTTGGGCATTAGGATATAGCAGTATGAAGATAGGTTAATGAAACTTACACTACATTAACAATGTCATCTTGATTTAACTTCATAAAGACATTTTCATCTATTACATTCCAGTTGTTGAAATAATGAAAATTATTGCTGCTGGTTTGTTAATGCTTTCGAGGTTTGAAAACAATGTCATAAGGTTTTGGTGCAAGATTAAGTCCCTCTAAAGTCGCAAACGTCACGTTAGTACCTTCAGTAGGAACAAGTTGAAATTTTTGCAAAATTCCAGCAAACATTTGGAATAAACAGCATTTTGCCAAATGCTCTCCCAGACACCGACGTCGCCCTGAAAAAATATTATTTTTGTCATATATGAGTCACAAGTTATGTTACCATTACTCATTCCATTATATATGACTCACCAAGACCAAATGGTAAGAATGCATCATCCTTTCTAAACTCTCCAGTTTCAGTGATGAAACGTTCTGGTCGAAATACTTCAGGATCACCCCAGTGGTCTTTATCCATATGCAGTGACCAGATATTTAGGAGTACAACTGTATTCTGCATAAAAACACAGGAGTTACTATATATCACTTTTCAAGTTATAAGTAACAGTATAATTTCAACCTTTTAAATTAGAAATTTTCATTGGTATCAAAATTACTTCACTGGAAATAAAATTCACACAAGATTTACCATTGCATTACTTATATTAATACAGATGTTTGCTCTGTGAAGTTTACTCACTAAATTAAATAAATATTAATGTCTGAGGACAATTAAACCATAGGAGTATACCAAAACCTATATGAGTTAAGAAAAGTTGTTGTGTTGTATAATAAAAGCGTTTGTAATCATTAGCACAAATACTATATGAGACGGACCTTTTGCTGATTAACTGGTTGCCGTGCTGCATTTAGAATTTGATAACAATAACTTGAGTGCATAATATAAGAGTCTACTTTGACAGACAGTACACTTTAAGTAGGAATAAAATAGAAATTCTGGAGCAATGTGACATTTAGGCTTTAGGGTGCCTAAATTCAGGATCAGGGGCAACAAAGTTATGATCCCTATTAGTGACATTGACTTCATGAATGTTAAGTCATAACCTCTACCTGTTCCTTCCCAAACGTTTCCTTCTTATTGGCAAGGAGTCACAAAAGTATTGAAATGGGTGATAGAATCTAAAATTTTATAGATGGTTGAAATAGCTATATTTCCAAATTAAAAATTTTTCCCTCATCTTCTTCTCTTCAAGTTTCATTATCTACAACCAATCGTGGGGAATTATTAACATGATATGTATATATTGTGTCAAGCTACATTATTTAGGAAAACGGAGTTCACGTATTCATTTCATGTTGAGAGAGAGAGAGAGCGTCATTGATCTTTTGTGGAAATATACAGAATCTTCCAAATACATGCTTGTCAATATTATCAACTGAAGATAAAACTATTATAACATCAAAAGAATGTGCCTTCACCTGGTTTTCATAAAGAGCTCTATGGAATCTACCTGTAAACTGGCAATGATTTGTGAGTTTAATGTGAAGTGTTCTTTGCAGCTAGAATGATTTCTTCCTGTTCAAAATACCTCTTTATTTTAGGCACTAATTACCATACGTTTTTCAGCAATAAGTAATTTTCATACACTCTGCAGTTTGATACAGTTGAGGTAAACCATTAATTTAAAAAGCACACTGAACCTTGGTACAGCTGAAATTCAGAATTTTCATGACTATAATTACATTGCAGATAAAAACTAAGGTACATGATTTATTTGCATGAATTTCCTTAGTAATACCTAACTGCAGCAAGCGTTTAGATAACAAATGGTATATGTTATAATATTCAAATTTAATTAACTCTTTCTGTTCTGTGGCACTATTGTGTTTGACTGTTTTGAACTGTGAAGAGTCAATTAGATATGATGCCAAATTCTCTGGTATCGTCTAAGGCGCTATGCTATAGATTGTGCAGTCTCTCCCCATTGGAGGTTCGAGTCCTTGCTCAAGCATAAGCATTTGTATTGTCCTTAGTGTTTGATGAAGTAGTTTGAAGTTTAGGGATTGGTTACCCTAGTAATTTGGTCTCTTAGATTGACAAACATTTGAACAGTCTCTTTAAAATGGAAATGGCATAAACAGCATTTAGATACTGTAAATGAATGTTGATGAGCAGTGATCCTATTCCACATTAGTCTCGAAAGGTTTTTAATGTAAATTGTAGCAGCAATGGTAAGTTTAAGAGTCAGCAACAGATAACATATATGTCTGAAAAAACATGCATCATGTCATCTATAATTCATGTATTTCTAAGAAACAATAGCATATGGTTTATTTCTACACCAAAGATGTGGTAATGTCTTTCTGCTTAATTTAAGTTACTCTGCAAAGTGGCATCAAACCATGTGAGGTGTAATTTCTTTTGAATATGTCTGAAAGAACACAAATCAGCCACCTACATAAGCATTCAAATATTTAAATGCTTCTTGCATTTATAACTTTGGACACATGCAGTGAAACCATTTCAAGATTTTTTTTCCTACACATTTCTGTTCTGCTCCTCCTATAATCATCCAGTGATACTCAGACTACTATATGCAGTTCGCCTTAAATGACAAATAGGATTAGTGCAAGGATCTCCCACTGTGCTGCCCTGCGATCGTTTTGTTCACAGTTGTGTTTATATTTGTAAACTCTATATTGTGTGCATTATTGTTGATTTGTGGATATTTCGAGTTTTATATAAAGAATTTGTACAATCGTACAGATTGTTAGTGGCGTTTGATATTAAATTAGACAGAAATACATGACTGCAAGCAAACGTTTTGATTGAAGTTAGTAGTTTGTGTGCACTCTCCTAAACTGAAATGATGCTACCTCCTGTTTTGTACTTGATTTCAAGTCAGGATATGGAATTTGCATGGAGGTAAGACGCATTTTAACAAATGAAAAAAGTTATCCCAAGGAAATAAAAAGTCCAACATTCATAGAATATATGACATCAACTGCGATTGGGCAAAGCTGAAAATGTGTACCCAGCCGGGATTCGAACCCGGGTCTCCTGCTTTCTAGGCAGTTGTGCTGACCCCTATACCACTGGGGACACAGTGATCACCGCACCTGCAAGGACTACCTAAGCATGCCTCCGGTCTGGGGAGCGGTGGGCAAAGTTTGAAGCCCTTACTCTTACGGGAATTAGTTCATAACTACGAGTTTGAGTACTGTGGGCAGGGCGAAGCTGGGAATTTGTATCTGACGGGAGGCGTGCTTGGGTAGTCCTTGCAGGTGCGGTGATCACTGTGTCCCCAGTGGTCAGCGCAACTGCCTAGAAAGCAGGAGACCCGGGTTCGAATCCCAGCTGGGTACACATTTTCAGCTTTGCCCAATCGCAGATGATGTCATATATTCTATGACTGTTGAATAATAACAACTGCAGGATCAGAAGTGACGTCTGTTCTCTTGGAACAGACACCACATGTATATAGAAATAAAAAGTACTAACAAGAAACTCATGCACCTGAGACACTCACTTTGGTGAAAATTTAATATTAAAAACTGACTAATTTATTATTGAGGGAAAGTAAGTGTAATTGCCCATAATTAATTGCACTTGAAACCAAATTCATTCCTTACATTATTCCGAAATTGCTCAAATATTTGACTACCCCTTTAAAGCTAAGAACATTTCCTACAAAAAAGAAATCTGCATGCAAAAGTGTAAGTAAAATACCCACCAAATGTTAAACAATTGTGAAGTTATTCACTTTTCATTTAAGCATAATCTAATTTGGTAGATATTAGCATGGGCATGGCAAAAATAAGCTCAAGTCCCAGAAGACCAGAGAACTGTGGTGTTTATGGACACATTCTGGGCAAGCAGCATTGTAGTGCCTAGTGGGATACATGTGCCAATGCTTTCTGGCTTGACTACTGGCCAAGAGAATCTAAATTCTGACTCAAAGACTAGAAAGTAATGGTTGAAAACACAACATTGGGATAGGATCAAAGGCCAACAATGATCTGCAAAATATATTACAGAAATGAAAACTTTACACTCTAATTTATTCATAGCATTATGTACTCAAAGTGAGTTGTTAATGTGTTATAGTAGATTTCTTGATGGTTATCTAGTAGGTCTGCAGTACTAAGAGTGCACACAGGATAAATTGGTGGGTAGATGCATATTAGTGTTGCCATATAACATTCAGTCATTCCTTTTCTTGCTGCTTTAATACATTGACAAACCAAATTTAATTATTGTGTATGAAGTTGTGTAGGTTATGCACTGCTGTGTTCTCCTGTTTCCATAACAAAACATTTAAAAAAAGTAAATCCGGCCTTAAATAATTTAGTTTATGTAGGTTGCCAAAACATATATGTGAATTGCGACATTATAACATGCAAAATATAGGTATGAATGCCAAAGTGTAACTTCACTGCATGGGAGAGTAATGAGTAAATGGGAGATAGTGCCCCAAGCGGCGAAAAGCATGTACCTGACTAGTGGTCACACTTTCTACCTTCTATTAGTTATACTGTACACATTAACAGAATATTTGTATTATTTTCTCAACCATTCCTATACGGTTCAGTGAAGTAAGAAATTAAATATCAGAGAAGTCTAATGTATCTTCATATTAATATAATGAAGCATACGATTTTATGGTTATTTACTTGCTACAAACCAGCAATAATTTTCATTCCTTCACCCAATCTTTGTGGTAGTGTTTTTGTCTACAATAACTTTGGAGATTTTCTGTGTGCTCCTATGTAAAAACATGTATTATACTAATGCAAATTTCACCATTTCATTTAATGCCGATCCAGAAACATGTAGTTGAAAGACGAAATTTTTTAATAGGTCACTTTGTTACATTGGTTGAATAACAACACTGATAACATTAAAGAGTGATAGAGGCGTGTTCTTGGTGTTCATATCAGCTGACTTAGGCAGAAGGAAGTTACAGAATAATGATAAATTTATCCTAATAGCTCGATTCAGCTCTCGTATTTTGTTAATGAAATTTGCAGACATACTACAAGAAATAGTGTGAGACTTCTGAACTCATCATGAATGAATGTTTCAGCAGTACATATTCCCTAAAAAATGAATCCTCAAACACCCATTCTAGACAATCATCATAAACTTTAACACACCCTATATGTGGCTCTCACTTCATTTATAAAGTGATACTTTGCTTGGTCTCAAAACTGATGATAACGACAACGACAATGATGACAGTGATGATATACACAAAGGTAGAACCATTGAGATGTTCTAGAGATTCTTTAATGCTGCTGGTTGTATATATTTTCACCCACTGAGTGCTCAGAAAAAAACAGGCTCCCTGAATACAGTTTCTGTAACATTAAACGAGAAAAAAGGATATATATTTGTATGACATATAACGAATGGTAGACTGCACCAGCAGAAAAGTTCCAGGAAGGAAATAAGTGAATACTTAAGAATTTTGTTGAATATCAGATTCTGATTAACAGATCAAGAGTTGATGTAAAGAGAAATCACAACAGGATGCAGGCATCAAGTGTTTTCTGACACATATCTGTCAGATATGAATAAATACAAATACAGAAGTCCTAAAGACACAACTTTAGCTCTTGAATTCACTGACTGTTTCGTCGGCTCTTGACATAATATTTCATTCATTTTAAATGAAACACATGAGATAACTGTAATATTCTACAAATTTATTGTTTTCACTAACCGGTTTTCGGCTGTTATCCTATCATCAGTTAAACACTACAGAGATAAATCGATGGAGCTGGGAGTTTACATTCAAAGATCTTACATTGCTGTGTAGATAAAATATGTACATGTACTAGTATTCTTTGAAATTAAATGTTTTATTCCTACAGCAACTTAAGATCTTCGAATGTAAAGTACCAGGTTCATCACTATATCTCTGTAGTGTTTACCTGATGATGGCATAACAGTCGAAAACCGGTCAGTGAAAACAATAAATTTGCAGAATATTACATTTTTGTTTTTGTATCAGTCATAGTCTGTTCACTGACAGCTGCAGCTATGTATCAAAAACACTTGATGCTCTTTCGTATAACCTGCTGAGTTAGCACAGATTTCTCTTCACATAGAGACCTGAGTAGTAGACAGCAGAGTTGAGAAAACTTGTTCATTTTTAGTAACTAGTTAACCAATGACCGTTCCTTTTGGGGAACTATTTCTTTCTACTTGTTCACCGTTCCTTTTTAGCCAATTATTATTCAATAACAGATAATCAGAATAGTTAGAAACTGAGTAGTTGGTTTATAAAAGAGGAACAATAATTTCTGAGATAAAAGGAAAATGTAATATAATTGCAGTCTTCATCTTTCGAAATCGAAGTCCCCTTTCCTACACAGAAAACGTAAGTAGGTAACACAAAGAAACTTAAGCCTGTTCTACACAGAACATGAGAGCTTACAAGAATACCCATGATGCATCAGTTACACCTGCTGTGTAGACACATGCACTTGCACAAGATGCACACATATAATCGCTATTAGGCAGAATAGGATGGATCCTATTGTTATGCGTATGGAAGTGCTTCACGCAAGTGCAGACGACCGAGTGGAGAACCAAGCTGAAGAGCAGATCCAATCTGTGAATTTGTTTGAGAAATGTGTACACGTCTGCCACTCAGGGGAACATATTTGTTCAATTCATATATATATATATATATATATATATATATATATATATATATACAGTCTGTCTCAAGAGCAAGTGGTTGGTACTATAGACGAATTGCAATAAAACTTTCATATAACATGCAGTGGCAGCATGTCCTATGTGTTCACTGATTCAGTGAACCTTCAGAAAAAAAGCTTGTAATGAAAAAAAGTAAATAACTAAATAAAACAAAAAGTGTTTTTAAACTATCATTCGTCGTTTCGCTCTTCTATCAGATCATTTAATATGCACATTCAAAGTATGTTTATCGCATGAGAAACCTTTTACGTTGTGGACACAGCATTTATATGAGTCATAGTGCGGCCACTTAATATAGGCTGCAGTGACCACAGCGTTGTAATGCGTATACGTGTCTGAGGTTCACATTCTCTTCTGAACCCCATGGAGGTAGCATATGGGCACTCCTGCGGCAAGGAGGGGCGAGGTGAAATGCCACTTTTAACATTGGCATTGGTGCTGGTAGAGATACCAGCTCCTAGCTACTCGAGTACTGGCGGTCATGGGCGCTGGAAGGGGGGTGCAAGGGGTGTGCACTTGCACACTCCTGGATTGGAGGAAAACACAAAGAAAATGATTGAGAACTACAATTTTGTTATTGTATAATATAAAATATACGTATTCCAACGTAAGCTTTGGTGCAAATTACTGTCTAAATAGAACTCTGAGGCATCTAGACCGTTGTCCAAAAGTGTACATCACCTTTTCAATGAATTCGGTCTCCTATTTAACCATTTTTCTGTGAACGAAGAACATGTACAGAGCACATAGGCATGTGTCACTCGCAGTAGACAGATTCCACGTCTTGACACATCGTAGAGTACTAAATGTACGCTCTGTGCTACATGTCATCACTGAAATACTTAGTCCAATTTTTTGTTGCCTTGCTAACAGATGGGTAGAATGGTGTGGTTTGTGCAATCAAATTAGCATAGTCAATAGACTTTAAGGTAAAATTACTCGCATAGTTTGACTTACACAGTTCATACTACTTGGGAGCTCCAGCAATAAATTTTTTTAAAAAATTTCCACAAAAGTTCCGTATATCTTCTGCAGTGACTCTAAAAGTAGATTTGTCAAATTTTCTTAAATTTTCGGGATGTAGCTGCTTAATAGAAAATGATTTATCGTGGGTAGAGAAGAGGGAAGAGGTGACAGTCTAAGTATGGGTTGAATATATACATTCTGAAGAAGTCTTCCACACTTTCAGATGATTGATTTGATCTTTAGATTTGTTTTGACAGCAATCGATGACATTTAAATTCAACCTGTAGTTCCTTGGAACTTTTTATACATTTCTCAAAGACGTTTCATGTCGAGGCATTATTATGGTTAGATTGAATTATATCTGTTCATTTGTGTGATTGTGTACTGCCTTAATGTTCATATTTACTTGTTACAGTTGATTGCACATGGGTTCAAGTTTGGCAGAATATTCAGCACATATTAAGAACATCACAGTGTACGTTGGAATTGTTGCAGTCATGTGGAGTTCATACGCCATGTTTTTACTTTTAGAGTGTGATGCATTGAAGTCTCAAAACTTGTACAATATTAATAAAGAATTATAATGTTATACACTCGAGAAGAAAATGTAATGCATTTCTCTCATGATAGCTTTCAGATTAGTTGGGTTTGTCTGCTGTTTGAAGAATAAAAAAAGACTACTACATTATTTTCATTTGTAGCCACAAGCTGTACTGTATATTTGTCATCAACATGGTTTTAAATTTTGTTATGTAAACACTGTCCAGGTTTGTCAAAGCTTTTTAAATATTACAAGTAACAACTAGCTTATCACCAGAGATCCAAATCATTATACACTACATTTTCGGCAAACTGCCCCTGAGTCGCCACCAGTAAATAGTACTTTTTTCTACTAAAGAAGAAAACGCCTTCTCGCGGTCTGTTAAAAGTCCTCTATAATTGTAGATACCTTCTCCCTCCTAGCACTCAGTACCCAATGACCCTATGGTATTGCAGGTCGAGATGCACCCCCCTGGAAATAATCCTGGCAACACCCATGCTGGCGGTTATGCACGAATGGTCACGAAGCAGGACAATGAAGCTACTGTGCAGATTCATTTCATTACAGTAACTTAACAGTGTAATCAGTAACTTACAGTGTTTTAGTGTTCGTGTACATGTTCATATGTTCTTGATGTTTATTATCAAATGAAAATAAACAACGTTCAGTATCTCTTAGAAACAAATTACTCAGCTTTAAGCTTAGAAGACGAAAAGTGTGGTATAAAGAAGTTTGGTAGGCCAACACCTGGAGCTGAGCGGGAGGGGGGGCACTGAAAGAAGTGAACCTCCAATCATCTGAAGCACCGGCCACCACTGATAACATGTGAACATGTGTACAATTGTATTAAGAACAGAGATATAGCTGTTAACATAAAATACAATCAAATTTAGAGCTAATGTAAATGATGACATTTTCACTGATTTTTCCGTCGGTCTTTAGTTGAATAGCATGATACTGACTTCAAGGTACAATTCTGTGGATATTCTACAAGTTCATTGCCACATAGTTAACCAGTTTTCAGCTTACAAGGTGATCTTAAGATCTTAAAGTAGGTCGAAAACCGGTTATTTAATTAAAAGTCAGTATGTTGACTTACCAAGAACTGACGAAAGTATGTCAGAATACTCAAATTTGCATTTCCTTTACGTGCAGGCGCTTGATAATGGCAAAATGCTGAAACAGCTGTAGCGATAAATGATAAACTGTAAGCAGTGGTTCTAAATCTTTTAGTACAATGTCCTCCAACGACATTTACTACATTGCAGGCCCAACAATCAGGAAGTTAAAATGCTTTATGTTTGTATGGGTTACATACTAAGAGCTATAACCACTAAAACTTGAACACACATTATATTGCATTTTATTGCAATTCGTCTTTATTGCAATTCGTCTTCATCAGCACCTCCTAAAATATTTGCTATTTCTCCTGACACATTCTGCAGTCAATAGGCGATATATTTGATTTTGGTGAGTTTTATTTGAAGCTTTATCCTGGTGAAAGGTCTATGTATAGATACACTTTCATAGACACCTGAGGTTGACCCTAATATACATAAGCGCCTCAAACCGCGGCCTGGAAGTATTTAATCGCCTTTTATAATGCAAACGTTTAAATAAGTGAGTGAAGTAGTTTCACATGAACTGCTTGGAAACAAATAAAGTTTCACACACTCCGTTTACATGGGCTTCCAAAACCAGATTTCGTAGATCGATAGATCGATTTCCCAAATCAGCTTTTGGTTGGTCATGTAAACACTCTACAATCGACTCTGGAAATCCACTTCTGAAAAGCCGTTTCCCAGTTCAACAATTGATTTTCATGCCCATCTAAATGCAACCGTTTTTTAAGCGTTCTTGGGTTGTCAGATTGTGTTTTCTTGTTAAAAATTTTCGGCACATATGAACAGAGTGATATTTTCTACTGTGAAATACAAGTATAAATATTAAGTAAAGAAAAAAAAAAGCGATTGTGCTAACTAAATCAGGAACTGAATCAGCTGTTTTTCAGCCGCCATATTAAGTGGGCTAGGAAATCTGATACTGGCTGAGACACGTAAACACAACAGCGAAAAACGGTTTACGAAATTCCTCCAGAGTATGAGTTGCAAGTAAACATAGTGACAGAGGCCGTCTAAGACACAAAAAAAAGTTTTAAACATTACAATAATCACAATATCGTGACAGTCTCGAAAAGTGATCTTAACTCGGCGATTAATTTGCTCTAAGTTGACAACAAACGAAGTAGGCATATGAAGCAGACGACTCGACAAATGTATACCGTGTAAACGCTTCTCTGTAGTTAGATTAACGCTGGTCTGTGGATGCGGTTAACTGGCGGGTAAATCGAAGGTGCGACTATAGTCGGGCCGAAATACAATGATCCCTGGCTCCGCCTACTGGGCTGGGAGACCGCCCCAGCCGCAGAAACTGAATGCAACCATTTTGCCAAGTAGTTAGTTCGCTGCTGGAGTGTATAACTACCGGTCGCTGTTGTCTGACAGAACTGGCAAAAGTGCACAGCTCAGCCGAACGCGCACATGCACAGAGTAAATCTCGAGTTTGACTTACTCCAATGGTCTGCTGCCGCTGCCGACGCTCAAAGCCGATTGGCGCAAGCACCAGGGATCATCGTATTTTGGCTCGACTATAGTGCGCCACATCCAGTGATCATCGGTATTACCATAGACCAAAGATAACATAGACTGCGCATGTCCCTATCTCTGCTGTGTTGTGGTTTGAAACCAACATCTAATTCCCCCGAGTCACGTGACTGAGGCTTCGTCATTACGAACCACAATGTTTCTATTTTACCTGCAAAGTCAAGCATTGATTTTAACAATAAAACGACTTCTCGTATTCTTATTACATATGTAATATGTTAAGGTAACATGATTTCTCGGTACTACTGACATTAATGCAGTGATTATCGTTTTACATGTGACCAGGCGAAAATTATTGTCAGTTGCGTTTACAAGCAACAGAATTACAGATCTTCAATGTGAGTGTTGCATTATGAATTTTTTACTTTTGTAACAACTGACCAATGTGATTTTTTTAATGGAAGATTATTTCAGCGTGTCTTGACTGAGTATACATGTCAGCAAGTAAATAATTTCTTGTGCAGATCTGACATTAATTGATTTCCACAACGCTGAAGATGAATACAGACGGTATATTATCCCTATAAAACCATTTCTTATGTCATACATCAATAACTTTTTGATATTTTCTTGCTTTACGTTTTGGTTGCACTGTATGTGGAAAAAGTCATAAAATATAAACGCTTGTATTGTATTAAAAACAGACATTATGGATGCAAACCAATTTCAGGTGTATATAAAAGCATGACAAAACTTTTCACATCGATTGTTGAGTAATCGTATGAAAATTGATGCTGCTTGTCAAACTAGTATTTCGTCTCCTGTGTAAGCTACAAACTAAAAGACTCACAGTACAACAAAAACAGTCATTCACTTAAGAACTGCAGTTCTGCTGCTTATAAAAAGAACTGTGAATACATTTCATCTAGGCACAAGTAAAAACTGTAACCGTTGCATTGATATTCGAATTACGGAGAACTAACGCCCATTGTACTACTGAATGTGTAATAAGAATACGATAAGACGTTTTACTGTCGAAACCTATGCTTTATTTCGACTAGTAAGGAGAAGTGCGACTTTCAGCTGCACTTCACATTGCTTGTAATGATGAATAGGGTTTCCTGCCCCAAGTCACGTGACTTAGATGTTGGTTTCAGTATAATGACGTCACGTGCAGTCTATATTATCCTTGGTCTATGGGTATTATCGTAGGAGGCGCCAGGCTAATCGGAGGCTGGCCAGAGAAAACGTAGGTGCCATGGAATATCGCTGAGCAGTTGGAGCTTCCGCCGAGTGCGCTCCACACGGACGTTTCTGGTACTATCACAGAGGCAAAACAAATAAGGCGGTTGTTTTGAACTTGCGGGAATGTGTACTTTCCTCATTGTTGTATTCCACATGTAAGCAGATATTTTGAAGATAATGTTCGCAAAATTTTCTTGTAAGTGTGTTACTTCTTTATCTGAGTGACAATTTCATTTCAATCGTAAAATAATATTTCTGGATATGTCAAAATGTAGAAGGGATGTGTGGTAGTTCTTTGAGACAGCGGATGACTATGCCTAAAGTCTACATGTAAGTTGTGTGGACGATAGTACGCCGCAGGTAGAAAAACATCTAATATTTAAGACTGCTTTGAAAGATTTCATGCAGATTCTTACAGTAACATGGGCAAAACAATATGAAAGTGGTTAAGAATGGTAAAGAAAGTGTCGATAAAAAGAAAATATACGATACCTTCAATCTTGACACGTTTAATTATTTCCACAATACAAACATTCGTAATTGTGCAAGACATACAGAGGTAGCTGCATAGCTTTCCTTCGAAATTTTACAGTAAAAGTGCACAAGCAAAGCGAAAAAAAAATGATAAAATAGAACACTAACACCACTCCGTTCTTAGGCGCAAATTTTATGCGCGTTAAGTTACAACATTCTAAAATACCTGATGTACGAAGTTCAAAAAGTTCGTGAAACACAATGAGACTGTGCAAGCGCAGTGAACAAAACGGACGACACCTCAACACAGAGTAGTGAGATGGAAATGAGGAGCTGAAACAGACTGACCGGTACGGAACCGACGCTCGGCCTGGTTCGCAACCGTTCCGGCATTCTGGACCGGGACCGACAGTTCCTGGAACTGGACACAGCTGCAACCGATCTTGCGTTCCGGACCAGGAACGTCACATGAGACCGACAAGGAGCACGTAAGTGAACAGCATTAAAGAAACAACACAGGATTTTGGCTGCAATGACAAAGTTGTTACCCCCATGACAGTGTTTTTCATCTTAGGTTTCTATGCAGTATAGAACGGAAATCTTTACTAGAAAACAGAGTGATAAGGAAGATTTAGTTTGCAGTTGATGTTATAAAAGAATGTATATCGGTAATTGTAAAAACAACATTATTCGAAGAAAGTATTATTTTCAGGAGAAGCAAAAAACTGTTCAAGATATATAATGAACGGTAGTATAAATCCATTAATTTTAATATTGACTGTTTATGTTAGGTAAACTTTAACAATAAAATTAAGTACTTTGAATGTAACAACTTAGCTGTACGATTTTTTAAATTGTGTGGACTTATGTTGTTTTTGCAGGATGAATATTTTGGACTGATATTTTAACACCAAAATTTCTTTGTGTTACCTAAAAATACTTGATTGTATGAATTTTATATAGAATATTACTTTTAGCATGCCTATACAGATTGTCTAATATTTTTTTTATGAAGAGGATTTAAGAAAAAAATTTTAATATGTGCACAATCTTTTTGGAAGCACTAAAGATATAACAATATCAATCGTGACATCAGGTCCTAAATTTCTTATTTCAACTAACAAGACAAAAAAGGTTTAACTCTACATGAAGATTATTTTACAAAAAAAAATTATTATGAATGATGTTCAGGATTCTCCATTGAAGCTCACTCAGCCAACTCCAGATAAAAGGCTTCGTGTTCTTCAGGAATATACCGCATTAGTTGTCCCATATCTTTGATTTTTTTTACATTGATTGCAACTTTGTTATTATTTGCCATTTCTGCAAGCAATTTTGCCTTTGTCTGTAATGAGTTTCGTAATGATATTTTCGTGAGACTGTGAATATCATAATAACACTCAACTTTCAGAGGAAAGATCGTTGGGAGCCCTGCGCTAGGCCAGACGCAGCAGCTTCGTCCTCTCGGGAAAGATAAGTAATTTAGATTGTAATAAGACTTAGTTTTACACAGATAAGTAATTAAAAACATTTATTAGATTCCTGTCCTAGCTTACAATTAAAGGTTTCACTTTCCCTTGCGTAGTTTTTCATTTATCGTGAAAAGTCCATACAGCAGTGTTACAGCCGTAGGTTTCGTTTACGTTCTTGCACAGCAAATCTAAATAAACTGGTTTATTAGTTCTTTTGCCTTTATTACAAGTTAAGTACATCTTATCCCTTCTTTGCTTCTCACTTATTATTCACGTAGAGTTGATTAAGATTTTATTTGCTGTCCCAGAAACTTCGCATTTCCTTTGTTTACATTCAGAGACTAAGCCTAATTTTCAGAGTACACAGATTTAGCGTTAACACGTAGTAGAAGTGGCTTTCACGTCACTGTACGACTAAGTATTTACATATATTAGTGCCCTATTCAACTTTAGTGCTCCTTTATACCTGTATCTAATTTAATTCTTTCCGATTTCATCTAGCTTAATAGAGGAAACAACCATGAGTGCTAAGTGTTTGAGCTGCCGTAGGAAAGTTAGTTCAGGGGTTCTATGCTGTTGTGACAGTTGGTTTCACTGGGGAGAATGTAGTGGCGTGGGTATTGGGGAAGCAAAGGAGACTCTTCCTTTCTTGTGCAGGGTCTGTTCAAGGGATAAGAAAATAGAGGAACAAGAGGGGAAAATCAGAACCCTTCAGGCTGAATTAGATAGTGTTAGAGAGAACTGTCAAGGTTAAGGGGGGAGGAGGGTAACCAGAGGTGGGAAGTGGTAGCAGGGAACAGTGGCCTCAGTAAGAGTACAGTGTGTGACAGTTTTATCATTGGCACAAACAATAGGTTTGCCTTGCTGCCACAGTCTAACGAGGAAGAGCCTCCAGTAGATGTAGGTGTACTTAAGGAGCAACATAATTTCATTAGGAAACCAAAGGTTTCAAAAAAAGTAGAAAGTAGGAGGAAAATTCTGTTGCTAGGTAGCAGCCACGGGAGAGGTGTGGGCCAAATTGTGCAGGAAAAATTAGGTGACAGGTACCAGGTCACAAACTTTTTTAAGCCCAGTGCAAGTCTGAGCCAGATGGTAGAGGATTTAGATTCATTGTGCAAAGGGTTTACTAAGTAGGATCATGTTGTGAAGTGGGTGGTGTGGGAAACAGTATTGACAGGGATCAGGGCTACAGTATTGAGTGTGACCTGGTGAAAATAGCATCTGCAGCAAACCATACGAATGTTTGGATGGTGTCTGCCTTCATGCGCTATGATCAGCCTCGGTTGAACAGCTCTGTAAGAAGGGTCAACATGGAGTTAGATCAGCTGCGCAGGGCGGCCTCTCTGTCGGACATTGGTTTGGTCGCTGTTGATGCTATTGATAGGCGGGACTTTACTAGGCATGGCCTGCACCTCAATAGGAAAGGGAAGGGAAAACTGGCTGGGTTGATAGGAAAATCTATAATGGGGGACACTGCAACTCTTAGGAGTACCTCTTTTTTAGGATAAGTTCAGTGTCCAATGAGAAGCCCAGGCAGGCAGGTAATAAAGCTGTTAAAATATCACAAGATTCTAACAATAGTAAATTAAAAAATAATGTTTGTATTTTTCATCAAAATATTGGGGGTTTAAAGAATAAAGTAGATGAGCTCCTGATTTGTTTAGAAACTTTAGAAGCTGACAATGTAATAAATATACTATGCCTGTCCGAGCATCACATTATCACTGATATGAATAAAGTAAATATTAGTGGGTATAAACTAGCAGCACATGTAAGTAGAGAAAAGAAGGTGTGGGGAGGAGTTGCCATTTATGTCAAAAATTGTCACAGTGTAAAAAATTTAGAAACAAAAAATTGTTGTATAGAGCAACACATAGAAGCATGTGCCTGTGAGCTTAAACTGATGGGCGGTTCTTTCATAATTGTCACAGTGTATAGGCCCCCCTCAGGAAACTTTCATTTATTCCTGGAATACTTGGATGCCTTGTTGTGCTGTCTGTCAGATAGGGGGAAGCAAATCATTATCTGTGGGGATTTCAATGTTGATTCACTGCAAGAGTGTAATAAGAAGAATGACCTGGAAGTCTTACTCGGTTCTTTCAATTTGACATCTGTTATTGATTTTCCTACTCAGGTAGTAAAGAACAGCAGCACACTGATAGACAATTTTTTTATAGACCAAGATAGGTTTAACAACATTAGTGCATCTCCTGTTGAGAATGGTCTTTCTGATCATGGTGCACAGCTAGTTACATTATATGATATAGCTCCTTTCTGTAATTTGAATCAGTCCTCCAAAGTTGTTCGTACAGTTAATGAATCGACAATTAGAAATTTCACGGAAAGTCTTCAGCAGTTAGATTGGGATGAAGTCTACAAGGAACCTGACGCTAATTTAAAATACAATTTATCTCATGATACTTTTGTAAGGGTATTTGATAACTGTTTCCCCAAGAAATTAGTCAAATTTAATTGTAAGGAACCAAGCAAAAAACCATGGCTCACCAAAGATATAAAAATATCTTGTAACCGGAAAAGGGAACTGTATCTGACAGCAAGAGAGAGTAGTGACCCAGAAATACTCAACTATTATAAAAACTACTGTTGTGTATTAAGGAAAGTTATTAAAAAATCCAAAAGCATGTGCATCATGTCTGAGATTAGTACATCAAATAATAAAATTAAAACAATCTGGAATATTATAACAAGGGAGACAGGGCAACCAAGAACACAGGAAGACAGCACTACCATCAAAGTGAATGAAAAAATTACAAACAAAAAGTCAGAAGTTGAAAACACTTTTAATAATTATTTTTTAAATGTTGTGGAGAATATAGGATCCAAATGTTCATTAGAAGAAGCTAGGCAGTTAATGGAACAGGGCATACCTAGACAGTATGATACAATGGAAATCCCACCCACCTCTCAAACTGAAATCAAGAAATTAATAAACTCTCTCAAGAGTAAAAGCTCTTATGGCATTGATGGCATATCCAGCAGGGTATTAAAAGCTTGTTCGCAAGAAATATGTAGGATTCTTAGCCACATTTGTAATAGCTCACTGGAGCAATGTATTTTCCCTGATAGACTGAAATATGCTATTGTCAAACCACTTCATAAAAAAGGTGATACATTGGATGTCAACAACTACTGCCCAATCTCACTTCTGACTGCTCTAGCAAAAATTCTTGAAAATGTAATGTATTCCAGAGTAACTTCATATATTAATAAAAATAAAGTTCTACAAAATGTCAGTTTGGTTTCCAGAAAGGCTTTTCAACAGAAAATGCAATACACATTTTCACTAATGAAATATTAAATGCTCTGGATAACCGTAAATCACCTGTTGGGATTTTTTGTGATCTATCAAAGGCCTTTGATTGTGTTAACCATGGAATTCTTCTAGATAAGCTTAAGTACTGTGGTATGAGTGGAAAGAGTTCAGAAAGTTGATATAAGTAATTCACATAATATACAAAAAACAGCTGAGTCCTCAAACTGGGGAACTATCAAGCATGGGGTGCCACAGGGTTCGGTACTGGGACCTTTGCTGTTCTTAATATATATTAATGATTTGCCTTTCTATATTAATAAAGATGCCAAGCTAGTTCTCTTTGCTGATGATACAAGTATGGCTATCACACCCGAATCACAGGAATTAACTGATGAAATTGTCAATGAAGTATTTCAGAGAAGTATTAGGTGGTTCTCTGTAAATGGACTCTCTTTAAATTTTGAAAAAACACAGTATATTCAGTTCCACACAATAAATGGCATCACACTATTAATTAATACTGACTTCAACCAGAAATCTATAGCTAAGGTAGTATATTCAAAATTTTTAGGTTTATGCATTGATGAGGGGTTGAATTGGAAGAAACACATTGAGGATCTGCTGAAACGTTTGAGCTCAGCTACTTATGCTATTAGGGTGATTGCAAACTTTGGTGATGTACAACTCAGTAAACTAGCATACTATGCCTATTTTCATTCTCTGCTTTCTTATGTCATCATATTCTGGGGCAATTCATCATTTAGTAAGAAAGTATTCATTGCCCAAAAGCGGGTCATCAGAATAATTGCTGGAGCCCACCCAAGATCATCCTGCAGACATTTGTTTAAGGATCTAGGAATCTTTACAGTAGCTTCACAATATATATATATATATATATATATATATATATATATATATATATATATATATATATTCACTTATGGAATTTGTTATTAACAATCCAACTGAATTCAAATGTAACAGCAGTGTGCATAGCAACAACACTAAGAGAAAGGGTGACATACGCTATTCAAGGTTAAATTTAGCTCTGTCACAGAAAGGGGTTAATTATTCTGCCACAAAAGTCTTTGGTCACTTACCTAGTAGTATCAAAATTCTGACAGATAGCCAACTAGCATTTAAAAATAAATTAAGAGAATTTCTGAATGGCAATTCCTTCTACACATTAGATGAATTTCTAGATAAAAGTTAGTACTTTAGGAAAAACTTAAAAAAAAAAAATTCAAATATTGAGTGTCTTGTAATATTATTTATAGACACACTTCATTTAACTGACACGTTCCACATCATTACGAAGTGTCGTATTCATGATCTATGGAACAAGTATTAATCTAATCTAATCTAATCTAACACTGTGAATTAAACTTAACTGTTCTGGTCCAAATTCTTCCTATAACTGTCGTCAGACAAACAAGATCACTTATAAATTTTGGACCATCACCTTTTTAATTCAATATCTCTTCCGTGTTAACAACCTATACTTGAATATTTTGTTTCTTGAATGATATCACCATGTATTCAACATATTCATACAAAGAATATATTATGTCTTGTTTTCGTATCACCCGTTTCATGCAAGCAAATGTACGATCACATGGTAAATTCTGGAATACATCTCTGAATCTGCTGGAACTTAAAAGGCAGTTCATTATCCAAACCATCGTGTTGATCTTGTTTTGTGCAGGGCACCCATCTGAGAACAGGTGCAATTCAGTAACACTATCAGGAACCTCTTTGTTGATTTAATCAACCAAAAACGAACATACTTCGTTAGGTCCTTTGTAGACAGTACCTTCGTGTTATTCACACAGATTTTGAACTTACCCACAGTCAAGTCTTATTTTTAAAGCATTAATTTCTCTTGCAATGTGATTCATATAACCAATTCCTTTTGTTCTGGCAGCTTTTATGACATTTCTTTTATATACTTCCGGTTGCACACCTCTCTTCCTTGACATTATACACAGATAATCCAAAACAAAACGGAACGGCAATGTATAGCCAAGTGCTACGACAATGCACACAGATAAGATGATCGGAGGCACCAGACGTGTGTATAAGTGCTGTCATCTGTCATGTGTTGAATTCACTACATGAAAACAGAATGAAAACAGAAGCTAGTATTTATGTTCGGTGCTAACATCTGCCGTTTCTTGCAATAACATGAGTCCAGGACTCGTGTTGTTCATGCAAAGAACGCGAAAATTGGTATGCTTGTAAAATCATGAATATGTGTGATTTTTCCACAGATGCTGAATCTACGCATCCTGAATACTTCTATGCATATATCTCATTTTGACAGAAAGTGGACGTGTGTTGTTTTTACAATCACCAATTCAAAAAAATATTCAAATGTTTGTGTAGCTTATGGGACTTAACTACGGGGTCATCAGTCCCTAAACTTACAAACTACTTATGAACTAGCTAATCTTAAGGACGGCACAAATATCCATGCCTGAGGGGGGATTCAAACCCCCGACCGTAGTGGCCGTGACTGGAGCGCCTCAGTCCCCTCGGCCACCGCGGCCGGCTTACCGATTCATATTCATTATTGGTCCTAGTGGCGGACTAAGGCTGTCGGAGGCCCGGGGCGGCGACAAAACTAAATGAGGCCCTCCATCCACTTGGAAAGACATGTATTACTATAAAAAAAGTAACTTTTTAAATTTGGAGGCCCTCTACGACGAGAGGCGCGCGACAGTCTAAAAACAATAACTTTCGAGAATTGGAGGCGCAGAACGAGAGGCCAAGGGTGCTCGAAATAATAATAATAATAATAAAAGAAACGTGATATTTTAAATGTGTTTATTTCCGTCAACAGTTGCAATATAATTGTTTAATTACATGTTTCGATCACTTAGATCATCTTCAGATCTCATAGTTGCGTCCGCAACTCGTCTGGCTGAGTACTAATTAGCACTCAGCCAGACGAGATGCGGACGCAACTATAAGATCTGAAGATGATCCAAGTGATCGATACATGTAATTAAACAATTATATTGCAACTGAGTACTAATTAGTTCTCAACTAGACGAGTTGCGGATGCAACTGTAAGATCTGAAGATGATCCAAGTGATCGAAACATGTAATTAAACAATTATATTGCAACTGTTGACGGAAATAAACACATTTAAAATATCACAGTGTAGTTGCGGACACTCTCCAGTCGATCATGTCGACTATAATAAAAAGAAACGTGCTTTCCAGGTATTTGGAGGCCCAGGGCGGTCCACCCTCCCCCTTAGTCCGCCACTTAGTTTGCCAATCTCTGTAGCCCTGAATCCAGTTTTTCGCTAGACTGTCTTCATATTGTCAGACCATATACGTATACTAAAACAGCCATCACAGTTACCAGTCTATCAGTCAAAGAATGGAAAGGCAACTACTAAATTTATTTATTTATTTATTTATTTTTGGAAGGAAAGCTAGTCTGAGAAAATTTGTCCACAGTACATTTTTCACTAGTGTTTGACTTGGAATTTGATCAAAGTGATACACTAGAACATATACTAACCTCTGGAAGTCTACAGCCATTTAGCATGGTGTCTTTGAGTACTCGTCGAGTTCCACGAATTGGTATGACGTGACACATTCTCTGTGACTCAGTTAGAGCAGCTCTGGTGTACACCAATCTACAAACAGGAAACGTTTAGTCGTTAGTTTACTGCTGTGACTTCACAGACAGTATTTTTAAAATATATATATATATATATATATATATATATATATATATATATATATATATATATATATATATGGTCGAGGTTTCCCCTATTTACGAATCAAGTCCAACAAAATTCTTATTACAAAAGGAGACACTGAAGTATTGAGAAAGGGAGAGGTTAAAGTTTATCGATTGGAGAATGGTTTTAAACATGAGTGAACAAAAAGTTTAGAATTGCGGAATTGTTTCTTGTGATAGTTTGCCCTCTCGCTTGAACGAGACACTAAAGAGCAATAAACTACTCTCAAACTGCTTGCTAATCATGACATCGAAATGGAATGATATAAAATACAAGGCTTGCAGTATGTGATTCTGTTGATTGAGATCACACATGTTCGGATCGTCACACTGATACAGAAATGGCAGATTGGCACTTTACACTTTATAGTGAAAATCCACACACTATAAAATGTAAAATGTCAACCCTGTTGACTGGAATACACTTTTATAGATTCTAAAGGTAGCAGGGATCAAATACAGGGAGCGAAGAGTTATTTTCAACCTATACAAAAACCAGACAGCAGTTATTAGAGTCGAAGGGCAAGAAAGGGAAACAGAGGTTCTGAAGGGAGTAAGATAGGGTTGCAGCCTTTCCCCAACGTTGTTCAGTCTGTACAATGAGCAAGCAGTAAAGGTATGCAAGAAGAAGTTTGGAGAGGAAATTAAAATTCAGGGAGAAGGAATAAAATCTTTGCGGTTTGCCGCTGACATAGTAATTTTGTCAGAGACTGCAAAGGATCTGGAAGAACAAATGAATGGAATGGACAGTGTCTTGAAAGGAAGATATAAGATGATGATTAACAAGATGGTAATGGAATGTAATGTTAGAAAGTCAGGCGATGGTGAAGGAATTAGCGTAGGTAATGAGACCATAAAAGTAGTAGATAAGTTTTGTTATTTGGGTAGCAAAATAATTTCTGGTGGCCGAAGTGGAGAAGATATAAAATGCAGAATGGATGTGGGAAGAAAAGCGTTTCTAAAGAAGCAAAAATTATTAACATTCAATATTAATTTAAATTTTAGGAACTCCTTTCTGAAAGCATTTGTCTGGAGTGTAGCATTGTATGGGAGTGAAACATGGACGATAAGGAGTTCAGAGAAAAAGATAATAGAAGCATTTGAAATGTGGTGCTACAGACGAATGCCTCAGTGGAGTAGGCGAGCGGTCTAAGGCGCCTCGCTGCGGAGCGCGCGGTTGCTTGCAGTCGGAGGTTGGAGTCCTCCCTGGGGCATGGTTGTGTGTGTTGTCCTTAGGTTAGTTTACCTAGGTTTAAGAAGTTTTTAAGCTACGGTCTGATGAGCACGCAGTTTGGTCCGATAGATTTACAAACATCAGAACATTTGATTTACAGACGAATGATGAAAATTAGATGGATAGATCACGTAACTAATGAGGAGGTACTCAGCAGAATTGGAGAGAAATGGAGTTTTTGACATATCCTGACCAAGAGAAGGGATAGATTGGTAGGACATATTCTGAGACATCAAGGAATTGTCAACTTAGCATTAGAAGGAAGTGTGTGGGGTAAAAATCGTAGAGGGAGACCGACAGCAGACTCAAGCAGACTCAAAAGGATGTAGGTTGCTGAACGTATTCTCAGATGAAGAGACTTGCACAGGACAGGGTAGCGCGGAGAGCTGCATCAAATCAGTCTGCAGACTGAAGACCACAACAAGAGCATCAGATGACTGATAAGCAAGATGTCTTTTGAAAATTGATTAGTTGCATAATGAAAATATATCTTTATATATAAAACAGAATGTCCGTGTGTTTGTGAGTACGTACTGCATACAAATCTACAGTTTTGTTCCAATCTTTATGAAATTTTGCACACATAAGCCTCAATCCATGAGGGCAGTTGCCGCGCGACTTGCAACCAACTTTAAACATAAATACGAACCTTTATTAAACTTTTTCTCGCTGACAACCACATCAAAATAATGGAAGGAAAAAAGTTTCTTGCTTACTAGTTTTCCGCTATTTATGGAGCAAAACTACGGCATCGATATGACGTTACAATTTGTAAGTTCCATACCACAAAATTGTAGTCAAAGGAAATTTTACAGGTAGTATACATACATACAGCTGAATCTAATTTCGAAATTGTATCATAGTAGAACATGTAGTTCATGAGATATAAGGGCCTAAACAGTAACAGTCATAGAAAACCATCCCATTACGCATCAGGTTTTAATCTTTTACTTCCTTACAACGAACTCTGTTTACAACGGATTTTATCGACGTACAACACTTATAAAAATGAATATATAACTGAAAAAGTATACAATTGTAGAACATATAATTCAATAAATATGAGATCATATATACTGCAATGGGTAAAAACCTATCACATCATGCACCACAAACTAATACATTTATGTATTTACCACTGAAACAATTCCGTATTTCAGACAGCTAAGGAAATTCCTGAAAGCTGACTACTCTTAACAACTTTGAACTGTGAAGTGCACACGGCTGCTGGTAAAAGCAGTAGACTTGTATAGAGCTACAAGGAAAGGATGAGAATGAAACTATGTACATCCAACTATCCACCGATCTAGCTTTTAACTTCCAGAGGCTGCAGTTTCCAGTGAGACGTGCATTTTCTATTACGATTAATAAATCACAGGGCAATTTATTCAATACTGTAGAGACGATTTGACATGCCCATGTTTCTCAAACGGACAACGTTATGTCACTTTCTCGGAGGTGGGCTCACCAAAGAAATTATTCATATTAGATTCCGTACAAGTGACAAGGAATATTGTTTATGGTAAAGTTGTGAATTAAATGAATGTATGAATGTTACATATCTTTTCTATTTTGATTACTGTCTTCTTTGTTGGGATACTGCACTAGGTATGTTATGCAACACAGCCTTATTTGTTATATATTATCTGATAACTATAACATGTTATTAGAAAAAAGGAGATAGACAGTGTGAGAAGGGATGGGAGAAGAACTAACTCAAGCCAGGGATAAATAAATAAATACCTGGGCAACGCCGGGTTTTCAGTTAGTATTAATATAAGGGTGAAAATATATGTTAATATTAGCTTCTTGTAAGTTAGTTCTACAAATTAAGCTAGGTTGGTTTGATGTGTAACGAATTTACAAATCCTTTCTAGGTATGTGGTTTAACAACTGTCTTCTATACGTTTATTACCGTTAAGTTCTTCAATGTACCTGTCTTTGTCCTCAAGAGTTGGAAGTCTGTGAGTACCAACTACTTCGTATATTTCTTTGTACACTCGTTCCTGAACATCAGGATGCCGTAACATCATCAGGAAAGCAAATCGAAGAGCGTTGCCTGTCGTTTCAGAGCCAGCAATAAACAAGTCGTAGCACAGCATAAGAAGTTGATCGTCTAGAAAACAAAGAGCAATTCAAGATTAGAACAAACTGGTCACAAAGAACTTACCTGACTAGACTACCGTAGCACAAATAGCTTTACTGTGTAATGAAAATACGAGGCGCGTCCAGAAAGTAAGTTCCGTTTCAATTTATCTCCGCTGCAGCGCTACGATTGCAGTTCCGTACATGCGCTGTAGACGATGTGTATCAAGGAGAAGAACGTGCGCCATTAGAAGATCACTGTCAGTTACGTACGTTTTGTTGTGCTTGTTTGACATGTCGGCGTTGATTGAAACTCCCGCCGCCTGTAAAATTAGGTCGGTGATTCTGTTTCTGAATGCGAGGAAAGTGGAACCAAGTGAAATTTATCGGCAAATTTGCGATGTTTTACGGACCAAATGCGATGAGTGATTCGATGGTGAGAAGATGGGTCCGACAGTTCAATGGCGGGCGTAGTGATGTGCACGATGAAGAACGAAGTGGGCGTCCACCTTTGGTTACAGAAGAACTGGTTCACGCGATTGATGACAAGATCCAGGAAAACCTTAGGTTTACAATTAGTGCTCTCGCTATGGACGACGAGCTGAAAGAAACTGTTTCCAAATGGTTGAAGACACAGGTGGCAGATTTCTATGAAGAAGGTATACAAAACCTGGTGCCACGCTATGACAAATGCCTGCAAAATTTCGGCAGTTATGTGGAAAAGTAGTTTAAGAGTTGTAGAATTTTATGCAATAAAAATTTCTTCTGTATCTGTGTACAACTTCATTTTATTACCAAACGGAACTTACTTTCTGGACGCGCCTCGTAGAACAGTCTCAAAAAAGAGGTAAAGTGTTCTATTCTAATCACTGCACATATATGAACTCAAAAATGTTGCTGGGTAACGTTCAAAACAGTGTAGTTCCAAACGCTGTGGTCCATTGTATCACGCTACCCACAATCGAGAAATTTTTGCTCAACTGTATCTCAGACTTCGGTGGTGGTTATATTGATGAGGAATGCTGTAATGAAACATTCGAAATTGTCCTGTCTTATCTACTTCACAATTACGTCTACCTCGGCACACATTAATTTTACTACTTCTCTGACGACATGCCTATGTGCCCCTCTATTCACGCCACATCCGCCTTCGTAACTACGTGATGATGATGATGATTATGTGTAGAGGTCTGCGCGTATAAGAAAAATGTTATCCGCATCCGCACCACATCCCCAAGACCCATATCCGCATTCGCAGTACTTTATCCGCGAGTTCGTTATACGCATACGCAGATATTAAAATTTTGAATGGTAATAGTAGTAGATAGCAGTATTTAAAACCATAGTATGTAATGATATAATTATTGTTAGACTGTCATTTCTGCGACAACTACTTTTGGCGGTGGCCGAGGAGACTGAGGCGCTCCAGTCACGGTCTTCACGGCCACTACGGTCGGGGGTTCGAATCCCCCCTCGGGCATGGATATTTGTGCCGTTCTTAGTAGTAGCTAGTTCGTAAGTAGTTTGTAAGTTTAGGGACTGATGAACCCGTAGCTAAGTTCCATAAGCTATAAAAACATTTAGAACAACTACTTTTGACTTGTCGAATCACCGACTCCCAAACAGGCTATTCCAAACAGGAAAATAGCGGCGCTGGGGACACACACAGTAGCGCTTCGGAGGCCGTGTGCTCGGAGCACTACGTCAGCAGTTTAATACAGGCATCTTTTTAAATTTAAGTAGTTAAAACTGATCGGCATAGAGGACATTTTACTGTGTTTACATTAAAAAACCGTTCCTTCGGAGTTTTACAAAAGGGACACATTATTTTCCCCATATTAACGCACAAGAGGTGATGTCACACAAAGCAAAGCAAGTCATTTCAAGTGTTAAAACTGCCGTCTACTTATAATTGGTAAGTTTCAGCCAGCCTAGACAATCTAACATTGTGTACCCTCCTAAATACTTTACTTTCACTGTACATCATATCTGATTATGAAAGTTGCTATAAAATGCTAGTGTCAATCTTTATTACTTCTGTCATCATTTATCTAACATATAAACATGAATGTCTGTTGGTAAGTTTGTTCGTATTTTATGCGCTGCTGTACCGTTCATTTGGTTGTGATGAAACTTTGCCAACATATTGCTAGCACTTTCACGACGGTTACTGACATAATTAAGTGACGATTTCAATTTGTTTTCCTTCACTAATGTCAAATTACCTATTTTCACTTCACACGATATAGTACCAATTGACGTTGTGTCCATTTTAAGAAAGAACTGTCACTGTATTCAGTACGATATACGTTGTCACTCGGTCACTACAAAGCGCTAACTGAAGGCAGCGGAAATTTGTCATGGCATCTATGGTGGGAAGTGGGTCGGTTTGCCTCCCAGAAAGCACTTGACAGACCTCAGATAATACACGGTCGCGTAAACGGTTTCGGCGCAGGTCTCTCGGGTACAGCTACATCCGTTGTGGCCAGGGGCTGGGCACAACAGACTTCCGCTCTACCTATATCCGCGTATATCCGCATCCGCGGCGACCTCTATGTGACTTTTATGGACGGTATACCCTAACTGGGGTCGTGTTGAGACTGTCTTGGTGCAAGTCTTTCAAACTGACACCAGTTCGAGGACTTGCGTGTCAATGATGACGTCATGAGGACGACGCACGCCCCATCCCCGGCCGGGAATGGAAGCCGGGCCCCTCGTGTGGCAACCCGCCATGCTGTCTATTAAACTACGGAGGCGCACAACTGAGTGATCAACAGGGCCGACAGCCATGCGGAACACCCTGGCTCGATTCCTCTTTCTGTCAAGGATTTTTCCTTTGTGGGAGGATTGGAAAGGGATACACTCAGCCTAGTGAGGTCAACTGAGGAGCTACTTGATCCGCATCTAGAAACCCACCAACGATCTGGAAAGTGTTGGACTGACTACATGCCTCTCCATATCACACCTAATGAAGTCATTGTCAAGGGAGGACACGGTGGTAAGCCGAGCCTACAAACGCGGAACTTTTGCTTCTGCTTTGTATTTATGCCATCTTCTAAGCAAATTCAAGACTGATACTCCAGGCAGATCAAAAGTGGATGCTCTCCCGAAACTTGAATGAAGGTCTTTTGACTTCCATGTGCAAGCCGTCTACACCATGATCCAGGATCTGCCTTCAGATTCACTTGTAATAATGGCAGTGGCGGACTAAGGGAGAGGATGGTGCGGGGGGGGGGGGGGGAGGGGGGAGGGGCGGTGGGGGGGGGGGCACCCCATGCCACTCGCCTTCGGGGCAAGGGGCTCCAAATACCGCAAAAGCACTTTCTTTTAGCTTCTTTGGCCTCTTTTTCTGAGGCCTCCAAATCTTGAAAGCTATTTATTTTAGACTGCCCCATGGCTCTCGTCTTGGGGGGCCTCCAAATCTCAAAAGGTCTTTTTTATAGTAATTCATGTACTTCCAAGTGGACAGG
This sequence comes from Locusta migratoria, assembly GCA_026315105.1. Classification (NCBI taxonomy): domain Eukaryota; kingdom Metazoa; phylum Arthropoda; class Insecta; order Orthoptera; family Acrididae; genus Locusta; species Locusta migratoria. Next base: position 317,153,228 of record CM048747.1, on the reverse strand, counting down.
GAGCTTCATTTTGTTTTTCTGCCGACCCGGTCCTCCGGCAGACTTAGTCCGCCACTGTGCACCAGTACCTTCCTTCCCTTTATTTACTTTTTGAACTCCACCATAGTTCTCTCACGTACCTAGTGGCAAACATTTGTAGAAGAAAAGACGTCAGAAGAAATGGCTTAGTCCAGCGTGGGAGATTGTTTCGAGAGTGAATTTAGCTCAGTCGGTAAATGTCCAGGAAGGGTATAGTTTGCAGGGTCCAGGCCTGGTATGGAAGACGATTCAGATCGGTGCACATGTTTTCCAGGAAAAATATGGTATTTGAAAATTTTGTCTACAGAGCCCACTGTGTCATTCATTGCGTGCTCTCTCATTAGTGACAATATTAAGTGCGTTAGACGGGTGTTACGCTGTAAAAGATATTTGAGAAAGATTTGGTCAAATATTTGAGATTGTACTAAGGAACCTTTATCTGATACCTTTGATAAAAGTAAGAATGTGGTCTCAGCTTTGATAAAAGTCCTCGCTTTATTTCGTGACTTAGCTAAAATGTCAAAGTATTGTTGATGTAGCAAAGTACGGCTACTATAAGCAGTTACAATCTTATGAAGAAATAGCTGCCACCATCAATTGTTTCTAAGTGGCTACACTGTAGATGATGGTAGGGAAGAAATAAGATGAGTTAAATAGTTTATGGAGATATGAAACGCCAAGTGGTGGCAATAAAGTGTAAATAAGTGAAATAAATGTATTTACTTATCTGTAAATAATTAACCTAATGTATATAAATTCCTAAAAAGCATTTCTGAAGAAGATAAATGTGTTTACATCCAATATTAAATATTAGGAAGTCCTTTCTGAAACTATTTCTCTGGAGTGTAGCATTGTGCGGGACTGAAACGTGGACGATAAGGAGTTCAGACGAGAAGATGATAAAAGCTTTTGAAATCTGGTGCGACGGGCGATTGATGCAGATTAGATGGGTAGATCGCGTAACTAATGAAGAGGTACTGGAGAGAATTATGGAGGAAAGAAATTTGCGGCATATCTTGAATGACGAAGGGATCAGTTGGTGGGATTGGTGGACACGTTCTAAGACGTTTGGAGGGAAGTGTGTGGAGTAAAAAACGCCGAGGGAGCTCGAGAGACGAATACAGTAATCCTGTTCAAAAGGACGCAGCTTGCCGTCCTTATTCAGAGATGAAGCTGCTTGGACAGCAGAGGGTATCGTGGAGAACTGCATAAAACCTGTCTTTAGACTGAAGACCACAACGTAAATTCCTCTTTGTTTTGTTTCAAATTTTATTTCTGCAGTAATACGTGAAATGATGCAACGTGGGATTTTCTGACTTTTACATGTTGTTAAAAGTGAGACTAGCTTTAGTAGAAATGAAATTCACGATTTACATAATGAAACACCTCACTCGTTAGTATTTTTTCACGCTTAACTATACACATGCCGAGAAATTAACATCAAGTGCAAGTATTTGCGTAAATATTTTATTTGGTCTTTCGGAAAATATAAATTTGTACGACTGCCGTGGGGTATAAAAGGACAACTGTAGGCCATGAGAGGCAGAACAATGGACATACAGACTGCACATAAGAAACCTATCTAAATACGTGCTATTGATTATGAAGAATGAATTCCCTAAATAGGTCGTGTTAAGCTTATAGAAATAAATAACTAGTAGAATGTTCAATTTTTTACAGCAGCGGCGGAATGGCAGAGCGCGTGGTTGGTCGTCGTCGGAGGTTCGAGTCCTCCCTCGGGCATGGGTGTGTGTTGTCCATAGTGTAAATTAGTTTAAGTAGTATGTAAGTCTAGGGACTGCTGACCTTAGCAGTTTCGTCCAATAGGTTTTACTAACATTTGAACTTTTTTTTCAGTTTTTAAACATGAATGACACAACTGCATATCTCACAAAAACTTCGATTAAGGTGCAAGAAATTAAAAAAATATATATAAATAAATAGCAATTCTTAAATGAGTTTAACAGTGTTAAACTGCTCCCACCACCGCTTCAAATGCATCAAATCCATCCAAGTGAGTTCCTAGTTTTTAAAAACTGCTCACCTTAGCCTTATTAGATTTGCTGCCCGCTAGGTTCAAGGACTTAGATTAAAAACATTTGCCTGTTGTTTCAGTCAGATGATGTGCTAGCCGCGCGAAACGCGTAATTGGATGAAATAAACATAAAAATTGCAACATACTGCTGATTATCTGATTCTTCACGAGTATCTTGTTTTCAAATATGAGTAGCTACTTTTACTGAGAAACAATGAAATGTTTGGTGGTCCATTTTCAAACAATTTTTGTTGTGGCCTCGAACTTTAGATCAAGAAACAAATTTGAATGAACACTTTGAGCTTTTTGTTATCCACAGTTTCTCCCCATTTGTTTCCCGTTTTCTTTCTTCCGAAAATGCGCTCACCGTCAACATTGCATTACGCGCTGCAGATCTCTTCTAGAGTAGTGCAATAGCACCATTGCAGTAGTTCCGTTGTAAGGCAACAAGATTTTGCTATCACACATTTAATATTCTACAACTTGTTTTGCTATCTACATTTGACAATAGATCACGGTTTACAATGTGCAGTCGGTGACTATTTTATTAGCTGATTCTGGATAGCACGACGTGCTAACAGTTTCTCTAGTACTGCATGCCTGGGAGTCAGGGGCTCCAAATCCATGGAAGCAAGGGTGAATTTAGGGGGGAGGGATATGGCGGCACAGGGGCACGTGCCCCATCCCCACACTGCCTGAAAAAATGAGAGAGGGAGGGGGGAGGTAGGGAGCGAATCTCAGCATAAGAATAATTCACTTTTACACACATACAGCATATAACTGTGAGATTGAAAAGGCAAAATCTGTTTAACGTAAATTGACTTTTTGTGTTATGCTTTCTTTTTAATTGCTTCTTGCTCCTTTTTTGTCAGTAATTTACGATAAAACTAAACAAAAGTCGTTTATTGTTTTGTGATATCTTGGGAGATAAATGAGACATGTTACGTACGTTTCATCCATACGTAAATAAAGGATTTGTGGCGAGAAATCGTCAATTTCTAGGGCTGCGGTCAGGCTGGTGCATTCAGGTGTTTTCAGTAATCAGTTTATCACTCTGGATTCTTTTCCTAGACACTAAAAATAGTACTGCCACACTTTTGAAGCTAGATGTTTCGATTTTCCAGTTATTGGAGCAAATTAGAAATATCAATTGCATTTTTTCGCACGTCAGATACAAAGGATTTTCATGCTAGAAGAAATCATTCTAGAAACACAATCAAGTGTAATTTTATTGATCGGGAAAGATTTCTTGAAAACTCATCATGTTTAGCGTAGTGACTTTACAAAGCACGAAGAAGACATTGATTCAGTACAGCATTTTGAGGAAATATCATACTTAATGTCACATATTTACTGGCTGCTTCATTGTTGTTTAGTGCATTGTTTGATAATGAAACAGCTACGCCGGATACAGTATTGTTTGTCCACGGTAAGTTGACGATTGGTGCGCTGGCTGTTGGTAGCGGCAGAAAGTGTGTACCATGGCTGCCGGGAGGCGGACGGCAGCGTCGCAGTGTTGGAAACGTTACACGTAACTATTTGTAGTGTCTAGGGGCAGCATAACGTTGGCAGCGCACGGAAATAAATGAATGTCCTGCAACTAGTGGAGATGGTTTCTGCTCCTGGCATCACCAGGTAAAATCGTCTTCAATTGTCGAATTAATATACTTCCATCTAACTACCAATGCACTACTAGTTTCGGCGCACTATGGAGTTTTTCTCAAGATTACAAAAAATATTACAATGACTTAACCACATCAAACTTAAAAATGCCGCCATAAAGCACAGAAACTAATAGTGCAGTAATAGCACTAATAGGTAGAAGTATATTAAAAAGTTTTTTTCTAAGAAGCGACTGTGAGTTTTGAGAATCTTTTGGATGTTTCCTATATCAGTTATATGTGATAATGAATGCATTAAAATTTACTTCTAATATATATAAGGCTTGTGTGTGTACGTGCTGACAGACTTTTCTCCATGATCACATACTGCCACCCACTCGTGGTTGTGGTGGTAGATAGCCCTTGGTCTAATGATGTTAGTAAGGGAGTTTGGTCGCGGTGCGTGGCAGTGGGTGAGTGTGACGAGCAAAAATTCGCAAAATATGCAATAAATACTCTTAGAAAAAGCTATATACTCTGTGACTTACGAACTTTACGGTACGAGTCAAAATCTGTTTATTCTTTCAATCGTCAGACAATGCGGTCCTTCCGTCTTTAATAACGACGAGGAATATCAAATACGCAATTTTTTAAAATAGATCACATGTTTCCGTCAACCACACATTACGACTATGAACAGAGACATAAAACAAAGATAAAAATCCAGATAGACTGAAAGATAAAAATACTCGGGGAACATGGATCACTGTCGTGGAAGCGTGGTGGAAACACAGACATACATTAATGAATGTCTCTTAGGCTATAGATATTGATATGCCTGTGCCAGTAAGAAAAACTATGCGACGTAGTCCTAGTTCAAATTCAAATGTTTGTGAAGCTTATGGGACTTAACTACGGGGTCATCAGTCCCTAAACTTACAAACTACTTATGAACTACTTACGAACTAGGACGGCACAAATATCCATGCCCGAGGGGGGATTCGAACCCCCGACCGTAGTGGCCGTGCAGACCGTGACTGAAGTGCCTCAGTCTCCTCGGCCACCGCGGCCGGCGTAGTCCTAGTCATATCCCGGCGGCCTCCTGTGTTAATGTTGGCAACAGACGTTGAATAACGAGAATCATGCGACATCTTCATGAGCCAATCGCGTGACGCGCAAATATTTTGTCGTGAAATCAAACATACAGTAGGAACATCAGTATTTATCTACACTCCATGTGGTTCGGTCATCTTTGTAACGATTTTATATCGTGTTATTGATTTTGCCAACGTAAAAACACGAGGCCACCAGGATAGAAAGTAAAATTTTACCGAATCAGATTCATTCGTTGTTGTCTCATCTCATTATGACCAGCACTTCAAGCGAAACTCTTTTGTATAGACTCTCATGATTCACACAGTCTTACAATTCATTCCAAATTCCTATTCAAGAAGATATTTGTGAAAACTGTTACAAATCAATATTCGCACTTATCCAATATCGTTTTCAGAAATGTAATTTGCCAGCCGCTTTCGGCGCTGCTGTTGCAATGTGTAACAAGATTGAGAATAACGACGCATAATATCAAATGTACAAGAAAGTTGAGGAAGCGTCACTAAAAGGGCCATTTACACATAGTCATCCGTCTTAACCGAACAAATAAGGACCAAGATAAAGTCAGCGATTAGTAGGTTTTCCCCAATATCACGTGACATTTCCACCTTAATGTTGAGGGGACAAAATGTGTTCTGCGCATCTGAATGCTTGCTCTAGAGATATTTCTGCTCTCTGCTGCCACTAGAGATAATGTAGCTACACACGCGAGCGACGAGCTCATCAGAATCCTCTCTGCTTTCATAATTGTTGGGTGCGATATTGTGATTAAAATTTGTAATTACTTACATTTGGTGCGGACTACATTAAGATAAAGACGTCTTCTTCTGCAGAGACAATTGCGCTTAGTTATAATGCGATTTCTGAATATATAGTTCTGTTACACAAGGTAGATTTCAAATTCGTGCTTTTCGAAGTAATCACTGCAGGACATGGGGTCATGTATTAGCTGAAAGAGTGGCCGATGCTGCTAACACAGTCAAGACACTTCACTAGGAATACTATATTTAATTGAAAGTTCTATACAGACGATCAGCTTACTCTATTCCTTCAACGATTACCCAGAGTTATATAATCGCACATTGACACCACCATGACGTCTTATTTAAACAGACATCAACTGCTCTGTTGATTAAATTACCAGACTTTCATCATTCGTCGAGTTTTCGATAATAGGGAGCATACAGAATAACTGCATTGTCCCCGGTGCAACACTGCAACATACTAATACTTCAGCATTCACTTACTGTGAGAGATAAACAGTTTAATACTAAACCATAGAACCAATACATGGCTCTGTTATTATTATTACTATTTATCATCTGAACTATAGAAGTGTTTTCAGAAGTTTACGCCAAACAAACAATTACACACCTTAGTCTTAACTTTATGAACACAAACTAACATTGAATTTATATCGTTCCGGGGTACGGACTTAAATTAATTTCACTTTTTGCACGAAAAACTTTATGAAAATTCATCGTTTTCAACAATGATTACTTCGTAAATTTGACATCTTGGCTAGGAGAACTGAGTTTGACAAAGCGATCCAACAAGGAATCTGTTTATGCTGACCTAGGTCTGGAGCCCTAAGAACCCCCTCCCAGAAAAAAATCCTTATCCGCCACTAAATAGAGGCTTTTTCTTTTCTCTCTTTTTTCCGCTCTCCATGCAGCCTTTGTTTCAATATTAAACGTTGAAACACTTGACCAGATCAGGTTTGGATACTGATCTAAATGAACTTCTTGCACTTAACTGCCCCCCCCCCCCTCCCCACAGAAAACAACTAAAGCGCCTCTTCCCCCGGTCAGAATAAGCCCCTGATGGGAATTACTTATAACCGAGAGCTGACTATGGAGCCGCTGTCGACCAAAACAGTGCCTGACTTTTCTGCTATGGAATGTACGAGGTCACAAAATAGTGATGCTCACGAGTTTACTTCCACGGAAAAACTGCGACATGCTTCCCGCCGAAAAGCAGAGACGCGTATCTGATTGGCAGAATGCAAAGCTATACGCGGAGTAATGGTAACTTCCATAAAATCTGATGGAATTAGTATGAGCTGCAGACGGATGGCTGATGACCAACGTAGTCTGTTGAACGTCCGTGATGACTGGTCACCCTAATGCAAAAGTAGACGTTGCGTGTACAGGAGGAAGCTGCCATTTGGTAGTCAGAGGTTTCCTGTGGGGTACGGTAATGAACAGTTCGCTCTAAAGAGCAACATAGAGCTTTTGCTGGAGAGACTGTTAGCGGAGGATCTGACCTAGATCTAAAAAAAAAAGTTGATTTTGCCACATTGAGCATGAGAGGTAGTTTCTGTGTCAATAGAGTTCTTATTCTCTCGATTCAAGTGACGATTCGGTCTGTCTATGGAGTTTCATGTATAATGAAGTACTTCCTTATGTACATAATTATTTCAGTACGCTAACACGATACTGAGGGTACAGATTTTTAATATTAATCATATAAGAAGGCCAATGAATCGTACATAATTCGAAAGGTGGTTTGACATAGATGTTGCGATTATAAAAATTATGTGTGCACGTAGCCGTTAACAGTAGTAAAAAGAAAAAGAAATTTTAGGATGATACTCCAAATTCTGCATAAGCTTTGCCACTGTATTATAACCCATTGTAGGTGGCATAGTGGTACAGGTAAAATTAGCTCAGTCATTTAGCGCTTGGAGTTCCCATCTTAAGGTCCTGGTTTCGATTCCCTCTGCTCCATATTACTTTTAATTCTTCGTAATGTTCAGTTCTTAACTTTTAAATGTAGTTTTTAAATATAATTAAACAATGCAGCTGAGTTCGATCCTTTGAGGGTTTGAAATTTTATATTTATAAACCTAGAGAACAAGGACATTTAGCTAGCGATGAAAGGATTTTTTGTGAAAAATGTTGTTTTTACTGAAGTTTTGTAATGCTAAATTGTGAAATAAAGCAATTAATTCCCTCATTTGTGTCTTTCATTCTCTCAGGTTTTCTTTTTGCTCTTTATTTCACTTGCCCTCATAGCATTCACATAAAACCTATAAATTTGCAGTATTCAATAAATTCCAATTACATTATTATTATTATTATTATTATTATTTCATTTTCATGAGTTTGGAAACACAACTCGTCGAATTTCGACCACAGGCAATACTAGTCTACACAATTACTCTGCAAGTCACATATAAGTGCATGGCAGAGGGTTCATAGAATCGCTTTTATGATATTTCTCTACCTTCTTTCTCTGTAACAGCGCGCGGAAAAAAAGAACACCTGGATCTTTCAGTTTTCGATCTGATTTCTTTTATTTTGTTATGACGATCACGTGTGCTACTTCGAGCAGGCAGCCGTGGCGTAACGCCTGAGGGTCGGCTGGTGGAGGGTAATCACTTATGCAAATCGCTAACCTTATGAAATGGAACACGTGCCAAGGGCGTCTACATCAGAGCACTCCGTTCTCTGTTTCTGAATCAATTCCTGTTCTACTGTGTTAACAATGGGTAATGAATTCACGTAGCGGTAAAAGTTTAAAAGGTGTACTGCCCGTGGTGAAGCAAAATACTTAGCCTGGTCAGCAATAAGGGAAATTAGTAGAAAACGTAAAGAAGCTAGAGAACAATTGAAACGCAAAAGAGGTAGTTTAGATGTGAGTTTAGAATTATCTAGCGGTGATCAAGAGTAAGAATTTCCAGTCTTTCGAAACTAACAATGTCAGTGTAGATCAGATGCGGCTTACATTCAAACAAATAAAATCGACAACCAAGATTCATACCAAACAAATTAACAATAGAGGGGTTTCAACCTTCGTGGCATACAAGACAGGTTATATCACTGTTACAGAAGCAAAGAAAAAAGCATGTCAAATTTAAACGCCCAAAAATCCCCAACACTGGCAATCTTTTACAGAAAATAGAAATTTAGCTCGAACTTCAATGCGGGAAGCACCACAACGAAACCCTGTCACGTAATTTGGTAAATAATCCTAAGAAATTCTGGTCGTATGTAAAGTATCGGTATACTTGCGGAAAACACAATCAATATCTTCATTACGCGATAGAAATGGTATATGCTACTGATGACAGCTTTCCGAAAGTCCTTCATTAGGGAAGACGAAGTAAATACTCCAGAATTCGTATCAATAACAGCTTCCAGCATGCACAATTTAGAAGTAGATACCCCTGGAGGATTGAATCACTTAACAACAGTAAGTCTCCCGGTCCCGACTCTATACCAATTTGGTCCCTTTCAGGCTATGCTGATACAATATCCCCAAACCAAACTATCATATACAACCTCTCGCTCAGTGAACATTCCGTACCCGAAGACTGGAAAATGCACAGGTCGCTCCAATATTCAAGAAATGCAATAGGAGTGATCCGCAAAATTAAAGACCTATATTATTGACGTTGGTTTGCAGCAGGATTTTAGAACATAAGCTTTTTATTATAATCTACCTCGAAGACAACAACCTATTGATCCATAGTAAACACCAATTCAGTAAGTATTGTTCTTGTGAAACACAGCTTGCTCTTTACTCACATGATGTGGTTAGTGCTATTGGCAAGGGAAGTCAAATAGATTCCGTATTTTTAGATTTCCAGAAGGCTTTTGAGTCTATAGCTCACAAGCGTGTTCTAATCAAATTCAATGTTTATGGAATATCGCCACAGTTGTGCGATTGGATTCGTGGTTTCCTGTCAGAAAATACACAGTACGTTGTAATTGACGGTAAGTCATCGAGTAGATATCTGGCGTTACACAGGTGGTGTTAAAGGTCCTCTACTGTTCCTTAACTATATAAATGATTTATGAGAGAATCTGAATAGCACTCTTACATTGTTCGCGGATGATGCTGTCGTTTATCGGTTGGTAACGACACCATAAGATCAAAAACAATTGCAAAATGATTTAGATAAAATATCAACATGGTGCAAAAATAGGCAATGGACCCTTAATAATGATAAATGTGAGGTCTTTCATATGACCACTAAAATAAATCTATTAAACTTCAGTTAAACGATAAATCAGTCAAACCTATAGGCTGTCATTTCTACTAAATACCCAGGGTAACAATTTTGAACAACTTAAATTGGAAAGAACAAGTGCAACAGTTAGTAATAAAGAAAGTGCCTACACTACACTTGGGCACATTGTGGGATCTACACCAGGTCGGACTGACGGATGATTTAGTGAAAATTCGGAGAAGGGCAGATCGTTTTGTATCATCGCGATATAGGAGAGTGAGTGTCACGGAAATGATGCCCGAGGACGCAAGGAACGTAATAAATAGTCGGCTTTCTCAGGGCAGCAAAACATCGGAAATAGGCAGTGTTCGAGAACCAGAGTACCAAACATGGTGTCACAGTTGGAGTCAGTCTCCGCCTCTGCCAGCGAGTATGGCCGAAGTATGAGCTCCGCCCCGAGGACTCCACCTGGCCCAGATTGGGCGTCACCCTAGCACCCTAGCGAGGGCCTGATCAACCAACACCACCTAGAGACAAGGCCTTAAAACAGCTGGTGTCACGTTACACCGACCATGCCAAGGCCAACGAGAAAGACAGGCCGAAGCGCGCACGTAATGTCACGTAAGCAAGTAGTCCTGAGTCAGCGCGATCGCTAACTGAGTCGCTGGCCGCTATGAGGCAGTGGCCTGTGCTCCAGCAGCCAGCCAGTGAGCTGGCGGCCGCGGCTTCGTCGGTGTGACGTCACACCGGCTGTTGTGGGGCCTTGTCTCTACGTGGTGTTGGATCAACTCGCACTTTGGCAACGAGACGATATTGCGAGAGGTTATGGTTTCGCGACCCGTGGAATACAGTTTGCGACACGAATGTGAGCTAGCCATGCAGACGAACTTTCATGCTTGTGTCTGTCATCAAGTCCTGAGCCGAGTCGCTGTGGTGCGGTGTTTACTCAGCTTAACAGAAGGGTCGTCACCCGCCATTGGCCATTTGCCAGACGTCAACTGAAGCGCCACATGTGTGGAAAGAAGTGCTGAGCTATCACCGGTGACTCCCGACAAGTGCATGAAAGGGAAATGAAGACGATTCAACCTCGTCATAGCACCGCCACACTGGGCTCTGAATGTGGCTTCGCACTTAGCGTTTGTGAACTCATTTTCTTTGAAATTTATTGCCTTTTGAGTTTATGACTGATTTTTGTAATTCTGCTTGTATCTGGTCTCTGTATATGTCGCGACGTTTGATGAATATCTGTCCATTTACACTTTATCTTACGTTTAAAGTTTTCTTTCTTGATTTTTGTCTAAATCCATAACTGAGTGGTTATTGTGGCTGACTGCCACCCAAAGGTCCCATATTCGATGAAACATTTCTCATCGCAGCAATGACAAATCAGTGGTGCAGTGGAATAGAGATAGTGATTTCTAAACATGAGTAATGAATTAAAAGTAAGTTCCACAACGCGAACGACCATCCTCCCTTCACCTATCTCCCTCTGGCCGATATTACACTATCAATTTTTTTATTTTATTTTTTTTTTTTTTTTACAAAGAAACTTTGACCAATATTCTTTGACAAAGAATATTGACTGACAAAGAATCTGTTAAAGTGCATTGAAAATGCCAAACGAATTTTTATTAGTAATCTCATTTGTTGCTAACATAGAGTATAAATATCAATTTTACTGCGTTAAATAAGTTGTTTTTGTGAAACTATCTATATGTAAATATGTTTCGTGCAAATATTATTTGTGTGAATAAATATATGTAGCGAAATGTTCAAATGTTTGTATAGCTTATGGGACTTAACTACAGGGTCATCAGTCCCAATATATGTAGCGAATTAAACCTAGTGTCGTTATGTTCTTTTGCGTTTTTCCCTGCAAAACTGGTGCAGAGACCATTATTTTTCTTTTTTTACGTCGTCTCCCACGCTTAAGATAGACAACCATAGCAGAAAACGAAAATCAAATATATTCCTGCAACCTACATAGCCAATATCTTAAACAAAATCAACACAGTTTTCAAAGACACACAAATTAAACTCGCATTCCGAACGCCAAACACCATTATCACAAAACTGCACAAACCATTACCGATAAACTAAAATTGAACAGCTCAGGAATTTATAAAATAACATGCGAAAATTGTAATAAATTCTACATTGGTCAAACAGGAAGAAATTTCGCCATAAGATTCAGAGAACACACCTGAACATCTGAAATCAATCCCGCTTTCTCCCATCGTCTCAGAAATGAAAAAGCACACACCACAAATATTCAGAAGGCACTAAAATTGCACACATTATCCCTAAAGGTATATTAATGAATTTTATACTATAACTGGAAATATTTATTCATATAAACACAACCCCTAGCGAAATTCTCAATGACCACACAGAATTTAAGCACAAACTTTATTCAGAAAGTTTTATCGAAATTTTACAATTAGATAATGGTGATCCCAAAGTGCACTATTTTAGATTCATCGATAATAAAATTCATAAAAATTCACAGACATATATTACTAGGCTAGAAAAACCGTATACAGGATCATTGATGTCAGTGTAGTCTCGCCGCCATGTTTCTATACTACAAATGTGTGAGAAGTCATGTGTGTAGTTACAGAAAACAGTAGTTAAAAAACGGATGAGCTAATGTAACTATGTCTCCATGTTTCTATACTACAAATGTGTGAGGAGTCATGTGTGTAGTTACAGAAAACAGTAGTTAAAAAACGGATGAGCTAATGTAACTACGCCGTCTTTACAGTTTTGACATAATGGTCATTTAGTGTGTTATGTGTGCCTGTAATTTTTCGTATAGCAAACGCAAGATACATACAACAATGAATTTTACGGATTTCATGTAATTATTAATTTTTTATCAATTTAATACAACTTCGCCTTTTCTAGTATGTTCATTATGAAAATGCTATTTGTCGTGGATAACACATATCTTTATTCTTTGGAGAGTTTTTCTGAAATCTATATTGTGCTTTCACACATACATTAATGAGTCACATTAATTTACTGTTTTCATCAGTCTATTACCAACTTCGATTAACTTAAGTGTATGACTGATACACTGTTCTACCTGTCATGGATCACACACATCTTAATTCCACTGAGTGTTTTTACAATAACTGCAATCTACTTAAACTGTGTGTAACATGTTCTTCCCATCACACAATTATACAATAAATGTGTTAAATGCAACTACTATGGAAGTATTAGCCCAAATGTAGAGTATGTTTAAAAGAACTAGTAAAGCATACAACGTCATTTCGCGTTAGATCATAATAATATGCCTTGTATGACACGGAAGGGAGGTGAAGCAAGATAGCGGAGTCAGGCTTCAGTCTCAGAGGCAAGTTTGCCAGTCTAGTAATGTATGTCTGGGTAAAAGTTCACACACAGCATCTAAGTGACCAGGGACACATTATCACATAACAAAAGATTTATTTAATTTCCATTATAACATCTTTGTAAACATATAGCATCTATACCATCTAAGATAAATATCAAATCTTACGAAACTATAAAAACGGAAACATCAGTTGAAATTAACGTTTTCGTAACTGTTACTATATGAAATATATGTCTACATAATATAAGTATTGTTGCCTCAAAAACATCCATATCAAACTCATAAAAAGGTGTATACAAAACAAAATAAGTAACATAGCTTCTTTGCAGGCATGTGAATAGCATGAGCCTAAATAGCCGCCGAGAAACGATAAAATATATTGCATCAGTTTGTGTAATTCTCATTTATTAAAATGTCTTATTTCGACCTCCGCAACTGTATTGTAGCTTTCTGCTCGCTGTATCAGGCTTTTATAATAAGCCTCATACAACTGTATTGATTTTGTTGTTGCGCCAACACACCACACGTATTTCGCGTTGATATTTGTAACAGTAGGTAAAAAACTGGTACTGCGATGCTAGCGCTTCAAGCGGTCACATTTCTCACCTCAGTTAACATAAGACAAACGATTTCTTTGATAAAATCTAAGGTGAGCAACTATCCTTGATCGAAGAATTTTTGACGGAAGGCAACTTTGACTAAATATCAATATTACACTGTCCAATTTTCTTTGACAAAGATTTTTGTCAAAGAAATATGATAGTTTAGCATCAGCCTTTCCCCTCTCCCTACTCCGCCAAATCAGATTTTCGGACACAGGCGAAAGGTCCAACTGCACTGTTCCTCGTTCCGTATGGTGACGAAAGGCGAGACAATACTTCTTCCTAATTCCGCTGTTTTTAATTGAAATTTCATTCCGCCAGAGATATCACTCACCTGTAAATGTTGTGTTTTCGTTTTGGTCCTTTGCTGCTTTTGCCATTTCATACAAAAATGCATCTATGAGATCTCTCTTCTCTCCTGGCGTATATGTTGCTTTGTGGTCACTGATAATTTTCTGAAAAAGAAAAACAATGTTATTATAACAGAGAGAACAAATTCTTACATTTCAGTGTTTGACACAAATCCGCACCAAAAACATCAAGAGAAGCAGTCGGAGAAAATATTGTTTCGAAAGAATGCTGAATCATTTTCATTTTATGTAAAATATTTGTGGGACGTAATCGAGAGGTAAGTTAGTGCACTAAATTCTAAACAGCGGCTCTTTCATAATATGGACAGCTTCAGAAGAAGCGTGACCACGTCAAGGTGCTCTACTTCGCGGGGTAAGAGAAGGTACGATTTGATATTACGAGGTATTCGGTCACATCAGTGTATGATGAAACGCATATCGTTGACATTGGCTGCAACTGGGTGTTCAAATCACGCTAACTGCAAACATCTGAAAATTTATGCCGGATTAGAATTTCCTGCTTAACAGGAGCCACTTCGGCTACCGGAGCACGTTTCCCGTCATTCAAAAATACTCATATGCCCCACGACTCAGCGTGCATATTCCATTTCCTGACAGCCTGCATGTATTTCGCGGTAGGTGGTGAAGGTTTAACTGTGCATCGTGCACCGAAACCGTTACCTGACCATTGAGGTCTATTTACGTTGTAGGTGTGATGTCTGTTCTTTCAGATATATACCATACCTATTATGAAATAAGCCTCGATTTCAGAACAGGATGCACATTTAGACGTACAACCTTTTGCAGAAATCATATACAGACTGAGAGCAAAATCCTCGTTTTAAACAGTCGTGTACAACTTCCCTTGAGGAGACCGATTCTCCTACATTCACTAGATGAAGGGCTCCGTAATGATCTCCACAAACTCCGGGACACCAGAGAGTTAACTCGAAATCATTTGGGATTTAGAATAGTCTCTACAAAAAGAAATGAAGATTGGGGTTTAGTGTTCCGTCGACATCGTGGTCATTACAGACAGAGCACACGCTTGGGTAGCTTTGATCAGGGTTGGGGAAGGAAATCGGCCGTGTCCTTTCAAAGGAACCGTTGAGGCATTTGTCTGGAGTGATTTATGTAAATCACAGAAAACTCGGAGGCGGGTTTGCAACACCGTCCTCCCGAGTGTGAGATCCATTGTATCCTAATTCATACAAACAGGCACTGCTTCTTCCGTACAGGGCATGGAAGATGCAGTGCCTGTTTGTATGAATGAGGATACAAAGATACCCCGCGACTGTAGTGCTCCCGTGTAAACTATGCAACACCTGATTGAAGAGTGAACACTACGGAAATTTCCTGGAGGACTCAGTGAGCTACATTTGGTGACAAGAAGAGCTGTAGAGAGAGACCTAGATATTCAATTTTAGTTTTTTCTCTGGTTTGTATGTTTGTTTGCTTGTTTTTATTATGCGTATTTGTACATAGTTTTTGTATATGTAATCCTTTATACAGGGTGTCCAGAAAAGGACTCCCTGATTTCAAAATTAAATATCTCGAAAACAAAAATCGATAGAGGAATGCAGTAAATGATTTGTGAGTGTGTTGTTCTTAGCGTACGGTAGTTTAAGTAGTTTGTACGTCTAGGGATCGATGGCCTCCGGAGTTTGTTCCCTTAAGTCTACAAACTTTTGAACAAATTTTTAGGAGTCGATAAGGTGCTTATCGCCTACGCACAGGATGTTTCATATATTCACTTTGAGCTACCCGTGTCTGACAGACTTAATGCTCACAGTGGAAGTCAACACAATATGAGTGGGGTTCCAGGTCGATATCTTTTCTTCCACCATACCATAACACAAGTGCTTTGATGAACAGAGAAACCCGCTGGAGCGCTGGAGATGGGCATTGTGGTCCGAGGAGCCGAGGAGAGTGGTTGTACTCTTGGCCATGCGACCAACCTGGTGGTTTTGCATGTTCCAATATGATAAGACGTGACCCAGGAATGGTTCCGGGATCATGAAAACGAGGTCTCAAGACTGAGACAACCGCCCAAGAGCCCCAGGGAGCCATAGAACAAATTTCGCATGTCATGGAACACGTGCTACGTGACACAGACCCTGAACCCACAAAAAATGTTCAAATGTTTGTAAACCTATGGATCAAACTGCTATGGTCATCATTCCTAGACTTTCAAACTAAACAAGCTATTTTACCCAGTATGAAAGTTTCACTCTGCAGCGAAGTGTGCGCTGATATGAAACTTCCTGGCAGATTAAAATTGTGTGCCGGATCCGGGACTCGAACCTGGGACGTTTGCCTTTCGTGGGCAAGCGCTCTACTGGCGGAAGTGAAGTTGTAAGGGGGAGCCGTGAGTCGTGTCTGGGTAGCTCAGTGGTTGTAAGATTACCGCCCAGTAGAAATACTGGTAAGTAATAGATTTGATAATTAAACAGTATGAAGTTCACTGCAAACATTGACCATGCCAATGCACTAAATGTTACACAATTTTAATCTTATTAATTATGGTAGCAATGTATGTACACAGTTGGGTGACAACATTTATAGTTAGGCCATAGGTAGAAATTCTCCACGTTGAGATTTACTGTGTGCTTGTAGCTGACGGGAGGCCAGCGAGCAGGCCGACGTTGGTGGCTTGTTCCAGCTTAGGATTTTCCAGTTCGTTTCCGGTGAGGGGAGAGAGGGACAATGACGAGTGCCAGGCACAGAGCAGTGCACAGCGTAAAATAAAATATTCTAATACTACTGGCATTTGAAGTAATAGGATGCAGTTAGGAACCTTTAAGGCCCTCATTACAAAATAGCCTGTTGATAAATAAACAATACATTAGCTGATATAGTCACATCTTAAGTAATATGTTTAATTGACAATGAAAAGTAATAAATTACCAACGAAGACAAGACAGTTATACAACTAGCATGGCAATGTTTGTTTATAAAAATAATATATTAACTATTTCTCATTTTATTTTCAATTAATCGTGTGTATTTTACCTTGAAATATTCAGTTAAATCACTTATCTGTGATATAAGAAATTGCACGATTATAATAAATAGTACAAAGGATGTTTATACTAATGTAAAAACGTAAGAAGATATTTGTTTAATGTGTAGTGTAATTATTTTGATTTTAAGTAAAGTTTTAGAAATTTATTGGCTGAGCGCTGTACGTTGGCAAATCGGTTAGAACAGTTCACATGGGGAAGTTGATGACGTAGGGAAAAAACCCCGGCAGTTAAGCGTTTGGCGCGCGCGCGTGGGCAGGAAGTGATGAGGCGGGAGCACGTGGGGAGCTGGCCGGGCGGCGTCGCTCTGCATCAGTCGGCATGTGGATCGCGAGGTGGAGGTGATAGACTTGTGTGTGGCAATCGCCACGTGTGGTTGCTCATCGTAGACTGCACCAAGTTGAATCGAGTGCTACTGTGTGTTGGTGAATATTTAGCCGGTGGAACAAGGTGTGCATCGCATTGAATTAAAGTGACTGTGATTTGTTAATGTAACACGTGTCGTCGCATAGGCATGAACATAATCGGTGTTTGAGACAGCCACATGGTGTGAAAAAATTTGCGACAAATATTCATTTTGTCTGGGGGCTCACGAGCTATAACTTTATTTGATAAATGTGTTGACGTACAGACGTATCAGCCACAGGGTTCTAATATTGTGAAATAAACAACATAAAGTGAACTATCACGTGTTTTCAATAATAGTAGTTAGTACACCCTTTTCTCTCATGAACTTGATTTTATTATGAATTTGTTTTGTTAATCATATGCAGGGAAGGAAAGCTGCGAACGTGTGATATCATCCCCTAGAAAACGAGTCAAACAGTCGCAATCACAGTTCCAATGTTTTTGCATGTTTAGGAATTTGGTTCGCAGTTGGTGGTTGTGAGTTTTAAAAATTAATCATTCCCAATTTTAAACTCTCACCCCGACCGTCACTCTCGCATGGTAAAGCGCATGCCCGCGAAAGGCAAAGGTCCCAGGTTCCAGTCCCGGTTCCGGCACACGATTGTAATCTGCCAGGAAATGTCATATCAGCGCACACTCCACTGCAGAGTGAAAGTTTCATTCTGGAAACATCCCTTAGGCTGTGGCTAAACCATATCCTTTCTTCCAGGAGTGCAAGTCTTGCAAGGTTTGCAGGAGAGCTTTTGTGAAGTTTGGAAAGTAGGAGGCAAGGTACTAGCGGAAGTAAAGTTGTGAGGCGGGAAGTCGTGTCGGGATAGCTCAGTCAGTAGAGCGCTCGCCCGCGAAAGGCAAAGGTCACAGGTTCGAGTCCCGGTTCCGGCACACAATTTTAATCTGCCAGGAAGTTTCAAGCTATTTTATAATTTGGGCATCCACAGCTGAAATACATTGTTAAGAAATTCTAGAATGTAACACAGACAATTAAGCCAGGATTCCTTTCCATGAATTATCATAATCCGCGTTAGCTGTCTTTTATGCATTTATTAGGTCACGACCGGGTTCGCACCGTTAAAGGTGCATTTTCAGGTATCTGGAAGTTCTTGGAAGGTACATAAGTTTGTATGTGACATCGTTATATGGACGTATGTAGGGATACAGTCAACAGATGGTTAAACCAAATTGACTGCCTAAAATGTTTTATTAAATTGAACGTTAGGAGCGTTTTGTAACTCCCCTGAATCTGAAGTAAGAATGGGTTGTACCAGTAGGTTCGCGTCATATCTCGTTAAAACATTTAACAAAACCAGAAGCGTTTTGTAGTCGTTAAGACTGTGTTTTGATGTCTCAAAAGTAATAAGACTTAGGAACCATTAGGTGCACTATGGAAAATCCCCCATAATGGTCACCATATCAGTGTACTGTGGCAATGAAGGAAAACTGAAGGACTTCAAGTCTGCGTCCACGTTGCACTCAGAATCCGGCATGGTTGGTTATAGTTGTCACATACTCTCTTGCTAGACGTCAGCTAAGGTCCGTTGGACATGTTACTGTGTACTAAAGCGGGCCGATCCAGCGTGGCGCGAATGAACGCTATGTGGGCATGCGCATTATGTCATGGCATGGAGGGGCAATACTGATTACACTTCATGTACTAAGGAAGATACCTGAAGATGTACCTCTAACGGTGCGAAACCGGTGGTAACCTAATGAATGTTTAAGGCCGAATATGATAATTCATAGAAAGGAATCCTGGCTTAATTGTCTCTGTTACCTTCTAGAAGTTTGTAACAATACTTAAACTAACCCAAGAACGGCACACACACCCATGCCCCAGGGAGGACTCAACCCTCGACGGCGTGCAACAACGCGCTCTGCAGCAAGGCACCTTAAAGCGCTCGGTCACTCCACCGTGATCCTGAACACACAAACAGATTTAAATTGCCTGTCGCTCTGCAAATAATGGTATCAGTTGCGTCCAGAGGAGTACTAGAGAATTGTAGACACAATGTCTCAATGGAGTAAGCAGGGCCAGAGGGGGCCCCTACCAACACCACCTAGAGAGAAGGCCGCGGCGCTCTCGTGTGACGTCACTCAGTGTGGGCATCGTTCGCGTAGTTGACTGGCTGCACGCTACGGCACAGTGGGCCGTGCCCCAGCGGCCACCCAGTCAGCTACGCGAACGGTGCCTACACTGTGTGACGTCACACGAGAGCGCCGCGGCCTGCTCTCTAGGTCTGAAGGAACTGAGGTGCCAACAGCCGTTAAGTATAATGAAATATTTATTCTATGACAACCAGTTTCGGCATTTCACTATGCCATCTTCAGTTCCCTACATCGGAGCATGATATCCAAAAGTAGGGATACTAAACTGGATTCGTGGATTTCGTCTCTTAGTTGAAAATAACTACAGTAACTGTTGCTGTTGTTGTTTTCAACCAAGAGACGAAATCCACGAATCCAGTTTAGTATCCCTACTTTTGGATATTATGCTCCGATGTAGGGACCTGAAGATGACATAGTGAAATGCCGAAACTGGTTGTAATAGAATAAATATTTCATTATACTTAACGGCTGTTGGTACCTCAGTTCCTTCAGACTCTTGACCAGCCGCTGTCCCTTTTCAACCACCGATGATGGATTAAATAAGACCTAATGCTCTCTAGGTGATGTTGCCCCTACACGATTTTAGATGCCTAGCATTTGCTAAGTCAGTGTATTCTGACTGGAACGAAGTGTAGACATCTCATTAGGGTTCAACCTAAAAGTATCGTCAGGCTGAAAAATCTTTTTCTTATTAAATTAAACCGATGGTGGGCACTCATACTAAGTTAAGTGAGACTTGACTAGCGATACTCACCACAAAATAGGCGCGCGCCATCTCGTTGAACTTGGTGATGACGTTGTAGCCGGTTGCCTCGGGCTGGACGAAGCGCAGCCACGGCATGGCGCTGAGTTTGCCCCCGGCCATGTCGAAGGCTCGCGACCGCGCCTCAATCAGTTCAAGCAGCGTCTGCAGGCGCTGGTCGCCGCGCGGGAAGCGGTAGCCTAGACAAGTCGCAAGGGAAAATCTCAGTCTGTCCTGCATACAACCCTGCCAGTGTTGCTTGAACTAAATAGGCTCTAGAGTCAAAGCTAATATGACCTTTCCTAGGATTGGAGCATGTGCCTTGCTTATTAGTTAACTAGTGTTTCACCATAACTTCGCCCAAAGAGATCTGCGACACATATAGTATAATATACACTACTGGCCATTATCATTGCTACACCAAGAAGAAATGCAGATGATAAACGGGTATTCATTGGACAAATATATTATACTAGAACTGACATGTGATTACATTTTCACGCAGTTTGGGAGCAGAGATTCTGAGGTATCAGTACCCAGAAGAACCACCTCCGGTCGTAATAACCTAGGCATTGAGTGAAACAGAGCTTGCATGGGGTGTACAGGTACAGATGCCCATGCAGCTTATACCACAGTTCATCAAGAGTAGTGACTGGCGTATTGTGACGAGCCAGTTGCTCGGCCACCATTGACCAGACGTTTTCAATTGGTAAGAGATCTGGAGAATATGCTGGCCGGGGCAACAGTCAAAGATTTTTCGTATCCAGAAAGGCCCGTACATGATCTGCGTGCGAATCAGTGGGAATTAAGCTAGTTACATACAAACATTTCCTTCCCTCTTTACATCCCGTACTGCATTTCCTTTCCCCCTCCCCCCTTTCCTATCCTCACTCCTTCTCCTCCCCACTGTGGGGTCTGATACCTATGCAGTTTAGTCCTTCTATCCCAACCAAACAACCCAACCTAACCTACCTCCTCTATTGACCGACTATACTGCAGTGGAGAGGTGGAGCCACATTCCCTGCCAACGACTCTATCTTCCCTCGTATTCTGGCCCCTATCCTTCACCAACGTGTACAGACCCTCGTCCACTGTCTTTGCCCAGTTCCTCTTTGACCCCTTCTATCTCTCTCTGTCCATTTCCTTCTCCCACTCGCTCTGTCCCTCACGACCTACCTCCTCTCTCTCTATCCCCTCAGGCCACATACTCTCCCAATCCACTCCCTCTGTTCATATAATCTAAACTTTTCCCAACCATGACCATCCGCCGCAGTTGGCATTGCATAAAGGGTTACGGAAACTGGTCGATGCTACTTGCCGTGCAAGCTGGCCTCTGTGCCTGAAGCTTGAAAATTGTTTAATGCCCCAGACGTATTGTCTGCTATGTGATGCCGGTCGGAAAGACATGCCGATGCTATTTCCACACCATATGCCTCTCATAAAGAACAGCCTATTTTGTACAGGTCCGTATCACCACTGCTGCTGGAACTAGGAAGTTATAAATTCCACAGTACTAATTCCTGTGGGGCAAGTAGTATGTGTGCTAAATATTACTGAAATCGATAGAGAGTTTTTGGAAGAGGTCCTGGACATACAGACACAAAACGACACACATACACGCACAAACACACAAACAAAATGAGGATTATTGAGGTAGACTAATTCCGAATGTTGCTCTCAGACTTAGTGTATCAAATTACAAATTAACTAGTGTTTGTTCAATAATGTCCACAGAAATTTAACAAAGAGTGGTCAAGATTCTAATACTGCTATTTTTGTGCATTATGTGCTTACATTATTTGAGAACATGGCATATCCTGAGAAGTAATTTTGACAAGAAGTACACAAAGTGCAGGTTCTGTGGCATAGGGCAGTTTTTCAGTCAGTAGCTTTTGAGGATATATTATAAAGAAAAGAAAAGGATATTTCATTAGAACATTGAGAGAGAATCTTCCTATATTTTGTATATTAATATGATCTGAGTTTTTGATTTCATGACCGCCAAATATAATCTCGTAAGATTAAATAAATCACATATAGCCAGTAGTTTAGGAAATGAAAGTAGAAAATATTCACAAATATATTTTTATTCACTTACCAGTGACTATAAGAATTAAAAATCTGAAGTAGAAAAAAACCTGTTCAGTTTAAGAAATTATGTTGCCTATTAACAAAAGAACCATTAAACACTGCCACTGTTCAGTATTCCTCAAATTGGATAAACTGGCAATAAACATAAGAACATTTATTCAACATTCATACCATCTTTGTGCTTGCAGTACTGAACATGATATCAGTTTTATTTATTCATTATAAATCTGCTAAGGACAACAAATATTTTGCAACAAGTAATTAATTCACCATAAAAGTTTCGTCCAAATTTATGGCGAGTTTATGCGACTCTACCATCTACGAGGGTTGGAACTTAAATAGAGGCAACACTGCTGTGGAGACACAATGCACGTCGTTGACATACCTACCTTACAATGATATAAATCGCAATTTGCCATTAGTTATGGCTTCACTGTACTAGGTTTAGATGGAATACCAAAGTACGGCGATTGAAAATTTGTGCCCGGCCGGGATCTCCTGCTTACTACGCAGACGCGTTGACCACTCCGCCACCGAGGACACAGTGACCAGCCCGACTGCAGAGGACTCTTCCCTGAGACGTCTCCCGCCAAACACAAATCTCCAGAACAAATAGGCTGTGATAACAGGAAAGAGATAGCGTGGCGAATGGAGATTTGGGTTTGGCGGGGGACGTGCAGGGAAGAGCCCTCGACAGTCGGGCTGGTCACTGTGTCATCGGTGGCGGAGTGGTCAACGCGTCTGCCTAGTAAGGAGGAGATCCCGGGTTCGAATCCCAGCCGGGCACAAATTTTCATTCGCCGCACTTTGGTATTCCATCTAAACCTAGTACAGTGAAGCTATAACTGATCACAAATTGCGATTTATTTAATTGATTGAACGCTGTAACGTCGTCAAAAAATATATATTTGTACCTACCTTACCTACACCTACGTACAATGGGAATAATAGAAGAGGACCCTAAATGTAGGGTCTGTGATGACGGTGATTAAACTGCATCACATCTAACCTTCGAATGCATTGCATTGGAGAATAAAAGGCACAGAATATTTGGGACAACCAGACCCGAAGAAATTGTGTCTAATAAAGAACTGGTAAAGGGACTCCTTGCACTGTTCAAGGGCATTGGTTGGCTTTACTAGATATGCAGGGAGCGATACCGCACAATAAACTTAGTTTCGGTGCGGGCAGTGGCGGGTTGGACGAAGACTGTTTTGGCTTCCCTGGAAAAATCAATCAATCAATCAACCTACCTTACCTCCGAGAAAATGGACAAGTCCGGCCCACGACGCCGACGTGAGCACAATCGAAGGAAACAAAGTTACTTGTGAGCGAGCGGTCTAACGTAACAGTGTCACTATGTTTTCGAAACAGGAATGACGGAGCTGGATCATTATTGAATGTGCCAGAGGTCGTACTGCACGACAGTGTCATTAAGATCTGCAAGAGGCGTCCGGGAAATCGGCATTGCCGTACAGAACAGTGGCACGTTGGGTAAAAGCCTTCAACGAAGGTCGGCAAAATGTAGCTGACCTGCATCGCGCAGGTCGTCCTAGCGTCTCTGAAGAAGAACTGCATACTGTTGCCATGTTAGTGGACAGTGATCGACGCCAGAGGATTCGAAATCTCGCCCACGAAATCGTATTAGCGTATATGACTGTGCTTCGCATCCTGAAGGAACACCTGGGGATGCGAAAAATTGCATCACGATGGGTTTCACATGAATTGACGGAAAAGCAGAAATGGATGCGTTACGACGCTGCTCAGACGCACTTGGAGTCCGCTAGGAGCGCAAAGGAGAGGCTGCATGAGAGATAGGCCACATCGTAGGAGCCAAAACTGATACGTCAATCCAACGAATGGCGTCATTAACGGCCGCCGTGAAGTCGCAAGTGCGTCAGAGCCCCAGTATGGCGAAAGTTATGGTGAGTCTCGTATATGACTGTGATGGTGTTATCCTAACACATTACGTTCCTCCACGGCAGACCGCCAATGCACAGTATTGCTGTTTGTTTTTGGAGCATCACCTGCGACCAGCTTTGCGAAAGAAGCGGCAACACTTTCTGCGCAAGCTATCCACCATTTTGCACGACATTGCACGGGCGCATACAGCGCAAGCTGTGGTTGTCTGTTCGGTCGATGGGACTGGGAAGTACTGTACCATTCACCATACTCCCCGGACATGTCCTTGTGACTTTGATTTGATTCCAAAGATGAAGGAACCGCTTCGTGGCATTCGCTTCATAACTGTTCGAGAGATACGACAGGCAGTAGATCGCTACGTTTGCACCATCAACATAACAAGCTCTGCTAACGGTATGCCTGCCGCGGTGGCCGAGGGGACTGAGGCGCTTCAGTCACGGTCTGCACGGACACTACGGTCGGGGTTTCGAATCACCCCTCGGGCATGGATATTTGTGCTGTCCTTAGTCGTAGTTAGTTCATAAGTAGTTTGTAAGTTTAGGGACTGATGACCCCGTAGTTAAGTCCCATAGACTATACAAACTTTTGAACATTTTGCTAACGGTATACTACACCTTCCACATCGCTGGCATCGGGTTGTATACAACGCTGGTGACTACTTTGAAGCGCAGTAACAGGTGTAAATATCTAACCCTTTTCTATCGGTTGTGAATAAATACTTGCCATTATTTAAGTACAACCCTCGTATATACAAAATGACGCGAGTTGTAAAGAATACTACAGGTTTGAAGATGGTAATAATTAATTCTTTTTGAAAACTTTATGGAGAACAACGGTCTTGATGAATAATTAAAATTCATTCATAATCAATTTAGACCGCATATATTTCTTTTGATGACCGCCCGATTTTCCATTTTCCAAGTGATCCTGTGACGACACCAATCGAGCGATGTTCATCGATGCTGTAGTGTGAGTGGAAGTCGTTAGAGCTGTGCATGTCTGTAGTCCCATTACTAGTAACCGGTTGGCAACGGTTTGTGTTGACACTTCTAGGCACATTAGCGCTCTTATCTGTGCTGTGATAACTGAATGAGCTGGCACTGCTGCCCTAACGTCGTTCGTAGCGAAAGTCTATGCCGTGTGGATGACCCAAAACTCGTCTGCTCGTATGAGTATGTTTACATGACCATTGCTACCACCATTATTGGACAACTGATGGTGCACTTTCAACGTTTATGGCATTTCTCTGAAAGGACAATTCCGCTACTTGGAAGGCCACAATCTGACTTCTTCCAAACTAGCTCAGTTGGCTGTGTGTCTCTGTCGCATTGCTCCACAATTTGATATTACACTGAGCCTTATGGCTGTAAAACGGTACACAGCTGGCACTGTGGTGACTTTATCTGTTGGCGGGCGATGTTGAAACAATTGTCAGTACATCTACACTGCTCAAAAAATTAGGGGATCAGGTGAGATATCGTACACATTGCGTATTTTACTCAGATATTCGCTAGAAACTGTAATTTGTGTGTGATACAGTACGATGCTGTCTCAACTCTTTATTTGAGGTTTACAAGGCGTTTACTAAGAGGGAGACATCACGGGGCTACTATAATAGTGGAAAAGTCATTCTCGTTGTCCTCTAATATGGTGTGTGATCACCTCGGACGGCCAGTACAGTTGCACACCCACTTGGTATGAATAGTGTAAGGCTATCAATAAGCCGACCGCGGTGACCGAGAGGACTGAGGCTTGCCAGTCACGGTCTGCACGGCCACTACGGTCGGGGTTTCGATCCCCCCCCCCCTCGGGCACGAATATTTGTTCCGTCCTTAGTATAGGGAAGTTGATAAGTAGTTTGTAAGTTTAGGGACCGATGACCTCGTAGTTAAGTCCCATAAGCTATACAAACATTTAAATATTTTGCTATCAATCAGCTCTTGAGGAATTCTTCGATGAGTGCAGTATCCAGATCTGCAAACGTTGTGCGAGGTGCTGGTCTGGCTGCAATATGCCTGCCAAGTGCATCACAGACATGCTCAATTGGGTTCAATTCCCTCAGCTGTAAGCACGTTGTCCACCAGTGCAGCCCTGTAGGGACGAGCGTTATCGTCCACCATACGGAACCCATATCCTATGGCACCAGCGTGAGGGCACGACAAATGTCAAAGCGCCATTCTGAACGACATAAAGGTCCGAACGTCCGCCAATACTAACTACGACGCATACCACTCGTCCACCATCATGATATGGGTGTTTCTGCTCATAAGACGGATTCCCAGTTCCAAGTTCTCTCGAGATAAGGGATCGACGATTGTCCGGTTTAACTCAAAATCTTGAGTCCTCTGTGAACAGATTCGGTGCTGTTCCTTAGGACTCCAATCCTAATGTTCCTCCACCGAATTTCTGCGGGTAAAACGGTGTCGTTTTTTTAATGAGACACACTCGATCATAGGCCTTCATGTCTAGAGACCACATTCCCGGATTGTTTGTGTTGATATTGTGCATCCTGTTTCGGTCTTGAGTGTGCGTTGCAGCTGAGTTGCGTTAAGCCTTCTGTCTCGACGGGCTGTTGCTGTTAGTTCTCGTGAACGACCTTGGCCTTACCTTGTTTCTGTTGTCTAAAATCGTGCACTGATCCTGTTAATTACTCTCTGGGAGATTGCAATATCTGTACCCACCTGCCCCTGTTTCTCAGCCGCGGCGGTTTAGCCGTGCGTACTGGAGCGCCATGCTGCGGTACGAGTCCCACCTCGGGCATAGGTGTTTGTATTGTTCTTAGGTTAGTTTACCTTAGTTTAAATAGTTTGTAAGCTACGGAGTAATGACCACACAGTTACGATAGATTACAAACATTTGAAAATTTTCTGTTTCTGTCCCGTTTCCAATGGCTCTCTAGGCCATAGCTTCGGGAAACTCAGGTTGTTGTTCCATTGCACCTCCTACTGACTTCACTATCAGAAAATAACTGCTTGTGTAATTCGTTTGTTAGAATAAACCCAAAACAACACCAACCCCTCTACAGCATCTTGGTATCTGTAGTGTTGTAGTCTCCACCACAAAAACCGACAGAAAGACGTCGAAATTTTTGTTTCATTCTGACGATGCAATACTTCAGAATCTACACTCGTGGCCACGAAGATGACGTGCTACAGACGCGAAATTTAACCGACAGAAAGAAAATGCTGTGATGTGCAAGTGATTAGCTTTTCAGAGCATTCGCGCAAGGTTGACGCTTGTGGTGACACCTACAACGTGCTGACATGAGGAAAGTTTCAAACCGATTTCTCATACACAAACACAGGGGACCGGCGTTGTCTGGTGAAACGTTGTTGTGATGCCTCGTATAAGGAGGAGCAATGCGTACCATCACGTTTCCGACTTTGATAAAGCCATCACGTTTCCGACTTTGATAAAGGACGGATTGTAGCCTATCGCGATTGCGGTTTATCGTATTGCGACACTGCTGCTCGCTTTGGTCGCGATCCAATGACTGTTAGCAGAATATGGAATCAGTGGGTTCAGGAGGGCAATACGGAACGCCGTGCTGGATCCCAACGGCTTCGTATCACTAGCAGTCGAAATGACAGGCATCCGCATGGCTGTAACGGATCGCGCAGCCACGTCTCGATTCCTGAGTCGACGGATGGGGTACGTTTGCAAGACAACAACCATCTGCACGAGCAGTTCGACGACGTTTGCAGCAGCATAGACTATAAGCTCGGAGACCATGGCTGCGGTTACTCTTGACGCTGCATCACACGCAGGAGCGCATGCGATGTTGTACGCAACGACGAACCTGGATGCACGAATAGCAAAACGTCTTTTTTTCTGATGAATCCAGGTTCTGTTTACAGCATCATGATGGTCGCATCCGTGTTTGGCGACATCGCGGGGAAGCACATTGGAAGCGTGTATTCGTCATCGCCATACTGGCGTATCACCCGTCGTGATGGTATGGAGTGCCATTGGTTACACGTCTCGGTCACCTCTTGTTCGCATCGACGACACTTTGAACAGTGGCCGTTACAATTCAGATGTGTCACGACTCGTGGCTCTACCCTTCATTCGATCCCTGCGAAACACTACATTTCAGCAGGATAATGCACGACCGCATGTTGCAGGTCCTGTACGGGCCTTTGTGCATACGGATAATGTTCGACTGCTGCTCTGGCTAACACATTTTCCATATCTGTTACCAACTGAAAACTTCTGGTCGACGGTGGCCGAGCAACTGGCTCGTCACAATAGGCCAGTCACTACTCTTGATGAACTGTGGTGTCGTGTTGCAGCTGCATGGGCATCTGTACCTGTACACGCCATCCAAGCTCTTTTTGACTAAATGCCCAGGCGTATCAAGGCTGTTATTAAGGCCAGAGGTGGTTGCTATGGGTACTGATTTCTCAGGACCTATGCACCCAAATTGCGTGAAAATGCAATCACGTATCACTACTAGTATAATATATTTGTCCAATGAATACCCGTTTATCATCTGCATTTATTCTCGGTGTAGCAATTTTAATTGCCTGTAGTGTAGATATTTCAACTGGTCCCTCAATTCTTTTGACCAGTGTATTATCTCCCAGGTGGCATGTGCCGTCATTGGCTCGAAATCGGCGTCATCGTTACATGTGTTTTTTTTTTCTGGTAATTTATTTTCAACTAGACGCTTATTTTGGCTACACAGCCGTCGTCAGCAGTCGACGATAGTTTGGGGCTACTCACCGGCGCAGAAGTGTAGGATGGCGTTGATCACGGAGGGAGCCAGCAGTTTCTTGAGCTGCGTCGGCCTGCCATTGCTGGCGCTGAGATCGGCCAGCAGGGCGTGCACCTCCTCCTCGACCAGAGACTCCACGGCTGCCCCACTGAAGCCGAGGGAGCGCAGGTGGCGCAGCACGAACGCGCGCTGCTCCTGCCACAGCGGCCCATCCACCAGCGATATGCCTGTAGAAGAGACAAAGGAAGTGTGCGTCAGTTCAATGCTCCACGCCCACCCCAACGCGACCTTTGGTACCAGGGCAGGAGGAGGAAGCAGGGACATACATAATTTATTCGTCTGTGGGGGGTGGGCATGGTTCAGTCTTCCTCTGGGGGGTTCAGTCTTCTTCTGGGGTGGGTGGGGAAAGAAGGAGAGGATTGAGTTCACCAGTATAAGTCTTTAATTCACATTAATATCCAAAATATTTGCTGCGTTTCAACGTTTAAAACTGGAAAACTGAGTGCATTGTAAGAGATTGATGGATATGGCTCGAGGGGGAGAGAGGTTTAAATACTTGGTTCCGCGTCTCTCCCCCGTTATCTACGTCCATGGGAAGAAAGGAAGATTAGGGCATAGCAAAGATAAGGTCATTGGATGCAACTGCAGCTCGTTGAACGATTCTGTTGATGTTTTTCCCGGAATCGCACTTAAAACTCGGTTTTTAATTTCCACATTTTCTGAAACACATTGAATATCGTTTTTAACGAGCCCAAACATGTTTACTTAGCATTTTGCGTAGCTCGAAATTCATTTCCATAAAATATAATATAGCTTATAACACTCGGCGTAATGTTAATGTTTGTATAGTCTATAGGACTTACCTACGGGGTCATCAGTCCCTAAACTTACAAACTACCTATGAACTACTTACGAACTAGGACGACACAAATAGCCATGCCCGATGGGGGATTCGAACCCCCGACCGTAGTGGCCGTGCAGACCGTGACTGGAGGGCCTCAGTCTCCTCGGCCACCGCGGCCGGCTACTCGGCGTATCCCATGGTCAAAATATATCGCACAGGGTGGTGAGCACGTTTTAATGTTTTATTTCTTTGGTAATCCCTTTGGAATAATTTTACATAACGAGATTGGTGTCGCTCTAGGATACTTTTCTTTTATATCTAATTTTAAGTATGGAGAAGATGCTGAATTCGTTCGGGCGATCTAATTTATTTAGTAAGCAGGGCGGTTTTAATCCAGGCTTGATTATTTCATTTCTATTACGATGACTGGTTTCGATGCACTTAGAGCATCATCATCTACATCTACATACATACTCCGCAATTCACCGTAAGGTGCGTGGCGGAGGGTACACTGTACCACTACTAGGCATTTCCTTTCCTATTCCACTCCCAAATTGAACGAGGAAAAAAAGAATGCCTATATGTCTCCGTACGAGCCATAATTTCTCTTATCTTGTCTTTGTGATCTTTACGCGAAATGTAGTAATGTCTCATATGTAGTAAACACAAAGAACATTCAGAGAGGTATTGCCTTAAACTACAACATAACCTTGATATCATAATCTTCAGCAAACATCAGTACATGTTTTCGTAATTACTTTTTTTGCGTAACACATTTTAAAACGGAATTATGAAGGTACATACTGATGTTTGCTGAAGATTATATTGTAGTTTAAGGCGGTTCCTTTGAATGTTCTTTGTGTTTACTACAGATCAGATGATGATGACCTACGACCATCGAAACCAGCCATTGTAACAAATATTTACAAGATTTACAAACATTTGAATATTTTTGAAACTTCTGTGGAAAACTCACAGAAATGAAGTGTACACTGCAGCCAAACTCCTTCCAGTACAAACACGACTCGCGCAACTTCGTGCCAGATACGGACGACACATTATACGTAACCGACCAGACATGACGCCACTATTCACCAACAGACCACGAACTAACACTAAACCCAAACACAAATACATATACCTCCCCCTAACCGTAGCACACAACACCAAGCACTATTATGAAGACCTAGAACATGAAATGACAAACCTGCTACAAAACTCCACCCTTCCTCCTCACTTCTCCCCCCCCCCTCATCGAAGATGATAACGGAGAGTATTTGAACCTCTGAAACCATGAATAACGACCTAGATACTGCCCATCTTGCTACGGGACACCTGTCTCAATAAAGGTTCCAATGAAGAGCTTAATAAATCTCAACAGTCCTAATAAGCTCTAAGATAAAGTCCCAAAATCAATCCAGTTTCAACTACCTATATGGGACCAGCTTTACTTACATACTAGAGCATTAGATATCTGTATCGTAATAATTGTATCGTAATAATTATATATACAATTAAGAAATATTATTTATTATTATGTAATAAAACATTACAATTTTGGTATCAAACACAATTATAAAACATAATTGTAATCATGTGTATATTATAAATAATTTAAATATTTCTTGTAATCATAGTAACAATTTAATTGCAAATGTAATTCTTAATACATATAATAAAGAAACAAAACCCCAGAACTTTGGCCGAAAAGAGCCTGCGATCTCTCATCCGGCCCGCTCTTCCCCCTCAGGATTGGGAATGAAAGATTTGAAAAAAAAAGTAATAAATAAATAAAGCCTGAAATCTGTTTTTTTTTTTTTTTTTTTTTTTTTTTTTTTTTTTTTTTTTTTTGTTACACTCTTGGGCCACGGACTACTGAATTCCCTAATCCTTTCCGAAATGTAATGTCAAATTGTGTCCAGCGCAAGCTACGAAAGGCATCCCATAAAGTAATTTTCCTCATTGATAAAAGAAAACGTAGATTATTGAAAAACTCAGCTGACGACAGGTACAGTAATATTTTAGCTATTTTTTGATATAGTCACCAAAAGAATTGAGACACTCGTCATGGGTTCAACTTTTGTATTCCTGTGTCGTAGAAGTCTACCGGCTGTGAATGGAACCAACATGTGACAATCGTTTCAGCTCTTACTGTGAAGAAATGCGGATACTGTGACGTGACATTCAGAGCAAAAGGAGTGGAATGCTTATTGTAGGTGTTGTGCTGTTCCAAGACAGTGCTCGACCCCATACGCCTCGGTACACAACTGTCTCTGCAGAAGGTCGACAGGGAGCATTTTGATTATCCAGAATACAGTCCTGATTTTGCTCCCAGTGATTTATACATCTGCATCTACATCTACATAAACACTCTGCAAATCAGATTTATGTCCGCGGCAGAGGGTTCATCGAACCGCTTTTATATTACTTCTCTACCGCTCCATTCTGTAATAGAGCACAGGAGAAAGGAACACAATTTTTTTTGTTTTCGATCAGATTTGTGTTCTGTTATTATGATGATATGTCTCCCTATGTAGATGGGCACTTAAAATATGTTCGCATTCGGAAGAGAAAGTTGGTCAAAAAAATTTCGCAAATAAATCTCACCGCAACGAAAACAGCCTTTCTTTTCTTTCAAAGATGTCCACCCCAACTCGTGCATCATATCTGTCACACTCTGTCCCCTCTATCGCGACTATACAAAACGTGCTGCCTTCTCTGAATTTTCTGTAAATCCTCCGTCAGTTGCAATTCCTGAAGATCCCACAATGCTCAGCAATACTCCAAAATAAGACGCACAAGTTTAGTGCAGGCAGTTTATCTAGTAGAACTGTTGCATCTTCTAAGTGTTCTGCCAATGTTACGTAGTCTTTGGTTCGCCTTCCCCACGACATTTTATAAGTGCTTTTTTCCAATTAAGGTTGTCCTTAATTGTAATTCCAAAGTATTTAGTTAAAGTTACGCCTTGTAGACTCGACCGATTTATCGTGTAAATGAAGTTTAACGTAATATTTCTTTTAGTGGTCATATGGATGGTTACACACTTATTATTTAGGGTCAACTGCTAATTTTTGCACTATGCAGATATCTTATCTAAATCATTTTGCAGTTGCTTTTGAACTTCGGGTGAAAGTGCTAAACGATAAACAAACTTCTCATCGGCGAACATTCTAAGAGAGCTGCTAAGTTTCTCTCCTACGTCGTTTATAAGGATAAGGAACAATGAAGGAAGGAAGCTTAGGGTTTAAAGTCTCGTCGACAGTGTTGTCATTAGAGACTGAGTTTACGCTCGGATTTTTGGTGAAGAATGGGGCAGGATATCCGCTGTTTCCTTTGTAAGGAGCCATCCCACATTTGCTCGGAGTGATTTAGGGAAATCAGTGTATTACCACTGCGCCACCTCGCTCGGTGGATAAGAAACAGTAGGGGCCCTATAGCACTTCCCAGGGGAACGCCAGATTTCTGTTTTACTCGACGACTTTCCGTCAATTACTACCGACTGTGTGTGTGTACTTTCTGACATAACGAATCTAACCATGAAATTTTATTAGCAGACGTTTGTGAGGTTCAGTATCGAAGGCCTTCTGGAAATCTAATATGGAATCGATTTAAGATTCCTTGTGGATAGCACTCATCACTCTATGTGAGTGAAGAGCTAGCCGTGTTTTACGTTCTGAATCCGTGTTGGCTGTGGATCACTACGTCGTCCTGATGAAAACCGACATCACTGATATATGCGTGTAATTTATCGGATCACTCCTATTGCCTTTCTTGAATATTGC
Organism: Locusta migratoria; assembly: GCA_026315105.1. Lineage (NCBI taxonomy): Eukaryota > Metazoa > Arthropoda > Insecta > Orthoptera > Acrididae > Locusta > Locusta migratoria. The sequence goes on along the minus strand of CM048747.1, from coordinate 317,119,558 downwards.
AGTCAACTGTGCAACTTACCAGTCTTCGGGTACGGATCTTTTGCCAAGCGAGCGGTTGTATATGACAGCTAGGTGTGAAGCTGACGCATCAGCATACTCTGAAAGGGACATAACTGTAAGCATACGGTCGTAACTGGGAGACTTTTTTTATTTTTTTAAGTTGTTTTAATACTCCAGGAATATCTAATATATAAAGCAGAGTGTCCGTTTGTGTGTACGTGTTGCATACAAATTTACAGTTTTGTTCCAATCTTTATGAAATTTTGTACTCGTAAGCTTCGATCCATGAGGGCGGTCGCCGTAAGTGTAAGAATCACGTGCGATATATAGTTCACGAGATATGACGTCATAAACAATGAGTGCGCGAAAAACTGCTGCATATTGCAACAAAGCTGCTCATTTTCTCCTAAACCATTGGACCGATTCCAACCAAATTTGGTACACACATTCCTTACCGTGAGGTAACAATTACTGCATGGTTAAGAATCACATACGGCACATGGTTCAAAAGATATTACGTCATAACCAATAGAAATCGCAAAAAAGCCATATAATGCGGCGAGACTTTCGAAATACACTGTATGAGAATGACAGTACTTAGCGAGTTGCAACAAACTTTAAACATAATTTCAAACCTTTATTAAACTTTTTCTCGCTGGCAACCATAGTAAAATGATGAAAGGAAAAAAGTTTCTCGCTTACTACTTTTCCGCTGTTTATGGAGTAAAACTACGGCTCTCGGTATGACGTTACAATTTATAATTTGAACACCACAATTTGTAGCGTCAGGAAATTTTACAGACAGTGTACACACATATAGTTGAATGTAGCTTCTAAATTGTATCACATTCCGACACGTAGTTCATGAGGTATGAGAACGTAAACAGTAACGTTGCGCTGTTCATGGAATAAAACTATGCCTTTCGGTATGACATTACAATTTATAATTTCTACACTACAAATTGTAGCCGAAGCAAATTTTACAGACTGTGTGCACGCATATAGTTGAGTGTACCCTCTAAATTGTATCAATGTACGACACGTAGTTCACGAAGCATGAGCACATAAACAGTAACGTTCTTGGAAAACCGTCCCTTCCCGCACCAGGTTTTGATCTGTTACTTCTTTATTACTACGTATATTCCTAAGAGATTTTACTGACATACAGTTCTTATACAAATGAAAATATACCTGAAAAATGGCAGGAATAAATAAATAAATAGCTGGGCAACGCTGGGTTTTCAGCTAGTCTACTTATAAATTACGAATTATGCTAACTGTTCCTCATTCGAATTCTAGAGAATATGCTTTGTCTTCTTTGGTGGAGGAATTTCGAAAAACTTTGTTTAGAAATTTTGCTGTAGCATAACTGTCATTTGTAGAGTCATCATTGCTATCACCTAGTTACGGAATTGTTTTCCCACTTTAGATATGACCAGAATTTCTTTACATTTTTCTACCAAATTACGTGACAGAGTTTCGTTGTGGAACCTATTATAAGCTTTTCGCATTGATGTTCGTGCTAAGTTTCGAGTTTCTATACAAAAAAAAAAAAAAAAAAAAAAAAAAAAAAAAAAAAAAAAAAGCCATCTTTTATTGCATCTCAAGAAATTTCGGCCTCCGGTCAGCGTATTGACAACGACAAAGAGATGAAACTACTGCCAACCGCCGGTGCCATCCACAGGCAAAACCAAAGCCATTTTATCAATTCCTTCTCTTGTAACTTATTTTAGTAATGCTGTATGTTTACATCAACGCAACTCACCTTTTCGCAGGTGCAAACTACGGAGGTCCGCGAAGAAATTCTGTGGCCGTCCCTCGAATTCGGGCCTCGTGAGCACCTCTCGGATGAGGCTCCTGGTGGAGACGATGACAGTCAGCTCACCACCTAACCGCAAGCCGAGCAACGGAGAGCCGTACTTCTCGGCGAGGTAGGTGAACGCCTGGTGCTGCGATCCCAGCTTCTTGCTCAGCTTACGGATGCCCGCGTAGTTGCCCACCAGTGGAAGCCACGCCGGACCTGGAGGCGGAAACAGAGAGCCGTCATTAGAAGGTGTTCATTAACGAAGGCATTTTAGGGTCTCACACGAGACACTTTCGTCCTCGAACTCTCTGCACGAAATCACTCCTAGAATATTGCCGCGAGAGACCCCGAACACCAACTGCCGGCGTGGCGCAGGGGATAGCGTCACAGACTATGCAACAAAGAAGGATTGGGATATAATTCTGCCAGTCGTGACATTTGCTTACAATACCGCAAGACAAGACACCACAGGCTTCACTCCGTTTTTCCTGCTCCATGGCCGTGAAGCTGAGACGACAATGGATACACTGTTCCCGTTCCAACCGGACGACACTCAGGATGACTATGTTAAACAGCTCATCACCAGGGTCGAAGAAGCAAGACAGCTGGCTCGCATACGGACACTGGACGCCCAGGAGAAGGACCGTCAGCGGTATAACGACAAGCACCGACCTGTTGTGTACAGCCCAGGAGATCTGGTATGGATTTTTACCCCTGTGCGGAAGGTTGAACTGTCAGAAAAGTTATTGAAGCGATACTTTGGTCCGTATCGTGTCATACGCCGCCTGTCAGACGTCACATACGAAGTTGAGGATTATGAGCCGTCTTCGAAACGTCAAAAACGAAGAGACATTGTTCACTTCCTGCGCATGAAGCCTTACTATGATCCTGAAGAGCAGGTAGATGACAATGGCTTCTTGTTCAAGGACTTTAAGGACGGTAATGTTCCTGATGAAGCCACGACAGGAACGTCTGTCGTCGATAATCGCGGAGAAGGGAAGGATTCTCTTGAACTGTCATACAGAGGACCCATGACACGGTCAAGATCCAGGACATTGCAGCTGGCTCCACAGGAATCATAACAGCGGGTCGCTGTTTCTCCAGGAGAGGGAGCAATGCCGCGAGAGAGCCCGAACACCAACTGCCGGCGTGGCGCAGGGGATAGCGTCACAGACTGCGGAGCAGAAGGTCGCCGGTTCAATCCCGCTCCACCGGCAAAAATTTCTTTCTTTGTAGTTTACAATTCCTGAAGGTTCTACATCTTTCTTATGTTCACTTGTAATTTCTACTTGTTTCTTATGTTAACTGTTCTTATAATTTCTGGTAAATTCTGTCTGTGTATAAATAGCAGAGCACTCTGCCTGAGAGGCAGTCAGTGCTGCGTGTATGTTGAGTTCGTAATAAACGTGCTTTCAGTATAAGTGCCGTGTTTAGTTGCCTTCGAAGTCAAGCCTACTTCCATTGCAACGTGACAATATCACCCTGTGGTATTACCCCACATTGTTCCCTATTTTATTTTGGGATTTATTTCATTACATTTTCGTTTCTTTTCGTCTGGCCTGCCTTCTACAGTCCAGACAGTTTTGTTTCGGATAGCTGGCCGCACACGGAAGCGAGCCGAGCTGGTTCCTACCGGCCGTGACGTACTGTATGGTGCAGTACCGTGGGAAGCATTCGTTCGCTGCTGCAGTCAGGGCAGTTCTTCCCGGCCGCTGTCGAGGCGGGAACCGTGTGCTTTTCATTTCATTATTTTGCCGATAATATTTTCTGAGACATAACTCCAACCTACCGAAGGATTACGATCATGTCTTATTAGATTTATTACAATTTCAGATTCATTTAAAAGTGCAGCTTTACCATAAACTAAAAGTTATAGAAAGTGATTTGTTATTGGCTGATACAAATCAGCCAATCGGGCGAAAGCTTCTAACATCTAGGCGCCAAGTCAAGAGCGTGGGTTCTGTAGGTCTGTACCCCAGGCCATAGGACGGTCAACACGCATGTGAAAGGCTAGGGTCATAAAGTGTATAATTAGGCGTAATTAACCGCCAGATAAAGTGATATTAATGAGAATTATCTACTCTACAGTGACGAGCAATGCGTGTGAAGTTTTGGTGCTAATATTGTGTGAATTAGACGAGCTACGGCTCCGAGGATAGTCTGCAAAGGAAAAGAAGTTAATATTGTCATTGCGACACAGTTGATAAATTTAATAATTAACAGATTCAATATCGAGAAGGTGCTCAACAGATTTAATTACCAGGATATTTCAGAGAAGTTTGTAAATCTGGCTCCAACGTAGTTAGCCACACTAAAGTTAATAAACAAAATTGTTCAGAAAGGCCGTTTTGCCGGCCGCGGTGGCCGAGGGGACTGAGGCGCTTCAGTCCCGGTCTGCACGGCCACTACGGTCGGAGGTTCGAATCCCCCCTCGGGCATGGATATTTGTGCCGTCCTAGTTCGTAAGTAGTTCATAAGTAGTTTGTATGTTTAGGGACTGATGACCCCCATAGGTAAGTCCCATAAACTATACAAACATTTGAACATTTTTTTTAACAAAATATGGCATTTTTAATTCAGCGGATTTTAAACGGTTAAAAGAGACACATAGCGGTACTCTACAACCAAGCGCATGACGAAAACTCTTTTTGCGGTTAGCCAAGGATCACACGTCAAAGTTTCTTGTGTTAAAAGTTATAAACTCTACAGGAAGGAGGGTCTTCTTGGTGTCAGGACAAAGGCGGCAGTAGCAGTGTGTGCTGCCGACTGTTGTCACTCTTCATCCCTTACACTTAGCCCCGTAGTTAAGTCCCATAAGCCTTACAAACATTAAAAAAAAGGCCGCTTTCATTTCAAGTAGGCAGAAACATTTTCTCTCGTGATATTAATTTCCAGCAACACATGACGAGACTTACATTCCGTCAGAGTCCACGGCCGGCGGAGGAAACATCCAATGGCACTTAATCGAGTCTGTATAATCAGGTAAGCAAGCCCGAACGGTGTTTGAACGAGGTAGGAGGAGAGGGCGCACACCACAGAGAGTTGAAAACTGTTCTTGATATCGACATTTATTCAGAGAGAGAGTGTGTGTGTGTGTCCGCGTGTAATCCCACGTTACAACCCGATTACAAAAGAAATAGTTGTTGTTGTAGTCTTCAATACGGAGACAGGTTTGATGTAGCTCTCCACCCTACTCTACGCTGTGCAAGCCCCTTCATATCTGAATATGAGCGGCAACCCGCATCCATTTGAATTTGCTTTCTGTATTCGTCTCTGCGTCTCCCTCTGCAATTTTTACTCCACACACTTCGCTCCAATGCTAAACTGGCGAGTCTATGACGTCTCAGAATGTGTCTTAGCAGTCGATACCTTCTCTTAGTCAAAAAATCCCACAAACGTCTTACCTCCCCAATTCTGTTCAGCATCTCCTCATTAGTTATGCGACTTATCCATATAATCTTCAGCATCCGTCTGTAGCACCATATTTCTAAATATATAGATACTTCTGCCTCACGTAACTTACATTCGCCAGAAGTATGGGGACGGGTGTAGCGTTACCATAGGGTAGATCTGTCACCACGAAGTGGTTAGAAGCAGCCTGCACCATAATCAGGGTCCTCGTTATCTTTGGGTTAATTTGTCTCTTTCCTTTTCCTGCTTCTTGACTCTTTAGACATTAGAGGAGCAGCAAAATCTGACTTGGCAATACGCAATCTGTCAAGATCTCTTAGAATAGTTACGGTATTCTGTCCGGGTGATATGCTTAACTGTTCTAAAACTGTTAGTCTGGCAATGTTTCTATTGTTCAACGACATCACAGCACAAACACATTTTTAGGAATGCGGGTCCACACGATGTTCTTGAAGGCCTGATTTACAGACGGAGAAAGAATGTCGATTAATAGTTAAAGGTATGCCGTTTACTAATCTGTAAGTCATTGTCCATTTGCGTGGATTAATATTTGAATATGATTACTGTCAAATGTCTACACAACATATTCATGTAGGCGGTGTTGGAAGCTTTCCATAGCTCGGCGTAACGTATTCCCTGGGACATTACCGACGGCAGTTCTGATACGATTCTTCGACTCAGGAATGGTCGCAACAACGTGATCGGAACACTTCTTGCTTCAGGTTGCCCCAAAGGAAAACGCTTGCACGTGAAAGTTCAGGTGAGCGAGGCGGCCAGGAAATGTCACCGAAACTTGAAATTACTCTATCGGGAAATGTCTATCGCAAGAAATCCATGCAAATTCTCGCTGTATGCGAGGTCGCTCCGTCTTGTTGAAACCATAATTGTTCCTCATCCACAACGACCATACCTAGTTGGGGAAGAACCAAGACTTGCAGCATCTTTAGGAAGCGTTCACTGCTGACAGTTACAGCTACTCTGCTGTCATCCTCAAAGAAGCAAGGGCCAATAATTCCAAAGGAAGCAACTCCACACAACACTGTCACACGAGAACCGTGCAAGGGCTTGATGTGCAGTTCATGGGGTTTAAATCACTCCAATAATGCATATTCTGTTTATTCACTGAACCAAATAACTTGAAATGAGCTTCTTCTGACATCAGGTGTTGTGAAGAGGGGGCATCATTTGACGGGAGTCATATTTGAAAAGTAATCCACGCAGTGGACAATGACTTACACATCAGTGAAATGAAATGAAATGAGCGTATGGCATTCTTGGGCGGGAGATCCCGTATGGGATTGTTCGGCCGCCTGAGTGTAAGCCTTTCTATTTGACGCCGCGTGGGCGACTTACGTGCCAAGGATGATGAGATGATGATGATTAGGACAACACACACAACACCCAGTCCCCTGCCGGGAATCGAACCCGGGCCTCCTGCGTGGTAGTCAGCGACGCTTCCACTGAGCTACGGAGGCGGACTTACACATCAGTAAATGCATACCTTTAATAATTAACTGGCATAATAGGTAATAAATAAAATACAGTTACTGCCCGATGGTGTGTTGTTAATATCTTACTATGAACGCTGCCGCATCCTCTATTTCTTTGATTTCAGATCCTCTAACTGCTCTTCTCTGCTAACACAACACATGAATGTGTGATCAAGTTTTCATGTTTTGCGTGGCACTATCACACAAAGGCCTACATTAATGTTTTAAACACCTTCTTGTTTCCCACTGTTGAGAGCATTTCTGGGACGGCGATTTCACCTTTCAACACGATCGAGCACGGCATGTGGCTGGGTGGTGACACGACAATAACATCGCTGAAATGGACTGCCCTGCACATTGTCCGGACTTGAATCCTATAGAACACCTTTGGGATATTTTGGAACGCCGACTTCATCCTAGGACTCACCGACCTTCATCGATACCTCTCCTCAGTATAGCACTCCTTAAGAATGGGCTGCCATTCCCCGAGAAAACCTCCAGCACCTGACTGGACATATGCCTGCGAGAGTGGAAGCTATCATCAAGGCTAAGGGTGGACCAACACCATAATGAATTCCAGCATTACCGATGGAGGGCTCTACGAACATGTAAGTCATTTTCAGCCATGTGTAGCATAAAATTGTATGAAGCAAGTAGACTGAGGAAAACTATGCTCCTATTACTACTATAATAATAATTTCGTGTGGCTCATTGGTCTGGTACAAGTCTTTCAATCGAACGCCATTTCGGCGATTTGCGTGTTCCTAGCCTACCCCAGTTATCCAACCGGGGAAAGGGGACCTACAGCTTAACGTGGAATCCGAACCATGTGTCGTTTCTGGCGACTCCTGACATCGCTGAGAGGAGAAGGATGGGTAAAAGTGCAGACTGACAAAATCCGAGGTCCGACCGGGTTTCGAACCCACGAGTCTTCGGTTTCCAGCCTAACGCTTTACCCCAAGACAAAGGCAGCATTCCCTCTTCAGGAAACAAGCATTTGTCTGGCGTTTCCACAAGTAAATTTATTTCGCTGCACTCAAGAGCAGCCTACGTATATCGTTGAAATGTGGAAGCCATCTTACAGAGCTGAGGTTCGTAATTTGACATTCATAATATTCTAGCAAGCCGTAAATTCGATGTAATCCTAGCATATTAGTATTCATCCAGACAGCTACTTACTGTCGTCTCGATAAATCTGGTGATACCTATTTCTCTTAAAGTTTTCAATGCCTCAGCCAGCTCTTATTGTGTAGAATAAAAATACATTTCGAACGAACCTTCTCCACGTTTTATAACTGTAAAAACAATTATGAGTGCGGAGAACGTCACTAAAAGAAGCTCGATGGGAAATACTAGCCTCGAAAGCCCTCTCTCTGGTTGGAGTGTTTATGCTCCCTGTCGGCTAGTGATGGGAACAATCGAATGAAAACAATCGATTCATTCGGTTGTTGGAAAAAAATCGTTCATTCGGTTGTAGTTTCTCGTATCGGTTGAATTATTCATTCGTTCTTCTGAGTGAAACCAGTCGGTGGGACCAACCGAATGAAACAACCGATTCAGTCGGTTGGACTATTCATTCGTTCTTTTGAGTTAAACCAGTCGGTGGTATCAACCGAATGAAAAAATCGACGCAGTCGGTTGGACCACTCATTCCTTTTCTTTTGAGTTAAACCAGTCGGTGGTATCAACCGAATGAAAAAATCGACGCAGTCGGTTGGACCACTCATTCCTTTTCTTTTGAGTTAAACCAGTCGGTGGTATCAACCGAATGAAAAAATCGACGCAGTCGGTTGGACCACTCATTCCTTTTCTTTTGAGTTAAATCAGTCGATGGGGCCAACCGAATGAAAGAGTCAGTCGGTCGTAGTTTTACTTTATTTTTTTCGAATGAAAGTAGTCTGTGGGAACAACCGAATGAAAACATGCGACACTTTTGCAGTTTTGTACATTGACTGAATTATCATTCTTTCTTTTAAAGTGAAAAGAGGCAGTACGTTTTTCGCGGGGAGCGGGGACTCTAGAGGGGGTGCTGCCTCGCTTGCATTTTCACTGCTGACAGCGCCAGCAGGCGCGCGCCAAACTCCACACAACAGTGCCTGGCGGCGTCGCAGGGCGTGCCATCGCCGATTGTTGTCGGTTACTTACTGTCTCAATAAAGAAGCGTCGAAACTACAGGGTGTTCCAAAATGATCGCTACAAGTTTAATCTCGCATACTGTATCTCCGAAGTGGGAACAGGTAGAAACGTGCGGTTTGCGGCTTATTGTTCATACATATCTAAGGTACTAGTAGGACAGAGTTAAGTATTTTAACTTTGAGCATATTTGCTAGATCCAAATTCGAAGATCACTAAAACATTAGATATTGTAAAAAAAAGTTTATTAAAGTATTTGGTATAAAAATGTTTCTTATAAAAATATTTTTGTTAATTCCATCTAATTTGAAGGAGTACGAGAAGACATACAACATTTATCAGTGCTGTAAATTTCCTTCAGCGCGCCTGTATTCGTCAACGGTGTATGAAAACATTCATCTCAAGTTTCATAATTATTCACTCTTGTCACAGATATTTCTGTGGTTATCGGTGAAACGGTGTGGAGGTTTATTCCATCCCTGCGCCATGTACCATACAACAAAATCTTAGATGCCACTTGTTTTGAAAGTCAAGTGTGCTAAATTTCATCAGGATCGGAATAAACTCTGTATTGGCGTCGAATTCTGGAATACCTTCTCTCATACATCGAACTAAAGTAGATGTAGACTAGACGGTGACCATTCTCTTTCTTTGAAGGTGAAAAGTGAAATATATCATTAAAATTCGAATACAAACGGAATTTGTTGAAGTTAGTAGGTAAAGTACCCTCCGCCATGCACCTACGAAATTTATTGTACACAGTTACCTTCGCCTTGTTTTAAAGGTCTAGTGTGCAAAATTTCATCAAGATCGCAGCCAAATTGTGGTTTTTGTCGAAGTTAGTATGTAAAGTACCCTCCGCCATGCACCGAAATAAATTTGATGCAGGGAGTGACGTTTCTCTTGCTTTGAAGGTCAAGTGTGCAAAATTTCATCAAGATTGGAACAAAACTGCAGATTTGCATGCAATAGAAACAGACACACGGACACACTGCTATATTCTTAAAATTCTTTAAGAATGTTTCATGCTGAATCACGGTTCATTTTATACCCGAAAAGGCTGAAGGAGTATGCAAATAAAGTCACACAAAGTCGATGAATTAATAAAAACATCCATATAACTGCAGAAACCGACAAAGACTTTTTCCAGTCGGTTGTATCGCATCAAGTGAAACACTGCTATATTCTTAAAATTCTTTAAGAATGTTTCATGCTGAATCACGGTTCATTTTATACCCGAAAAGGCTGAAGGAGTACGCAAATAAAGTCACACAAAGTCGATGAATTAATAAAAACATCCATATAACTGCAGAAACCGACAAAGACTTTTTCCAGTCGGTTGTATCGCATCAAGTGAAACCACTCAATGCCGAGAACATTCATATAAATGACAGAGACATGTTTCATTCGGTGCTCCCGCATCGACTGAAACCACTCAAACCCACTGAATGAGTGACAAAATTCATATAGCGGCTGCAACTGACAGAGACTGGTTTCATTCGATTGTTTCGCATCGACTGAAACCACTCAAACCCCACCAGTGAGTGAAAACATTCATACAGCCACAGAGACTATTTTCATTCGGTTGTTTCATTCGACTGAAAAAACCGACTGAACGAAAAAACAACCGATTGACCAATCGGTTGTTAAAAACAGTCGGTTGTCCCATCACTACTGTCGGCACATCCATCTTGCTGGGAGTATTTTTTGTGATCACTCCCTTCTGAAACAACGTGTAGGTGACAGGACTGCCGGTTATTTAGGATTATAGAATAGACATTTAACATAATTATTGCGTATCATTCTCCAAACCAGCTCTGAATGAATGTATAAGCCATATAAGCATGAATCTTTAAAGCCGTTGTCCTTAAATTGCAGGAGTGTTAACTGTAAGTTACACGAAGCAACAATTAGAGTGATCGCTGGAAGTAAACCATTACACTTTAAATGTTCAAAAGTATGTTTGCGTTTGTTTCGGCACATGTCGAATTAGACATACACGAGACCCTGAAATTCCTTCAGCAATAGATGAAGGTCTGAAAAATGGGAACCCCAGTTCTACTATAATTGTGGCGCTCGACATCTTATAAGTTAAGTCACAACGTCCTGCTTGATGTATATTCCTCGAGAAAGACATCCACCCAATTTCTTTCCACTGTGTTGGGATATACGAGGCGTGTTTTTCTTTCTTCTTCTTTTTTTAAAATTTTATCTTAAGTAAGTACCGATTTGAAATTAAAAAAAGACGTGCTAAGATATCTCAATAATTTTAATTTTACATGAAAGCCGGTACTTTAATCTACTTTTCTACATAATTTTCGTCAATATTCAGGCACTTGTCATAACATTGTACCAGTTTTTGAATACCCTCCTCATAGAAGTCTGCCGCTTGACTTGTTTACCACTGCATCATCGTCTTGCTCGGTCACAATGCCATACAAAACACTACGAGAAACATTAGGAAAGTCATCCCGCAAGGAGGAAATCGTAAAGCGTCTGTTTTCTCTCACCTTATTGTCCACTTCGTGCACCAAACTTTCATTAACGACCGAAAGACGCCCACTATGTTGTTAATCATGCACGTTTATGAGGACATCTTTAAATGCACCCACCCACTTTCTTACCATTCCATCATTCAAAATATTTTCTCCGTAAACTGCACAGATATCATGATGAATATCGATCGCTTTTAGGCCTTTAGAACTAAGAAATCTTATAACAGCCCATACTTCGCAGTCGGCTGACTTACGATTATCGGAGGCATCTTAAACAGTCAGTACCATAGACCAAAGATAATATAGACTGTGTGTGACGTCATTACACTGAAACCAACATCTAAGTCACGTGACTCGGGGCAGGAAACCGTTTTCATTACGACTAATGCAAAATGTAGCTGAGACTTGCAGTTCTTACCCTTTGTAGTGGAAATTAAGCGTAGATTTGAACAATAAAACGTCATAGCGTACTCGTATTAATCCTTGTAGTACAGTTGGAGTTATTTCTACACAACTGCAAGAATTAATACGATAGGTTCAGTTGTTTCATGTGTCTAGATGAAATGTATTGACAGTTCTTTTTACAAGCAACAGAACTATAAATTTTAAGCGAAAGATTATTATTGTCGTAATGTGAGTTTTTTTAGTTTGTAGTTCACATAAGAGTAGAGGATCAAATATCAGTTTGATAGGAGCATGAGCTTCCTTACTGTTCCTCAGCAATATATGTGAAATGTTTCGTTGTGCTTTTATAAGAAATGAAATCTGTTTGCGTCCACGATGTCCGATCTTAAAGTACAACCGTTTATATTTAATACTTTTACTACTGACCGCGATGCCAAAACATAAAACAAACAAAATATTGCCTGTTTACATTAAATAATAGGGTACTGAGGAAACATAATCGATGAACTCGATAAGAAGTGATTTTATAGATATAATGAATAGTCTGAATGAATTTTTAGCATTTATTATCGTTACTTAAAGCCGACTTTCACCAGAAATGACTTACTTGCTGACATATAAACGCGCTCAAGAGCAGCTTGAATAATCATCGCATCGATAATCACATTCATAAGGTGCAAAAAGTAAAAGATTCAGAGCGCAACACGAACACCGAGGATATGTAATTCCGTTGCTTCTAAAAATGACAGACAATACGGTACAAATCACCTGGGGACATTAAACACGACAATCATTGTATTAATATTAAAAATACGATAAATTACATTGCCTTTACTACTAGAAATGTAATAGGAATACGAGAAGTCGATTTATTGTTAAAACGAACGCATTATTGTACCTGTAAATGACAATAACTGTTGCTCGTAATGACGAAAACTCAGTCACGTGACTCGGGGCAATTTTAGATGTTGGTTTCAAACCACAACACTGCAGAGATAGGGGCGTGCCAGTGATCTCTATACAAACTGGATGTATAACTCTGGTGTCTGAGCGTTGAATTGCAGCGTGCCTGCACATTCATATGTTTTGCACACGATTTCGCATTGTCCGCCATGTTTAAATTTGGCAAACGAGTTTCCATCAGTTATTACGTGACAAAGAATTCCTTGCTTACCTCTTGACTTGGAATTTAATTCAATATTCGATGTTGTAGGCTGATATGGGAACGGAATCGAAACATATTTTCTTCTCTTTTTCTTTAAATGCTTCTTAGCAGCCATGTTTGAATTTGGCAAGAAACTAAATATGAATATCTATGGCCGGCACGCTAAGAAAACTGAAGTTCAACATCCAGAGAGTATAGAGATCAATGGGGCGTGCGCAGTCTATGTTATCTTTGGTCTATGCTCAATACACAACGTAAACAAATAAGAATCAGACTGTAATGGCGTCAGTGTGTAGACAACAGATGTAGGTACTCAGTACGCATAAAATTATTGAGATATCTTAGCACGTCTTTTTTTTTTAATTTCAAAACGGTACTTACTTAAAAAAACAAGTCTCGTATCAAATGAAAACTTCACTGATCTTGTTGCCGACGTCAACTGTCATGGAATGCTCGTCTTAGATTTCTCTGGAACTATCGTGGGTGATGTTTTTCAGCTTTCAATAGCCAAAGATGGAATGTGCCGTACAGGAAGCCCCAACATCATAGCAAAGTAGCCGTCCTCCATTTGGCTACAGTAAGTGCAATTATAAGACGAGAAAAAGAGGTACTCAATGATTATAACTAAGACTGTGTACGAATGTTACTTCGTAACGTTATGCGTATAATATGCCACAATCGCCACGAATATCAGCTCTCTTATAATCTGAAAGCATGAGAGAGGTAGGTCATTAGGAAAACGTTAGAGATTATGATAGTCACTGCCGATACAGCAGTTCCGCAACACACGTTGAATTCAGTTAGGATGCCAGACTGCCGTGTACGTACAGAAGACACGGTCCTTTGACGAAAAAGAAAAAAAATAATACACTAGTGTCAGAATGCGGTAAGAAACGTTCTTGAGATATGTTTTAGAGAGGTTCATGATTATGGTTTAGATGAGTGGGTTAGTGTTAGTTACGCGAAATGTCGGATAGTTGGCAACAACCTCTGCTGCCAATTCTGCCTGACGAGAATAACCACTTCTACCGTAGGCCGAGCACGAAAGAGTATGTTCTTGACCGTGAATGATGGGAAGTTCTTCACATCAGCATCAGCTCCACCTGTTTTTCATTTACATAGCTAGTACTAAGAGAGTGCTAAGTAGTTTCATATGAGTCACCTCCACATTTTAATTGATTTCTTTGCGTTTGAGGTCCGCCTGATATGCAAAATACTGTTTTTATTATGTGCCCAAACTAGTTTCAGCTCCTCTGTGCCATCATCAGTGGGTTCTTTCAATTTATTTAGTGCTGTGAAAACAAAATACATTGATTTTACTATTGTACATTGCGTAAATTTAGGCCTATAAAGTCGTCAGTCTTAATTTGGTTTTTACCTTATTTTACAAAAAATGTTCAAATGTTTGTATAGCTTATGGGACTTAACTACGGGGTCATCAGTCCCTAAACTTACAAACTACTTATCAACTACCTAATAATAAGGACAGCACAAATATCCATGCCCGAGGGGGGATTCAACCCCCGACCGTAGTGGCCGTGCAGACCGTGACTGGAGCGCCTCAGTCCCCTCGGCCACCGCGGCCGGCTCCTTATTTTACATTCTGTGGTCATGTGGGACCCTTTCTACATGATTATGTAGTGGTGGCGTTGTCATCTACAATCAAAATTACCTCTTTTGAGGATTTTAAAAGAAGCTATTTATAGTGTGTAAACGTACATTTGGTATGTGGTTGCAGATGACAACGCTACCACTACATAATCATGTAGAAAGGGTCCCACTTTACCACAGAATATAAAATAAGGTAAAAACCAAAATAAGACTGACGACTTTTTAGGCCTAAATTTACGCAATGTACAATAGTAAAATCAATGTATTTTGTTTTCACAGCACTAAGTAAATTGAAAGAACCCACTGATGATGGCACAGAGGTGCTGAAACTAGTTTGTCATATAATAAAAACAGTGTTTTGCATATCAGGCGGACCTCAAACCCAAAAATTTTTACTACAAACACGGCAAGAGTAAGAGCTGCAAATCAAGAAAATGATGAAGATTTCTTTGCGATTTGCCGAAAAGTAGAGTCCGGCCGAAACTTGATTCATACCATAATTGTATGAATGTACGTGAGGTCTTTTTGTGATAAAGGCTGTGTCTTTTCTAAGTGTCTCTCTGCTTCATGATCATCTTAATATTGAGCTGCTGCCTCTCCTAATATTATTAAATATGCATACAACTATGTACAGATGTTTACACCGCTTGACCATTCACCATAAAATGCGGTATGAATCCACATTCATGGACGGAAAAGATTTTTATAATCATAAGACATGGTATGGTGTTCTTTACAGTAGATTTTGACACGTTTTGAATGATCATGAAAGTTCAGTGTTATAATTTTTAAGATCTGGAGGGGAGGAGGTGCTTAGAGGCAGAGGAGGAAGGGAGTCGGGCTGAGAAGCAGAGGGTATCATGAGGGGAGAGGACAAGATAGCGAGAGAGAGTGAGCAGGGGTAATGGATCGGCGAGAGATAAGAGAGAGACTGAGGGAGGGGGAGGAATTGTGTGAAAATAGAGACAGAGGAGAAAGATGATCATCAATTTTTATTTACGACGACCGGTTTCGCTGAACTATGTCAGCATCATCTGGTCAAATAAAATCATTTTACAAGTCCATAATCTCGTAATGTCAATCAGTTGTTATATAACGATTTACAGTGCATAGGTGCACTATGTCATTATAATAAAACATAATTATCACAGTGAGTGACAATAGCAATAGTCCCGGTTCCGGCACACAGTTTTAATCTGCTAGGAAGTTTCATATCAGCGCACACTTCGCTGCAGAGTGAAAGTTTTATTCTGTTATATAACAACTGATTGACATTACAAGTTTATGGCCTTGTAAAATGATTTTATTTGACCAGATGATGCTGACATAGTTCAGCGAAACCGGTCGTCGTAAATAAAAATTGATGATCGGCGATCTTGGCTTTTTTTATATCTTTCTACAATATCATAATTGGATCGCCTCCTAGAACGTAAACCAACTCAAGAGGAGAAAGAGCTGGACTAAAGGAAGAGTGCAATAAATGGGCCCCTCTTGTAGTTTCGGCCGAAACCGAAACGAATGTAAAACTTCGGTAAATGTATGTTATACCACAAATCACCAGTTTTCTCACATTTTGCAAGATTCTCTTCCTGCACTAAGCCGTTTTGAGTGTGTGTAAGCCTAACAAGGAGTCCGTAGAAGATGGCATAGGAGACGTAAGGATTAACTGACCTAAACATTTTATCCGGTAGTTGCGAATATTAAGCTCTCCTTAAACGGGACTTGTGAGCCCGCGCATACGAATACCTCATAGCCTACCTGTTATTAGTGAAGCTATGTCATTTTTTCTGACAGTTCTCGTAGCGCTTTCAATTTCTAAATAAAGTGCAAAGCGGAATAGCTGAAAATGTACTTACATACTGCGAGTAAGTATTCTCCGCAAAATAAAGTCCGGGATGTCAATTACGATACATTCGTTGTTGACGACCTTCTAATACAGAAATGACACTTTCACTTTTCAAATGTAAAAAAATTCTGCAGCATGGTCAGTGCGTGACAGACACAGATTAGGCCCTGTCGTGACAGACTTGACCCGCGCGCAGCTAAGATCTCGAATATACTTAATAAAATATCTCTTCGTTAACATTATTATTCTTCATTTGTTAATTGCAATAATTACATTTAAGGGGCCCACACCCTGCCTATCTAACCCTTGTTAATTTAGGCACGTATTTGACCTATTTCTGAAAAAACCTAGTATTTGATGCAGGACCTTAATATTTTTAGTGTAAGTTACATGATGCTAATAGTCAGTTGTACTAAAATCTACTTTATCCATTTTATGGTTTTTAAGAAATGCTTTTTTAAATTTATTAACAAAAAATATTAACTTTTTTCTGCAGAAAATGTTTTTTGTGAACTTCCTAATGGGAGAATATTAATGAATGTAGTACCAGACGTGGCTTTTTATGTTATGCCGAGTCTCTGAAAATTTCATTTATTTATCTTTGATAGTTTCTGATATAATGGGGCATAGTACTGAAAATTTTAGTTTGCGGGAAATTGACTTTAAAGAAAAAACTGTTGAAATTTGTTACTTACAGTTAATTCCAGTCCAGTGATAATATTTCCCCAAGATTAATTCCCAGCTTTTTCACTACCCACCACTTTCCAATATTACAATTGAATGTAATAACAGCATCATGACCTCTTAGTTTCATTGTATGCGTGCCTTCAAATATAGTTTTAGGAAGGCGATACCAAATTATACTGTTGAAACATTCATTTAGGTTCTGTGTCTGCCCATGCAGACATTTCCTTATCAGGTCAGGATGAGCTAAGGCTCTGAAAATAGGTCTATTTGCTGTAGTAACAGCTACAGGAAGAGAATGCTGGTGAGAATAAGATTCTCCAGTTGCCTGAGCCCTATTGTATTTGCACCACGAATTTTCTCCTGATGGACACAATGCATGACATGGCTTATCATCAGTAGAGGACTTAAGGGAAGAATGTGGCCCAAACATCTTGCTTTCACGTTTAGTTATCTTTAATAAACACAACAAAACATGCGTAAACAAGCACTGAAAACGTGAGTATAACAACTACTCGCAATCACACTTCAACAAAACTAAGATGGACACAATGCTTGACATGGCTTATCATCAGCAGAGGACTTAAGGAAAAAATATGGTCCAAATATCTTGCCTCCACGTTCCGTCATCCTCAATAAACAAAACAAAACATGCGTAACCAAGTACTGAAAACGTGAGTATAATAACTACTCGCAATCACACTTCAACAAAACTAACTGCGTGTTAGATAGAGTGTTATTTACAAACAGCAGAAACAAAAGAATACCGACCGTTGCATTTCAATGATAGCCAACACACTCGGGAGTAAAAAAAATCCTGAAGTGCAATTTAGGAGATATAAAGATCTAAAATATACGCAGAAAAGTGGGTGACAGAAATGTAGACGCGCTACATAAACGCACTTGGTAGGAAACTGCTCTTTAAATGCTCGAAAAAAAATTTTCAGCAAAAACCTTTTCAGAGTACTCAATTAATCTATCGAAATATGATGAAAACCGAAAATTGATTATTTTCGACCTGAGCCACGGTGTGGTCCCCTTAAGTAAAGTTGTTGTTATATAGTGCTGATGATTAACAGGCTTCTTTCCTGTCAGTAAATCAACTTCAGTTGGCGCTACATAAATTATTACGAGAAACGACGTAACAGTTCCGACTAACAGCATGATGGTTGTCAGTGAAAATTTACGCAAACTGAACAGGAAAAGCAGTGTACCACATGATCAGTGTTTCCTAATTTCATATTGATTATTAAAAATGTCTCTCGCCTTCAAGGAAACTCATTAATAAAACTTTCCAGTACAGCAATACGATAACCAGTCCCATTAAGTACAATACTAAATAACATTGTTACGAACACAGTAAAAGAATTTCACTATAAGATATGATTGAGTTATATTTTGGTTGTTATAATGACCCTCGCTTTCTAGGAAACACACTAATAGAAAATTTCAGCTTAACAATATGATAAAAAAAATGTCTGTATAGTCTATGGGATTTAACTATGGGGTCATCAGTCCCTAAACTTACAAACTACTTATGAACTAACTAAGACTAAGGACGGCACAAATATCCTTGCCCGAGGGGGAATTCGAACCCCCGACCATAGTGGCCGTGCAGACCGTGACTGGAGCGCCTCAGTCCCCTCGGCCACCGCGGTCGGCTAACAATATGATAACCCATTGATTGATTAAGTACAATACTGAATAAATTAAATTGTTAAAAACGCAGTATAAGAATGTCAGTATAACGTACGATTGCGTTATGTTGTGATTAACAACAAAATACAATTTTTACGCAGAATGAATCCATCCAGAACACGAGCCGCCTTTCTCTGTAAGTTCACAAAAGCTGGTTTCGGTCATGTCGAAGATTCGGCTGATTTCTGGCTGAAACCGAAACTACAGCCAAACTCCAATATTTTGGTCGAAACTGGCGATACCGAAAAGAATATTCGGTCAGTCTTTAGCGACAAGTTTCACATCTCTCTTACAGTCTGAACGGCGGGAATTAATCGAGCGTCAATGTAATAAATCTCTTTGTACGTAGTACTCTCATCATCTACGTAGGAAATTCGTTAATTTATAATGACTTTTTAACTTTCGACATATCCAAATATTATCAACTGTCGTGGTTGCTAAGCAGTCTAGTAGGCAGATTGAGTAGACTTCGAAATGTTAATCTAATTAATAAATTACTGATTTTTTTAAAAAAACTTTTTTCTCATCTACCATTTGGTACAACGTAATCTTTCCATTTGACATCGAATGATATGTTTTGCTGCTTGCGTAGCCGAGTTTCACAATGAGACGAATTACCATAGCATATTTAAAGCAACTTTTATTTTCGTTGATAGAATGTTCCGTTGATTCTTGGTAGAATATTTGATACATAATGTTCAAATGTTTGTAAAGCTTACGGGACTTAACTACGGGGTCATCAGTCCCTAAACTTACAAACTACTTACGAACTAGGACGGCACAAATATCCATGCCCGAGGGGGGATTCGAACCCCCGACCGTAGTAGCCGTGCTGACCGTGACTGGAGCGCCTCAGTCACTTCGGCCACCGCGGCCGGCTATTTGATACATGATCACTAATAAAAACACGACAATGTTGCAATATTCCACAATATTTATTGTTTAGTACTAAGTTTTCGGCTGTTACGCCATCATCAGGTATAACGGTTATTATAAACATACGTCAAGGCAAGGATTTTACGACATGTGCATCAAAGAATCACATACATAAGCGAAAGATAAACGTTATTAGGAACGTATATTAAGAAGTGGTCCTACCAAACTGTTATGATAAGTCTGTGAATAATTCATTGTAGGCCTATTTTGGTTTGTAATAGTTTTACAGTGATACACATGTCTTTAGCGCCTTTCAGAAATGTTACCCAATATTACCTAGGTTTTTATACTATTTTGACTTAATGTTTAGCACATTTCTTAAGTGTAATCGTTCAGTGGAAGTCATCTGTCATATTCGGCAAAAATGATCTCTTGCAGTAATTGATGTGAAATACCTTTCCAATCTCCTGTTGATGGCAGTCACTTCCCAGACCGGTAGAGTGTAATAAATTAAAAAAAAAAAAGTACAGCTGTTGGTGCAAGAATGATTTTTTTCCAAATACATTGCGGCGGTAGATCGCCACTTGAAAACAACCTTCATACTAAAAAATATATATATTCCCGGCTGAATGTGGAAAAAATTCTCCTTAAATTTTTAAGTTTATGATCTCTGCGAACCTTGCAATTTTTTTCCGATAGAATTCATTTCCTAGTTATTTCCAAAGGTTGAATATAAAGTACTTATGCACATAAAAATGCACGTAATGTCAGGCATGAGGTTTTTCGCCATCGAAGCTTTTTTACGTGCTGTCGTTATCTAATAGGCATTTTACGCCTTTACAGCATGTTTCGACCTAGAAATTATTCGATGGTGCCAACTTGGAAAGATTTATTTTGTCAAGATACAATTCATAAGGCGGGCGTAAACACGCAAAGTATCCAAAGAAAATGTACACCAAACGAGTTGACCTTATGTATGCGTATTTATTTGCTTATGTGTGTTAAACTATATAAATGTGTCAAACTGTATATATGAACTATCCTAACTTTACTGACTTATAGATTTCATCCTATAGAAACAGCACACCTTGCTGTCACAGAAGGGATCAGCGCAAAAATGCGTCTGTCGGAGCACAGAAAAAAGCTAATATGTTCCTCTTAAACAGGCTATGAAAGGAGATTGGGCAACTAGGTATCTGAATCCTCCTCCCACCTTCAGCGCCAAAAATTTTTGCAAGTCATCACATTCGCAGTTTTGTCTGATGAAAGAGAGACGTCGACAGTGTAAAACAGAGGAGACAGTGCCGATAAGCGAAAAAGGGAAAAGACAGTGGGAAAAAAAGTTACAGAAATTTGTGGAGACCATACACAGGATTAAGGGGGGGGGGGGGGAAGGGGATGTCGGGACTCCTCCCACCGGCGAAATGTGGACCGAAATTCTAAACACGTGGGTATTACGGAAAAATTTAAGTTAGATCTGTCTGAACTTTTGAACTATCAAGGTATGATGGAGAAAGTGGCAGTGGGAGAGATCTGACATTCTGAGACATCAAGGAATCGTCAACTTAGGGTTAGAAGGAAGTGTGTGGGGTAAAAATTGTAGAGGGGGACCGCCAAGGAATGAATACAGTTAGCAGATTCAAAAGGATGTAGGTTGCCGTACGTATTCTTATATGAAGAGGCTTGCACAAGACAGGGTAGCGTGGAGAGCTGCATCAAACCAGTCTGCGGACTTTTAATTTGCTAGACATGGTCGTAAAAGAAAAGGTAAGAAGGAAATAAGAGAGACATTAATGTCCCGTCGACAGCGTGATCATTAGAGAGGGAGCACAGGCTGGAATAGCTTTTGTCAGAGATGGGGAAGGAAACTGGCCGAGTCCTTTGAAATGAACCATGCCAGTATTTGCTTGGAATGATTTAGGAAAATCACAGAAAACCAAAATCAAGAAGGCCGTTGCCGGGTTTGAACCGCCGTCCTCCCGAATGCGAGTCCACCCCGCCACTGCGCCACCCCGCTCGGTATGACGTTGTCTTCTTTCTTTGAAATGGCTTAACTAGCACTTATAATGATAGCTTGGTTTAACATGGCAGTGGTGAACAGAGTAATAACTGACATATAAAAATCCTAGTACTGAGCGGGGATCGAATACGCGACCTTTGAATTTATAGACTGACAATAACCCCTTTTTTATTCTCCTTGTAGATCGGTTCGTTGCGGACGTGTAGCGTGATTGTTCGACGTTGATCGATCAGTTTTGGCTCAGTTTCTTATTACAGAGAGCGGGAAGCTCTATAACACCTGTAACCTACCTTAGGAAACTCCTAGCCGGCCGCGGTGGCCGAGGTGACTGAGGCGCTCCAGTCACGGTCAGCACGGCCACTACGGTCGGGGGTTCGAATCCCCCCTCGGGCATGGATATTTGTGCCGTCTTTAGTCTTGGCTAGTTCATAAGTAGTTTGTAAGCTTAGGGACTGATGACCCCGTAGTTAAGTCCCATAAGTTGTACAAACATTTGAACATTTTTTTTTTTTAGGAAACTCCTACACCAGTGATCCCCGAACTGGGAATCGTGGGAGGTCTTTTTAATATGAGAATAGTTTCTGATTAATAGTTTCATTTAAAGGTTTTGCGAGATAAAATTCTTGGGTTGCCGGGGTCGGGTTGTTTGGTTGGGATAGGGAGACTAAGCTGCTAAGGTTATCAGTCCCCCGTAAAATTCTTGGGTTAGGCAAAATGTTCAAATGTTTGTTAAGCTTATGGGACTTAACTACGTGGTCATCAGTCCCTAAACTTACAAACTACTTATGAACTACTTACAAACTAGGACGGCACAAATATCCATGCCCCAGGGGTATTCGAACCCCCGACCGTAGTGGCCGTGCTGACTGTGACTGGAGCGCCTCAGTCACCTCGGCCAACGCGGCCGTCTTGGGTTAGGCCCAGGGCATTTTTGTTTGTTCATGCAAGAGAAATACTTGAAAATGCTTCTGGTTTCAAGAATTATTTTACAATTATTCGTGATTAATTGTTATGGCTTAAACATCCATTTGAAGAAGAGAACCTCAAAACGTTTAAACTCATGCCATGAAGAACGCCTAAAGCAACTATCATGTGATTTTTCTTTAAAAAAATTTCGTTAAAGACTCAAGGCTAATCCCAGTTTGGATCAAAATAAATGGAGCGTATCCAGTGCTTTAAAGGAATTAAAGGGATTTACATCGTGTGAGTGAACATTTTTTAAGACACAGAAACAAACTTTCACTGAGAAACAATTTATGCGTACAGTTATATAGAGACAGGATTATTAATATAAGACTAAACAATACCGTCAGAAGGGGTGAAGTCGATCACAAAATTCAGTTTTTCTGTTGTTTTCGAGGGAACCTCGGGAAGAATTCATTTCAAAAATATTGCGCGTAATCCTTAGGATTTCGACATTATATCTAATGTTGAATATAGAAATAGCCTATTGTGCTTTTCAAATTCTTTTAATTTAAAGGTGGATCGGCTTCAACCCACCCAGTGGGGTGATGTTGTTCACTCATTTTTTGAAGACCTATAACGGCTTCACCCAGACAATGGGGTGAAACCGATCGTCTTTTACATTGAAATATCTCCCAAGGTATAGTAGTATATGTTTATATGAAGTTTTAAAATAGTAGAGGGTTTTTCTCAGGGACCAAACATCCATCAAAATTAACAAATAGACTATTTTATGGTTAGAACATTGTATTTTCCTTAAAAAAATAACCACTGTACATAAAATTATCTTGCACCATAAAGAATTTTCACTCAATGTTTGGTATGTAAAAATCTGGGAAACTGTAGCGTCCACGACCAATGCCCTTAGGCTTCATTTTTGTTACAATTTGTGTGAAGGGAGTCTTTTGTACATCAGGAATATCTGGAAATACACTTGATCAATCCATGAACTAAAAAAAAAAAATGTTCAAATGTTTGTAAAGTCTATGGGACTCAACTACGGGGTTATCAGTCCCTAAACTTACAAACTACTTATGAACTACTTACGAACTAGGACGGCACAAATATCCATGCCCGAGGGGGGATTCGAACCCCCGACCGTAGTGGACGTGCAGACCGTGACTGGAGCGCCTCAGTCTCCTCGGCCACCGCGGCCGGCATGAACTAAACATTCTTCGTCTACTGAACTACGAACAGGCTGCCCCCCATATAAAATATCTACGTTTGCCCTTCACCCACTCATTTAACGTTGTATAGGGCACACCTTAACACTCAGATGCTTTACGAATACCCAACTTCCCTTTCTTCACTTCCTGAACGGCATTTTTCAGATATACTGGATTGTAGTTCCTTTTCCCTCTCTTCCCATCTACGTATGTTCGCGGCATGATCGACTTCACCCCACAAAATACGACAATTCAATTTTTAGATCACTACTCGTCCATACAACAAACTTCTGCCTTTGCAAATACATAAATAAAATAACAATGAGTTCACTTACCGACTAACAGTCCGAAAACAGCAGAATTATATGACTATAAGGTCGTATTGTGACAGGTTTAGTCTTGCTTCATTCACAGGCCACCAAAATGCGTTTCTTTATAGCCCACAATCCCGCTGAACGAATACTCCGAGAGAAAATTCTACAGGTAAACACTACTCTGCAGCTCATTGGCTTCCAACAAGTATGTGTAGTGTGAAATTCCCGGATGTACCGCCAGGTGGAAGTAGTGTAAATTATAATGCCGTACTTGATATAACTTCGTAGGCTTTCCCGGCGTGACAAATCTTCGAAGTCTCTGCGGGTTTTCTGCCGGATAATAAAATCAAATTGATTCAATATTTCGACGGTACAGCTGTCCGCCATCTTCAGGAAACTGCTGCTGCTGAGTCCCGCTGAATACTGGTGCAAGATGGAAGTACCGCGTCCTATACAGGCGTCGGTCGCGTGCATGGACAGGGCACTGAGAACTTCAGCGTCGCAACCGACGTGTTTTTGGAGATACGTTGACGACACCTTTTTCATATGGCCTCATGGACGTGATAAGCTCAATCGATTTCTGGATCATTTTAACTGCCTTCACCCAAACATCAAATTTACTATGGAGGTCGAAAGTGACGGTAAACTTCCATTTTTGAATGTAATGGTTTACAAAGATGATGGCACCCTTGGACATAGTGTTCATCGTAAGCCGACATACACTGACAGGTATTTACATGCCAGTAGTTGCCACCCACAATACCAACGTAACGGCGTCCTTAGAACTCTAGTACGCAGAGCATATGCCATTTCTGATGCCGACAGTTTACCATCTGAACTGGAACATCTGACGACAGTTTTTAAGGAAAATGGCTACTCTGAGAAACAGATTCGCCGTGCTATGCAGTTTGGACCGTCTCCTAAAGTTCTTGAAGAGGAGTACAGGGCTTCAGCCTACTTTCCGTACGCCGGGGGCATTTCTTTTAAAATTGGAAGACTTTTAAAAAGTTGTAACATAAAGACTGTTTTCCGTTCGCCGTCCAAGATTAGGGCATTGCTTGGACTGAAGAAACCTGGTGTTTATAAAATACCGTGTGAGTGTGGAAAGGCATACATTGGACGTACGCTTCGAACTGTGCATGATAGATGCGTAGAACATTGCCGCCACACGAGACTATTGCAACCAGATAAATCGGCGGTAGCAGAACACTGTTTAACTGAAGGACACAAGATGATATATGATAAAACCCGCATAGTAACCAATACCTCCGGTTTCTGGAACAGTGTTTACAGTGAAGCCATTGAAGGGTGACGGACAATCTAATTAATAGAGACATGGGGTTTCCTCTTAGTAGAACATGGCATCCATTATTAAGCAACATCAAATTGTAATGTTCGACCCGGATTCCAGCACCTAGGAATGATTAGTGCAAGGTGCGATATATCGTTGTGCCCTGTTCCACTAGGAGAGGCGCCACCAGCCTTGTCTATAAGGTAGCAAGTAGCAACTGTGACGGCCGGCGCATGCGCCGTGCACGCACCGACGCCTATATAGGACGCGATACTTCCATCTTGCACCAGTATTCAGCGGGACTCAGCAGCAGCAGCAGTTTCCTGAAGATGGCGGACAGCTGTACCGTCGAAATATTGAATCAATTTGATTTTATTATCCGGCAGAAAACCCGCAGAGACTATAATGCCGTACTGCCGGTCGACTTCCCCCCACTTGATCGACTTCACCCCTTCTGACGGTACCATAAATCTAACTAAGTTTGCCCACACACAGCCAATATCGTCAAACATTTCCTGGCAAAAAAGAGGGTGGTGCAACTTGAACATCCATCATACTCAATCCTGCAGACTTCATCCTATTCCCTCGATTCAAACTCGCTTTGAAAGGAAAGAGATCCGACGATATTCCTGACTTCAAACGGAACGTGGCGAGGCTTTCTCACACCATCCCAAAGGAAGAATTTGTGCGAAATTTGTATGATATGTATCGCAGAACTCAGCAGTGCATTGTTGTGGTAGGTGACTATTTCAAAGGACAGTAAGATAGCCGCGGCCAATTGGCCAAGCGCATTGAGGCGCTATGCTCCGATGCGGGAGACCACTTCCCATCGGGGGTTCGGATCCTCCCTCGGACATGGATGTTTGTATTGCCTTTTGTATAAGTTGGTTTATAATTAGTTTGTAAGTTTAGGAACTGATGACCCCACAGTTAAGTCCCATAAGCCTAAAAAACATTTGAACATTTTTGACAGTAAGAAGTTCGTAGTTCATTTGCGTCAATGTTATAGGACTATTCACCAAACTTTATTGTCAAAGGTTATATATATATATATATATATATATATATATTCACACACAGAGACACACACTCACTCACACACACACACACACACACACACACACACGCACTCACTAAAAGGTCTGTATAAATTTGAAAACTTAATAAATCATGCAATAATGTAAATAGAGAGGTAAAAATTGACACACATGGTAGGAATGACATGGGGTTTTATTTAAAAAAAAAAAAAAAAAAAAGATCTCTTGCGCGCGTTGTTTGATGATGATCGTGTGTTCAGCCGCAACTTTCGTCACGCTTGGCCTCCCAGGTCTCCAGACCTCTCAGTCCGTGCGATTATTGGCTTTGGGGTTACCTGAAGTCACAAGTGTATCGTGATCGACCGACATCTCTAGGGATGCTGAAAGACAACATCCGACGCCAATGCCTCAACATAACTCCGGACATGCTTTACAGTGCTGTTCATAACATTGTTTCCTCGACTACAGCTATTGTTGAGGAATGGTGGTGAACATATTGAGCATTTCCTGTAAAGAACATCTGCTTTGTCTTAATTTGTTATGCTAATTATTGCTTTTCTGATCAGATGAAGCGCCATCTGTCGGACATATTTTGAACTTTTTTTTGTTCTAATAAAACCCCATGACATTCCAAGCATGTGTGTCAATTTTTACGTTTCTATCTACATTATTCCGTGATTTATTAAGTTTTCAAATTTATACTGACTTTTTGATCACCCGGTATATCTGTGTGTGCATACAATCTCTAGCAATAAAGTTCAGATAATTGTCTTGTTACATTACCGTAGATGAAATATGAACTACAGTTACTTTAATATCTTTCTAAATAGTCACCTGCCATAAATATGGACCGCTGAACCTCTGCGATACTGTCCTGGAAACTTTAAACGAAGTCTTCCTTTGGTACACATATCCGGCACACGTGCATTGGGAAAACATAAAATCATGTTCGTACATAACACTTACAGTCGGTTAATATTAGCAGTTGGTTCCAACTACCACAAATGGCATGTTTTTGTAACGGCCAGTGATCTAAGTAATACCTGGATATTGAACTTCAGCGGTCTGAGCGTCCAGCCATAAATGCTCACATTTAGTTTCTTGCCAAATCCAGTACGGCTGCTACGAAATGTTACTAGAATATGAAAACAAAAAATGTTACGATTCGGCTCTCATTGCAACATATTATATTCTACATGAACATTAAGTTCGAAAAAAGATGTAAGTAAGAAACTTTTTGTCATATACAGATTGAATGGAATTTATTTGCCAAATTAAAACATGGCGGGCAGTGCAAATCAATGTGCAAAACAAAGGAATATGCAGGCACGCTGCAGTTTTATGCTCAGATACAAGAGTTATATATCCATTTTGTACAATGATAACTGTTACCAACTCGCAAATGGAAGGTAATTACGGAAGAAAACAATTGTCTACACACGAACATAAGAACGCTGATTTGTCTTCGTGATCCTTACTCGAAATGTACGTCGGTGGCGGTAATATAATCATTGTGCAGTCATCCGAAAAGGCCTCTTTTCTAAATTTTGTTAATAGTATTCCACCGAAAGATCACAGACTTCATCTCATGAATTCCATCGTTCAGGAACGATGAAAGATCTAAGAGTTTAACGGCCTGTCAACAGCGCGGTCATTAGGGACGGAGCACGCGCTATGATTACGAAACGACTGGGAAGTGAATCGGCGCATTCTCTTCCAAACAGCCGTTCCGGCTTTTGCCTGGTACTGTTAGGGAAATCACTGGAACCCTAAATCAGTTCTGGCCGTCGTCCTTTCGTATCCAAGTCCAGTTTTCTAAACATAGCTTCACGGAGCATCTATGTAATACCCGCGAGTCGATTGAACTCCTGTGAATTGCTTTGTTGTTCAAATGTTTGTAAATCTATCGGACCAAACTGCGTGGTCATCAGTCCGTAGCTTACAAACTACTTAAACCTAGGTAAACTAACCTAAGGACAAACACACACACACACACACCCATGCCCCAGGGAGGACTCGAACCTCCACGGCGAGCAACAGCGCGCTCCGCAGCGAGAAGCTTTAGACCGCTCTGCTACTCCACCGCGGCTTGCTTTGTTGCCTTCCTTTGATAGTGATTTTTAACATGCGAACAGCATTCAAAAGTGGGTCGCACAAATGTTCTTCGCCGTTCGCCTCTATAGATGGGGTACTTTTTTCTAGATTTGTCCCAATAACACGAAGTTTACCATTCGCCTTCACCATTATCAACCGTACGTGCTCTATCCAACGCATATTGCTTTACAAATTCAAGTCTAGTTATTTAATCGACTTGACTACGTCCATATACATTACAACAGCGTTTTTCAACCTTTTTCGAATATGCGACCCCCTTCCAAGTAAGCTGGCCGCGGTGGCCGAGGGGACTGAGGCGCGTCAGTCACGGTCTGCACGGCCACTACGGTCGGGGGTTCGAATCCCCCCTCGGGCATGGATATTTGTGCCGTCCTTAGTGTTAGCTAGTTCATAAGTAGTTTGTACGTTTAGGGACTGATGTCCCCGTAGTTAAGTCCCATAAGCTATACAAACATTTGAACATTTTTGAACCTTCCAAGTAAAAATATTCTGCCACCCCCCACCCCCATCTCACGACCGTACCGAATCATCGCAAAGGAAACAATTTTCATCTTCTCTCTTTTGCTTTAGATTTCGTTTAAATTGTTGGACGAAGTTTTTTCTGTGTATTTTCAGAATGAAACACGTTTTCCTATTTTTACATGATTTCCGACAGAAAACATATTTTGCTTGAAAAGAGCATTTCAAGCTAGACTCAGAAGCGAATTATGGTCAATTTTGTATTTCACTTACAAGAGGACTACATGGGTATCGGGTTTCAGAATTTCTTCATATTTATCGTACGTGATGTTCAGAATTTAAGTAACAATCGGCCATAGGCATTCGACGCAACTCTCAAAAATTCTCGAGAAAATCGACTGACTTTTTGCAAGAACAGATAAGCACCAAGAATTAAAAGAGTCATAGCATCTGTCGGTGTAGCTCAGTTGGCGGCGTAATAACCTCCCAACTACACGAGCGATGGTTCGAATCCCGCTGTGAGAGTTATCTTTCTTTTTCTTTTTTTTTTTTTTTGTCGTTTTCGAATTTATTTATATAAAACATTTTGAGATCTTTAATTCCACGCGTTGTACCTGTATTTGTTTATATGTATGTAGACGAGCTGAACACCTTGTTGTCACCAAAAACGATGGTGTAGCTCTTCACAAACTGAACAATCAAAGATTACCATCGTCTACTAATAATGAAGCCAAATTGTAAAAAATGTAACTTGTGTGTTTTTTATTGAAACCGTCATTGTTAACAACCTTTTATAAAATATACAAAAACACGTGCATTTTTTCGTAAAATATTACCGTTAGATATTGAAATTGTGTACGTATTCGAAGACAACGATAAAAATTAAAAAAAAAAAAAAAAAAAATACGGCGAGAGGATTGAAACCTCCAGCCCTATGGTTGCAAGTCGACAACGTTAGCACCTTTTTTCTGAGCTACACCGATACTGCAACAGCTTTAATAATTGATACTTACATACTTGTAAAACTTCGAAGTCGATTTTCTCGATAATTTTTTAGAGTTAGTCGAATGGCTTGGGCTGTCTGTTACTTGAGTTCTGAACTTCACATACCATAAAAAAAAAAAAAAAAAAAAAAAAAAAAATTCTAAAATCCGATACCCACGTGGTCTACTTGTTAGGCACACGTTTTTTTACCCTTTCAGTCCACATTATGATATCAGCTTTGGAAAAATTAAAATTCAGTGTTTTCTGTATTAATACAGTGCAGGAAACATCAAAATATGTGTTTTAAAAAATTTTTGGTCGAACTATTGATTTTTTATGTCATGTATTTTATGCACAACACAGACATTTGTGCCGAAGTATTTTATTACTCGGACGTTATTTTGTTGATAGTGCACACTAGAGGTCTGCACTTCGCTCGGTTGCTCGCTCGAATTGCGAGATACATGTCGTTCTATGACAGTCCGACAGGTGTCGGCACTTCAGCTTGCGACAAGGCGTGTGGCTGCGCTCGACTTCCTCCAAGCTCGTTCAAGCGGGGCAGGCTCGACCGGCCCGACCGTCCACACTGCCCGCTCGCCACTCAGTCGCCCACCGCAACGCCACGTCGTATGAACACGAGCCGCGGTGGAGTAGCCGAGCGGTCTAAGGCGCCTCGCTGCGGAGCGCACGGTTGCTCGGTTGTTCGAGTCCTCCCTGGGGCATGGGTGTGTGTGTTGTCCTTAGGTTAGTTTAGCTTAGTTTAAGTAGTTTGTAAGCTACGGACTGTTGACCACGCAGTTTGGTCCGATAGAATTACAAACATTTGAACATTTTTTATGAACACGAATCCTAGGCGAGTGTTCAAATCAAATGTTTGTAGAACTTAGGGGACTTAACTACGGGGTTATCAGTCCCTAAGCTTACAAACTACTTATGAACTAGCTAAGACTAAGGACGGCACAAATATCCATGCCCGAGGGGGGATTCGAACCCCCGTCCGTAGTGACCGTGCAGACCGTGACTGGAGTGCCTCAGTCTCCTCGGCCACCGCGGCCGGCTAGGCGAGTGTGAGGAGCAAACTAGACGCTAGAGAATACCTCCTGACTGCCAAAGGTGGTGGTCGCAGCAATCTGTAGTTAGCCAATACGAAAAAATGGTGGCAAACTAAATGGTTACAACAACGAAACTCGAAAGAGTTCGTTACATTTTTGAAGCCATTGAAAAAAGAAACTGATGTTCTCGAAGGCGAGAAGTTACCTACAATTCAGTTTGTTGTGTTATGGCTGCAGAAACTGAAAAGTCATTGCAACAGAGCCCCCAACACACAGAGGTACGTATCTTTCACTTATTGCCAATTCTGGTTTCCTCTTTACTATGCGGTGCGTGTCCAGCGAATGCAAATTATAGCAAGTTGCAAGCACCAGTAGTAATGTCACTGGTATTTAGCCATATGGTACAACTGTCGTATTATCTTATGTTACTGTAGGCGCTACAAGTACTCAAAGAACGTAGTCCCCGTCTCATGGAAGAGAAAGTGGAACTTCAGAGGTTGCACAGAATAGCAACATTTATGATGTCCGTTACAGAAAGAAATGACACTTTAAATGCTGTGTATCAAATTTCAAATGTTCACATGTTTGTACTGTGTATGGAACTTAACTACGGGGTCATCAGTCCCTAAACTTACAAACTACTTATGAACTACTTACGAAATAGGACGGCACAAATATCCATGCCCGAGGGGGGATTCGAACCCCCGACCGTAGTGGGCGACGTATCAAATTTGAGATGAAATATCGGTTCCAGGTAAGCAGGGATAAATGTATGACCTACCGGTACGTCACATTATTACTTTGGAATCGTTTCCTTTCCATGATGTTTCTTTGTTGTTCCCATTTTGTGGGCTGTTATTGCCTGTTTAGTGATAGGTTCAAATGTTCAAATGTTTGTATAGTCTGTGGGACTTAGCTACGGGGTCATCAGTCCCTAAACTTACAAACTACTTATGAACTACTTAATAACTAGGACGGCACAAATATCCATGTCCGAGGGGGGATTCGAACCCCCGACCGTAGTGGCCGTGCAGACCGTGACTGGAGCGCCTTAGTCTCCTCGGCCACCGCGGTCGGCTTAGTGATAGGTGTTAGTTGCCGTCTTATCGAGGAAATGATTGTATTTTATATCCATTCCTGTTATCACTCTCACCCGGTTGCTTCGAAAACTGTTCTCTCGATCCAGTTGAACTAGCCATTCAGTTTCGCGTTTTGTAGTCTGTACCCATAGGTTACTTTACCATACAGATTATTATACATGATTGATATAAAGTTCCTGTGCTAAGATCATTTACTAAATGAGTTTTTCATGATGTTTCTTTGTTGTTCCCAATTTGTGGGCTGTTATTGCCTATTTAGTGACTGGTGTTACTTGCTGTCTTAACGAGGAAATGATTGTATTTTATATCCATTCCTCGTATCACTCTCACGTCCTGGAATACTCCGATATTCGAAGAATGTATAAGAAGGGTAAACGTAGATACCGCCTACAGGAAAATAAAAGAGACACATGGGGACAAGAAAAGCAACTCCACAAATATCAAGAACTCAGATGGGAAACCAGTTCTCAGCAAAGAAGGGAAAGCTGAAAGGTGGAAAGAGTACATAGAACAGCTCTACAAAGGAAATGAACTTAGAGACGATGTTGTAGCAAGGGAAGAGGAAGTAGATCAAGATGAAATAGGAGATGCTATACTGAGAGATGAATTTGACAGAGCCCTGAAAGACCTGGGTCGGAACAAGGCCCCAGGAGTAGATGACATACCCTCAGAGGTACTAAAGTCTCTGGGAGAGCCAGCCATGACAAGACTATTTGAACTGGTGTGTAGGATGTATGAGACAGGCGAAATACCCTCAGACTTTAAGAAAAATGTAATAATCCGCTTTCCAAAGAAATCAGGCGCAGACAGGTGTGAAATTTACAGAACCATCAGTTTGATAAGTCATGGTTACAAAATTTTAACACGAATTATCTACAGGAGAATGGAAAAGCTGGTAGAAGCTGACCTCGGGGAAGATCAGTTTGGATTCAGGAGGAATGTAGGAACCCGGGAGGCAATACTCACTTTACGTCTTATCTTAGAAGATAGATTAAGGAAAGGCAAACCTACATTTTTAGCTTTTGTAGATTTGGAGAAAGCGTTTGACAATGTTGACTGGAATACACTCTTTCAAATTCTGAAGTCAGCAGGGGTAAAATATAGGGAAAGGAGAGTTATTTATAACTTGTACAAAAGCCAGACCACAGTTATTAGAGTTGAAGGGCATGAAAGGGAAGCATCAGTTGGGAAAGGAGTAAGACAGGGTTGTAGCCTTTCTCCGATGTTATTCAATTTGTACATCGAGCAGGCGGTGAAGGAAAGCAAGGAAAAATTTGGAATAGGGATTAAAGTACAGGGGGAAGAAATAAAAACATTGCGTTTTGCTGATGACATTGTAATTCTGTCAGAGACAGCAAAGGACCTGGAAGAGCAGTTGAATGGAATGGACAGTGTGTTGAAGAGAGCGTATAAAATGAACATTAACAAGAGCAAAACAAAAATAATGGAATGCCTAGCCAAAAGAATGAAGTGCATGTTTTCGGAATGGCTGGACTATGTAATGCGCGAGGAGAAATCCACCAGTGAGATGGACCTTTATTTAGCATGAACTGACGATTCGCTTGAATGGTGGAAACGCAACAGTACTCTCTTTCCTAAGCTAGCTGTATTGGCAAAAAGAGTATTTCGTTTGCCACCCTTAAATGCAGCTAGTGAACACACTTTCAGTGCGCCAGGGAACCTGATCTCTCATAGAAGAACTCGACTCGATCCGCTACGTGTCAATGATATTTTAACAATACACTGCAATTACAGTGCCATCAACGAATAGTTTGGGGATAATGTTATTACTTGTAGATGTATACTTTGTTGTACGGTAACATTCAGTTTTGTACAATGCAATTAAAACGTTCTTCGTTCCATAGTTTCTCTTAGGATCCTTTTACATTACTTCCACATGTCGTAGTTGGTGAAAACATCCCTCTTTTCTCGTATGGGGTATAATGATATTGCGGTTTCATGCTACTATGCAGGAATACACGTCTACAGCATAACTGATTTTATCCGAAAATAGTTCCTTTAGATGAATTTGAAGAGACCTGAAAGACCTAGGTCGGAACAAGGCCCCAGGAGTAGATGACATACCCTCAGAGCTACTAAGTCTCTGGGAGAGCCAGCCATGACAAGACTATTTGAACTGGTATGTAGGATGTATGAGACAGGCGAAATACCCTCAGACTTTAAGAAAAATTTAATAATCCGCTTTCCAAAGAAATCAGGCGCAGACAGGTGTGAAAATTACAGAACCATCAGTTTGATAAGTCATGGTTACAAAATTTTAACACGAATTATCTACAGGAGAATGGAAAAGCTGGTAGAAGCTGACCTCGGGGAAGATCAGTTTGGATTCAGGAGGAATGTAGGAACCCGGGAGGCAATACTCACTTTACGTCTTATCTTAGAAGATAGATTAAGGAAAGGCAAACCTACATTTTTAGCTTTTGTAGATTTGGAGAAAGCGTTTGACAATGTTGACTGGAATACACTCTTTCAAATTCTGAAGTCAGCAGGGGTAAAATATAGGGAAAGGAGAGTTATTTATAACTTGTACAAAAGCCAGACCACAGTTATTAGAGTTGAAGGGCATGAAAGGGAAGCATCAGTTGGGAAAAGAGTAAGACAGGGTTGTAGCCTTTCTCCGATGTTATTCAATTTGTACATCGAGCAGGCGGTGAAGGAAAGCAAGGATTTGGAATAGGGATTAAAGTACAGGGGGAAGAAATAAAAACATTGCGTTTTGCTGATGACATTGTAATTCTGTCAGAGACAGCAAAGGACCTGGAAGAGCAGTTGAATGGAATGGACAGTGTGTTGAAGAGAGCGTATAAAATGAACATTAACAAGAGCAAAACAAAAATAATGGAATGCCTAGCCAAAAGAATGAAGTGCATGTTTTCGGAATGGCTGGACTATGTAATGCGCGAGGAGAAATCCACCAGTGAGATGGACCTTTATTTAGCATGAACTGACGATTCGCTTGAATGGTGGAAACGCAACAGTACTCTCTTTCCTAAGCTAGCTGTATTGGCAAAAAGAGTATTTCGTTTGCCACCCTTAAATGCAGCTAGTGAACACACTTTCAGTGCGCCAGGGAACCTGATCTCTCATAGAAGAACTCGACTCGATCTGCTACGTGTCAATGATATTTTAACAATACACTGAAATTACAGTGCCATCAACGAATAGTTTGGGGATAATGTTATTACTTGTAGATGTATACTTTGTTGTACGGTAACATTCAGTTTTGTACAATGCAATTAAAACGTTCTTCGTTCCATAGTTTCTCTTAGGATCCTTTTACATTACTTCCACATGTCGTAGTTGGTGAAAACATCCCTCTTTTCTCGTATGGGGTATAATGATATTGCGGTTTCATGCTACTATGCAGGAATACACGTCTACAGCATAACTGATTTTATCCGAAAATAGTTCCTTTAGATGAATTTGAAGAGACCTGAAAGACCTAGGTCGGAACAAGGCCCCAGGAGTAGATGACATACCCTCAGAGCTACTAAGTCTCTGGGAGAGCCAGCCATGACAAGACTATTTGAACTGGTATGTAGGATGTATGAGACAGGCGAAATACCCTTAGACTATAAGAAAAATGTAATAATCCGCTTTCCAAAGAAATCAGGCGCAGACAGGTG
This sequence comes from Locusta migratoria, assembly GCA_026315105.1. NCBI lineage: Eukaryota > Metazoa > Arthropoda > Insecta > Orthoptera > Acrididae > Locusta > Locusta migratoria. The sequence continues at coordinate 317,083,792 of CM048747.1, read as the reverse complement.
TGAAAATTACAGAACCATCAGTTTGATAAGTCATGGTTACAAAATTTTAACACGAATTATCTACAGGAGAATGGAAAAGCTGGTAGAAGCTGACCTCGGGGAAGATAAGTTTGGATTCAGGAGGAACATACGAACCCGGGAGGCAATACTCACTTTACGTCTTATCTTAGAAGATAGATTAAGGAAAGGCAAACCTACATTTTTAGCTATTGTAGATTTGGAGAAAGCTTTTGACAATGTTGACTGGAATACACTCTTTCAAATTCTGAAGTCAGCAGGGGTAAAATATAGGGAAAGGAGAGTTATTTATAACTTGTACAAAAGCCAGACCACAGTTATTAGAGCCGGCCGCGGTGGCCGAGGTGACTGAGGCGCTCCAGTCACGGTCAGCACGGCCACTACGGTCGGGGGTTCGAATCCCCCCTCGGGCATGGATATTTGTGTCGTCCTAGTTCTTAAGTAGTTCATAAGTAGTTTGTAAGTTTAGGGACTGATGACCCCGTAGTTAAGTCTCATAAGCTTAACAAACATTTGAACATTTGAACAGTTATTAGAGTTGAAGGGCATGAAAGGGAAGCATCAGTTGGGAAAGGAGTAAGACAGGGTTGTAGCCTTTCTCCGATGTTATTCAATTTGTACATCGAGCAGGCGGTGAAGGAAAGCAAGGAAAAATTTGGAATAGGGATTAAAGTACAGGGGGAAGAAATAAAAACATTGCGTTTTGCTGATGATATTGTAATTCTGTCAGAGACAGCAAAGGACCTGGAAGAGCAGTTGAATGGAATGGACAGTGTGTTGAAGAGAGCGTATAAAATGAACATTAACAAGAGCAAAACAAAAATAATGGAATGCCTAGCCAAAAGAATGAAGTGCATGTTTTCGGAATGGCTGGACTATGTAATGCGCGAGGAGAAATCCACCAGTGAGATGGACCTTTATTTAGCATGAACTGACGATTCGCTTGAATGGTGGAAACGCAACAGTACTCTCTTTCCTAAGCTAGCTGTATTGGCAAAAAGAGTATTTCGTTTGCCACCCTTAAATGCAGCTAGTGAACACACTTTCAGTGCGCCAGGGAACCTGATCTCTCATAGAAGAACTCGACTCGATCCGCTACGTGTCAATGATATTTTAACAATACACTGCAATTACAGTGCCATCAACGAATAGTTTGGGGATAATGTTATTACTTGTAGATGTATACTTTGTTGTACGGTAACATTCAGTTTTGTACAATGCAATTAAAACGTTCTTCGTTCCATAGTTTCTCTTAGGATCCTTTTACATTACTTCCACATGTCGTAGTTGGTTAAAACATCCCTCTTTTCTCGTATGGGGTATAATGATATTGCGGTTTCATGCTACTATGCAGGAATACACGTCTACAGCATAACTGATTTTATCCGAAAATAGTTCCTTTAGATGAATTTGAAGAGACCTGAAAGACCTAGGTCGGAACAAGGCCCCAGGAGTAGATGACATACCCTCAGAGCTACTAAGTCTCTGGGAGAGCCAGCCATGACAAGACTATTTGAACTGGTATGTAGGATGTATGAGACAGGCGAAATACCCTCAGACTTTAAGAAAAATGTAATAATCCGCTTTCCAAAGAAATCAGGCGCAGACAGGTGTGAAAATTACAGAACCATCAGTTTGATAAGTCATGGTTACAAAATTTTAACACGAATTATCTACAGGAGAATGGAAAAGCTGGTAGAAGCTGACCTCGGGGAAGATCAGTTTGGATTCAGGAGGAATGTAGGAACCCGGGAGGCAATACTCACTTTACGTCTTATCTTAGAAGATAGATTAAGGAAAGGCAAACCTACATTTTTAGCTTTTGTAGATTTGGAGAAAGCGTTTGACAATGTTGACTGGAATACACTCTTTCAAATTCTGAAGTCAGCAGGGGTAAAATATAGGGAAAGGAGAGTTATTTATAACTTGTACAAAAGCCAGACCACAGTTATTAGAGTTGAAGGGCATGAAAGGGAAGCATCAGTTGGGAAAAGAGTAAGACAGGGTTGTAGCCTTTCTCCGATGTTATTCAATTTGTACATCGAGCAGGCGGTGAAGGAAAGCAAGGATTTGGAATAGGGATTAAAGTACAGGGGGAAGAAATAAAAACATTGCGTTTTGCTGATGACATTGTAATTCTGTCAGAGACAGCAAAGGACCTGGAAGAGCAGTTGAATGGAATGGACAGTGTGTTGAAGAGAGCGTATAAAATGAACATTAACAAGAGCAAAACAAAAATAATGGAATGCCTAGCCAAAAGAATGAAGTGCATGTTTTCGGAATGGCTGGACTATGTAATGCGCGAGGAGAAATCCACCAGTGAGATGGACCTTTATTTAGCATGAACTGACGATTCGCTTGAATGGTGGAAACGCAACAGTACTCTCTTTCCTAAGCTAGCTGTATTGGCAAAAAGAGTATTTCGTTTGCCACCCTTAAATGCAGCTAGTGAACACACTTTCAGTGCGCCAGGGAACCTGATCTCTCATAGAAGAACTCGACTCGATCTGCTACGTGTCAATGATATTTTAACAATACACTGAAATTACAGTGCCATCAACGAATAGTTTGGGGATAATGTTATTACTTGTAGATGTATACTTTGTTGTACGGTAACATTCAGTTTTGTACAATGCAATTAAAACGTTCTTCGTTCCATAGTTTCTCTTAGGATCCTTTTACATTACTTCCACATGTCGTAGTTGGTGAAAACATCCCTCTTTTCTCGTATGGGGTATAATGATATTGCGGTTTCATGCTACTATGCAGGAATACACGTCTACAGCATAACTGATTTTATCCGAAAATAGTTCCTTTAGATGAATTTGAAGAGACCTGAAAGACCTAGGTCGGAACAAGGCCCCAGGAGTAGATGACATACCCTCAGAGCTACTAAGTCTCTGGGAGAGCCAGCCATGACAAGACTATTTGAACTGGTATGTAGGATGTATGAGACAGGCGAAATACCCTCAGACTTTAAGAAAAATGTAATAATCCGCTTTCCAAAGAAATCAGGCGCAGACAGGTGTGAAAATTACAGAACCATCAGTTTGATAAGTCATGGTTACAAAATTTTAACACGAATTATCTACAGGAGAATGGAAAAGCTGGTAGAAGCTGACCTCGGGGAAGATAAGTTTGGATTCAGGAGGAACATACGAACCCGGGAGGCAATACTCACTTTACGTCTTATCTTAGAAGATAGATTAAGGAAAGGCAAACCTACATTTTTAGCTATTGTAGATTTGGAGAAAGCTTTTGACAATGTTGACTGGAATACACTCTTTCAAATTCTGAAGTCAGCAGGGGTAAAATATAGGGAAAGGAGAGTTATTTATAACTTGTACAAAAGCCAGACCACAGTTATTAGAGCCGGCCGCGGTGGCCGAGGTGACTGAGGCGCTCCAGTCACGGTCAGCACGGCCACTACGGTCGGGGGTTCGAATCCCCCCTCGGGCATGGATATTTGTGTCGTCCTAGTTCTTAAGTAGTTCATAAGTAGTTTGTAAGTTTAGGGACTGATGACCCCGTAGTTAAGTCTCATAAGCTTAACAAACATTTGAACATTTGAACAGTTATTAGAGTTGAAGGGCATGAAAGGGAAGCATCAGTTGGGAAAGGAGTAAGACAGGGTTGTAGCCTTTCTCTGATGTTATTCAATTTGTACATCGAGCAGGCGGTGAAGGAAAGCAAGGAAAAATTTGGAATAGGGATTAAAGTTTAGGGGGAAGAAATAAAAACATTGTGTTTTGCTGATGACATGTCAGAGAGAGCAAAGGACCTGGAAGAGCAATTGAATGGAATGGACAGTATGTTGAAGAGAGCGTATAAAATGAACATTAATAAGAGCAAAACAAAAATAATGGAATGCGGTCTTAGAAAATCAGGCGATGCTGAAGGAATTAGATTAGGTAACGAAACAATGAAGGTGGTAGATGAGTTTTGTTACTTAGGTTGTAAAATAACATGCGATGGTCGCAGTCCAGAGGATATAAAATGCAGAATGGCAATGGGAAGAAAAGCATTTTTGAAAAAGAGAAATTTGCTAACATCGAATATTAATTTAAGTGTAAGGAAGTCTTTTCTGAAGGCATTTGTGTGGAGTGTTGCCTTGTACGGGAGTGAAACATGGACGATAAGCAGTGCGGACAGGAAGAGAATAGAGGCTTTTAAAATGTGGTGCTACAGAAGAATGCTGAAGATTAGGTGGGTAGATCGCATAACTAATGAAGAGGTACTGAACAGAATTGGTGAGAAAAGGAATTTTTGGCATACCCTGACCAAAAGAAGTGATCGCTTGGTAGGACACATACTTAGACATCGAGGAATCGTAAATTTAGCATTGGAGGGAAGTGTGTGGGGTAAAAATCGCAGAGGGAGACCAAGAGACGCGTTATAGTAAGCAGATTCAAGTGGATGTGGATTGCCGTTCTTATGAGGAGATGAAAAGGCTTGCTCAGGATAGAGTAGGGTGGAGAGCTGCATCAAACCAGTCTCCGGACTGAAGACCATAGCAGCAACAGTTCCTTTAGTGCGTCAGACGCTACAGCAGCCCACAACTCAGAACCGCAGAGTTGCTGCCGTAGCGACCGAGTACAGCGGCAGCGCCACGCTGTGCGGCCTCTGCCCGACCCGCCTCACGTAGCCTTGTTCGAGTGTCAACACGCTCGCTGCGAGCGTACACACTCGGCGGGCCACCAACGAGCGTTGCGCACTCTACCGAGTACGAGCGAGCGAAACCGGCGATTTGCAGACCTCCAGTGCACACTGCCAGATCAATAATGCTAGTATAATTTTCGCCACTGCACCAAAGACAATACAATTCACTGCAGGAATAAAATAAAAGAAACCACATTCACGCTCACACTCTTAGCCACGTACAGACGGCAACGCAACACAACCTCCAAGACGGACGGATTAATGCTTCAGAAGTGGCTACACGCCGTACCAAGCGGCAAAATGTACTAGAAGCATGTCGTTCATAAAGAAATTCAACTTTCAGTATTGATGCACAAAATACGGTAGAAATCAATTTTTAATACTCTGTTGTCTAGGAAGAACACTGGGAATGAAAGGGTTAAGTTACTGAACCACTAGTTGTTTTATGATGCAAGTACTTCCTGATGTGACGGTGACCCCCGAGCAAGACTTTGCGACCTCTGGGAGGTTGCGACCCAGAGGCTGAAAACACTACATTACAGGAAGGGATACGCCAGAAACTAATTTTCCCCCCAATTCAGTTGACCATCTCTTCATTAGTTAATCGATCTACCCATCTAATTTTCGGCATTCGTCTGTAGCACCACATTTCAAAAGCTGCTATTATCTTTTTGTCTGAACTCGTTACCGTTCACGTTACACTCCCATTCACTGCTACACTCTAGACAAATGTATTCAGAAAGGCCTTCCTAACAATTAAACTAATATTGGATGTCAACAAACGTCGCTTCTTCAGAAACGCTTTTCTTCCCATAGCCTTTCTGCATTTTATGTCTTCTTTACTTCGACCACCAGAAGTTATCTTGTTACCCTAATAACAAAACTCATCTACTACTTTTGTTGTCTCATTACGTAATCTAATTCCTTCAGCATCGCCTGATTTTCGGACACTACATTCCTTAACCCTCGTTTTACTCTTGTTAATGTTCATCTGATACCTTCTAGATACTATCCATTCCGTTTAATTGCTCTTCCAGGTCTTTTGCTGTCTCTGATAGAATTACTATGTCGTCAGCAAACCGCAAGGTTTTTATTCCCTCTCCCTGGAATTTAATTCCCTCTCAAATGTTCAAATGTTTGTAAAGCTTATGGGACTTAACTACGGGGTCATCAGTCCCTAAACTTACCAACTACTTATGAACTACTTACGAACTAGGACGGCACAAATATCCATGCCCTAGGGGGGATTCGAACCCCCGACCGTAGTAGCCGTGCAGACCGTGACTGAAGCGCCTCAGTCACCTCGGCCACCGCGGCCGGCTATTCCCTCTCCAAATTTCTCCTTGCATTCCTTCACAGATTGCTCCATGTAAAGATCGAACAACATTGGGGAAAGGCTACAACGCTGTCTTACTCCATTCCCAACCACTGCGATCCTTTTTATTTACATCTGCATACATTCTCTGAAAATCACATTCAAGTGCCTGGCAGAGGGTTCAATAACCACTTTCATAACTTTTTTCTACCGTTCCAATCTCTAATAGCGCGGGGGAAAAAAGAACACTTAAATCGTTCCGTTTTCGATCTGATTTCTCTTATTTTATTGGGATGGTCATGTCTCCCTATGTAGGTGGGTGCTAGCAAAATATTTTCACATTCAAAAGACGTTGTTTGAAATTTCGAAAATAGATCTCACCGCAACGAATGAAGTCGTTCTTTTAATGATTTCCACGTCAAATCGTGCAACATTTCCGTGACGCTTTCCCCCTGTAACGTGATAAAACAAAACGAGCTTCTCAATGTCTTCCATCAGTTCCACCTGGTGAAGGTCCTACACTGGGAAACAGTACTCCAGGAGAGGACGCACAAGTGTGATGTAGGCAGTCTCTTTGCAATGAAACGTAACTTTTGGTTCGCCTTCTCCACAATATTTTCTGTGTGTTCTCTCCAGTCTAAGATGTTCGTAGTTGTAGCTCCTAGGCTTTATTTATTTATTTATTTTTTGTTAGAGATTACGACCTTAAGGTTTGACTGATTTATCGTGTAATTGAAATTCAGCTGATTTCTTTTAGTGATCATGTGTATTACGTCACACTTTTCATCATTTAGAGTTAATTGCCAATTTTCGCAGCATGTATAAATTTTGTCTAAATCGCTTTGCAGTTGCTTTTGATCCTTTGTCGACTTCACTAACCGATAAACGACAGCATCAACCGCGAACAGTCTAAGAGAGCTATTCAGATTGTCTCCTAAATCGTTTACGAACACAAGGAAGAGTAGCGGACCTATAATGCTTCACTGGGGAACGCCAGGTATCACTTCTGTTTTACTCGATGACTTACCATCAATTACTACGAACTGTGTCCTTTCTGAGAGGAAATCACGAATCCAATCGCAGAATAGGGGCGATATTCCATTAGCACTTTCATGTCTTTTGACTCTAATAATTACTGTCTGGTTTCTGTACAAGTTGTATATAGCTCTTCGCTCCTTATATTTCACCTTGTAGTACAGGACAAAATAAATTATTTATCCGTCGGTATGGGTCTTACAAGGAAAGTACTTGGGCTCGAACAAACACATATACACCAAAATCGTATGAGAGATAATGTAAAGATCCGTTATTGTATAAGTGACACTCCTGCATCTGCAAAACTCTGCAGTCGTCCGTTAGAGGCCTCTGCGTGTGCCTTGTCACATTGCGCTTTGACCTGTCATTCGCCAGTACATCTACATCTACATACATACTCCGCAATTCACCGTAAGGTGCGTGGCGGAGGGTACACCGTACCACTACTAGGCATTTCCTTTCCTATTCCACTCCCAAATTGAACGAGGAAAAAAAGAATGCCTATATGCCTCCGTACGAGCCCTAATTTCTCTTATCTTGTCTTTGTGATCTTTACGCGAAATGTAAGTAGGCGGCAGCAAGATCGTACTACACTCAGCTTCAAATTCCGGCCCTCTAAATTTACTTAACAGAAATTCACGAAAAGAACGTCGTCTTTCTTCCAGCGATCCCCAATTGAGTTGCCGGAGCATTTCCGAGACACTCGCGCATTGGTCGAACCTACCGGTAACAAATCTAGCTGCTCGCCTCTGAACCGCCTCTATGTCTTCCTTCAAACCGATCTGCTGCGGGTCCCAAATACTTGAGCAATACTCAAGACGTGGTCGTACAAGCGTTTTATACGCGGTCTCCTTTACAGGTGAAGTACATCTTCCCAAAATTCTCCCAATAAACCGAAGTCGGCTGTCTGCCTTACTCACAACTGTCCTTACATGATCGTTCCATTTCATATCGCTCTGCAATGTTACGCCTAGATATTTGAACGACGCGACCGCATCAAGAAGCTCACTACTGATGCTGTATTCGAACATTATAGGATTGTTTTTTCTACTCATGCGCATCACCTTACATTTTTCTACATTGAGAGCTAGCTGCCATTCTTCGCACCAACTAGAAATTTTGTCTAAGTCAACCTGTATGCTATTACAGTCAGTTACAGACGACACCCTCCTATACACCACAGCATCATCAGCAAACAGCCGCAAATTACAACTTACTCTGTCCATCAGATCATTTATATAGATAGAAAATAATAGCGGTCCTTCACACTCCCCTGGGGCACGCCTGACGATACACTCGTCTCTGATGAGCACTCGCCGTCGAGAACAACGTACTACGTTCTATTACTTAGGAAGTCTTCCAGCCAGTCACAAATCTGTGAACCTATTCCATAAGCTCGTATCTTCGTTAGCAGTCTGCAGTGTGGCACCGTGTCGAACGCCTTTTTGAAGTCGAGAAAAACACAATCCGCCTGTTGCCCTTCGTCCATGGCTCGCAAGATGGCATGTGAGAAAAGGGCAAGCTGAGTTTCGCATGAACGATGTTTCCTAAACCCGTGCTGATTCATGGAAAGAAGCTTTTCCGTTTCAAGGAAATTTACTATATTCGAACTGAGAATATGCTCCAAAATTCTACATGAAACCGATGTCAACGATATTGGCCTGTAATTGTATGGGTCAGTTCTCTTTCCTTTCTTATACACTGGAGTCACCTGCGCTTTTTTTCCAATCACTAGGAACTTTGCGCTGAATTAAAGATTCGCTATAAATGCAAGCTAAGTAGGGGGCCAATGCCGCAGAATGGTCTTTGTAAAACCGAACTGGTATTCCATCCGGACCAGCAGACTTTTTCGTATTTAGCTCTCTCAGCTGCTTCTCTACACCGGAAATACTTATTACTATGTCCCCCATTTCGGAATTAGTAAGTTGATCAAATGATGGTATATTTGTGCGGTCCTCCTGCGTGAAAGATTTCTTAAAGGTTAAATTTAGAACTTCAGCTTTCCGTTTGCTTTCTTCTATTACTGCCCCGGAATGATCAACTAGTGACTGGACAGTGGGCTTTGACCCGCTTATCGATTTTACATAGGACCAGAATTTTTTCGGGTTCTCGGAAAGATCTTTTGCTAAGGTATCGCTGTGATAATTATTGTATGCTTCACGCATCGATCTTTTTATAGACGCACGAATCTCTACTAACTTTTGCCTGTCATCATTTGCGTGTTCTTTTTTGAATCGAGAGGGACGGTGCAGTGTGCCTCCGAAGTTGCGTTTTGTGACGTTATTTGTGTGGTGAAGCGTCAGATGGGGCGGCGATTGGTAATCAATCCTGCTAATGTATTGCGATTGGTTGAGATGAAGTTATGAAGAATCCTTCTTCGTGAAGATGGTATTAGTGTAGAAGATGAATCATTTGCATGCTTTCTCGTATCTCAGAAATATGAAGTTAGATACTGTTGTAATGATGATAATAGGGATGATAATGACGAACAACTCATTGCAAGCGGTAGTGCTACGGTAAGTACGGGAAGAGGCGATAGAAGCAGTGGCAGTGAATACCAACAGTCTTACAAGAAGAAGGTTAAAGTAGCAACTATCATCACGGCTTTTGATGACTATACGCTAGAGAACATATACGAATATTATTACATAAGTTATAGTTAAGATATCTGCATTTCGTATGGCGTCTACACTTACATCTACAGTGCTATCTAGAGCATGATTGCGGAGTTTTGCAGAAAAACGACACCCACCAGCACATTGAGGTGTACGTAGAGATCCTGCAAGCAAACGTTCATACAGATATGTTTGTTCGAGCCCATACTTCGAGTACTTTCCTTGTTAGTGGTGTTTCCGTTAAATAGATCTGGTTTCCTTCATAATGGGATACCGTAGTCCCGAAACATGTAGTGAAAACTGATGACACGTTAGAATTACTGCGTGACGTTGTTGTTCTGTTGTCGTAGAGCTCCTAAAAACACAGGCTGGAGCATCCGCCATTTTCATTGCTGCGAATGCTAAACACTGCACGCAGCTTATACGAACAGTGTTGTTTTATTTAAGTTTAGTGAAATATTTTACAAGCGCCCGGCATAGAGCCTTAGATTGTGCAACTCTGAGCTTGCATTCCGCTCTTGTTTACTTCAATATGTCGATTAGACACAAAAATCTCGCGTTTTCTTTACTTATTGCTGCTTCTGTCCAAAAACTGAAAAAAGAACAAGAAACACATATTTCTGTGATAAAAATCGCGTACTACTTTTAATGCTGTCGAAACTGGTCATTTAGACAAAATTTTAAAGCGATCTTGGCTGTTGTCTGCTGTGACAGATTCACTACATCGGATTTTTGTACTCAGATTGCTGAAAGTACTCTTATTATGTTACGGAGAAAGTTTCAGAATGTATTACAAACACTAAAACTAAAAAGAATATTAGTGTACAGGATATAAAGTTTACGGTCGTAGAGGCACACGTTGCCGATGTTGGCAACAACCTTTGAATGCTATTTGAAAACCTAATCGTATAGAATGTGTTGACCATGAAATAAATAATTCTGTTCTTTCTCTAAGGTTGACAGGTCGTCGTATGTAACAGTCCCCTTGTCTTGTCAGTAATTTAATAATGCTTATAAAGCAAACATTTCGTTGCCAACATTAGCACACTACGCCGCCGCAGCCGTAAATAAATTTCTTTGCCAGTTATGTTACAGCCTCTTATAGATAAGCGTCAATATTGACATTTACTAATAAGAAATTGATTTGAGGGTGTATTTTGTGATAAAACATCAGGTGCCGTGCTTTTCTGTCAAATTGCATACTACAAGTTATGACGCTAAAACTTCGAAATACCACAAATAGCATTCAACGGTAGTTGCCTGTATCAGCACAGTACGCTGCCACAGCCGTAACGAAACTTTTTGCCCAGTATATTTATGTTTTCCCTTTTAGTGTTTGTAATCCTTTCTCGCAATAACGTTAACAGAAGTATCTTCAACTATTTGTGCAATGTCAGTACAAAACTTTTTGATGAGGTGTATTTCACAATATACTATTTAAGCTAGACCTACACATATTGTGCTCTAAAAGCAGTATGTTCGGGGATGCTTTGCTGTAATATGATATTTTGCGGCTGCTGATTTCCTACAGGCAGCTTCTCCGTTAAAATGTAGAACTTTCAGAAGAGCTAAACAAAACCGTAATTTCAAATATCACAAACGATTTTTACTATTAAATATTTCTTCAAGTCATAATAATAACTGTTTACTTACAATACAGTGCGGCTCGGTTGCACAGTGGTAGAGTGCCAGACTACACATCCAAAGGTCGCGCGTTCGATACCCGCCAGGTCCTAGGATTTTTATCTGTCACTTTCCACTTCTTTCACCTCTGGCAGTATTGCTCATGTGAAAAATACCGAGTAGCACCGTGGTTCGGAACCCACGTTAAACTGTAGGTCCCCCTATAACTGGCTGGGTAAGTCACTCACCCCGTTTACATGGGCTCCCAAAACCGGATTTCGTAAACCGATTTTCCAATTCCGCTTTTGGTTGGTCATGTAAACACTCCAAAATCGATTCTGGAAATCCGCTTCTCTAAAGCGGTTTTCCAGTTCCACAATCGATTTTCGTGCCCATGTAAACGCAACCGTTTTTGAAGCGTTCTTGGCTTGTCATATTATGTTTTCTTATTAATAATCTTCAGCACATACGGAAAGAGTGATATTTTCTAATGTGAAATAAAAGTATAAACATTAGAGTGAACATAAATCTGGGAATTTAAATAAAGAAAAATAGCGATTGTGCTGACTAAATCAGGCACCGAATCAGCTGTTTTTCAGCCGCCATGTTAAGTGGGCTAGGAAATCCGATTCAGGCTATGCCATGTAAACACGACAGCGAAAAACGGTTTACGAAAATCAGTTTTCGTCTTCCGGAAGATGTGTTGCATGTAAACGTGGTGAGTTCGAAGGTCGGAGGAAGGCAACGGCATACCACCTCCAAACAGGACCATGCCTAGTAAAGCACTGTGCTGTTCAAACCAATCTTCGGACTGATGACTGCTTTACCTCTTTACTTACAATACATAACAGTGGGCTCGGTTCGGGTTCCCAGTTTTTGCGGCGACATTTAATGATCCATTTTTTTCTTCTCTCAGAATCTCTCGGGAAACTAAACGTTCTGTAGCCACCTCTGGAATGATTTGAGCTGTTTATGGCAACACAACCACCCGTAATGTCGTGCTAAAGTGCCGTGACGCAAATCCTATAGCACCGCAGTGCGTTTAACTTACGAACCACGAGAATGAAAATGGCGGATGCGTCAGCTCGTACCTGTAGGAGCCTTATGTTGTCGACTTACCTGGTGGGTAGCCCGGAGGCCGCCTCAGCTGCGACCAGAGCCACGCGGCGAGGGCGACCGCGGCCAGAAACACGGGCACCGCGACAGCCAGCATGTCTGCTCCTCACTGGCCGCTGGCGAGCCACCGACTGGCTGACCACCGCGCCTCTCGCTACATACAGACCCTCCGTCTGCACGCAGCCACCGCGGGTGGCTGCCGGGTGGGGAGCAGCTATGGCCAACCCCGCTGTCGCTCTGCTGATAACGTGCGCTATTAGCTGCCCGAGGACGGACACAGATGACTCGTTTCCTCATCTTTCCCGTACCTGTCAGCTCTACACCAACGTCTGGTCTGCATATCACTCTCTCCGTTTCCAATAAAGGGTTGCCATTTCTCCTTATGCACAGACGTTATTCATTGCGGCGTGATCTGTTTGCGAAGTTTCAATCAGCAACTTTTACTTCTGAATGTGAAGATATTTTGCTAGCACCCACCTACTTAATGAGACATGACCATCCCAATAAAATACGAGAAATCAGATCGAAAACGGAACGATTTAGGTGTTCTTTCTTCCCGCGCGCTATTAGAGAATGGAACGGTAGAGAAAAGTTATGAAAGTGGTTAATGAACCCTCTGCCAGGCACTTAAATGTGATTTACAGAGTATCTATGTAGATGTAGATGTAGAAATCTGTCCTAATACAGGAATCAAAGGGACGTCCTCCATAGTTCACTGTTCTACATTATTATATAGGGTGTCCCAGCTATCGTGTCCACCCAAAATATCTCTGGAACAATAACAGCTATTGGAAAACGACTTTCACCGGTATCAATGTACGGCTGGGGCCCATGAATGTGCATATTTGGAAACATTATAAAACGAAAGCAAATGTGTTTTTACTCTCTCCAATAAAGGGTTACCACTTCTCCTTATGCACTTCTATTTCTTCTTCTTTTCGTAAATCTGTCCTCAGACAGAAATCAAAGGGACGTCCTCCATAGTTCAATGTTCTACATCATTATACAGGTGTCCCAGCTATCTTGTCCACCCAAAATATCTCTGGAACAATAACAGCTATTGGAAAACGACTTCTCACCGGTATCAATGTACGGCTGGGGCCCAAGAATGTATATATTTGGAAACATTCTAAAACGAAAGCAAATGTGTTTTTTTAAACACAAACTTATTTTTTTAATGGACATCCTATATTTTTTCTTCAGCAATCCACAGCATGACAAATCACATAAACAATGGCGTTGATTGCATCGAAATATTCCAATTACATCCCGAGATATTGCGACGCGAAGTTGACGCTTGAAAAACGCGAAATACGCTGCTAGCGCACGTCCTGAGGCTCAGACGTGAACCGCATGCTGCCCGTAATCGCGATTCTATGTCTTACCTGAACTTCCCAAATCAAAACATTTTTACCTAAACAACGGTAAAACCTTTAGTCCACTTGCTAGTTTCACTAAAACCATCAACATGAATTTTACTATTATGAGTGAATGATTTACTGTCACTTGCGCTAGATCTACAGTAAAGTAAAGTTTTAACGTTGAACGGCATTACCTTTTTAGTAACGGATTAACGATAAGCGAAGTTAGCTTTCTGACTAACGTTGCGGTACACAGATATGTCACAGAACCGTATCACCCCTAGCGTATGGGATAAATACCTGCTGGAATGTACGACATTAATGCAGGATGGTAGCAGACCGTATTATTCGTTTCGGACCTCTTGGTAAGTATGAAAGTGCGATTAGATATGTCAATCACATCGCGATTACGGGCAGCATGGGGTTCACGCCTGAGCCTCAGGACGTGCGCTGGCAGCGCATTTCGGGTTTTTCAGGTGTCAACTTCGCGTCGCAATATCTCGAGATGTACTTGGAATATTGCGATGCAATCAACGCCATTGTTTATGTGATTTGTCATGCTATGTATTGCTGAAAAAAATATAGGGTGTCCATTTAAAAAAACATAGGTTTGTGTTAAAAAACACATTTGCTTTCGTTTTAGAATGTTTCCAAATATGTATATTCATAGGCCCCAGCCGTACATTGATACCGGTGAAAGTCGTTTTCCAATAGCTGTTATTGTTCCAGAGATATTTTGGGTGGACAATATAGCAGGGACACCCTGTATAAATACGCTAACACGAAAATTGTGGTACAGATTACTAATTTATTCGTACAAGAAAGCCAATGAAAGTTGCATAATTCGAAAGATTGTTTGTCGTAGATTTCACAAATATAAATATTGTGTGTGCATTTAGCCATTAAAAGTGGTAAAAGGAAGTAGAAATCTACAGCTTGGATCAAGTTCTACATTCTCCAACAATCAGCTCACTGATTGGCTATTCGCCTCGACCAAAGACGCTTTAATGCAGCGCATCTGCAGTATTAAAATCATCATCATCATCATCATTATTAGAGACCGATTATGCCTTTCAGCGTTCAGTCTGGAGCATAGTACCTCTAATAAAATTCCTCCATGATCCCCTATTCAATGGTAACATTGAAGTTCATGGTGTGGGTTCCCGTAGTCATGTCCTAGTTCATGAACCACGGGCAACATATGAGTGGCCAAGTAAGTGGTCCTGACAGTTGGGATATCAGTTACTTTGGAAAAAGGTTGGGCATCTCGGACATATTCTGAGTCGTGGCCACCTTTGTGCTCAGACGGCAAAGACTACCAAATCCACCAATTAGTCCCTCAACCGTTAGGAGTAAAACCCATTGAGGCCCTGGGCAAGTCAAGCTAGCAACCTACTTCCCACGTACTTCAATATCATGCTGGCAACAATCAGAGCAAATTGCCTCGGACCTTTGAAGGTGATGGAATCCCACCTCTAATTGACAGTATTAAAATAACGTATTAAAATGAGTGAATATCGAATTATGGAGTGCTCCCAACTCACTTTCTTGTGCCGTTCAAATGCTCATTTTCGCAGTGATTAAGAGTGGTTAAAGGGAATGAATGTTTTAATATGAATGCCGATATAAAGAATGATGCGCAGGGAGAGGCATCTAGCGGTGCTCGGGTGGAAATAAGAAGTCGAGAATGCCGATATAAATGATGATGCGCCGGAAGAGGTTGTAGCGGTGCAGAGGTGGAACTACGAAGTCGACATGTTGTCAGCTCTGGAATTCTGAATATCGCAAATCCAAATAACATTATTTCTTGGCGTTGTATAAATATACGAACAACGAAATTGTAGTTCCATTTGAAAGATTAAGCTAATGAAAGTTATATAATTCGAAAATGGCATGAGAAGTATATACTTCGATTTTTTTAAATATTTTTAATTTTAATTTTTATTTATTTATTTTATTTTATTTTATTTATTTATTTATTTATTTTTTTTTTTTTTTGTTATTGTGTCAGGCATTTCCCTTAACACGTAAAAGATACTTTTCATACCTCCCAGTGCTGGTTAAATTTTACCAAATATCCCAGCGGCCTCCTATGATAATGGCAACAGATGCTGATGCTGAATAGTGAGAATCCTGTGAGTCTACATTTTAGCCAATCGCTTGACAACGCTGATGTTTTCTCATGGAATCAAATGTTCAAATGTTTGTATAGCTTATGGGACTTAACTACGGGGTCATCAGTCCCTAAACTTACAAACTACTTATGAACTAGCTAATCCTAAGGACGGCACAAATATCCATGCCCGAGGGGGGATTCGAATCTCCGAACGTGGTGGCCGTGCAGACCGTGACTAGAGCGCCTCAGTCCCCTCGGCCACCGCGGCCAGCTCTCATGGAATCTCCGCTTTACGAGGGCAAATTATTTTTACTGAGCGGGCGAGGGTACATACAAGAACCTGTCAACCATAAAACAGGAACAACATTATTTGTTTACTTCATGGTCTGTACGATACACTAATAGAGTCATTCTATGTGGTTCGAACAAATGGGCAAAGATTTTTTATCGTGTTGTTGATGTTGCCAACATAATCACGCGAGGCCGCCGACATGATACGTAAAATTTTACCCCCAGTGACCATTGTAAACACAATTGGTCGATTTTCGATCACAGGCAATATAGTCTACATAAATAATCTGCAGGTCACAATGAAGTGCATGGCAGGGGTTCATCGAACCGCTTTGAAGGGTTTTCCTCCACACTTCCCTTCTCTAATAGCTCGCGAAAAAAAGGAACAAGTAAATCTTTCTGTTTTCGATCTGATTTCTCTTATTTTATTTTGAAGATCATGTCTTCGTATGTAGGTGGATGCTAACAAATTATGTTCGCATTCGGAAGAGAAATTTGGTGAAAGAAAGTTCGCAAATAGATCTCGCCTTTCTTTTAGTGATTTCTACCCGATCTCCTGCGTCATTTCTGTGACACTCCCTCCACCCTGCCCTCTATATCGCGCCAATAGAAAACGAGCTGCCCTTTCTCAGAACCTTCTCTAAATCTACTGTCAGTCCCACTTGGTAGGGATCCCACAATGCGCGCCAATACTCCAAAATAGGACGCACAAATGTGGTGTAGGCAGTTTCTTAAGTAAAACTGTTGCATCTTCTAAGTGTTCTGCCAACGAAACGTATTCTTTGGTTCACTTTCCTTACAATATTTACTATGTGTGTTTTTTTTTTTTTTTTTTTTTTTTTTTTTTTTTTTTTTTTTTTTTTTTCATTTTGTTTGTAATTGTTACTCCTAGGTATTTTGTTGAATTTACGGCCTTTAATTTTGACTGATTTATCGAGTAAATGAAGTTTATCGGTTTCTTTTAGTGGTTATTTCGATGATTCACGCTTCTCATTATTAAGGGCTAGTTGCCATTTTTGCACCATGCAGGTATCTTATCTAAACCGAGCGAGGTGGCGCAGTGGTAACACTTTGAACTCGCATTCGGAGGGATGGTGGTTCAAATCCATCTCCGGCCGTTCAGATAGGGGTTTTCCGTGATTTCCCTAAATCACTCCAGGCAAATGCCGGGACGGTACCTTTCAAAGAGCACGGACCATTTCCTTCCCCATCCTTACCCAAACACTCGGAGCATAAGCTCCGCCTCTAATGACCACGCTGTCGACGGGGCGTTAAAGACTAATCTTCCTTCCTTCTTATCTAAATCATTTTGAAGTTGCTTTCGATTTTCTGATGACATTACTAACCGATAAGTGACAGCATCATGTGCGAATAGTCTGAGGGACCTACTCAGATAGTCTCCTAAATCGTTTATAAAAATAAGGCTCCCGCGTCGGAGGTTCGAATCCGTCCTTCGAATCCGTCCTCAGGTATGGATGTTTATGTTCTCCTTAGGTTAACTTAGTTTAAGTAGTTGTAAGCTACGAACTAATAATCACGCAGTTGAGTCCGATAGATTTACAAACATCTGAACATAAAAAAAGGAACTAATAAATTTAGCTGGGGAACGCCAGATATCACTTCTGTTCTACCCTGATGACTTTCCGTCAATTACAACGAACTGTCTCCTTTCTGATAGGAAATCACGAGTCCAGTCACACAACTGTGGCGATATTCCATAAGCACGCAGTTTGATTAGAAGACGCTTGTGAAGTACAGTGTCGAAAGCCTTCCGGAAATCTAGAAATACGGAATCTATTTGACATCCCTTGTCGAAACCACTCATCACATCATCTGGACAAAGAGCTAGCTGTATTTCACAAGAACGATACTTTATGAATCTTAAAAGTCGACCACTGTATGAAACAAGAGCCTTGTTTTATCACTAAAATTAGCAAATAAGGTTTCTGTGAACTACTGGTTACTCCCTGTTACGAAGCCTTGTTCCCTGGCCCAAACTGAGAACTGACTCGTTTCAAATCACTTCAATAACAGGTAGCCTCAGCAGTTATCGACTCTGAGCCAGAGAGAACGATGCAAAGCGAGCTATCACCCCCCACATTCAGACAGCCATAGGTTCTCGCACATCCACTAAAAGTAAGACAAGTACACATTCTCACAGGGACAGTGGCGTAGCGGACAAGTCACATTTATGCCACATTAATTAATGTAATAATAAATTATTAACATAACAAAATAAGAAAAACCTAGCAATAGTAACTAATATTTTAACATATGCAATACAAATGCTATTCCTCAAGCCTTGAAAAGAGTGAGGTTCAAGTTTTAACAAAATGATAATCTAACGACATTAAATAAATCATAACTTTACAGAAATATACAAAAAATATATGGAAGACGACAGACGGTCGTCTTTCAGTCTATGTCGACTATGGGTCAACAGATCGTACTCTTCGAGGTAGTTCATAATTTTTGAGGAAAGTATATGTTCTAAAATCCTGCTGCAAACCGACCTGAGGCATAGCTGATGTTAATATCTCAGCTGTACCTGGCGCTGGAGAGATCGGACATGGTAGTTGTGTGCGTGTAGTTGTCTGAGTGACCGCGTGAATGTTTGTGTTTCTTTTTCTGACGAGGGCCATGGCCAAAAATTTGTGTGACTGTGATTATCTATTTTCGAGTCTGTCAGCAGATCAGCAAACTTCTTTACGGTGAGTTGTCATCTATCTTCCATTATTAACATTCCAAATGAATTGTAAAAATTTTATCTGTTCCTAAGTTATAGATGATGCCTGCATCTGAGGTATAGGTGATGTTAATACTCTACCTGTACCTGAGGCACAAATCATTAAAGAATGTGATCATTGATACTTCTCCTGAGAAAGGCCTTACAGGTAGAATGGCTTACGTGCCTCAACGATGTAAACACAGCCCAACTATACGTGTGACCGCAAAGGAGGGATATTTGCTGAGAGGCCAGACAAAGGTGTGATTCCTGAAGAGGGGCAGAAGTCTTTTCAGTAAGTAGATGATCTGAACTTGTAACATCGCCTAACATGGCACTGCCATACAGGTGCTGCAAAGTAAAGGGAAACCACAACCGTTATGTTTCCCACAGGCACGCAAAGATGCTGAATCATTAAATGAAGATGCTTTCTCTCGGGTAAATGTTCCGGAGGTAACATAGTGCCGCACTCGAATATCCTGGTGGGAACTTCTCAGGAGGGTGCCTTCACTAGTAGAAACAGATCGGGGCGTTGAATGACAGATTCTTTATTCGGACAGCTAGGTTAGAAAAACTCGAAAGCTAATGGATGGTTGAAATTAGGTACAGCGGAGATTAGTGAAGTTGGTGGCAGGATGGAAAGGACTTCTGGTCAAGTGAGTACAGCGTCATAAATACAAAATCAGTTGGGATAATGAAGGAGTACGTCTAATAATTTATAAGAAAATAGAAATGCTATCAAACTATTATGAACACAGAGTGAACGTGTTGTCGTAGCCAAAATAATCTGAAGCTAACCTTCACTATTATAGTTGTATAGGGATATATATTCCAACAATCTGAATGCAGCTTCTTTTAATTGGACAGAAGTTGCTAGCCGCTGTTCTATCCCATAATCCTACCGGGGGAAATGGAACCCAGCATTTAACCTATAGTTTATGGCACATATCTTCGCATTATTGTGATGCAAAATTTTGGTTTCCAGTCACACACTATTAGCACAGGATCATGAGGCTAGACACTTTTAGAATGATAGTGACAACGGTATTATGGTTATGATACGTAAAGATGCTGTAAATTGCTGATTTGGAGAGAGTAGAAATACTAACACGATCTCCTGCAAAAGCACATGAACTGTGAAAATGCAATCACCTCTATTTGGAACGTTGGCCTCTGGCTCTGGTTGGAGGATTGTTATCGCTACATTCTAATGTGCTTGGTCCACAGGACGTCTGGCGCCGCATCAGTGTATGCCATTTCCTCTTCAGAACCCTAACACATTTGGCGGCCATTAACAATCGACACTACAACAGCATGTGAATGGCTATTAGAACTATTTATCGACATCCTTTGACATATAATAATGTCATGTCAATGTATGCTCGCGGTAACAGGAAATATACTAATTACCGAATAACTATCGGTGCTGATGATCTCGCTGTTGAGCGCCCTAAAACGCCAATCATCATCATCCGAATAACTATCAGTTTTAGCGCGGTCTTATGCATAACTACTAAATTATGCTTTACATCGTACATTATCTGTATAAACTTCGATTTAGTTATCGTACTCTTTCAGATTATGATGTCACTGGGGGTAAAATATAGGGAACGGAAAGTTATTCACAACTTGTACATAAGCCAACAGCAGTTATTAAGAGTTGAGGGTGTGAAAGGGACACAATGGTTGGGAAGGGAGTAAGACACAGTTGTAGCCTTTCTCCAGTGTTATTCAATTTGTACATTGAGCAAGCTGTGAAGGAAAGTACAGAAAAATTTGGAGAAGGAATTGGAGTTCAGGGTGAAGAAATAAAAACATTGCGTTTTGCTGATGAAACTGCATTTCTGTCAGAGACAGCAAAGAACCTGGAAGACCAATTGAATGGAATGGACAGTGTGCTGAAAGGATCGTATAAGATGAACATTAAGAAGAGCAAAACAAGGGTAATGGAATGCTGTCTTAGAAAATCAGGCGATGCTGAAGTAATTAGATTGGGTAACGAAACAGTATAGTTGATAGATGAGGTTTGTTACTTGGGCAGTAAAAAAACACACGATGGTCGCAATGCAGAGGATATAAAATGTAGAATGGCAATGGGAAGAAAGGATTTTTTGAAAAAGAGAAATTTGCTAAAATCAAATATTAATTTAAGTGTAAGGAAGTCTTTTCTGAAGGCATTTGTGTGAAGTGTGCCTTGTACGGGAGTGAAAACTGGACGATAAATAATTTAGACGGGAAGAGGATAGATGCTTTTGAAATGTGGTGCTACAGAAGAATGCTGAAGATGTCATAGGTAGATTGCGTAACTAATGAAGAGGTACTGAACAGAATTGGGGGAAAAAGGAACATTTGGCATACCTTGACTAAAAGAAGGGATCGCTTGGTAGGATACATTCTTCGACATCAAGGAATCGTAAATAAGCATTGGAGGGAAGTGTGCGGGGGAAAAATTACAGAGGGAGACCAAGAGACGAATATACTAAGAGGATTCAAAGGGGTGTAAGTTGCCGTTCTTATGAGGAGATGTAGACGCTTGTTCGTGACATTGTAAAGTGGAGAGTTGCATCAAACAAGTTTTCGGATTGAAGACTGCAACAATAACATTGTACTGAAACTTGTCTCTTGAGGTATTATTGAATTAAAATGCACAGTTTTGTGTAAGTTTTTCATGTTTGCTTTTACTTTGTTAGTGGATTTTCGACTTACAAAGCCATCTTCAGACTTTACTGTTTTTGTTGAAGGGGTTACGTTATTTAGTTACCGTCTTGGAAGATATGTGTTCTTCTACTCTTAGATTCAAGGACATAGTGAAATGGAATCTTTGACTCTACTGTGAAAGTACAATAGTAAATTTAAAATGTAAACAATAGTAAATAAATATACAGAAGAGAGGGGCACTCCAGGAATAAACTTATATTATGAAATGAAAAACTTAACGTATATCATATTTTAACTTAATTAACATTTTAAATACATGAACTATTACTTAACGTTAATCGCTAAATGCCTATCTTGTAACAGAATAATGACAAATAAATTAACTGGTTTAATTCTCTACGGAAAGAGTACCTAAAATCACAATTATGATTACCTATTCAATCATTGGAACAGGAGTCAATGGAAGAAGGTAATGGATATTATGACTTAACTGGGGTTGGAGAATCAGAAGTGGCATGCTTGCTGAAACAAAGTTAATGGCAACTCGTACGTCAGAGATGTTACGCGACGTCTACTCTTTTCAAATTCACAGTTTCCACCTTAAATAACGCATACTCCCTTTTTCTGTCTCCTTACCCTCAATCCTGTTACCACGACCTACGTGCACCTGTCGCTACATAGCAATGCAGAACACATAAAGGGCGTAGTTGTATTCTGTTGCGTCAGAATAAAAGAACAGTGTTTCACTAAACTTGAGACTTGGCGCATATGATGCTCAGGTCAAAGATCCGTTCTCTTCAAGTGAGACTGCAAATCTTTAGTGAGGTTTTGTGTGCTCCGGTGTAGACCGATAACTCAATATGATTTTCAGGCATGTCAGCCACTTCAGGTCTGTCGTAGTAAATGGCAAACTACAACTTGTTGAAACAACTTCACACATATACAATAAATATAACGTTCACCAAAATTACGCACAAGATAAAATAACGCTTTTGTTACATAACATTGCATTGTTAAGCAATTATGGCAACGTTACACTGATGATGTTCGAGAGGCCAAACGCGTTTGACTTATCCCGTATTTCGGCACAATCCGGCCGTAGTATAGCCGAGATGGGAGTGGGTTAACTGCGCCAGAAGCGACAGGCTTCTATGTGCGCTTTGGCGGGAAAGTAAGTTCCCGAAGCACGCTCACTCTTTTCATTATTTTGTTCTTATAAAAACTAATGCTATGCAAAATCGTGAAAATTTCGGAGATGTAGGTTGTTATTGAGATATTTTCCTATACTAAAACTACCTAGAAATAAGTTATGATTTATAAAATATTAATAAAGAAAGTTTGGTGCCTACACTCATTCACTAAGGAGATGGCAACCAATCAGTTCACGTCTCTTACAAGACAGGCGAACTATTGCACGGAAAGGGTCTGATGCAAAGCAAGAAATGTGACAATATGTTGAAGAAGGGGTGGATAGCTTTGTAAGATCCTCTGGTACGTGCCGGGCAACCATTAGCTGATCTGTGAGTAATCTGAGTGACTGTGGTTCTGAGAGTTTCTTATCCACAGTATCAAGTCTGAGTTGTATTATTTCTAAATCGGTGTTCAGACGACTGATACAAAATCTATATTTGCAGTTGAAAGTTAAGAAGAAGGATTGAAAATGAAATGTCAGAAGGAAGAAACATTGCAAGGGGTGTTATAGAAGGTCTTTTCCTGTCTTCTTTATTGATTAACGTGTATTTGGAGGAAATTATTGTGAATAATTAGACGAAAAAAGAGGAGTATGTATTTGTGGTGAGAGATTTGAATGCCTAAGATTTCATAATGATATGGTGCTAGTGGCGGAAACATGCTAAAACTTCTGCTGAAAATGAAGTAACAACATGCCAGAAACAAAGAGTTTGGTGATCGGCACAAGAAGGAGTTTGCCAAATGTTTCGATCGGGAAAGTTTCTGTAAGAAGGAAGTGAAAACTCGCAATGGTATGGCGAAGGAGGCTTTCAACAGAAAGAGGAGATTATTATGTGGCAAACTTGAGGAAGGTCTGAGGAAAAGGCTTCGCAAGTGTTTTGTCTGGAGTGTGGCTTTCTACAGGGCAGAAACGTAGCCACTGAGACGAAAGGACGAAAGAAGGTTAGAAGCATTTCAAATATGGATGTGGAGGAGAATGGAGAAGATAAGATGGATGCAAAGAGTGAGCGACTAAAGAACGCTGGAGAGGAATGACGAGAGGAAAAGACTGCTGCAAGTTATATGAGAAAGGTAGAAGGACTATATGAGACACCAGTGCTTGCTACAAGACGCATTGACTAAGGAGTGGGTTGTGTGAAAGGTTGAGAGGAAAGAGATGATACAAGATTCTGGATGAGTTAAAGTGCAGAGGAAGCTACACGGATTTGCAGAAGACGGGAGAAAATAGGAAAGAACGGTGAGCTACAATATGAAAACCTGCCTTTGGGCAGAACTCAAATGGTCATTGAAATCGACAGATATTGTGATTTGTTTGCTACATATATTCAAAGATGCAGAACTTTTCTATATTTAAAATTCTGTTGAAACTAAAAGTCATTGAAATTTAAAGTCTATAAAACCTGTTGCTGAAAAAACAAAGCACGAAAATTGATCTAATCAGAATATACGAAAAAAAAGACAAAGGCTACTATGAATTTCTAGTTTGAAAATCGTTACGAATTTATCGTTCAATATTTAATATTCAGTACGGGACTTAGTCATTTATTATATCCTCAAGTAACCAGATACATTATTCAAAGAGTAATAACAACAAACTGGAAATGTTTTTAAAGTATAATTTTTTTTCCTTAACTCAATGCTAATTGGTTGCAAATAGGGTTAATTGATAATTTTATTACCGGTTTTGGGTGTTGCCCATCATCCGATACACTGTGAATGAAACACACAATCATGAGCACAAAAGGATAGCTGCATAAAAAGGTACATGAATAAAAGGTTAACAAACAGCACAGTACACAAGAATAATACATGAACAGAAACAAACCTTATGCATACAAGAAAGAAAAGTGAAGACAGTGAAAACAATTACGTTAATGAGCACGTCATTGTGCTCACGAAAAAGTAAACATTGGCGCCAACAGATGGAGGGCTATACATGGTGATTAATACAATTTTATTAAAAAAGCCAAAATGACAAAGAGAACTTTTTAAAACCAGACTAACATATAGAATATGACATAGGGCTTACCTTTGTCATGCCATAAAATAAAAACAAAACAACCGACAATCAAAGTTACAAGTAGCCACCAGATGAAGTGCTGTACATGGCGTTTAATACCTCGTTAGTAAAGAGTATTAAAAAATCCTCATCTGATAAAAGTTTTTTTCTTACAGAGTGATATATACAGTATAAAAGAGAGCTTCATCCATGTCATGCCATCAAAAAAGACTACAATATAATTGATAATCAAAAATACTCGTAGCGTATATGTTACGCAACCATCATTATTTCAAATGTTGATAACATAGGAACAAACAGTAAATAAAATTACGACATGAAATCGTATAATGGTTTGCAAAATAAGCTCAGATTGCCAGATTTTCATGTCGCGCGTTTGTAATAAGAACAGAAACAAGGAACAACTATAAAGAAAATGTCTAAGGCAATAGAAAGTACATCCATGATAGTTGTTTACAAATACAAGTGATGATTGTTTTTATACAAATTGAAATTACAGTCATATATGGTAGGGAAAAATCAAGGGGGGGGGGGGGGGCGGAGCATAACAGAAATGTTACGGGGCATGGTGCAGGAAAAAGGAGTACGTAAGACAGCATAAAATAAATCATTAACGCGACAAATCATCTAGTCTACCTAGATCTCTTAACGTTTCATGATTTGTAGCGTCAATGATTTATTTTATGCTGTCTTATGTACTACTTTTTCCTGCACCACGCCCGTTACATTTCTGTTATGCTCCCCGCCATTGATTTTTCCCCACCATATATGATTCTAATTTTAATTTGTATTCAAACAATCATCACATGTATTTGTTAACAACTAACATGGATGTACTTCGTATTGCCTTATACATTTCGTTTATATTGTTCCTTGTTTCTGTTCTTATTACAAACGCACGACATGAAAATCTGGCAATCTGAGCTTATTTTGCAAACCATTATACGATTTCATGTCGTAATTTCTAGTCATACCCATTTTATTTACTGTTTGTTCCTATGTTATGAACCTTTGAAATGATGCTGGTTGTGTAACATATACGTTACGTGTATTTTTGATTATCAATTGTATCGTAGTCTTTTTTTTCCATGACATGACATGGGTGAAGCTCTCTTTTATACTCTGTTAAAAAAATCCCTTTGTCAGATGAGGATTTTTTAATTTAATACTCTTTACTAATGTTGTATTAGACGCCATGTACAGCTCTTCATCTGGTGGCTACTTGTAACTTTGATTGTCACTTGTTTTGTTTTTATTTTATAGCATGACAATGGTAAGGCCTCTATGATGTATATGTTAGACTGGTTTTAAAAAGTTATCTTTGTCATTTGGGCTTTTTTAATTTTTTAAATTATCCCTTTTTAACAAAATTGTATTAATCACCATGTATAGCCCGCCATCTGTTGGCGCCAATGTTTACTTTTTCGTGAGCACAATGACGTGCTCATTCACGTAATTGTTTTCACTGTCTTCACTTTTCTTTCTTGTATGCCGAAGGTTTGTATCTGTGGTGTTGCCCAAGTCTAAAGAGTGCGTCACGTACTTTCGCCGCGCGCCGCCATGCAAGCACGGCGCGACGTTCTTACGTAAGCTAAGAGGCCCTTTTCTGCAATCCCGCTCGTGGCCACCAATGACCTGGATCAGTCACTTGGCAATGGGACAGGCACTGGATAAGATTTGGCAATAGGACAGGCACTACAAAAGACTCTCATCAGTAGGCAGACCTCCATCTAGTTAAACATTGTATCTGCATTCTACTAGTCTTCAGTTAACAAAGTTAAGTATTGTACTGTTGTTGTTGTTGTGGTCTTCAGTCCGAGACTGGTTTGATGCAGCTCTCCACAATACCCTATCCTGAGCAAGCCTCTTCATCTCCACATAAGAACGGCAACCTACATCTGTCTGAATCTGCTTACTGTATCCATATCTTGGTCTTCCTCTGCGATTTTTTCCCCACACACTTCCCTCCAACGCTAAATTCACAATTCCTTGATGTCTAAGAATGTGTCCTACCAATCTATCCCTTCTTTTACTCAAGGTATGCCAGAAATTTCTTTTCTCCCCAATTCTGTTCAGTACCTCCTCATTAGTTACGCGATCCACCCACCTAATCTTCAGCATTCTTCTGTAGCACCATATTTCAAAAGCCTCAATCCTCTTCCTGTCCGCACTGTTTATCGTCCATGTCTCACTTCCATACAAGGCAACACTCCACACAAATGCCTTCAGAAAGGACTTCCTTAGGCTTAAATCAATATTCGAGGTTAACAAATTTCTCTTTTTCAAGAACTCTTTTCTACCCATTGCCATTCTGCATTTTATATCCTCTGTACTTCGACCATCATTTGTTATTTTACTGCCCAAGTAACAAAACTCATCTACCTCCTTTATTGCTTCGTTTCCCAATCTAATTCCTTCAGCATCACCTGATTTTCTTATACTGCACTCCATTACCCTAGGTTTGCTCTTGTTAATATTCATCTTATATGCACCTTTCAGCACACTGTCCATTCCTTTCCATTGCTCTTCCAGGTCCTTTGCTGTATCTGACAGAATTACTATGTCGTCGGCAAAACGCAATGTTTTTAATTCTTCGCCCTGAACTTTAATTCCTTCTCCAAATTTCTCCTTGCTTTCCTTTATAGCTTGCTCAATGTACAAATTTAATAACATTGGAGAAAGACTACAACCCTGTCTTACTCCCTTTCCAACCACTGCATCCCTTTCATGCCCTTCAACTCTGATAACCGCTGTCTGGTTTTTGTACAAGTTGTAAATAACCTTACGCTCCCTATATTTTACTCCTGCTTGCTTCAGAACTTGAAAGAGTTTATTCCAATCAATATTGTCAAAAGCCGTCTCCAAATCTATAAAAGCTAGAAATGTAGGTTTGCCTTTTCTTAATCTATATTCTAGGATAAGCCGTAAAGTGAGTATTGCCTCCCGTGTCCCTACATATCTCCTGAACCCAAACTGATCTTCCCCGAGGTCGGCTTCTACCAGCTTTTCCATCCTTCTGTATTTAATTCGTGTTAATATTTTGCAACCATGACTTATTAAACTGATGGTTCTGTAGTTTTCACACCTGTCTGCACCTGCTTTCTTTGGAATGGGGATTATAACATTTTTTTAAAGTCTGAGGGTACTTCGCCTGTCTCATACATCTTACCCACCAGGTGAAACAGGTTTGTCATGGCTGGTTCTCCCAGAGACTTCAGTAGCTCTGAGGGAATATCATCTACTCCAGGGGCCTTGTTTCGACTTAGGTCTTTCAGGGCTCTGTCAAATTCTTCTCTCAGTACACTATCTCCAATTTCATCTTCATCTACATCCTCTTCCCTTCCTACAACATTGTCTCTAAGTTTATTTCCTTTGTAGAGCCCCTCAATATACTCTTTCCACCTTTCAGCTTTCCCTTCTTTGCTGAGAACTGGTTTTCCATCAGTGTCCTTGATATTCATAGAGCTGTTTTTCTTATCTCCAAATGTTTCTTCTATTTTCCTGTAGGCTGTATCTATTTTTCCCCTATTTATACATTCTTCTACATCCTTGCATTTGCCTTCTAGCCACTCCTGCTTAGCCATTTTGCACTTCCTGTCAATCTCATTTCTTAGTCGTCTGTACTCCATTTGTCCTGTTTCATTTACTGCATTTTTATATTTTCTCCTTTCATCGATTAAATTTAGTATCTCCTGTGATATTCAAGGATTTTTTGTAGGTCTTGCCTTCCTACCTATTTTGTCCTCTGCTACCTTCACTATTTCATCTCTCAATTTTACCCATTCCTCCTCTACTGTTTTATTTTCCCCTGTTTCTGTCAATTGTTGCCTAAAGCTCCCTCTGAAATTCTTAAGAACCTCAGGTTCCTTCAATTTATCCAGGTCCCATCTCCTTATTTTCCTACCTTTTTGAAGTTTCTTTAGTTTCAGCCTACAGTTCATAACCAAGTTATGGTCAGAGTCTATATCTGCCCCTGGGTATGTCTTACACTGTAAAACCTGGTTCCGAAATCTATGTCTTACCATTATAAAATCTTCTGGTCTCTTCCACGATTAAAACCTTCTTTTGTGATTCTTGAACCAGGTGTTTGTTATAACTAACTTATGTTCTGTGCAAAATTCTACCAGGCGGCTTCCTCTTTCATTCCTTTTGCCCAGACCATATTCACCTACTATCTTCCCTTCCCTTCCTTGTCCTACTACCGAATTCCAGTCTCCCATAACAATTAAGTTTTCCTCTCCCTTAATTGTCTGAATAATTTCCTTTAGCTCCTCATATATTTCTTCGATTTCCTCATCAACGGCAGAGCTAGTTGGCATATAAACCTGTACTACTGTTGTCGGTGTTGGCTTCGTATCTATCTTGACAATGATAATGCGATCACTGTGCTGGTCATAGTAGTTTACCCGCATTCCTATTTTCTTATTCATTATCAATCCTACTCCTGTGATACCCCCAATTGATTTTGTATTTATAATCCTGTACTCACCTGACCAGAAATCCTGTTCATCCTGCCACCGAACTTCACTAATCCACACTATATCTAACTTCAACCTATCCATTTCCCTTTTTAAATTTTCTAATTTTCCTACTCGATTAAGTGATCTAACATTCCACGCTCCGACCCGTAGAATGCCAGTATTGTCTTTCCTGATGATCACATCCTCCTGGGTAGTCCCCGCCCGGAGATCCGAATGGGGGACTATGTTACCTCCGGAATATTTTACCCGAGAGGATGCCATCATCATATGTTCATACAGTATAGCTGCATGTCCTCGGGAAAGGTAACGGCTGTAGTTTCCCCTTGCTTTCAGCCGTTCGCAGTAGCTGTGTGGCAAAGCCACATTATCTGATGTTACAAGGCCAGCTCAGTCAATCATTCAGACTGTTGCCCCTGTAACTACTGAAAAGGCTGCGGCCCCTCTTCAGGAACCACACGTTTGTCTGGCCTCTCCACAGATACCCCTCCGCTGTGGTTGCACCTACGGTACGGCTATCTGTATCGTTGAGGCTCGCAAGCCACCCCACCTCGGCAATGTCTGTGGTTCATGGGAGTGGGTATTGTACTATCTCCACGAAATATATATCTTGTTCTAATCTAGCTTAGTGTTTCTAGTTTCTGCTGTCGCACTGGCTGGTCACCTCAGACTCTGTACCCGCACACGCGTGCATCCTATTTCCCTGTGTCGGTTTCCTCTACTCGGCCACCGACACCAAGGATAACCGGCGGCAACGAGACACACAAGTTTCTGTTCATGTTATTATTCTTGTGTACTGGTGCTGTTTGTTAACTTTTTATATCATCTACCTTTTTATGCAGCTATCCGTTTGTGCTCATGATTGTGTGTTTCATTTACAGTGTATCTGATGATGGGCAACGCCCAAAACCGATAATAAAATTATCAATTAACGATATTTGCAACCAATCGGCATTGAGTTAAGAAAATTTTTTATACATTAAAAATGGTTCCTCATCTCATGAACGATTTTAAATCGTCTTTGGAATGTTTTTAAAGGAAATAATGAGTGTGCATTACTGATATCATTTCATGTAGCTAATCTTGGTATCTATTAATATTTGGTGGGTGGCATCTTCGTGTTATGAAAGGTAACCGGAGATAATTCACACGGTCTCCGGTCGGACATGGAAGACTAATGCAACTAGTTGCGACGGACAGTCACGTTCAGTGGGGAACAGACGCAGGCTGGATGCCACTCTGTCTGCAGTACGGAGAAAAGGTCGCTGCTTCTTTTGCGGAAAACATACCACTGCAACGATAGCGTGTATTGTTAGTGTTTAACAGTGTCCAACCATGGAGGCACTAGCCCACAAAAGAGGGTTTGTCAGGAAAGACTTTCAAGAACTGGAGACAAAACATTCGCTTTGGGTTTACAATTGCACTTTCCAAAAGAGAGGAACTGTTGATAGGTCACCTTCGCGACGTGGTTGGCAGATAAACATCTAGAAAGTGAGTGGCTAGCTCTAGAGCATTTTAATTTTCCATCTCATTCTGAAGTTGTCTGTCTCGATCACCTAGTACCGGTTAGGACCATAGAGCAAACGGTATGTCACACGTCATAGAGAGAAATTTTCTTGTTCACACTCGTGCCCCCCCCCCCCTCCCAAATAAAAGTTCCTTAATTCATTGCATTTTATTACACCAGGTTTCAGAAAGAATTTACGAAATAATTGACATTTCCGGTTCGGATTTTTTGACGGATAAAAATTATAGTATTTTAGGAGTCCTGTTTTTCATTTATATGTCGTTAACTGTGGTGTTCTCTTTGTTGACTTTTTTTTTTTTTTTTTTTTTTTTTTTTTTCTCTTGTCTGTATGCATGTAAAGTCGGTATTTTCTAAGATTGGACTGCATTTGACTACAGCGACTTTTTTTTACAGGCATACCGATTAACCCATTTTACATGCTCCATTTGTAATCGAGTCGACGAAAATGTTAGGTATATATCCTTGCATTATCAATATTCATCTAGTCTTCTCGTTTACAACTAGATAACTTTTATGTTAGTTTTCTAAATCTATAGAAAACGATGGTAAAAAAACGCCCTTGGTTCTATGCTTCTAAAGAGCGTCAGCATAATACATCTACACTACAAATTTACTCTGGAAATTACATTTATGTGCCTGGCAGAGGGTTTATCGAACCGCTTTCATAACATTTCCCTACCTACATCTTTCAGTTTTCGTTACGATTTCTCGTATTTTATTATGATGATCAGTGACGTACCTATAGCTTTGACTTGGGGGGGGGGGGGTAAACTATTTTTTTCCTGTAACTTCGTTCATGCTATAATAAGGTATTACTGTTAACTTCAATAAAATCAATGAACTGAAAATTAAAAATACTACAAACTCATTGGAATCTACAAATACGCAAGTAAGTCTGGAGGAAAATACTAATTAATCCATACACCTTGTTCTGCAGTTGATCTCGCAATTCATAACTTGTGTTTGAATGGCATTAACACGTAGTATAACAATATTCCTGCAGAAGTATAGGCCTACATTGCTCTACAATAAGTGTTTCTTGTAGTCAAGTTAAACTGGAGTTACTAAATAAATACAGTTTCCCGAAATTACTAGAACAAAGATGACAAAGTAAAGATTCTAGGAGTCGAAGAAAGAAGAACTGGTGGCATGAGTTAAATAGAAGTAGACTGAGATCACTTAATAAAAGGTAAGTATTCTCGTCGAGAGACGCGTGGGAGAGGCCAAACGTTCTAAGGTGCCATGGTGCGCAGTGCGCCGTTGTTCCCCGTCGGAGGTTCGAGTCATCCCTCGGGCATGGATGTATATTTTGTACTTAGCATAATTTACTCTAAGTATTTTGTAAGTCTATGGACTGCCTTTCAGACATGGCAGTATAATAGCTCCGTAATACAACTATCGTTCCATTAAACACCAACGTCTAAAGACTAACAAAGTTTACACATATAGTAAAGAAATGGAATACTGAGATGGGCATGTATTTCAATGGATTACTCCTACGTCGATTTACAGTAGGATTTTGCAGCATATTCATGCTTTCGTGTTATGATCACCTTTAAGAAGACGATCTGTTCCGGCACAAACAACACGAATTGAGAAAATATTTTTCTTTTGCGACATAACTCATGAGGTAATGAGACATGTAATCTCAGGTTGATTCCATATTTCAGAGTTTCCAGAAGGCTTTTTACACAGTTCGTAAAAAGGAATTTTCAATCAAATTGCGTGCCTACGAATTATCGTCTCATTTGTATGACTTGATTCATGATTTCCTGTAAAGATCACTGTTCACAGTAATAGACGGTAAATCACAGAGTAACGTCTGTAACACTACATCGCAGTCATCGCATTGGAATATTCATTTCAGTTCATTTTAATTTTTATTAATTTTTGTAAGAGGCAGAATTTACATTTTTTTTCAAAATTTTAAAGAAATCTGTTATATCTTTGTAAAGTCAAAATAGTTAAAGTTATGGAGTAACCGGATCAAAACACTGCAAGCAAAGTTATCATTTGTCGTAAATTAGTATAAATAATAACCGCAGTAGCATTGCTCTCTCCCTTTCAGTCATTGTTTTACGGTGTGTAAGGATCTCTCTGTAAGCGTCTCGCGTAATTGTCTTGCAAAATAGTCTCGAATCATGTACGGAAATATTTCGGAACTTTTTAATTCGTGTTTAAATTATTCCTATGACCAGCACAGCGATCGCATTATCATTGTCAAGATAGATACGAAGCCAACACCGACAACAGTAGTACAGGTTTATATGCCAACTAGCTCTGCCGTTGATGAGGAAATCGAAGAAATATATGAGGAGCTAAAGGAAATTATTCAGACAATTAAGGGAGAGGAAAACTTAATTGTTATGGGAGACTGGAATTCGGTAGTAGGACAAGGAAGGGAAGGGAAGATAGTGGGGGAATATGGTCTGGGCAAAAGGAATGAAAGAGGAAGCCGCCTGGTAGAATTTTGCACGGAACATAATTTAGTTATAACAAACACCTGGTTTAAGAATCACAAAAGAAGGTTGTATACGTGGAAGAGACCAGGAGACACCGGGAGATACCAGATAGATTTTATAATGGTAAGACATAGATTTCGGAACCAGGTTTTGAAGTGTAGGACATTCCCAGGGGCAGACATAGACTCTGACCATAACTTGTTGGTTATGAACTGTAGGCTGAAACTGAAGAAACTACAGAAAGGTAGGAAAATAAGGAGATGGGACCTGGATAAATTGAAGGAACCTGAAGTTCTTAAGAATTTCAGAGGGAGCTTCAGGCAACAATTGACAGAAACAGGGGAAAATAAAACAGTTGAGGAGGAATGGGTAAAATTGAGAGATGAAATAGTGAAGGCAGCAGAAGACAAAATAGGTAGGAAGGCAAGACCTACAAAAAAATCCTTGGATATCACAGGAGATACTGAATTTAATCGATGAAAGGAGAAAATATAAAAATGCAGTAAATGAAACAGGCAAAATGGAGTACAGACGACTAAGAAATGAGATTGACAGGAAGTGCAAAATGGCTAAGCAGGAATGGCTAGAAGGCAAATGCAAGGATGTAGAAGAATGTATAAATAGGGGAAAAATAGATACAGCCTACCGGAAAATAAAAGAAACATTTGGCGATAAGAAAAACAGCTCTATGAATATCAAGGACACTGATGGAAAACCAGTTCTCAGCAAAGAAGGGAAAGCTGAAAGGTGGAAAGAGTATATAGAGGGGCTCTACAAAGGAAATGAACTTCGAGACACTATTGTAGGAAGGGAAGAGGATGTAGATGATGATGAAATAGGAGATATTATACTGAGAGATGAATTTGACAGAGCACTGAAAGATCTAAGTCGAAACAAGGCCCCTGGAGTAGATGATATTCCCTCAGAGCTACTGAAGTCTCTGGGAGAACCAGCCATGACAAAATTGTTTCACATTGTGTGTAAGATGTATGAGACAGGTGAAGTACCCTCAGACTTTAAGAAAAATGTAATAATCCCCATTCCAAAGAAAGCGGGTGCAGACAGGTGTGAAAACTACAGAATCATCAGTTTAATAAGTCATGGTTGCAAAATATTAACACGAATTATATACAGAAGGATGGAAAAGCTGGTAGAAGCCGACCTCGGGGAAGATCAGTTTGGGTTCAGGAGAAATGTAGGAACACGGGAGGCAATACTCACTTTACGGCTTATCCTAGAAGATAGATTAAGAAAAGGGAAACCTACATTTCTAGCTTTTGTAGATTTGGAGAAGGCTTTTGACAATGTTGATTGGAATAAACTCTTTGAAGTTCTGAAGCAAGCAGGAGTAAAATATAGGGAGCGTAAGGTTATTTACAACTTGTACAAAAACCAGACAGCGGTTGTCAGAGTTGAAGGGCATGAAAGGGACGCAGTGGTTGGAAAGGGAGTAAGACAGGGTTGTAGCCTTTCCCCAATGTTGTTCAATTTGTACATTGAACAAGCTATAAAGGAAAGCAAGGAGAAATTTGGAGAAGGAATTAAAGTTCAGGGTGAAGAATTGAAAACATTGCGTTTTGCCGACGACATAGTAATTCTGTCAGAGACAGCAAATGACCTGCAAGAGCAATTGAACGGAATGGATAGTGTGCTGAAAGGTGCATATAAGATGAACATTAACAAGAGTAAAACTAGGGTAATGGAGTGCAGTGTAAGAAAATCAGGTGATGCTGAAGGAATTAGGTTAGGTAACGAAACAATAAAGGAGGTAGATGAGTTTTGTTACTTGGGCAGTAAAATAACAGATGATGGTCGCAGTACAGAGGATATAAAATGCAGAATGGCAATGGGTAGAAAGGCGTTTTTGAAAAAGAGAAATTTGTTAACATCTAATATTGATTTAAGTCTAAGGAAGTCCTTTCTGAAGGCATTTGTATGGAGTGTTGCCTTGTATGGGAGTGAAACATGGACGATAAGCAGTGTGGACAGAAAGAGGATAGAGGCTTTTGAAATGTGGTGCTACAGAAGAATGCTGAAGATTAGGTGGGTGGATCGCGTAACTAATGAGGAGGTACTGAACCGAATTGGGGAGAAAAGAAATTTCTGGCATACCTTGACTAAAAGAAGGAATAGATTGGTAGGACACATTCTTAGACATCAAGGAATTGTGAATTTAGCATTGGAGGGAAGTGTGTGGGGTAAAAATCGCAGAGGGAGACCAAGAGACGCGTATAATAAGCAGATTCAAGTGGATGTGGGTTGTCGTTCTTATGAGGAGATGAAAAGGCTTGCTCAGGATAGAGTAGGGTGGAGAGCTGCATCAAACCAGTCTCTGGACTGAAGACCACATCAACAGAAATTAAAGACTCTGATAGTTAATAATGAATGATCGAAAGGTTACGCGATTGCGTAGTTACATTATCTATGGATTTTAATTCGGGATTAAGCTACGGAACGTAGAAAAATTATGCCTCCCGTCGAGATAGTTAATATTCAAGGGGACTTTAAAAGAAAAAAAAACTGACAATTAATTTCAGTGAGAAAGGATGCAGTGTATTAAGGAACTTCAATTTGGCTTTGGGAGAATATTCTGAACTTTGATTGCACCAGAGATATAATAAACTATCAATGTGAAGAAATATATTTTGAGAATTGTGTCTCAAATAACGTGTGACTTTGTTCAGTATATGTAGTAATTGTGTGCTTTTAAAGTGAAAAATATAACCGGAATTGTGTTTTAAAAAAGTTTCTCGAAAATCTTCTTACATAGATAGTACCCTTTCATCAAATCGATGATATTTGAAAATTACTTTTAAATAACATCCTTGACTGTGTTTGAGATAGGAATATGGAGGATAAATTTATTAAAAACATTATTCACTAAAACAAAAATATCAAGGTTACGGCCAATTAGCAAAGACTATTTTCCACGAAAGAATTAGTAATTAACTTCTTGTGTCATGTACTTCTATAAAATGAAATACCGGAACAAATAAGATAAAAGTTAAAAAAGCCTTGAGAGACAGAATTCTTATGCTCAAACTTTCTAAAAGTTATCTAAAGACTTTATTTGGTTAAAAAAATTAATTACAAAAAGGATATGGTTCAGTTTGTACTTACGTTAAAAACAAAATACCGTAATTGAATATACTAAGAATTGACAGACTTACCAACCTAAATTCCTGATGTAAGACGCAACTAAAATTTTGAGAGCCTAGTAAACGAATACATCGACGACGACGAAAGCCTTGCACATCTTATAACCGTCGCCTACGATAATAAAAAAAGAAGTACTCATAGTACGTTACGTAAATTTCGCCCGAGCTTAGAAAAACGAAGAATAAAACTTGAAGATTGAAGAAAACGGACTTCAAGAAGTTGTACGGAAGATACGACCCGAACCCTGAGAAGAAGAAAAAAAATGAGATTCTTGCCAAATAATTAGAACAATTTTGGAAATTGGACAATTTAATAATCATTGCTGTAGCTATGGCCTTGTAGCAGATAAGGAGAAAAAGGTTATTATCGTCATAAACTTTTATTATTGTGAAGTACTTAAAAGACTATAATATTCCTTTCAGTGTGTTTTATGTGTAATACTTGCATATGTACTAATATGAACAATTTTTCTGTTTCGTGCTTAAAAATATTGTGGATTATGAGCATATCTGGGAAAAAATCCACATACCTGAATGCTCAGTTATATCAAAGTAATAAGAAAAAGGTTTAATCTGTTCTGCTGGCTACCGTTATGAAAGGTAAGGACAGCAGTTTTACTTGCATTTTGCGTTGTGGAATTATGTATCTGTAATTGCTTCTGATCTGTGCATTACTGATTTCTTATCAAATCAAGTACAACAAAAGATTTTATACGAATTCCCAAGGCAAAATACATCTTGTATTTTAATTGTAGCTGTGTGTACCAGTGTAAATAGATTTTTGTGCTTTGTTAGGAGACACAATAGGACAGGGATTTATTTGATAGGAAAAGTGTTAATTTTGCGTGTGAAGTGTATTTTAGACTTTATCTGTGTGTGCTACAATTAAAACCAGTTGTAGTATGGTTAGGCCCACCACAAAAGCAAAAATGGCATCTGTAAATAGGATCGTAACTCGTTCACAGGGCAATAGTAATGTTAGGAGTGAGGAAGATAGAGAGTGAACCTGATTTAACCGAACATATAGAACCCAGGGAACCAGAGCAGGTTTCTGAACACTTCAATCCCCAACCGAGTACCTCTCGAGGTCAGGAATTCACGACGGAATCCCCGCGGGCACAAAATTTGTATCCAAATATGAATGCAGCAACAATGGTAAATCCATTTGCATTAATTTTACAAAAAATTGAGGAACAAACTAAACAAATACAAATTAGTCGTGAGGAACGAAATAAAAAAAAAACTAGACGAACACTGCAGGCAAATAAACGAACAGTAAAAAAAGCAAGAAAATACTATTAATGAAATCCGGAGGGAAAATCGTAAGAATTACGACCTTTTAAAGCAGCGCTTGGAAGGACAGATTAAGCAACACGAACAGCTTAAACAAGAATTACACAACAGAACCTCTAACCTCACGTCGGAAATCGAAGAACGAGACACGCGCCGTGATCGAATAACAGATCATCTAATCGCGGAATTTAAGAATTTAAGATCGGAAGTAGAAGAAATTAAAACAACTTTCGAAGAAGTTCCTCAGAAGGTCGAAGAGATACAGTGCGACTTAAATAAAATGAAAGCCGCCCAAAACACCACACAGCCGGTTATTGATGAAATTAATAATAAAATACATAACTTACAAATTAACGCAAATGAAGCTATCAATAACTTTCTGCACGAGTCATCCAAAAGAATTAATAGCAACGTACAAGACTGGCTTGCAAACCATGCGACTGTAATCCAACAGAAAACTGAGAAGGAAGTACAGTCGAACTTAAATAAGACACCTAATAATAATGATAATAATCAAAATCACACTGATTATCGTAACACAAGCCCTCCATCTGAAGCAAGTCGAACAGAACATGTGTATACAGAGCATATTTCGAATGGTCGAAATTGCAACTGAAGTGTACCAGTCGAGACTCGGAGCACGCAATAGTGCCACCATAACAGACGCACGGAAGCGACGGCTAGTAAAATTTATGAAGTGCCGGACAACGAAGCCGAAAGTAACCTTCCGCAAATTGCAAGTGCAGCAAGACCCGCGAGATTTCAATTCACCGACTCCATAGGATGCAATTCACCGCGAAGTTCATTCGCGAGTAACACTAGAGTATCATGTTGTGCTAATTTTTCGTGTTCGAGTAGAGACCCGAAGATACTAAAAACAGACACTTTCAAACCTTTTCGTCCGAGAAGGAAGATACGCATCCCATCATTTTCTTCAGAAGTTTCCGCAATGTATTTCCCCATAATTGGGATGAATATAGTAAAGTGCAGTTTATTGCTTCACATATAGTTGGCGAGGCCTCTTTGTGTGCAAACGATGTAATAGAAACATGCGAATCCACTGAAGAATTTGAACGACTGATTGTAAGAACAGAAAAGAAAAAAAAATCAAGATTAAGTCCAATTAGCAAAGACTATTTTCCACGAAGGAATTAGTAATTAACTTCTTATGTGACGTACTTCTATAAAATGAACTACCGGTACAAATAAGATAAATGTTAAAAAAGACTTTGAAATTTAACTTAAAGCCCTGAGAGACAGAATTCTTAGGCTCAAACTTTCTAGAAGTTATCTAAAGACTTTATTTGGTTAAAAAAAAAAGAAATAAAATAAATTAAAAAAAGATATGGTTCAGTTTGTACTTACGTTAAAAACAAAAAACCGTAATTGAATATACCTACTGAGAATTGACAGGCTCACCAACCTAAATTCCTGATGTACGACGCAACTAAAATTTTGACGGCCTAGTAAACCAATACATCGACGACGACGAAAGTCTTGCAGATCATATTACCGTCGCCTACGATAAAAAAATAAAAGTACCCACATTACGTCACACGTCTTGATAATCTAGTGTTCTCCACGGAAGTGCCATAAGTCTTCTGCTTCTCATAATTACAGGAATCATCAGGGAAATAATCTGAGCAACCTCCTAGGTGGTTTGCACATCATGATAATGATTGTTACAGTCTAGTAAAATAATCAGAAAATCAGTGCCATTTACAAAATGCTCTAGACAAGGGCTCTGTACAGTACGAAAAGCAGCAACTGGCGATGCATTAACCCAAAATATCTAACATATTAGTTTCATAGTTGTTTCAAATGTGACAGTTAACAGGAAAACACTGAGCTTCAAGGTCAAAGCTATTGTTTGTTGAATCATACCTCGATAAAGATTATTGTTGTGCAAACCAAACACGTTACATGACCACTATTTTGTGCCACATGATTTAAAAAAGAGGGTATTGGCAAATATTCTAGTGTTGTTTAAATTTACTTTTTTGAAATGCAAGCTAAGGGATGGTGTCCGGACCTCTGGACCCCTCCCTTATATACGTCCAAGATGATGATCATGTCTCCCTAGGTGAGTGGTAACGAAATATGTTCACGTTCGATGCAGGAAAGTGTTGAACGAAATTTTACAGATAGATCTCGACGCCTGTATCGGCATAATAGAAAACGAGCTGCTCTTCTTTAAATTTTCTCCGTCAGTCCCACTTAGTGGAGATTCCACAATGTGCAGCAGTACTCCAAAATAGGGCGCACAAGTGTAGTGCAGGCAATTTCTTTCGTAGTGGGCAATGTTCTGTCAATGAAATTTAACCTTTGGTTCGCCTTCCCTACGATATTTTCTGTGTGTTCTTTCTAATTAACGTTGTTGGAAATTGTAATTCCTA
Source organism: Locusta migratoria (assembly GCA_026315105.1). Taxonomy (NCBI): domain Eukaryota; kingdom Metazoa; phylum Arthropoda; class Insecta; order Orthoptera; family Acrididae; genus Locusta; species Locusta migratoria. The sequence continues at coordinate 317,043,734 of CM048747.1, read as the reverse complement.
GGTACTTATTTGAATTTATGGCCTGTAAATTTGACTGATTGGTAGTGTTGACGAAGGTTAACGGTTTTGTTTTAGTACTCATATGGACTGCAACACACTTCAATTTCCAATTTTACCACCATGCAGATGTCTTATCTAAATCATTTTTGCAGTAAGCTTTTTATCTTCTGATGACTGCACTAACTTGTGAAGTGCAACATCGTTCTCGAACAGTCTAAGAGAGCTGCTCAGATTGTCTCCTAAATCGTTTATAAAAACAAGTACTTGTGACATTATCGTAATAGAAAAATCCAAGTTTTTGGCAATATTTATTCACCTTGTGCTGGTTGGTTCCATTACAAAATTGTTTCAGCTATTGCCATTATCAAGTGGATCTGTTGAGGTTAAATAAAAATAATTACCTACGTCTATGAATTACATTTTTAAATAAAAAGAGTCGTTACAAATTTTGTTACTTCTAGTTGGCCTGACGTGCATAGCATTTTAGAGTCAGTGTCTTTTTTGTGACAAAATCTTGAAGTCACGTTTTATCTCGTTATTGTATTCATTTGATAAAAAATATACACTTTTTACTACTTTGATGCTCTATATTTATACTGAATTATATCTTTGTTGGTCAGAGGGTGTGATCGTGTGTCACTGATAATAGAATTGCGGTAAAAATGATCGTTTGTTTTTCGTGTGTGAGATTTTTATACGTTTTCCCTTTCCAAAAGTGCAATAAAGTTTTCTAAATAATTTTTATCTTTCAAATCTGTTCATGGAGATAATCATTTGATTAGTTTTTCGTGTGTATGTAAATTTCCAGTTGTTCCAGAATTTCTTGAAGCACCGCCTTTGGGAACTGTGTGTAGAATTTTTAAAACATTTTCGACGTGTTCAGCTGAGTGGTTTTGGCTCTTTAGGTGTAAGTAAAAGTTCGACTAGTTGGTTTTACACTTTCTTGTATGTTCTTCAAATCGAATTTTGAAGTTTCTTCCTGTTTGCCCAACATAAAACTAGTGCATTCATGGCATGGCAGGGTAGGAATATATGTCGTTTTCGTTTGGGTTGAAATTGTTCTTTTGCGATATATATTGTAGTATTGTAATTTCATTATGTATTGCACTTTCTTCCAGGGGTAGATTAATGATTCTATTGCTCATTGATTTGAAAAACACGCGTATCTGTGATTTTGGATGACAAGAATTTTTATTTATGATGGAATCTGAAGTGGTTGGTTTTCTATAAATTTCAAATATATGGCGGTTGTTGCTTCATTAAGTGCAAGAAATGTATTGACTTTTTTTCTTTCTCTAGTAAATTTTATGTTTGAATGCAAGGTGTTTAGGTTCTGGTGTATTTTGTGAATGTCACTATGATATCCATTTACTAGTAGTAGTGTGTCATCTACATAACGGTGGTAATACATAATTTTTGTAAGTAATGGCCAATTTCAATTGGAAACTTTTCTTCTAGTGTGTTAATGAATATATTTGCAACTGTACCTGCAATACAGTTTCCCATTGCTTCTCTACCACTTCTGTAAAGATTCTATTATTAAATTCAAAATAATTTTGAATTTATCCTCACAAAATAATGTTAAACACTCAAAAGATTACAAAAAAGTATTGGAAGAGAGCGTAAGCATCGAATTACGCATTACACGCGAGCGCATGTCATGAACAGCAGCGCACGTCCTGCAGAAAGTACATGTAGCTCCGCAATGACATCGCGCTTTGCCATACTGGGCGACTGATAAGCAGGAGGGAAACCGGAATACACCTCCTCAGCAGCAGGTATAAGGTTGCCGAATTCGAGTTTGCCATTTGAGGACAGATTTTGGAGAGTTGCTGAGTTCCAGTGTTTAGTTTACGACCAGAAGGTAAAAGTTCCCAAATTCGTGTGAGCCCAGTTACAATTGTCACCGATATCTGAATAAAATACATTACCATATGTTGAAACAAGTCCACCTGGAGTGTTCAATTAATATTAATCTGTTTCAGTATTTATAATTGTACTTCAGACAAACCCCGACATTGGCGATCCATTCTATTTGCACTATACGAGATACCACAGCATAATGTCAATGTTTTTCTAAGAGTTAGCTAATCTCTGCTTGTGTTTTATGACTTTAAATGTCCATTTTAAGTATAAGGCCCCACGTATAATAGTGTGTGCCCGGGTGTATTTCCACTGACCCCTGCTTGCATGCCGGCCGCGGTGGCCGAGCTGACTGAGGCGCGCCAGTCACGGTCTGCACGGCCACTACGGTCGGGGGTTCGAATCCCCCCTCGGGCATGGATATTTGTGCCGTCCTTAGTATTAAGTAGTTCATAAGTAGTTTGTAAGTTTAGGGACTGATGACCCCGTAGTTAAGTCCCATAAGCTCTACAAACATTTGAACAGTTTTGAACCTGCTTGCATGGTATAAATGAAATTCGTGCACAAGCGTTTCATGATAAGCGTCTGCAATGGCTCGTCTGCTATTCTGTCATCTGCTCATTCTAACAACATGGAAGCAGTCTTCTGTGAAGCGAACAGGTACTGCCAAAACGCCAGTGGCAAATCTTTAGCAAATTTCCAGAGACGTTTCCCATTCATTGCTTGAGGCCAAGTCGTTAAGCTCTTTGAGCATGTCTCCCCTCCACCGGAAACGACCGCCGAAACGAGTCCCTGGCTCCCAGACGGAAGGCATTTTGTACCATCGGGTTCCAAAAGATGAGGAACTTCAGCGCATGTCATTCAGTTGATTGCGATAAAACTTCAACTTATTGCATGAACTAGCGTCACCGTTATAGGCATAGTAAAATTTCAAAATTCGCACTCTAAGGGGGTGAAATCATCATGATATTATATAAAACAGAAGCACATTTTCTCTCTGACTGTCCCTTTAACCTTCTATAACTCGAGAACTACTGAACGTATGAGGTTTCTTTTAAATTGTAGATCTCACAAAGGTCTAAAACAAAGAGCATATGTGTAACTTTAACGAGTGAAGCATATGTTTCATTTTTCTCTCCTAAGGCGCTGGCGTCGGATGGCTTCAGACTACGTAAATAGTGATTGTGAGAAATCTATAAACGTTAGACATGTGCTCTTACGGACTTTATTTTAGATCTTTATGGGCTCTACAATTTAAAAACAAACCTCATCACGATACGTTCAGTGTTTCTAGAGATAAAGACGTTTAAGTATTACCCGTGCCAAGTCGCCGGACGGGACGGTTTAGTTAGTTGTTAATAATGTTTGAGGCTTTTCTTTTTCAGTCCTTTGTATGTTAGTATACATATATATTAATCACAAGTGTGTTCCACTGCTAGGAAGCCATGTTTTTTGTCGAATGAGAAAAGTAAAGACGGAGAATGTGTGTTCACGGCGACCTTATAATACAGCGGCTTGCTGCCGAGTGACGTAATACAGCACTAACCAATGACAGTGAAGAAGCCCAAACTGGCATACCTTTCTAGTCTACGTACCTTGTCCAGTCGTTTTCATGGAGGCCGTGAGGAGAGTCTGTGGCTAGTTTTGGTACCCCTCGTCGTTCAGTGTGTGGTCAGGCCTTAGTCCGGGATAGCTCGTATATCAAAATGTTCATTCGCGTCTCTAGTTGTGCCTTAATATCTCCACAATTTAAATTTGTAATGGTTTTCTAGTTTTCCGAGATTATCTAGAAGCGTAAGTTCGCGGTTTTAATGGTGTTTGTTAAGCGATACCTTGTTTCCCAAACCGTAGAATCATCCTCTTCTACGTTTAAATATGTTCTGATGTTCTAGTTATCCCTTTACTCGCTAAATTTCATATTTTTTCACGACCTTCTTGAACTTCTGGTGTTCACAAAACACGTGGCCCTGAAAGGAACAAAGCCTTCAGCTTGTTCGATCACATTTTTCCCTCAAGTAGTGGCGTTGCATTATATTCCGTGTTTGTGGTAATTTTCGCCGACTTATGGCACTTCTAATCTCTTATTCTTAGTACTCACTGTTTCAAGTGTGTTCCTAGTAGCGAGTATTATCCTGAAACCTCCTCCATGAAGTGGATCTCCTTCCCACGAGTAGATCGAACCGTTGCATGACCTATCTTGCTATTTTATTTCCTGTTAAAATGATTTTATTCACCTGTAATCATCTCCATTAAGTAAATCTCCTTCCCTTGAGTAGAACGAAAGTATGACTGATCTGGTAAGCACTACATTGCAAAATAGTGATAAGAATCGGTAAAAAGTGGATGGAACAAATGTATTTTACGTATTTTACAGAGTATTAATCAGCAAATTTTGTTAAATGATCCATTAAATGTTGGTTTTATGATGTTAGTTTGCTGTGTACAAAAGCTTAAATAGATTCAATCCTGTCGTAATTTAAACAATGTCTGGTCTATACCTATGGCCGTGCATTACATGAGACAAAACACTTCCTTGGGTAGCGGAATTTGCGTAAGAGTAATAATAATAATCGCCCCAAATTTATGAATGATAACGTATTGCGATAAGACTGCCGGCATAAGATCCAGGGTGTGAAAATGGTGGCCAAACTACAGTTATTTATGAAACAGAATTACTGGGAAAATGGGTGGAAAGAATTGTATTAAATGATGATTCGAGAAAATAATCATAAACCATCATTTTCTGCAACGTAAAGGTACAGGGTGTCCAGAAAAGGGCTCCCTGATTTCGAAATTAAATATCTCGAAAACAAAGATCGATAGAGAAATGCAGTAAACGGTATGTTTATTGTGAAAGTTGTAATAAGTTTATACATCAGTTTGAAATAATAGTTACAAAAGCTGCTAACAGATGGCGCTGTACGCTGTATAGCTCATACATCAGTGAAATAATCGTATGAAAACACTCTTTGCAAACAATCGCATCACAATGTATTCAAAATGTTCACCATTGGCAATAAAGAGGTGGCGCAAACGAAGAATGAAATTCGCCATCACATTCTTAGTGTCTCAACTGAAATGGATTCACATGCCACAGAAATCGCCGATTCCAGCTCGTCCAGCGTGGCGGGATGGCTTCGGGAAGAGCCAAGTTTGTAGTCTGTATGCTTAAGAATGAACTCATTCTGCGGCTGCCTGTCAGTTGTTTCATTGAATTTTTGATTCATTCTTCTTGCATGTTGCATCGAAAGTTGTCTACATTTGTGTGCGCATGTAGGCATTGATGGAAATCGCCTACTAAAATATCTGGAAAAATAAATCCATCGAACATTAGATACTTTACACATTTCGTTGGCTACATCAATGTTATTTTAAAAAATCGATAAGAAATTTATTACAAACGAAGATAAGCAGTAGCTTATCTCATTTTCTTTTCCACATTTTTTGCCCAATGTTCCTTCTTCTGCCGCTTTTTCAGCGTTTCCCTCCCTATGCTGGTATAATAGTGTCATTGGGCATTGCTGCAACTTCACTATCCATAATTTTATGCAGATTACCGCTTCAAAAAATGAACACACAACAAGTTACGATAAATTCAACATCCAAATATTACTCAATAATGGCTCTTCGCGCCCAAATCCAACGTAACAGGTATACCAATATGAAAAGATACAACACAATAAAGACACATTTCCCTCACAAGATGTTAATGTTTAAAATGTATTCTGTATGCCACTTGACAAGTGTACAGAAATAATGGGTTTTGGAATTTATATTTTTCAAAGCATTAAAAAAGTATTGGATATAAAAGTTTAAGGTCCTGTATTGCTGTCTGGATTTAACAAGCTTTGCAACTGCAGTCTCTCTTCAGACATACAAAAAAGTTAATAGTAAAAACAATTGGAGATAAGAGGTTTTGGAAATGGGCGACTCAGTTACATCTTGCCACTTATTTAATTGTAAAATATGTAGTTCGGTATATTTTAACTAGAATTTCTATAGGTAGTAACACTCACTGTTGTTGTAGCAGTTCAAGATCGTTGAAATATTTAGTTTATTTTAATTTCATAATTAAAAGTTTTATGTAGCAACTAACATAAAATGAAAGAAAAAAACCACCGTAAGTAGTGCGAATCGAACCCATACCAGAAAATTAGCAATTTCTCACTATGTTAAGCCATCTCTGATTGTAGTGTTACTCAAGCTACCTTACACTGTAACCGGAAATCGGTGTGTGATCTGTTTTCCTATTGCACACTTATGCGAGATATTTCAGGAATTTAATAGGTTTATCTACCTGCTTCTTCTCCTTAGTTTCAGATAAACTGGAAAATATTACTTACGGCAACGGCGGCGCGGGTCGGGGGTAGTGTGCTTGTGTTGTCAACAGCGAAGATTACTCTGTCGAAACTCAGTCACAAAGAATAACGAGACCATGAAGTAAATATAAATAATTAGTGCTGTTCCTCTCTATGATGAACAGGCGCTTGTACAAATCCTTCTCGGTTCTGTAATGTCTTACTCATTATTTCTATTTTCGTAAACATTATTTCTCATTACCAGTTTTTTTAATAAAATTATGTCGCGAAGTTCTATCAGACGACTTTCTCTTTTATTCCGTTTCTCTTCTCCGCATTCACCTACTTTTCCTTCTCTTCCTTTCCTTACTACCAAATACCAGTCTTCTGTCACAATCATGTTTCCTCTCCATTATTTGTCTCAATAACTTATTTTATCTCATCACACATTTTTTCAATCATCGACAGAGCTAGTTGCCATGTAAACTTATAGTACTGTGGTCGATGTTGGCTTTATGACTATCTTGACTACTATGAGCGTTCGCTATGCTTTTTATAGTAGCTTATACTATTTTCGTATTAATTATTAGATCTACTCCACTATTACCCCTAACAATTTTTTTATTTATAGTCCTGTGCACACCTGACAAAAAGTCCTCTTCATTCTGTCACAGAATTTCACTAATCCCACTATATTTAACGTTAAGCTACCAGGACTTTTTGTCAGGTGAGCACAGGACTAAAAATAAAAAATTAGTTACGGGTAACAGTGGAGTAGATCAAATAATGAATACGAAAATTGTATAAGCTACTATAAAGAGCATAGTGAACGCTCATAGTAGTCAAGATAGTCAAAAAGCCAACATCGACCACAGTACTATAAGTTTACATGCCAACTAGCTCTGTCGATGATTGAAAAAAATGTGTGATGAGATACATGATATTCCCTCTGACTTGCTGATAGCCTTGGCAAAGTCAACCATAACAAAACTGTACTACCTTATGTGCAAAATATATAAGCAGGTGACACACTCTCAGCCTTCAAGGAGGATGCAACAGTTCCGAAGAAAGTCAAGTCAGACAGGTGTAAAAATTACAGAACTGTCAGTTTAATAAGTCATTGTTGCAAAATACTGGTAGAATACGATCTCAGGGAAGATCAATTGGGAAATAGGAAAAGTGTAGGATCACGTGAGGCAATACTCACCTTAAGAGGGTGTGGGGTTAAATGCAAGGAACGAAAGGTTATATACAACTTATAAGGATTTCACAATGGAGGATACCGTGGTTAAGTGGGTGGTCCGGGAAACAGCATTGACAGAAACTGTGAATATTCTATAGAGTGTGACCTGGTGAAGATATCATCGGCAACGAGGCATACTCGTGTGGGATTTGTATCTGTCTTGAGTCGCCATGATCGGCCTCATTTGAACTCTTCTGTCAGGAGAGTAAACTTGGAGTTGGAACGGCTACTCATGTCAGATGTGGGGTCCCATATTGGTTTGATTCTGGATGATATCTGTAGGTGGGACTACACTAGGCATGGCCTTCACCTCAACAGGAAAGGGAAGGGAAAATTGTCTGGGTTGATTGCAAGTAACTTACAGGGGGGCACTGTCACAAATGGTAAAATACCAGTGGTTACAGGTGTCAGAGAGATGCCTTTTTTAGGTTAGGGAGGGGGAGAAGAAAACCAGTTTTGAGAGAGCTTGTAAGACACCCTCAGTTTGGAAAAGCAGATAAACAGGAGATAGATTTTAGCAAACAATGTTTAACAGAAAGTAGTCAGAAACTTCCAGTAAATCTTACTCAAGCCATTAGTATGCAATATCAGTTATCTTTATTACATCAAAATATTCCAGGACTCAGAAATAAACTTGATGAACTACTCATTTGTATTGATGAAATAGATTCCTCTAGCCCAATTGACATAATTTGCCTCTCTGAACATCATGTGGCCACTGGTATAGATATGTTAAACATTCCAGGATTTAATTTAGCTTCACACTTCTGTAGAGTAGATATGGAGGGAGGAGGAGTTGCCACATTCATTAAAAACTGCTATAAATTCAAGAATATTGATATAAATAAATTCTGTCTAGAGCAGCATTTAGAAGCTTGTGCAACAGAAGTAGAATTCCATAACAGATGCTATATAATAGTAACTATTTACCGAGCACCTGCAGGAAATTATAATCTATTCCTAAATCATCTAGAAGCTCTATTGGGTTATTTAACAGGAAGAAATAAAGAAATCCTGGTTGCTGGTGACTTCAATACAGATTTTCTTATGCAGTCCTCCAGTAAAAATTTATTGCAGTCAGTATCTTTGTCTTTCAACCTAACACACACCGTAAACTTTCCAACTAGGGTAACTAAAACCTCTAGGACAGCAATTGATAATATTTTTATAGACAAATCAAAGGAACAAAATCATATCATAAAACCAATAATAAATGGCCTGTCAGATCATGATATGCAGCTCCTTGTTTTAGGTATAGATTCTAAACAGATTATGAAGACTGCAAAATGTACATACAGGAGATTAGTCAACCCACCAAAAATTGAAAATTTTAGAAAACTCCTCAAAGACATGAACTGGAAAGATGTATATAGTGCTAATGGCATGAATGAAAAATATAATGTATTCATTAATAATGTTAGTATCATGTTTGAAAACTGTTTTCCTCTAAAAGTAATGCGAATTAAACAGAAGTCTATAATAAAACCTTGGATTACACAAGGAATAAAGATTTCATGTAAGACAAAAAGGAAAATGTATCAATCAGCCAAGAGTAGTTGCAATGATGATGATTTAACTAAATATAAGGAATACTGTAAAATATTAAAAAAAATTATTCAGGTATCTAAACAAATGCACTATGAAAAGAAGATAGCAACATCAGGAAACCAAATAAAAACAATATGGGATATAGTGAAAGAAGAGACTGGTAGAACCAGAAAGGAACAAGAGCAGGTACGATTAAGAGTAGCTGAGACATTAGTAACTGATGGGCATAGTGTGGCAAATCTATTTAACAAGTACTTTATATCCGTTACTGATAGTATGGGATTGTCTGGGTCAGTAAATAATGTGCTTGAATATTTGAAACTAGCATTTACAAATAACTTCACACACATGAATATGTCAGTCACTTCACCACAAGAAATATCTTCCATAATAAAATCTTTAAAAACAAAGAATTCCAGTGGTTACGATGAAATATCAACAAAGTTAATTAAAGCATGTTCTTGTGAACTTAGCACAATCTTAAGTTATTTGTGTAACCAGTCTGTTATAACGGGAACATTTCCTGATTGGCTAAATATGCAGATGTTAAACCTCTCTTCAAGAAGGGGCATAAAGAGATACCATCAAACTATAGACCCATTTCACTTTTGCCAGCATTCTCAAAAATTATAGAAAAGGTAATGTACAAGCAGCTTCTCAACCACTTAGCCGTAAATCGCATATTGTCTAGAACACAGTTTGGATTTCTGAAAGGTTCCGATATTGAGAAGGCTATTTACACTTTCAGTGAGAATGTACTTAATTCATTAGATAATAAATTGCAAGCAGCAGGTATTTTCTGTGATTTGTCAAAGGCATTTGATTGTGTGAACCATAACATCCTTTTAAGTAAATTAGAATTCTATGGGGTCACGGGAAATGCTGCAAAATGGTTCAAGTCGTTCCTCACTAACAGGAAACAAAGGGTGTCAGCGCAAGGAACTAGTGAATTAGGCCAACAGTCATCATCGGATTGGGAAGAAATTACATGTGGTGTCCCACAAGGATCCATCTTAGGGCCATTGCTTTTTCTTGTGTACATTAATGATCTCTCATCAGTTTCACTACCAGAAGCAGAGTTCGTTTTGTTTGCAGATGATACAAGTATTGCAATAAAGAGTACGTCAAGTATAGTGATAGAAAAGTCTGCTAATGATATTTTCATGAACATTAATAAATGGTTTAAAGCCAACTCATTGTCATTAAACTTTGAAAAGACGCACTACATGCAGTTCAGAACATGTAAGAGATTTCCTGACAGCAAATGCATTAAGTATGAAGAAGAGCAGATAGAAGAGGTTGACAGTATTAAATTCCTGGGATTACAGCTTGATAATAAATTTAGTTGGGAGGAGCACACCACAGAACTGCAGAAACGACTCAACAAATCTGTATTTTCAGTACGAGTGTTATCAGACATAGGAGACATAAAAATAACAAAGCTTACATACTTTGCTTACTTTCATTCCTTAATGTCATATGGTATAATATTTTTGGGTAACTCTTCAAGTCAGTCAAAAGTCTTCAGAGTCCAAAAACGTGTAATACGTATTATTTGTGGAGTAAATTCACGGACGTCTTGTAGAAGCCTCTTCAAAGAACTGGGTATATTAACTACTGCCTCTCAGTATATTTATTCCTTAATGAAATTTGTCATAAATAATATATCCCTTTTCCCAACAAACAGCTCAGTTCATACATACAATACTAGAAATAAAAATGATCTACACAAGGATTTAAAAGCACTTACTTTAGTTCAAAAAGGGGTCCACTACTCAGGAACACACATTTTCAATAATTTACCATCAAGTATAAAACATTTAGCTACAAATAAAGATCAGTTTAAGAGGAACCTAAAAGACTTTCTAGTGGCCAACTCCTTCTACTCCATTAGTGAATTTCTAAATTGTACCAAATGATGCATGCACTCATACTATATTAGTATTACTATATTATCATAAAAAAACCTTAAAATTATGTAACTGTATTTATATTATAAGTGTATGTATTTGTATTTATATTATTAGTATTATCTGTTATTCAACTTGTAAATTTTGTTTCTTGACATGTTCCACATCCACGAGGATCCCCTCAATATGGATCTACGGAACAAATAAATAATCTAATCTAATCTAACCAAACAGTAGTTGTAAGAGTCGAAGGGAGTTACAGAAACACAGTGTTTGGAATGGAGTAAGACTGAGTAGTACCTAATGTTATTCAAACTGTACGCTGAGCAATTTGTGAAGGAAAGCAAGGAGAAATTTGGACATGGAATTAAAGTTCAGAAAGATTAAATAAAAACTTTGGGACTTGCCGATGACATTGCAATTCTGACGAAGACAGCAAGGACCTGGTGGAGCAGTTTACCGAAAGGAGGGTGTAGAAACAACACAAACAGGAGGAAGACTATGGCAATTGACTGTTTACTTAGATGAGTTTTGTTATTTGGGCCGTAAAATATCATTTGGTGGCCGGAGTAGTGAAAATATAACATGCAGAGTGGCAATCGGAAGGAACACTTTTTGACAAAGAGAAATCCGTTTACAATTAATATAACTGTCAGTGTCATGAATCTTGGCATTCATGGACGTCTTGTAGAAGCCTCTTCAAAGAACTGGGTATATTAACTACTGCCTCTCAGTATATTTATTCCTTAATGAAATTTGTCATAAATAATATATCCCTTTTCCCAACAAACAGCTCAGTTCATACATACAATACTAGAAATAAAAATGATCTACACAAGGATTTAAAAGCACTTACTTTAGTTCAAAAAGGGGTCCACTACTCAGGAACACACATTTTCAATAATTTACCATCAAGTATAAAACATTTAGCTACAAATAAAGATCAGTTTAAGAGGAACCTAAAAGACTTTCTAGTGGCCAACTCCTTCTACTCCATTAGTGAATTTCTAAATTGTACCAAATGATGCATGCACTCATACTATATTAGTATTATTATATTATCATAAAAAAACCTTAAAAATTATGTATCTGTATTTATATTATAAGTGTATGTATTTGTATTTATATTATTAATATTATCTGTTATTCAACTTGTAAATTTTGTTTCTTGACATGTTCCACATCCACGAGGATCCCCTCAATATGGATCTACGGAACAAATAAATAATCTAATCTAATCTAACCAAACAGTAGTTGTAAGAGTCGAAGGGAGTTACAGAAACACAGTGTTTGGAATGGAGTAAGACTGAGTAGTACCTAATGTTATTCAAACTGTACACTGAGCAATTTGTGAAGGAAAGCAAGGAGAAATTTGGACATGGAATTAAAGTTCAGAAAGATGAAATAAAAACTATGGGACTTGCCGATGACATTGCAATTCTGACGAAGACAGCAAGGACCTGGTGGAGCAGTTTACCGAAAGGAGGGTGTAGAAACAACACAAACAGGAGGAAGACTAGGGCAATTGACTGTTTACTTAGATGAGTTTTGTTATTTGGGCCGTAAAATATCATTTGGTGGCCGGAGTAGTGAAAATATAACATGCAGAGTGGCAATCGGAAGGAACACTTTTGGACAAAGAGAAATCCGTTTACAATTAATATAACTGTCAGTGTCATGAATCTTGGCAGAAGGCTTTTGTCTATAGTATAACCTCGTACTGAAATATTACGTGGACCATGAACCGACTGTAGAAGAAGGGGGGTGGGGGTAGAAGCTTTTAACATTTGAAGCTACAGAAGAATGCTGGGTATGTCGCATAATGAATAAGGAGGTACATCTAGATCTACGTCTACATACTTTCTCTGCAAATCACATCCAGGTTCCTGGCAGACGGTTTATCTAACTAATCGCTTGCATAATATTTCTCTAGAATTCCATTCTGTTATCGTGGGAACAAGGAGCACCCAGATCTTTCTTTTATCGATCTGATTTCTCTAATTTTATTATGATGTAGGTGGATATTATAATTATTTTCGCATTTGTAGGAAAAAATTGATGAAATAAATTTTATAAATAGAACTCGCCGCAAGGGGTAACACCTTTCATTTAATCATTTCCGTGACACTCTCTCCCCTGTATCGTGATAATACAAAACGAACTGCCCTTCTCTGAACTTTCTCTGCATCATCTGTCAGTCCCACCTTATGAGGATCCCACGATGCGAAGCAATACTCCAAGTTAGGATGCACTAGTGTAGTGTAAGCACTTTCTTTAGTAGAACTGCTGTATCTTCTTAATGTTCTGCAAATGAACGTACCCACTATATTTTCTGTGTGTTCTTTCCAATTAAAGTTGTTCGTAATTATAATTCCTACATATTTGATTGAATTTTCGGCCTGTAGATTTGACTGATTTATCGTGTAAATAAAATTTAATGGATATCTTTTACTCCTCATGTGGATGACTTCACACTTTTCATTATTTATGATCAAGTACCAATTTTCGCACCATGTAGATATCTTATCTAAATCGTTCTTCAGTTGCTCTGGATCTTCTGGTGATTTTACTAACTGATAAACCACAGCATCGTCCGCGAACAGTCTAAGAGTGTTGCTCAGATTGTGTCCTATAACGTTTATAAAGGAAAAAAGGTAGGGTCCCAGTAACACTTCCCTGAGAAACTCTTGATGTCACTTCTGTTTTACTCGATACTTTCCATCTGTTTCTACGTACTGTGTCCTTTCTGACACCAAATCGCGAATACAACCACACAATTGACAAGAAGTCACTTGTGAGGTACACTGGCGGGAAATCTAGAAATATGGAATAGATTTGAGATCCCTTGTCGATAGCACTTATCTCGTCATTTGGGTAAAGTGCTATCAGTGTTTCACAAGAAAGATACGCTCTGAATATAATTGGAGAGAATAGAAATTTTTGTCACATCTTAACCAAAAGAAGGGGTCAAGACTTGATAGTGCTGGAGGGAAGCGTGGAGGGTAAATATCGCAGATAGAGGCCAAGAGACGAATACTTGTAATGTTACTTTTTTTTATCGCTGGTGTTGTCACAAGATCAAAGTTGAAAACCGGAATTGAAATTTAACTAACCGTAAGATCAGCAATGATTATTAATTTTTGAAATGGTTATCAGTTCTCAGTAGCAATGTAAGTTAAAAATTACGACAACACCAGAAAGCACCATTACATAAGAAAATAGCGGAATCAGTTACCTGGTATACATTCATTGGTGGAAGCCGTGACACTGCAGTTGAACCTGTATGAATTGATTAATATCTTCGTTCTCGTAAACTGATGCTTGGTTTCATGACTATTAATTATTAAAGTTTTAAGACCGTGTGCAGTTTTGATCACTATGGTTATCGAAAGTTAAAGAAATTATCGGACATCGCTTTTAACAGAATGAAGATTTCCTGTAGGCATTGAATTCAATGTTTAATATAAAATGAGAGTAAATAAATTTTGCATCGAAAATGTTCTTTTGTCATCATGAGACAATAGGTAACAATGACCAAGCATCAATTTACTAATATTGCTGAAAATAAGTCACCAATTAAATGAAAGATGGGGAGAAATAGTCATTATTTAAATAAAATAGGAATTCCAAATGAAAGTTAAAGTTTATTACGTAAAGGGTGCTAACCAGAGCTCACACTTACATGATTATGAAGGTCGAGTAAAATACGTCCGCTCAGTATAAAGGTAGAAAAACGAAAGACGACAAGCGATTCCGTTTTCTCACCAGATCGTTTGAAATAGTTGAAAGTATATCTTGAAACAAGGATAATCAGAGATTTATTGGCAGAGAGAACGGGTGCTTGCGACAAGCGTCGCAGATATAATTTTCAATAAAAAAAGAATTAATGTATCGCTACATACTGTAAGCCGGATCAAATAAATGTAGGTTGTCCTTATTCTGAAATGAAGAGGCTAGCTTAAGATAGAATAGTGGAAAGCGACATCAGACCACTCTTCGGACTGAGGACAATAAGAACATAACACAATGAAATTGCTTGATTTGATTTGATTTTCTCAGAGAAGCCAAAACAGTCTTGGTCCAACCCGCCACTGCCCGCACCGAAACTAAGTTTATTGTGCGGTATCGCTCCCTGTATATCTAGTAAAGCCAACCAATGTCCTTAAACAGTGCAAGGAGTCCCTTTACCAGTTCATTATTAGACACAATTTCTTCGGGTCTGGTTGTCCCAAATGTTCTGTGCCTATGAAATTGCTTGGTTAATGGAGTTCACAGTCTTATAATATTTTTCCATACTCTATATTTATTTTTATTCATCGCTGCGCCATAACTACAATTTTAATCTACATATACGTTTTTTACATTGCACTAATGAACTGTTTGTCTTTTACTCTAATCAAAACACTAATTTAGTCATGAGTATTACCAAGTAGCATTTGTTAAATTTCAAGGCCATAGTCTTATACAGCTATAATAAGCTCCAATAAATATTCTTAATCTATAATTTGCATACGCTAAAATATCATTCTTACTAGCTCTGTCTGTAGCTGTAATTTACTTGTTCACTCGACCTTTTGCACTATTACAGTGAATGTACGTGTTTCCTCGTCTCGTTTCGGAGAAGTGAGGAAGTTCTAAGCTAATACTTCTCTCTTCTAGTATAAACGTAATTTTCGCATCATTCACCTCCTCGTTTCACCAGGTTTTACGACGTTAAGTGGGTATGCTACAGCAAAACCGTCAAGCCTTAGTGTCTGTTGCTAGAATATTTGAATACACTAATCTCACTGAACGCGGCGGTGCAGTGGTAAGACACTGGACTCGAATTCGGGTGGTCTAAATCCACCTCCGGCCATCCAGATCTAGGTTT
The DNA here is from genome assembly GCA_026315105.1 of Locusta migratoria. NCBI lineage: Eukaryota > Metazoa > Arthropoda > Insecta > Orthoptera > Acrididae > Locusta > Locusta migratoria. The sequence continues at coordinate 317,028,002 of CM048747.1, read as the reverse complement.
TCCGTGATTTCCCTAAATCCCTCCAGGCAAATGCCGGGATGGTTCCTTTCAAAAGGGCACGGCTGATTTCCTCCCACATCCTTCGCCAAAAATCCGAACTTAAGCTCTGTCTCTAATGACCACGCTGTCGACGGGGCGTTAAACCCTAATTTTCCTTCCTTCCTCCAGACTAATCTCAAAAGCTACGCTCAACCGTAACTTGACCGCCGTTTATGACAACAGAAAGGCATTATATCTTCAAAATTTGATCGTGGAAAAGTAGAAATAATTGTCCAAAATGTCGCGTATAACTGTCGTGTCTGTTTGAATATGCGAAAGTACTAAAGGAATTGGCATATACACGTAATTTCATCATATACCGGAGCAAAATGTAGGCTTTATTTTCTATTTTACGCTGTTCAGTTCAGCCAAGGAGCTTTTTCCACGTGAACACATTTAGCTCCATATATGTATATGTAGCTTTCTTTAACGCTAGAGTCTTTCCATTTGCAGAGATGACGTTTGCTGCTTGCACTATGCACATTTTTATCCGTATGACATATGACATATGTTGACAGCAGCGTTATACCATGGCCTGTGACATTTTTTCCTTACGTTTAAATATCCTATGCGCCTAGAGTCTCTTGACTTTAGTCTATTTATTTGACCAGCAAGTGGTGTAACAAGTGACGACACTTACCTATTAATTTTGATCTATAGGTGTTAACTCATTTGCTTTCCATATAATTAATGTACTGTAATCATTAATGTATTTTTGTGGTGAATATTAATATTATCGAAACATCACTAAGGGGTCCATAGTAAACCTTTGCCTGCAGCTGGTTGGCTGATTATTTGAACCTCCTTAGATTTCTCTCTAGTCACTCCCTGCTTATGAGCTAAACATTTTCCTTAAGAATTCCATTGATCTCGTATCATCTTTTGCTAATACCTTCCTTGTCAGGCTGTCGTCGCCCACCGCTTCCTCGTATCATTAGTGAAAACAACCCCGTCATGTATTTTGTTTCTCATCTTCAAGGTCTTTTAGCAGGAAATATATTTAAGAAAGAGAAACTTTAGCTCACATCTCACCACCACTGTCAAACAGGAAAGTCTGCACTCTTTTCCTCGTTTTCGTCGTTACAACGCATTTCTAACGAGTTCCCCAGTCCATTCAATGGTTTGTGACTTATCCTCGTCTTGTCAATTACGTTCTTCTATAGCGCTTAATGGCAGACGGAAGACGATTTTTATCCCTATTCTGCCAATGCTATTAATCCTTTGAATAGGTACACTTTTCAAATGAACTATAACTGTTAGTACAGTGAAATTTTTACACAATTCATCTCTATCTATATAAAAGCGAAATGACGCTCATTCACTCACTCCTTAACTCACTGACTAAACACGAAATAATTGAAAACTACTTCACCTATGAAGCTGATATTTGGCAGGCGGGTAGTTTATAGGTAGAAGACGTCAGCTAAGAAAGGATTTTGAGACGGGGCCGATAGTTCAGTGTGACTTTATCAGTCCACTGTTTGAGAAGGAGAGCACTTAGCGACTTGCAACAAAATTTAAACATAATATCAAACATTTAGCAATCCTATTTTACGCCGACAACTATAGCAAAATCATGAAAGGAAAAATGTTTCTCACTTACTACTTTTCCGCTGTTCACGGAGAAAAACTACGGCATTCGGTATAACGATGGAATTTAGAATTTCTGCACTACATATTCTACATCTACATCTACATGGGATACTCTGCAAATCACATTTAAGTGCCTGGCAGAGGGTTCATCGAACCCCAATTATACTATTTATCTCCCATTCCATTCTCGAATAGCGCGCGGGAAGAAAGAACACATGAATCTCTCTGTTCGAGCTCTGATTTCTCGTATTTTATTCTGATGATCATTTCTACCTATGTAAGTGGGAGTCAACAATATATTGTACCCGTAGGAAATTTTACAGATAGTATACACACATACAGCTGAATGTATCTTCGAAATTGTATCACAGAATGACACGTAGTTCATGAGATATGAGTACATAAACAGTAACGTTGATGGAAAACCGCCCCATCACGTACCAAGTTTTAATCTATTATTTCTTTACTACCAATTGTATTCGCAACAGATTTTCCGGACACACAGCTCTTATACAAATGAATAAATACCTGAAAAATTAAAAATTATATAGTTGTACAACATATAACTCACTAAAAATGAGAGAGATACAAGGAAAAGAAGAGAATGAAACTGTGTACATCCGACGAACACCTATTATTTCCGAAAGTTCTAGCTTTTAACTTTAAGAGACTGCAGTTGGCAATGAGACTTGCATTTTCTATTATGATTAATAAATCACAGGGCAATCTAATCAATACTGTGGAGTGTAACTGAAATCTCCATGTTTCTCACACGGACAGCTTTATGTCGCTTGCTCAGAGATGGGCTTACCACAGAAAATATTCATATTAGATCCTGGACGAAGGAAATATTGTTTACTAGCTGGTACCCGGTGCGTTGCTGCCGCAGAAGAAATAATTGTGCATATAACATATAGGGAGCGTAAGGTTATTTACAACTTGTACAAAAACCAGACAGCGGTTGTCAGAGTTGAAGGGCATGAAAGGGATGCAGTGGTTGGGAAGGGAGTAAGACAGGGTTGTAGTCTTTCTCCAATGTTATTCAATTTGTACACTGAACAAGCTATGAAGGAAAGCAAGGAGAAATTTGGAGAAGGAATTAAAGTTCATGGCGAAGAATTAAAAGCATTGCGTTTTGCCGACGACACAGTAATTCTGTCAGAGACAGCAAAGGACCTGGAAGAGCAATTGAACGGAATGGACAGTGTGCTGAAAGGTGCATATAAGATGAACATTAACAAGAGCAAAACTAGGGTAATGGAGTACAGTGTAAGAAATCAGGTGATGCTGAAGGAGTTAGATTGGGAAACGAAGCAATAAAGGAGGTTGATGAGTTTTGTTACTTGGGCAGTAAAATAGCAAATGATGGTCGCAGTACAGAGGATATAAAATACAGAATGGCAATGGGTAGAAAATCGTTCTTGAAAAAGAGAAATTTGTTAACCTCGAATATTGATTTAAGCCTAAGGAAGTCTTTTCTGAAGGCATTTGTATGGAGTGTTGCCTTGTATGGGAGTGAGACATGGACGATAAACAGTGCAGACAGGAAGAGGATTGAGGCTTTTGAAATATGGTGCTACAGAAGAATGCTGAAGATTAGGTGGGTGGATCGCGTAACTAATGAGGAGGTACTGAACAGAATAGGGGAGAAAAGAAATTTCTGGCATACCTTGACTAAAAGAAGGGATCGATTAATAGGACACATTCTTAGACATCAAGGTATTGTGAATTTAGCGTTGGAGGGAAGTGTGTAGGGTAAAAGCCACAGAGAAAGACCAAGATATGGATACAGTGAGTAGATTCAGACAGATGTAGGTTGCCGTTCTTATGTGGAGTTTAAGAGGCTTGCTCAGGATATGGTATTGTGGAGAGCTGCATCAAACCGGTCTCCGGACTGAAGACCACAACAACAACAACAACAACAACAACAACAACATAACGTTTGAGTCTTATCTTCGCGTAAGAGCAAGAAGTAAGTTGACGAAGTTTTTACGCAATCAGATAAACATTATGGTAGCGCAAACAATCCGAACAAACGAACAAATATATGAGGTTTCCGAACTTCCATTACCTCATCTCCTCCTTTCCCTTCTATCTGTTTATCTGCTTCCTCCCCCCCCCATCTTCTCCTGTCCCTTTCTCTATTTCCTCATCCTCCTCGCTATGTTCATCTTCTTTCACCTGTCACCATCTACCCTACCTTACTCTCCTCCTCTACCCTCTCTCTGTCCGTCTCCTTTCCCTTTTTGCCCGTCTGCTCCTCCAACTACTACTCTCCATCCTATATATGAAATCATGCATATATGCGCTAAGTTTCATGGTAGCTGTTCAAGCTGTGTCAACGTCGCAAAGCCCCCTCCGCCATGCCAAATTCACTGGCTTACAGCACTGCTTACATAAAATCCAGATGGTGTGAACAATGTTTGTTTTAAATGTTTCATTGGTGATTATCATCCTGAAAAATGTAACGTAACTTCCAGAGAGAGCTGCTAGAATTTTCAGAAATTTGATTTCATTTAAAACTTCGCTAAAATCTGGAAATTAACTGTTCAGTCACGTTAATTAATTGAAATGATTGTAGGTAATCTGAATATATTAATACTGCACTGATAAACTGAATTGTTCAGTTATATTCTTTAAAAAAATCTTCAGGATCTGAATACAACTGCAGAATCTGACGAAGTTCATATGTAAAGTATCCTCTGTCATGCACCATCCAAAATGTTATGTGACAGTGACTTTGCTCTTGTTTTGAAGGTCAAGTGTCCAAAATGCCATGAAGATTTTAGGATGAATAAAGTGTCCTTATTCGCATGTCGCATGATGCCACAGGTTTTTAACCATATAATTGTTTATTACGTCATATCTCCTGAACTATATGACGTAACCAGTTCTTACCCTACGTCAATTGTTACGTCACGGAAGGAATATGTGTACCAAATTTGGTTGAAATCAGTACATTGGTTTATAAGCAGAAGTCGCATAACACAGCACTTTTCCGCGCATTTCATTGTTTATTAAGTCATATCTCCTGAACTATTTGTCGTACGGTCATTTAGTGGTGCCTATGACCATCGCGAAAGTGCAAGTAATATGTTGAGAAAGTTTCATCACAATCCGTTGAACGGTACTGCCGCGCATAAAACACGAACACACAAAATTCGTTTTTATATATTAGATAGGCAGGAAGGAAGATTAGTGTTTAACGCCTAGTCGACAGCGTGGTCATCAGTGGCGGAGCATACGCTCGGATTGTTTGGGTGAGGAAGGGGAAGGAAATCGCCATTTTCCTGGAGAGTTTTAGGGGGAAACACGGATTGTGGGTGCCTGGAGGCTGGTAGGACCACCGTTCTCCCGAATGCAAGTCCAGTGTGTTATCACTGCATCACCACGCTCGGTGTTGTTTATAGTCAAGTTGTGAATTAAATGAAGGTATGAATGTTACATATAATTTGTACTTTGACTTCTATCTTTGTTTGTTTGGATACTGTGCTTGAAATTTTGTACATTATGTAAGTCAGCCTTATTTCTTATATATTCTATGATAAATATAACGTGTTTTTAGAAAAAAAAAGGAGATGGTCAGAGAGAGGGGACAGAAGAAGTACAAACTCAAGGCTCGAATAAATAAATACCCGGGCAACGCCGGATTTTCAGCTAGTATAACATGTATTCCTACTTTTATAAGTAAAATGAATAAAATACCTCTTATGAATTCCTCGGAGTCTCTTAAATCTTCCACAACTGAAACTTAATTTTGTCTCACTTTAGTGACCAAAAAACAATTTCTGCTGTGTTGTAAGTTTTCATTTACGCGTAATAACTTAAAAGCTGAAAAACGCTAATGTCGGAGCACAACAAAGGCAAACATAAGCCTGTTTTAACAACACTGACAGGAAAGTGGGAAACCAGCTGCATCAGTCGTCATTCTTTCTCCATCACCAAACGTTTTGGCAAGCGAATATATGCGCTCTCTTTTAACACATGCTTAATCCTTTTACCTAATGTATCAGCTTAAAACTTTCTTACACAATATTTCCCTTTCACCGCCACTTGCGGCGTACAAGGGTGTGATTCTTGTTATATGAGAGTGGCGTTGTGTGGAAGTCCCCTAGAGCACTTGTTTGCGCAAGAATTTCCTCTTGTTGTACGTTGTCTTCTAAAGGGCAGATCCTGCTAGTGAATTACCTTTGTCCGTGCACCTTCGGAAAGGCTAAAACTGGATTGCCTTTAGGAGAGAAGTGGCTGAAATTCGGAATTATTATTCCTATACTAAGTAAATATGCAGCTCTTCGTTTAAAGATGTATTTTAAGGCTACTTGCCCTATAATTCTTATACAAAACTCCAAACACCACAACCTGAACAACGTAGCTCTTACAACGTCTGTGTCTGAACAAAGATTACTAAGAATCTCTCAGAACAACAAATCCTAAAAAAAAAGCGCTCTTTCCCTTTCTTACAAATCAATGAATACAAAATACAAATAGAAATTTATACACCCTGAGACTGTTTTTCGTCTCGATAATGTCAGAGATACTAATGATATAGGTGAAAGCAATGAATTAAATTTTGTTATACGGCCGGGAATCGAACCCAGACCTTCATGCTTACTGTGCAGATGTATTACCGCTAGAATAAACGTCTGATAGATAAATAATAAACGTCTAATAATAGACGTCTAGCGGTAAGACGTCTGCCTAGTAAGCATGGAGGTCTGGGTTCGATTCCCGGCCGCATCACAAATTTTAATTCATTGCTTCACTTTTATCATTAATGTCTCTGACAAAATACAAAGTTGTTCAATGTAAGAATTCTCTTTGACGTCGGGAGCTGGCCACTATTTAGACATCCACTGTCGCACCTACGTGAACAGGTAGCGCAACACCGACTTTCTACTCGCGCATCCATTTACATATATACTCCGCAATCCATCCAAAGTTGCGTGGCGGAGGATACTCAGTACCACTACTAATTACTTGCTTTCCTGATCCACACCCTTATAGAACGAAGGAAAGAATACTTGTACGCATCCGTACGAGCTCTAATCTCTATAATCTTAACCTTGTGGTCTCTCTTTATAGTTAGGGTATGAATTCGAAATTCACCAATAAATGTACGGTATTTGGTACCCGACAAGTTCTTTGTTTAACTGGTTATTTTTTAAATGTGTTAAAATGATTTTAAAATTAAAATTTCTTCATGTTTACAAGTCTTTGGCAATTTTGATTTGTCCATTTATGTGAGGAAGTCCACCCACCAATTTCTTATATTTTTTCTTTACCTAATCAACTATTAAAATTTATCGTTGTTTGAGGTAATTATTGAGATGATTTTTTTACGGTTAGGCTCATTGACTGGCATATGGACAGTAATTTAAGTGTATGTTTTGTTTGTGTTGAGAGAAATTGTTATTAGTCTGTTATTAATAGGTTTTACCTCAGTTATAGAATTTAAATTAATTTTGGGGACTGAAAAAGCAACTTAAAGATGTTTTGCGTTATTAAATATTCTTTTGTCAGTTTTACTTTTAAAAAGACAATTGCCTAAATATATGGTGTTATTGTCCATCATTCGTGTTTACACCTGAATCTTCTGTTCTTTTAATGTATTTCCTAATTTATCAAGTTTAGCTGGTTTCAAAAGTGTTTGTATGTTAACTGTTGCAAAAATGTATTTCTTTCGGTTATAAGTTGGCCAGAGGACTCAGACTTCCTGTATTCAATCACATTCCATTTTAAGCTGGCCGTCCCAGAATCCGAAAGACCAGTTGCATCAGTAATATAGTGATTATCAGAATGTTCTATGATGCTTGTTCCTAGAATCAGGTGGGGTTGACTAGACTTAATCAGTGAACTCAAAGTGTTAAGAATGAAAGGATTGGTTCGAGAATATAAATTTTAGCCGCACCACTGTTGAACAAACGCTGACCACTTTGCCGCTTGACGCAAGACAGACGCAAAGTGAATTTGGTTCTGTTTTGCCTTGGTCCGGGACCGGTTATTCCGTATTTGCAGCTATTCGCCGTATCTGATAGAGCGTTCACTATCCGCCACCTGAGATCCGTTTTATGTCTACGTCAATTATGTATGTGCTTTAAAAATTATACCGGATGATCAAAAAGTCAGTATAAATTTGAAAATTTAATAAATCACGGAATAATGTAGATAGAGAGGTAAAAATTGACACACATGCTTGGAATGACATGGCGTTTTATTAGAACAAAAAAGAAAAAAGTTCCAAAAATGTCTGACAGATGCTGCTACATCTGATCAGAAAAGCATCAAAATAGGTTCATACAGTCTTCCCATTCTATTTAGGAACAATTGCTCCCAGAGGGCAGCCAACTCCTCCCACCAGATATCAAAAATTTATATAAAAATGTACCCCTTTGTGAAAGTGTCAACATTATCCACACAGTAATGTAATCCAAAAAGGAAATTTAATTCCAGACGAAGTGAATGAAATTACAAAGTTGGTGGAATTACTCACAGACCATAATTATTTTTCTTTTAAGAATAAGATATATAAGCAAAAAGATGGTTTGGCTATGGGAAGTTGTTCATCGGGATTTTTAGCAGACTTTTAGTAAACCACATTGACTGCGATATTTTAATTATTTTTCAAGGCAGTGAATCTGATATAACCTCCCTGCTTAGTGAATGTAACAGCCTTCATCCAAAGCTATCCTACACTTATGAATCAATAGATGTACAGGGGGTCTTGAAGCCGCGGTGGGGTAGTCGAACGGTCTAAAGCACCTCGCTGCGAAGCGCACGCTTACTCGCCGTCGGAGGTTCGAGTCCTCCCTGGGGCATGGGTGTGTGTGTGTGTGTGTGTGTTGTCCTTAGGTTAGTATATCTTCATTTAAGTGGTTTGCAAGCTACGACTGATGACCATGCAGTTTATTCCGATAGATTTACAACAATTGAACATTTTTGGCATTTTGAATTATCTTGACACGTCTCTACTGTTGGTGGAAAATAAAATACTGTTCGACATATTTAGGAATCCAACAGCGAGTGCTTCAGTAATTCACTCGACATATTGTCAGGCTATAAGCTATAAGCTAAGCTTTTTCAGACATGATATAACACGTATGCCGCGCGGGAGTAGCCAAGCGGTCTTGACCGCCACGTTGCGGATCGCGCGGTCTCCCACGTCGGAGGTTCGAATCCTCCCTCGGTCATGGATGTTTGTGTTGTCTTTAGAATAAGTTAGTTCATAAGTAGTTTGTAAGTTTAGAGACTGATGACCCAGCAGTTAAGTCCCATAAGCTATATAAACATTTGAACATAACATGAATTTTTGAGCCGCCCCCTTTCCGATGAATCAATAAATAATGAGCTTAATACTCTCTGCGATATCACCTAGAAAAATGATTACAGCCCATCTTGAGTCCACCAGCTATGTAGGGTGCGTGTCAGGCTTATAGAAGATCGGAAGCATACCACGACCGCGAAGTTAGACGACGAAAAACTACGAACGGCGCGCCCCTTCGTAGGACCTTTCGAATATAATCTAGCCAAATTGTTTCGAAATACCAATGTACAAATAGTCTTTTCTTGTGGAACAAATATTCAACAAATTCTATAACACAACGAGCAACCAATCAAACAGCCACATGCAGCTTCGGGTGTTTCTAAGCTTAACTGTGTAGACAGTCCAGCTGAGTATGTGCGACAAACGGGAAGGGCATTCAAAACACGTTTCAATCAACATCTATTAACAAAAAACCGGAAAATAAAGAAATAATCTTTTTTTGCTGAGCATTTAAAAGCTTCTGGACGTAAAAATCTCACCCTACATAATGTAAAATCTACCACACGCTGAGGCCAAACACCAACAACTCAGGCACTTTCCCTTTTCTCTCACTAGCCACCACATTTACATGCGACGGTAATATATTATTGCAGATTTCAACACCATTCCCCGGTTATCAGCCCATCATTGTGACTGTAAACCACAATGTGATTACTCTTTCAGTTGGTGTTGACCATTCTTAGCTTCGACCGTTCATTGTTTCTATTTTGCTTCTTTTTTCAAAGTTTCGTATATCTTCTTCCTGTCTCATGCTTGATTTATGTTTAGTTTTGACGGCTATTCAGTGGCCCATCATACAACTAAATCTGAGGGGATGCGGTGATGAATTTGCCTTGTAAGGGGATTTGCAAAATTTCATTTCCGTCAGGTGTTTGTTTTATATGTCAAGCAGCACTTGACGAACGTCAAGTAACAGTGGTGAAAAATAGTGGTGTGCTTGGCTAACTGAAATTAGCATGTAGTATGGCCTTAAGCAGAAACAACAATTTTGCCAGTATTATCTGAAGTTACTGTGAATGATTCGTACAGTAAGATATACACAGTCCAAAGTAACGTTCCAGCTAGTGTTCCTTATGGTGTACAATTGTTTAACGATCGTTTCCAAGGCTATTAAAGAGCAATCATGGACCTCCTATATATTTGTTCCCTGTGTGGAGATAATAGCTCTAAGGAATTTATAAATCACTAAACGAAAGAGCCTGATACAAGAATGACGTGATATGCACGAAGTGCAGTCACTAAGTGCAGAGCAAATGATTCTTCAACTGGCAACTAGTCGATCAGATGAATAGGTAAAGAAGATTATAGATTTCTTAGCTGCTGTAACTGACTGCGTCGCTGCCGATGTCAGGTAACGTTCTTCATGTCACACAACGTTGTACATCATGCCGACGGCTGTTAGACTAAGAAGAGGCTATGTAGAGCTACAGATATTGCGGACTGCAGGGATTATATTTACACATGTATTTCTGAAAACAAAGAAGAATGTCAGTTCTCGTTGAATGAAGTCATAGATAAAATAGTAAAAGGTTACTGGACTGTCATATGAGCTAAGTAAATTGACTTATTAAACGATACGGCATTCAGGTCATAACTGGAGACGACGGCCACAAGCGTAAGAATGCCCTTTGTTTCACAGTGTTGGGCTCTAGTTTCTCTGGAACAGCTGGTACCAGGAATGTTCAAAATGTTCAAATGTTTGTTAAGCTTATGGGACTTAACTACGGGGTCATCAGTCCCTAAACTTACAAACTACTTATGAACTACTTACGAACTAGGACGGCACAAATATCCATGCCCGAGGGGGGATTCGAACCCCCGACCGTAGTGGCCGTGCTGACTGTGACTGGAGCGCCTCAGTCACCTCGGCCACCGCGGCCGGCTACCAGGAATGAATGAGTAGTCCTGCAGAAGAGTGAATGAGACCGGTTAACTCCGCAGTAGAGACAATCTTAAAAGACATTCGTCCCCAAGTTTAAAACACTGTCGAGTATTCTCTATATGGTCATGTATTGCAAAATTCATTGCGCCGTTCCCAGTTCTCTGAAACGTTTAATTTAAATCATCATTATGAAGTACTAAACCCATTTTCTCGGTTGATGGAAGTGAAAATGTGCTTCAGTAGCTCACACAAAGCCGGCCGCGGTGTCCGAAGGGACTGAGGCGCTCCAGTCACGGTCTGCACGGCCACTACGGTCGGGGGTTCGAATCCCCCCTCGGGAATGGATATTTGTGCCGTCCTTAGTATAAGGTAGTTGATAAGCAGTTTGTAAGTTTAGGGACTGATGACCCCGTAGTTAAGTCTCATAAGCTTAACAAACATTTGAACATTTGAGCTCACACAAATATATGCAACGAGACGAAGCTTCTACCTCTACGAACTGAAGACTCCTAGGTACGTCCTGTACTGGAAATCTGTTTCGATAGAACTTGTTAACCTCTTTATACTAATAGTGCCAGTGACACTGTGACGTGCTTTTTGAAAGTTCAGTAACTGAGAGAGAAGAACCACTATCGATTGAAAAGGGTAGTCAATATAGATCCGTCACTGACAACGCTGTTGTGAATGTCGGGACCACATAAGGCGAAAACACCTTCCTTATCCACCTAACATATTCGTAAGATAAATAGAAAAGAAAAATAATTCCTTTTTTTTAATAAGTAAGCTGTTATAAATTTCTAACCTAGTCACAGAACTGGACATCGGAACATAACCATAAGGAATTCCCAACTTTTTGTACCTATACCATTAGGCTGCAGGCTAATTACATAGTCATAAATAGCAAAGTAACACTAAGAAATAACAAATTATTTTTATTTGTTGTTGTTATGGTCTTCAGTCCGGAGACTGGTTTGATGCAGCTCTCCACAATACCCTATCCTGAGCAAGCCTTTTCATTTCCTCATAAGAACGACAACCCACATCCACTTGAATTTGTTTACTATACGAGTCTCTTGGTCTCCCTCTGCGATTTTTACTCCACACACTTCCCTCCAATGCTAAATTTACGATTCCTCGATGTCTATGAATGTGTCCTACGAAGCGATCCCTTCTTTTAGTCAGGGTATGCCAAAAATTCCTTTTCTCACCAATTCTGTTCAGTACCTCTTCATTAGTTATGCGATCTACCCACCTAATCTTCAGCATTCTTCTGTAACACCACATTTCAAAAACCTCTATTCTCTTCCTGTCCGCACTGCTTATCGTCCATGTTTCACTCCCGTACAAGGCAACACTCCACACAAATGCCTTCAGAAAAGACTTCCTTACCCTTAATATTCGATGTTAGCAAATTTCTCTTTTTCAAAAATGCTTTTCTTCCCATTGCCATTCTGCATTTTATATCCTCTGTACTGCGACCATCATTTGTTATTTTACTGTCCAAGTAACAAAACTCATCTGCCTCCTTTATTGCTTCGTTACCTAATCTAATTACTTCAGCATCACCCGATTTTCTTAGACTGCACTCCATTACCCTACTTTTGCTGCTGTATCTGACAGAATTACTATGTCGTCGACAAAACGCAATGTTTTTAATTCTTCCCCCTGAACTTTAATTCCTTCACCAAATTTCTTCTTGCTTTCCTTTATAGCTTGCTCAATGTACAAATTGAACAACATCGGAGAAAGGCTACAACCCTGTCTTTCTCCCTTCCCAACTGATGCTTCCCTTTTATGCCCTTCGAGTCTAATAATTGCGGTCTGGCTTTTGTACAAGTTGTAAATAACTCTCCTTTCCCTGTATTTTACCCCTGTTGACTTCAGAATTTGAAAGAGTGTATTCCAGTCAACATTGTCAAAAGCTTTCTCCAAATCTACAAAAGCTAAAAATGTAGGTTTGCCTTTCCTTCATCTATCTTCTAAGATAAGACGTAAAGTGAGTATTGCCTCCCGGGTTCCTACATTCCTCCTGAATCCAAACTGATCTTCCCCGAGGTCAGCTTCTACCAGATTTTCCATTCTCCTGTAGATAATTCGTGTTAAAATTTTGCAACCATGACTTATCAAACTGATGGTTCTGTAATTTTCACACCTGTCTGCACCTACTTTCTTTGGAATGGAAATTATTACATTTTTCTTAAAGTCTGAGGGTATTTCGCCTGTCTCATACATCCTACACACCAGTTCAAATAGTTTTGTCATGGTTGGCTCTCCCAGAGACTTTAGTAGCTCTGAGGGTATGTCATCTACTCCTGGGGCCTTGTTCCGACCTAGGTCTTTCAGGGCTCTGTCAAATACATCTCTCAGTATAGTATCTCCTATTTCATCTTGATCTACTTCCTCTTCCCTTCCTACAACATCGTCTCTAAGTTCATTTCCTTTGTAGAGCTGCTCTATGTATTATTTCTAGCTTTCAGCTTTCCGTTCTTTGCTGAGAACTGGTTTCTCATCCGAGTTCTTGGTATTCGTAGAGTTGCTTTTCTTGTCCCCAAATGTCTTTTTTATTTTTTTATAGGCGGTATCTACTGTTCCCCTTCTTATACATTCTTCTACAAATTTCAATTTGGCTTCTAGCCACTACTGCTTAGCCGTTTGGCACTTCCTGTCAATCTCATTTCTTAGTCGTCTGTACTACATTTTGCCTGTTTAATTTACTGCATTTTTATATTTTCTCCTTTCATCAATTAAATTTAGTATTTCCTGTGATATCCAAGGATTTTTTTGTAGGTCTTGCCTTTCTACCTATTTCGTCCTCTGCTGCCTTCACTATTTCATCTCTCAATGCCACCCATTCATCTTCTACTGTTTTATTTCCCCCTGTTTCTGTCAATTGATGCCTAAATCTCCCTCTGAATTTCTCCAGAAGTTCACTTTCCTTCAATTTATCCAAGTCCCATCTCCTTATTTTCCTACCTTTCTGCAGTTTTTTCAGTTTCAACCTACAGTTTATGACTAACAAGTTATGGTCAGAGTCTATATCGGCCCCTGGGTATGTTTTACAATTTATCACCTGGTTCCGGAATCTATGTTTTCCCATTATAAAATCTATCTGATACCTTCCGGTGTCTCCTGGTCTCTTCCACGTATACAACCTTTTTTTGTGATTCTTAAACCACGTGTTTGTTACGATTAAATCATGTTCCGTGCAAAATTCTACCAGGCGACTTCCTCTTTCATTCCTTCTGCCCAGTCCATATCCACCTACTATTTTTCCTTCTCTTCCCTTTCCTACTACCGGATTCCAGTCTCCCATCACAATTAAGTATTCCTCTCCCTTAACTGTCTGAATAATTTCCTTTAGCTCCTCATATATTTCTTCGATCTCCTCATCATCGGCAGAGCTAGTTGGCATATAAACCTGTACTACTGTTGTCGGTGTTGGCTTCGTATCTATCTTGACAATGATAATGCGATCACTGTGCTGCTCATAGTAGTTTACCCGCATTCTTATCTTCTTATTCATTATCAGTCCTACTCCTGTGATACCCTCAACTGATTTTGTATTTATAATCCTGTACTCACCTGACCAGAAATCCTGTTCATCCTGCCACCGAATTTCACTAATACCCACTATATCTAACCTCAACCTATCCATTTCCCTTTTTAAATTTTCTAATTTTCCTACCCGATTAAGGGATCTAACATTCCAAGCTCCGATCCGTAGAATGCCAGTATTGTCTTTCCTGATGACAACATTCTCCTGAGTAGTCCCCGCCCAGAGATCCGAATGGGGACTATTTTACCTCCGGAATATTTTACCCGAGAGGATGACATCATTATTTTTTATAAATAGCAATGTAAATTGTTACTGTGGTATTAGGTTCGTGCCTTAGGACATGCTACCAACTGTAAAATAAATATGACTCTTCCATAAAGTAAGGGTGAAAGGGAATGAGAAACAAATTTAATACATATTGACAAGTCATTGTTACTATTTTAACTGAAGTGACCATATATGTAGCTCCCAAGACAAATAAATAAAACAAACAAGGAGAATAAGAAAACCAGACCGACATATATCTGGTTATAAGTCCTTTTGACAGCATTATGTAGAGCCATAAACATGTCATTTTCATCATTCCAACGTCTTCTCCACACTGATGAGTCAAACGTGTTCTTATGCTTACTGGAATTGCAGAAAGAACTTTTGATGCTAGATCAGATGTTCTCAATGCTATTTGTCTTCGCAATGGAGGCTGCGGTTAACGGTTAGATGAAATAAATCATCATCCAGACAGTTGAAGGAAGAGGAGCAATCAGCTTACTGCTTAGTGCTTACTGGCAGTAGGCCTACATACTTCTTCAGAGTTTTCAAATGAAGTCATATTCTTCCCCTCTCCAGAATTACGAAGAAACACTATTTCCTCTCCACCAAAGATATACAAATGTTCGTAATCCTACGGCACAAATCTCCTACTTAAACTAATTTAACCTAAGGACAACACACACACACACACACACACACACACACAAACTTGCCCAAGGGAGGACTCGAATCCCCGACGGGAGCGGCCACGCAATCCGCAACAAGGCGCCCCAGACCGCAAGACGAGTTTGTGACACTTGCGGGGAAAGGGAATGTGTAGACACTTGCGGGGAGACCCGGACGCTGCAGGTAGTGAACAGGGTGTTCCAGAAGTAGGGATACACCACCCCTACTCCACGCCCTCCAGCCGCTACCTGTGCAGTATTCAGGGAAAGGCCCACCGAGCGAGGTGGAGCAGTAGTAACGGCCCGGAGATATCACAGCCTCATTCAACAGGGAGATAACACGTCATACAAATATCACTCGATTTACAATACAGCACTATGTGAAGAGGAATGTGATGAAATCGGAATTGAGCGCAACCGTTGCTAACTACAATTTCGGATTTACTGCATTTTGAGTCAGAATTCGCATCTATATTCGCATTTATCGCAAATGCGAATTTTTCCTGTCCCTAGTAATTCCTCTAAAAATAAACAGCTGATCAAGGCACTAAAGATTACACCAAAAAATTTAACGTTTCGTCTACTTTGGTGATCGCAACCAAATTTTAAAATCGTGTCTACTATGTAAAGATTTAGCAACACAAAACATAACTTCACTGATTTTCGAGTTCGGAATTTTTAAAATGTTTTTAATGTTATTACAGAAAATTTGGGACTCACACTACAATTTTCATATGGCAGATTTTGTAGGTACATTCACAAGACATAATTCAACGGTTGTGTGCATTCATCTTATGAGAAATATCAATCATTTGTTTTCAGTGTTTATTTCAAATTTCTACATTTAAGTTTCTTTAATTATTAGTACTTAAATGTGGTTATGAAATAAATAAATTACGTGTATATGTGTAGTCTGTTGCGGCCAAACTACTTAGGTCATTGGTCGCTAGAGTTCCACACTACTTAATCTTACTTAAAATAACTTAGGCAAGGTACAAACAAACATACCCATGTCCGAGGAAGGACTCGAACCTCCGACCGGACCGGCCGAGCAATTTGTGACACAAATTACATGTTTGATAATATTAATGCATAGAAATATGAAATCACGTCAAGACTACTTCCTGCAAAAATTTTGACAAAAAAAGTTGGCACTGAGTTTAGAAAAACAAAATTCTGGTATATTGGATTTTAACATTTTATCAAAAAATGAATGTTACTTTTTTTTTTTACTACAAGAGATACAGCCATTCAAATTTACGGCCACCATAACGTTTTCCCTTCCTGAGTAAATGAGCTGCTTCTTGTAGTTTCAACACCTTTTTCTTGAATGTTCTGAATATAAATCTTCACACAGACTTGTTGAGGAGGAGAGTGATACGGATATCTGATTGTAAACCACTGCCTATTACCGTAGACCTTTTTGACTGTACTGAACAGTAGTTCCGCGTATTCCGTAATTTATATTTATACAGTTAACAGGCAATGTAATTTATAACCAACTCTTGGCTGCCAATTTCGCTTCATTTTTCCTGGAACTCTTGCAACTTGTTCTCCCTGTTGGTTTATGCCGAGTTCGGAGTAAAAATGGTTCTACATGACGGTGATTGGTTGAGCTGATCTCTACGAGATTACGAGAGTAACACGGGCGTCCGATCTTTGATTGTCGTGAGTGCAGTCGTGTTCTCTCGATAATCCATTTTTAGTCTGGGGCAAGTCCCGGAGATATAATAAATTGGTCCCAATCCCCCGGTACCGACCAAGGTTTTCGGGAGGTTTTCCTTGGTTGTAAGGCGTATGCCGGAACTGGTAAGCCCCTCCCACTTATTCCCAATTGGGATGACCCCCTTTGCCCCACTATCAGCTTGTCTGATAATTGGCTGAATAGAACCGCGACTCTTTATGGGCCGGATCTCAAACAGCCCACTCCACTCCTCGGAGTGGAGAATGAAAAGAATAAGGTTTTTTTTTTTTTTTTTTTTTTTTTTTTTTTTTTTTTTTTTTTTTTTTTTTTTTTTTTTTTTTTTTTTTTACGGTGATGGAAAATAGAATTTATCTTCAGCATTTTTCGGTGTGTGACATTCCCTTACACATTCCGTATTTCATATATTTCTTAGATGTATTTGTAATTCGAATACAGCCAAATCGTTTTGGGATCTACAAATAAACGCTTCAAGTATGTAAAATACTCATTGACTTATTATTAACGTTTTTTAATTGAAGGTTTAAGGTTGCGTCTCCTATTAAAAAGCATAGCAGCTATTTTTAAAGAGATGGAAGTTGCGTGATAGTGGGGTTAACTACATAGCGGTCAATTACATCAACGTATCTGTGCAGGATGCCTAATATATTTATTGCTCGCGCAGGTGTCTTGATATGCTTAGTGTTCTGAATAATATGCTTTTAGGAGGTATGACTGTGGAAAGTCATCGTCTTGTAGTAGCAGAGACTGTCTTAATAACTCTCCAAACATTATCACTATTAAAATACCTTTTTGTTTACAGGAGGAACACTCAACGGATTAATATGTAGTTAGAACAAGTTACTATATTGCTCTTCAGCTTTGAAAGGATTGTGCAATTTCACTGAGTTTCGTGTTATGTTGACAGTGTGGAAACTTGACAACAACAGTGCTAGACTTCTTGGTGTGCCTGTACTCAGGAAAAGCCATTAGCCGCCCTAAGAGCCCCGGGTTCCGCGCAAGTGTCACTCCGCGCAAGTGTTCCAACCCCCCGCAAGACCATTTCAGCGGTCTTCACCCAAGACCCGTCTGCCAACGACTAGCTCTTCTGTATGGAATTATTGCTCTCCAAATTTCGAATTGTCAGTCTCAATGATTTTTCTTACGCTATCGAGATCACCGCTACAAACACTATCTAGAACACATACCTCTATGCAAACAGTCAGCCACTGTTTTTCGCCAAATGTGATTCAGAAACCATAAATTTAGTGGAACATTTGCTCACCCACATAAACGTCAGCTTTAAAAAGTCCACTGATACTAAACCAACTTTGGTGACGTATAGTGATACAAAATTTACGAGAGCCACTTCTCGATATCAATACCGACTTCCGCCTGAACGATCATTTCCATTAACCAATAGCATTTCTGATGAACAGTTTTTGGATTGAGATTCATATTCAGGAACTCATGGGTGAAACTCAATTTGTCACTTCATAATTAATTATACACCATATGAATTAACATCTATTGCAAAAATTCGTAAACTATGACCATATAAAAAACACAGACCAATATATAAATAACTAACCCATCTCAAATTTCATGACAGCCAACACAGCGTACTTATGTTTCCATCTCTAATGATAGGAAAAACAACCTGAATAAACAAATATCTTCCGCTAGTAAAATCAATACGTGCTGAAGACTATCACCTTACATTAAATCATGGAACATATAGCCACCAAGAACATTTCGCTAGTATGACATGTAATTGTCTAAAACTAATAAATGCTACATTCCTAGCAGATATAAATAACATAGGTAAAGTAATTTCATTGACTGATTCTTCCGTCGCTTCTTGGTAGAACATAATCAAATAAATTAAAAACACAATTTTGTGTGGGTTCTACAAGTTTATTTTTGCTTACTTAACCGGTTTTCGGCTTATTAGGCCGTCTTCAGAGTATTTACTTCACTTCCTTTTGTAGGTAGTCCTTTGCAGTAAAATTTTTTGTGCATCAGCCACGGATTTTCTTAAAACCCATTCCCTGTCTCTTTGATTTGGTGTGGTTTCGTTTGGTTTGATGTAACAGTGTTTAGGAAGTCTGGAAAGTCGATTATATTGTTATTGTTCAATCCTTTCATCATGTACAGTACTGCAATCTGTGGTGGACAACCATAGAAATATCAGCAAGTTAGTGTTGTTTTTCGCATCAGTTTGTGAACTTCATAATATACGAAAGTTGCCAATAAGGTACATCCTGTATAAGTGAAAGTAGTAGTTATTATTTTGACTCTTATTTAGTGGATGTATAGCAATAATTCAAAATTAGTTATTTTAGTGCATAAAAAGCCTTCCTTTATAGTGTACATGATTCTACGGTATGCAAATAATTACATATAATTGCATAAATCTTTCTCCTAAAATCAGTATAATTAAAACTTATGAGAGTTACAGAATAAAAGTAATTTGAGAAAAAATGAAGCCTGAGAGCGTTAATAATGACTATGAAATAGAAGAGGAATTTCTATAATTTTCATCATTGTGGAATCCAGCTAGAAGTGCTTTTGGACATTATGATGAGAATTTCGTGTGACATTTTGGACGTTAGACCCCATCTGGGATTGTGTTCGGCCTGCCTGGTAGAAGTCTTTTGGTGAGGCCACGTAGGCAACTTGTGCGTCGATGATGAAAGATGATGAAATGATGATGACGACACAACACCCAGTCCCAGAATGTAGAAAATCTGCCATCAGACAGGGAATCGAACCTGGGCACCGTACTTGGCAATCTACTAAGCTGTTCACTGGACTGCGGAGGCGGACGCTTTTGGAAAACAAGCGCGTTTTGGCATAATTATTTAGTGAACTTGCTGTATAATGCACGCTGCATTAGTTCCGTATTTCATTCCTCACATTTTTCTGAGGTACAACTGAATATCTTTTATTTCAGGAAGGTCTATTTATTTTTGGACATAATCCTCCTCCATGTATCATTTGTTGTACATAAGCAACGGTTTTCTTTAAGGCCACTCCCTATCCTTTTTTAAATTTTTCTCAGAGGCTTTGATGCAACGGTTTTCAGCATACATATTGACAGCACTAAACCAATATTGCACTAATCTCCTCCACACATTCGTCCAATAAATTCTTTGATAAAGAATGTTTAAAGTGTCGCCGAGGCCGATCCACAAACATAAAACTCATAGGCTTATAGTTAATATATGTCTGTGGCACATCGATGGGATGAAAAGATCGGAGTATCGATACTTCCCTACTGAAGATTCAACTCGATCATCTAAAAAACAATTTTATAGCTGAGATGCCAAGCCACAAACGAGACAGGTGAATACAACGAGCTTAAATTTCATAGAGTGGCTAACACACGAGTGAAAGCTCGGCCGCCATAATTTTGTTGGTCAATACACGAGAGGAGTCGTCTGTCTATCGTATGTTGTTGTAGAGATTGAAGTGTTGTATTTAGTGTATATTGTATTTAGTGTGTATTCTCTGTACAAATTTTGCTGTTGAAACTGTCTAAACTGTGTTCAACATTTAAATGCACAAGTCGAAGTGATAAAACGACAAGTACTTCATGCAAGAAGACGAAATATTTTGCCTTGTTTAAGCTCAGTCTGACTATACTCAAACAAAATTCTTGACCAATGGCACTTAGAGTGAATTTTCAGATGACTATTATTGAATTCCCTTGAAGTACACACCATAAAAATGCTCAGTTTTCTAACTAGTGTGTTGGTGTTTTTGAGATATTTCTTCTTTTGTTGCTCCTGTGATTGATGAAACACACTTTGGAGTGTCTACACCTTCTTTAAAAATATTTTCACTTGTAGAAAATACTTAATCGAGCATGGTTGACATGCAAGCAGTACAAAGTGCGGAAGCAGTAGTAACAGCCAGAATTTTATCTCTAGTATTTGTCTGTGTTCTTTACAATGTACTTATTTCAGCGTGGCAACAACAAAAGTTATTAATGATACTTTATTTTGGTGTGGAATGCTTTTGTGGTAGCTGACACATTTTTATTGCAATATTGTATTGTCACTTTCGTCGTTGTAGTCAAATTTTACATACCAAACGTTACTTGTTTCAGCATGACAACAAGGAAAGTTATTAATGACACCTTATTTCGACGTGGAATGCTATTGTGGCAGATGAGGTACGCGCATTTTAAATGCAGTATTTTGTTGTCACTTTCGTCTTTGTACTCAAATTTCGTTCACCAATGTTCATACCCAAATCCTTGGACAGAAATTTTAGAAGTTTGTAGATTTAATTCGTTTAGTTAACACAAGATAAATGTATACTACACTTTATGAAAGCTGTTGTTACACACATTAACAACAGATGCAAATTCACGGTCATGAATGTTCGTCGTAACAATTACTGTTCACTGTGTGTTTCGCGGCTCGTTTAGACCTTGTACTTGCATTAATACCACACAAATATTTTCACAGTGGCACTTTCGTTGTTATTGCAAACCTCAGCTAACTGTTATACTTAGAACTGGAACTGTAATACTGACAGGTTCGTTATATTTCATTACCGCATGTTCAGATAATATATTACTAGTCTCGTCAATTCGCAGCTCCCATGAAGTCTGACGGAACTTGATGCACATCAATATTCAATAGTCAATCTATATTTAAAACGTGGAACTGTTCCTGATCTGCAGTTGACAGGTTCTTCTATACACCACTCATAAAGCGAACATTTCGTTGCCAACATTCGCACACTGCGCCAACGCCGTAAGTAAAATTTAGCCTATACGTCAAAACTCAAAATGTGGCGTAATTATATCAATTGATTCCTATTTCTTATGACTGTTATATCCATACACAAATAATTGTTGAAAACAGGTACAATTCTCGAGTG
Organism: Locusta migratoria; assembly: GCA_026315105.1. Taxonomy (NCBI): domain Eukaryota; kingdom Metazoa; phylum Arthropoda; class Insecta; order Orthoptera; family Acrididae; genus Locusta; species Locusta migratoria. Next base: position 317,006,099 of record CM048747.1, on the reverse strand, counting down.
GATGTGACGTACCAGCTGTCAGCCGATACCCCAAATAACATGGCAGATATCAGTTCAATTTGCCTCAAATATGGCGGACCTATCGCCACTCTATAAAATTCTAGCTCGTCAGGTGAATATAAATGCATACTATATCTTTGTCTAGTAAATGATAGAATTTTTTTTACGGCAGTGGTGGCGTAGTGTGCTGTTGTTGGCAGCGACGACAAATGAGACACTTCGGAAAACCAGTTACGTAGAATAAGAGACACAGTCTTTCGTGTTGACCATGAAGTAAATAATTAATTGTGTTCCTGATCTGCAGTTGACAGGTTCTTCTATACATCACTCATAAAGCGAACATTTCGTTGCCAACATTCGCACACTGCGCCAACGCCGTAAGTAAAATTTAGCCTATACGTCAAAACTCAAAATGTGGCGTAATTATATCAATTGATTCCTATTTCTTATGACTGTTATATCCATACACAAATAATTGTTGATAGGTTGTTTAAAGTGCCAAGGAGATCAATAATACTGTATTCGGTAGTGCCAGTTTAATAATGAGTGTCATTAGTTCTGTCGAGGATTGTTTTGACATCCAGAACATTGATGTTCTCGGACGTCGATATTTTCCTTTCGATGTCCATCGTACATTAATATCTTTGAATGTATGTTGACACCAATGTTACCATCGATGTTTTTCTAATATCGATCATCCCGAGGGCAGTAGTTGGTAGCACTTCATTTTTTATTAGAGATGAAGAATTTAAAACGTCAAAATATCAATTTCGTTTTACCACTCTTATTGGCTATGTACATTCATGATTATAGTATTGACACATCCACAGCAAACCATCTTTCGAATTATCCAAGTTTCATTGGCCTCCTGATAAAGTAATCGTAGGAAATCGGTACTTCATTTTTCAAGTTCGCGTACAATGCCGTCCCCACATCTCTGCCGTGTTGTGGTTTGAAACCAGCATCTAACGTTTTTGATCCCGGTCGAACGTTTTTACCCCGCGTCATGTGACGAAATTTTCGACATTATGAGCAACAGTTTTCTCATTTATAGCTGCAATCAAGCTAGAACGTTGGTGTCATTGGTACTTTGCATTTGCAGCAATTTAAGCTATATCGCACCAGTTACTCTTCATTCTCTAATCATGTGCCACATGTAATTTCTGACGACTCGTCACTTACAGTTAGTAGAAAGATGACAGTTATGTTAAAATGAGAAAAAAAAGATGATACGCTACTGAGAATCAAACCTACGACCTCCTGCACGTGAACCCAACGCTTTACCAAAAGACCAATCGAATCTCAGAACCTGAAGATAACAGATAATCTTCTGTCAAGCGAAAATGTGTTGGTGAACGGAATTAATATTTATAGATGTTTCAATTTTCCCTTCCAATACAGGCTAAACACTATCTAAATACAAAATTTTACGTTTGTGTGTCTGCTAGAAGTATCTTAGAATTTTGCTGATCCGTGAGTCACTGAGAGACAGAATTAGCAATTTTCGACTGCTAATATTTCGTAAACTATAAGGTGTAGAATAGTATAATTTGAAAATATAGCTAGTTATAGAAGATACTCTTGGTAAAGAGACAAGGATGGTAAGGCCGTGCGTTAGACTTGGCGGGAGCACTACCGTGCCCCCAGATTATCTCATATTTCATTATCGAAATCTGTGTCTTTGTTACAAAAAATGAGGTTTAAGCTAACTATCGAAAGCGGTGGTGAACGTAAAATACATTTTCCGGGGAGGGGGCACATTAATGTAAAGATAAGTAATTTTGAATAAAAAGCCCTTGATATTCTTATTACTTTTGCTGCTCATATTCAGTTGATAATTTGCACTGAAGCACCTTTTACTTTACTGAGATCAAGATTTTTTTTATTGACATTAAATCATAAAAATTTAGCTACTTAAAAAGCCTGCACGACTTAACACCACCAACACCCCATTCCCCTCATCAATACAGGGAGGTATGGCTGTCTACGGCGGCCATGACTTCACGCATCATTCATCAAAGTAATCTGTTTATAGTAATTATTCCAGAGGAAGGAGGGGGCGCAGACTGTCTTCACTTCTGATGGTTCAAGGCGATGTTGCTAACATCTACATTACTAGTTCAAAAAATGTTCAAATGTTTGTATAGCTTATGGGACTTAACTACGGGGTCATCAGTCCCTAAACTTACAAACTACTTATGAACTAGCTAATCCTAAGGACGGCACAAATATCCATGCCCGAGGGGGGATTCGAACCCCCGACCGTAGTGGCCGCGCAGGCCGTGACTGGAGCGCCTGTCTCCTCGGCCACCGCGGCCGGCACGTTACTAGTTGAAACTGCCGATATCTTGCTCTGAACATTAACTTGTTACTCGTATTTCAGTTTGCGATGTAAGAAGTAACAAATTATTCCTTGAAGAGAAAGTGGCCCGTCAGAATCTCTAGAAAACAAGTTTATTCTTCTAACTGAATAGATGTCATGGCGTACAACAGTAATAAATGAAAATATAGGCCCAAATCTTTCCATTGTCTGGATATGTGAAGACTAACGCCCGGTTTCTGGAAAACTATAGTTACCGTGCCGTTAACTACCGTCACGTTGTAATTTAACGAGCCAGATAACTTTCTCGGGTTTCCCGTAGCTGATTTCAACGACCGTTAGTTAACTATGAGGTAACTACGCCTTCTGTCGAAGCAAATAGTACGTCTCAACAGATAACAGATGGCACTACTATCGAAAATCGCAATTACTCGAATTTTATTGATTATTAAGTGAAATCGAAGACGCGTCTTAGTTTGTATAGCTGCTACTAGTTTTCTGTTTCTTTTTTCAAAGGCAATGGGCGACAAGCGAGGAAAAAATTTGACTCTTAATTGAGAAAATTAAATGAAAAGGCAGATGGTTTGACTATTTTGGAAAAACAGCAAGCCTAGGAAGTTGTCACAAAACTGTACAATTCGTTAAACAGACAGGAGAGAAAACGTTGTAATAATAATTTAAAAAAAAACACTAATCACTTGAAACATTGACTGATCGTAATGGCAATTGCATGGCAGAACACTATTGCAAAGGGAAGTATCTTTAAGCTTAATTGAAAGTTTTATTATGAGAGCGTGGCTTTGTGATTTAGATTTTACATCCAGATCGGCGATCGCGAGAGATAATGTTGGCCACTGTTGCTCAGTGTCGAGATGTTGCTTGACCAATCGCGAGGGAGATGCATCTAATGCAAACACCCGTTGTCAACATTATCTCTCGTGACCGCCGAGCACGATGTAAAATTTAACCCGGAATGTTGTTTTCCGCGTTTCTCCTACAGCTAAGTTTTCTTCTTCTGAACAACTGTTCGAAGCATCAGAAGAAAAAGAAGAAGACGGCGGTGACGACGATGATGAAAGAATTTCCATTCTTCAGCTTCAAAAATTTTAAAATCGTATGAAAATTATACGGAACCCAGTCATAAAAACAAAAACAAATTACTACTTTTAAATAACTTCTGGACTTGCGTTTGGAAGCCCACTAGCGCTACGTAGCGGGTATAGGTAAAACTAATGTGTAGGCAACCCCAGGGGAACGCGCATTTATCTTTAGCGGACAGGTAACTACGGCTGTGACGGTAACTGTTCTTTCGGAAACCCATTTTGTACTTAACGTTCAGGTAACCCACAGATAACTATAACGGGACAGGTAAATACTGTTTCGGAAACTGGTCATAAGACTTGTCACTTACTTGTTCCTCAACAGAATTTCCTCTTAATCCTGGTTTTCTGTCTTCCTGTTGGCATTGAAAAAAGTTCAGACACCAATAGAAAGTGAGACGCTACTTACATTGTGCGCAACCATTAATGCAGCACAATTAGCAATTCAGAACATGGCTACTCGAAGCGAGTTAGTTTTGCAATGATGCCGGGCAACAGCTCGTGACGTATCGCGCGTACCTCATTGTTGGAATTGCAACGATGATAAAAAGCAGTGGCGGAGTGCAAATTTTCTAAATGTACCATAGTAAATAAATAAATAAATAAAAATAAGAAACAACAGATAATTTAGAGCCCGAATGCTCCGTGTTCAGCTGTGGGACCACTTGTTTCACCCTTCATTATCATAAAGGATGAAAGACTTGCCAACAGCTGAACACGAACTTTGGAATAATTGGACTATAAGACTGACCACTTGAAAATTCAATCAAAATTGTACAATATGGTCGAAAAATAACAGTTTTGTACAATGATGCCCACAGGATTATGATATCAAATGAGCCTAATGACGTTATGGTTATTGTACCAACACCTAGGCCATATGTTATCAAAAAATAAATAAATAAAATTTAAAAATAAATAAAATAAAATAAAATAAAAAGAATGTTCAAATGTTTGTAATCCGAAGGGACCAAACTGCAAAGATCTCGATTCCTAGTCTCACAAACTATTTAAGCGAACTTATTCTAAGGACAACACACACAACCATGGACGAGGGAAGAATCAAACCTCTAGTGGGAATGACAGCTTACTCCGCAACATTGCGCCTCAGATCACACGGCCATTCCCGTGCGGCGCACATGGTTTGACTATCTTTTCGTTAAATGTAGTGTTCCGAAACTCTTTTGTGGTAATTTTTTAAACTTTTCACTGTTTAATGTGGTTGTATCATTGTAATACTTTTTGTAATCATAGGAACTTGAAAATAACTCCATAGTGCACCGAAACTAGTAGGGCATTGGCAATTAAATGGAAGTATTTAATTTGACAAGTGAAGACGGTTTTAGCTGGTAATGCCAGCAGCAGAAAACATCTGAACTACTTGAAGGACTCCATATATTTCGGAGAGTTGCCAACGTTACGCTGCCCCTAGACGCAAAATATTACTGCAAACATTGTTAGGGGTAACGTTTCCAACCCTGCGACGCTGCCTTCCGCTCACTGCTTCTCGCCTCCCCGCAGCCATGGACACGCCTCCTGCCGCTGCCAACAGCCAGCGCACGGATCGCCAACTTACCGTGGACAAATAATACTGTATCCGACATAGCTGTTAAATTATCCAACAATGCAATGAACAATCAAACAGCCAGTAAATATGTCACGCATCGTTTGATATTTCCTCAAAAACTTAAAATCAGATTTCCTGTGTTTGTGTTGTCTGAATCAATTTCTTCTTCATACTTTGCTACGCAAAACAAGATACGTTATCAAGAAAGCTTTCGCGATCAACGAAATTACACTTAAAAGTTCCTGCCAGATTAAAATTGTGTGCCAGAAACGGGATTATAATCTGGGACGTTTGCCTTTCGCGGGCAAGCGCTCTACCATATGAGCTATACCGGCACACTTCACGGTCTGTCCACACAACTTTACTTCTGCCAGTACCTCGCCTCCTACTTTCCAAACTTCACAGAAGTTCTCCTGTGAACATTTCAGGACTAGCACTCCTCATTCTGGAAACATCCCTTAGGCTGTGGCTAAGCCATGTCTCCATCACATACTTTCTCCCAGGAGTAATAGTCCTGCATTGTGCAATGATTGCAGAACTTCTGTGAAGTTTGGAAAGACGAGGACTGGCAGAAGTAAAGTTGTGAGGAGGCACTGTGAAGCGTCCCCAGGTAGCTCAGATGCTAGAGCACTATGCTCAAGGAAGGCAAAGGTTGCAGGATCGAATCCCGATTCCAGCACGCAATTTTAATCTGCCAGCAAGTTACATATCAGCGCACACTCCGCTGTAGAGTGAAAATTTCATTCTGAAAATTACACTTCACTGTGTTTTAAGAAGAATTTCTGCTGGCATGAAAATCCTTTGTATCTGATGTGTGGAAACTGCCGTTGAAATTCCTAATTTGCTCCAGTAACTGGAAAATCAAAACGTACAGCTACAAATAAAACTGTTTATAATGGGTGGCAGTAATCTCTCTCAGTGACAAGGAAAATACTCCAGAGAGATGAACCGTTTCCCGGGAACATCTGAACGCGCTAGCCTGGTCGCAGCCCTTGAAATTCAGTTTTTTCACATAGTTAAATCCTTTATTTACGTATAAGTAAAACATACAAAATAGCTCATTTATCTCCCAAGCAATCACGAAACAATAAACAACTTTTATTTATTTTTATCGTAAATTACTGAGAAAAAAAGAGCAAGAGAAAGAATAACATAAAAAGTCAATTTACATTATGTTAATTAAGGGATTTTCCGTTTTTAAACTCATAATTACATGCTGCCCGTTAGTAGAAGTTAATTATTCTGATGCTGAGATTCTCTCCCTTCCTCACCCCCCCCCTCTCTCTCTCTCTCTCTTTCTTCTCCCTTCTCTCTCCCCTTTCTCTCTTTCTCTCCCCCTGTGCCCCCCTCCCCCTGAATTCGCCCTTGATAAAAAGCGATAATCGATTTGACTGTATCACTACCAACGGCGTATCAACCTGGTTGGGGCGGGGGGGGGGGAGCGGGTTTAGGATGGGGTCCCCGTAGGTGTTTTTGTGCCAAGAAAAATGATTTAAAAGTCGCTATTATCATTATTATTTTATGTTATTTTTTATTTTACAAAACGCCCTGGATTCGGCTTGTGATCAAACGTTCAAATGTTTGTAAATCCAAGGGACTTAACTGCGTTGGTCAGCAGTCCCAAGGCTTACAAACTACTTACACTAATTTAAAGTAGCTTATGCTAAGGACAACACCCATGCCAGAGGGAGGACCCGAACCCCCGACGGCGAACTGCCACACGCACCGCAGCTGAGCGCCTTAGTGCGCACGGCTCGCCCCGTGAAAGACGAAGCCAGTGAAGTATTTTTCTTGCCCCCTCCAAAGAAATAGCTGGTACGCCACTGACATTGATCTCTATACTATCTGGATGTTGAACTTCAGTTGTCTTAGCGTGCCAGCCATATATATTCATATTTAGTTTCTTGCCAAATTCAAACATGACTGCTAAGAAGCATTTAAAGAAAAAGAGAAGAAAGTATGTTTCGATTCCGCTCCCATATCAGCCTACAACATTGAATATTGAATTAAATCCCAAATCAATAGTTAAGCAAGCAATACTTCGTCACGTAATGACTGATGGAAACTCGTTTGCCAAATTTAAACATGGCGGACAATGCGAAATTGTGTGCAAAACATATGAATGTACAGGCACGCAGCAATTGTATGCTCAGACATCAGAGTTATACATCCAGTTTGTAAAGAGATCACTGGCCACTGATCACTACTATATTTTATCGTTGATATGTTGAACGTATCTTGTTTATCACGTTCGTCATTCACCCTGTTTACATGGCCTCCCAAAACCGGATTTCGTAAACCGATTTCCCAATTCCGCTTTTGATTGGTCACGTAAACACTCCAAAATCGATTCTGGAAATCCGCTTCTCTAAAACGGTTTTCCAGTTCCACAATCGATTTTCGTGCCCATGTAAACGCAACCGTTTTTGAAGCGTTCTTGGCCTGTCAGATTGTGCTTTCTTGTTAAGAATTTTCGGCACATATCGACAGAGTGATATTTTCTAATGTAAAATAAAAGTATACATGTTAGAGTGAGCATGAATCTGCGTATTTAAATAAAGAAAAATAGCGATCGTGCTGACTAAATCGGGAACTGAATCAGTTGTTTTTCAGTCGCCATTTTAAGTGGGCTAGGAAATCCGATTCAGGCTATGCCATGTAAACACGACTGCGAAAAACGTTTTACGAAATTCGGTTTTCGTCTTCCGGAAGACGTGTTGCATGTAAACGTAGTGATTGTGTAGAATAATATGATACAAAATTACCAGAACCATTCATATACGAAATTATTGTGTCAAGCAGTCAGAATACAAAATTAACCCTCAAATCTATCGTTTCCTGTCATGCAATGCAACAGAAACATTCTTTTTATAGTTTTATTGAAATGAAGATGTAATAAAGGAAGAGGTTACATGTGTTTTCAGATGCCTGAAAACCCGTGAAATCGGTGTGAAACTCGGAACGTGTTCATAACTAAAAATATCCACGTGGGAACAGATTTTTGCTCAGACATTTTTAAAAACAATACAACGATAAAATATAAACCCACAGAAATACTAGTTTTTTTTTCTTTAGCTACAAGAAGTCTCCCGTTGTAAGCCATAGCAGTTCGATAGCTATAACAGGGTAGAAGATATTGTGGTTGAAAGTCGTCAGCTTATATAAAATTGGGACTGAAGACCAGTGATGATCTCTGACGCTATAATAGCAAAGAGGTTATATACAGCGAAATGATGCACATTCTTCAGTAGTTTTTCTGCAACAAGCATACGAATAAAGTAAAATAAGTCCATATTGCAGTTTGAAAAGTAAAAGTACCAAGTAAGATGCCAAAGCGTAAGAAAGAAATTTCACGTTCTCGATCCGTTTCTAAATGACATAATACGGTGCTGAAAAGTAAATCTACAGACGACAGAAACTTGAAATTTGTAGGCGTTGTTTATCTTACACTGTATACATAAGCGATTTTTCGATATTCTCATTCCTTAGAAGGTGAAATAGACGATGAACGGTTTTTTGAAAATACTTTGCTGTTAAGGCAATTTTGAAGCAAGAAATACAAAACTTCGGATTTAGATTTTTCATTGGAATTTTAAAATCACGTGTTTCGATATTTTTGTTAATTCAACCATTAAGCGGGTGAAATAAGGGAAAATCTTTTAATGATGCTACTAAGACTATTTTGATGCTAGAAATGCAAAAATTGGATTTGGAATCATGTTTAGAATTAAAAAAAAGTGTTTCGGGATGTTTTGAATACTGCCATCAATGGAGCAAATGGGGAATGGCAACTTGTAGCAAAATACTTGATTAGGAAAGCATTTTTAAAGCTAAATTTATGAATATTTATATTTAGATGTAGAAACAACCAATACAGACCATCCATTCTATGCGTGAGAAGCAGCGGGAATTAAGCTAGTATAAATATAAAAAATTACTATCCGATACTCATGTGGTCTCTTTGTAAGGCAATGGCCCGTATAAATAAAACGAAGTAAGGTAAAGGGTATACTTCATAATCTGGATTCCAGGTTATGTTTCTCAGGTTCGCACAGTGATCTCTATACAAACTGGATGTATAACTCTGGTGTTGGGACATATAATTGCAGCGTGCCTGCACATTCATATGTTTTCAACACGATTTCGCATTGTCCGCCATGTTTAAATTTGGCAACGGAGTTTCCATCAGTTATTACGTGACAAAGAATTGCTTGCTTACCTCTTCATTTGGAATTTAATTCAATATTCGATGTTTTAGGCTGATATGGGAGTGGAATCGAAACATATTTTCTTCTCTTTTTTTGAAATGCTGCTTACAGCCATGTTTGAATTTGGCAAGAAACTAAATATGAATATCTTTGCCTGGCACGCAAAGAAAGCTGAAGTTAAACATCCAGAGTGTATAGAGATCAATGGGTTCGCATGAACAAAACGAGTCAGAGAATACACTTCAACCGAGTGTGTTCTCAGCGTGAGTAAACGGTGGGGGAAGTTGCTCACAACAGATAGCATTCTCCGATTTCGTATGAATAAAACTAGAGAAGTTTCTCATGACCGGAGAACATTCTAGCTTTTCTGAAGTCAGAAGTCTGTTAGACTTCGAGCTGAGTAACTTCTATTAAGTTTACATTTTACTGTGGTTTATAATAAAAATAGCAATATTTGTGTTGCTTACAAGACAAAAAATATTCCTTTATACGTAGTCTGTAGAAATACGAGAACAGCCAAATAGTTAATGCAAATAAAAACATTTAGCTGACGAGTCGCTTCCTTTACAAAAATCATAAGTCTGACACTTCAGGCATTTTATGACGACAATGATGTCAGAGAATTTTTTTCATTACCGACATAGAAATGGAACACGAGTGGATTCAACTGCATGTTTACTCGTTTGTTTATAGTGCTTATTTACAGTTGTAAACAAGTACTTGACAAAATACTATTGTATTTTTTTTTAACGGGTTCTATTAATAATGCTATATGACGCTAATTCCAAATAAAGTGCATCCCAGAACTTCAGAGTCTGTATCACAAAATAAATACTATTGCAATACCGGGTACCGAATTGAAGTATTTTTGTACTGCTCTTGTTCATTCTTCCCAAACCGGTAAAATACGTTTTCTGTCTTCGTAATCGTAACTTATGTTAGAAGTAAGTAGACACGACAATAAAATTAATCACTATTTAATTACATACCTAGCAGTCTGTTTCTTGTAACAAAATCGCATGGTCGATCGGTTATGAGCACACCATTGGGTGTCACGCTTAACAAAAAGTACCTCGTATTAGCGTTCCACGTACAGACACATGAAAGTGTGATGCATTCTTAAAATTTCGTTCGCAAATTGTGCTAATCTAACTTCAATAACAAAAAAGTTTCTCGCTCGAAGAAAATTTTTTTTACATTGTCTGAAGAATACATTTTCATACAAAGTCCATATTTAGTCTTAATAATATGCTGCTGCACAGCAAACGAATATGTAAACATAGTACAGTTGGTCCTGATCACGTAGATGTCTAATCGATATTTGCCTCGTTGGACTAGTTTGAAGAAATACGCGATTGAAAATTTGTACTGTATCGGACGTGACACGGGGTTCGTTCAAAGAGCTGCAGGCTTGCAACCGCACATGCGCAGTACGGAAATTCGTGTTCAAAGAGCAATCGTGCAGCGTGCTGCAGCCTACCGGCTGTTCAAGGAAGCTCCCGGCTGCAGCGTCCTGTAGCTTGCTTGCTGCATGAGCTGCAGGGAAAATTTCCTCCTGCAGCCTCAGTGACGTCATCGGTACCGCGCATGCGCGGTAGTGCCTGCTTTGCTGCTGCAGGAAGCTGCAACACTGCAACTCCTTGAAGGAACCTACGGAGAAATGACTCTAACGGGAGGGGGGGAGGGGTAGGGGGGGGGGGAGAATGAACTTCATGCTCATCAGGGTAAATGCTTCTTAGTTTTTATTCATGCGAAATCGAGAACTTACTCAGAGAACGATCGTTTGCTTCTCTGGAGCATGTGCTCTTTCTTATTCATACGGCCAAATGTGACGTTCCCTTGAGCATCGGAGGGAGGGGTGGGGGGCAAGATCGCCAAAATAGGGCTGACGAACAGGGGGGAAGGGGGAAAGGTACAAAATTTCTGTCACCGAGCGGGGCGAAGGGCGGGGTGGGGGGTTGCCAGGTTCGTGCATTGGCTGGAAAATATCAAGATCAGGCGCTGTTTCATTGTTACATTTTCCATAATTCAGGTTGCAAAGTTGTTAAGAGTTGCACATGCTGGACTTGTTTTGCAAATTGGGTTATGCCATATTCGTGTGATTGGGCTATTCTATACAGCTGGCCATCCAAGATGCAACACCGAGAAGAACAGGAGACAGTGTGCCGTACATACACGATTGAAAATACAGTCCCCTGTAAAGCTGCTAAAATTACGATTTAGTGTTCCCGCTATTCGTAGCTATAACCGCTGCCACACGCTTCGAAATGCAATCAAAGAGGCTCTTGATGCGTTGTTAAGATACGGCGGTCCATGCTGCTTCCACAATGTTCATAGTTGATCTGGTATGGCAACGGGATGTGAGGCCCAATGTGATATCTACGTTTGAAGCAAACAGCTGCCGTACCACAGAGACACACTCGTGCTTCCTACAGTCAGCTGAGTGAGTTTAAAGGGATCAAACGATGGATTTCTGAGTGGTGGGATGGTCCTTTGGAGAATTGCCACAAAAGTTAGCTGTACAGCTGCGTCATCTGTACAACGATAATGGTTACAATGGGAACGTGAACATTCTCACACCTGTAGACGACATTCTGGACGTCTACGTAACACCGACGTCCGCCAAGATCGTCGTAAGGGCAGTGGCTGATCGTACAGCTATCACAACACAAATAAGAGAATTTGTCAACCCAGACGTTGTAACTATCCTGCCCTTACCTTTCGTAGTCTCGGTGCCTGAGCACTCGATAGCGTCTCTTCAGTATATCCTGGGCCTAAAATTGTGGTGCTATTATTCTCTACTACTGAAATTAGTAACTCGATGTTTTAACTTGAAGTTAGTTTTTATTTCGCACCATACATATAAGCAATTAATGTAAGTGGCTATTTCTGTTCTCATAATAGTTTTCACGTCAAGAACAGGATAGTACAAACTGCTAGGCGGTATTATCGATATGATGATAGATCAGTTATTTAACACTTAACAGCGACGTTCACAGTTGTTTGCGTGTGGTAATATCGTAGTCACAGAATAGATTACCAAATAAACACAATTAACTGAAACTTAGTGCACAGTAGATAACAAAAAATTGACACAGTTCACAAATTCCAGCCTAGATTGGCCATTGTAGATTTGCAGATCAGTTGAGAATGAGCCAGATTTGTGTGGCACTAGTTGTTGCTCGTTATGTGTCTGACCGCCAACTAACTAATTCTCGATTTTTCTGGTTATTTATAGACTGGCGTCGGAACAGTTTTGTGAGCCCATAATCGGCACAAATGTTTATAAAACGGCTGGGTCAGAATTTAGCATTCGTATTAAACTACATGTTACTATTACAATTTGGTTTACAGAAATGATTGTTTGACGGAAAACTGATAAAATATCTGGAATCAATTATTGTTACGATGGGGGTGGGGGTTCCCCAATCTTTTGTGACTGGCAACCATATTGAATAAAATAATTTATTGTAGAAAATAATTGAAGACCTTGGGAGAAATTCCACCCCTATGAACCACAAACATTGCCGAGGTGGGGTAGCTTGCGTTCCTCAACGATAGAGATAGCCGTATCGTAGGTGCAACCACAGCGGAGGGGTATCTGTGGCGAGGCTAGACAAACGTGTGATTCCTGAAGAGGGGCAGCAGCCTTTTCAGTTGTTACAGGGGCAACAGTCCAAATGATTGACTGAGCTGGGCCGCGCTGGAGTAGTCGAGCGTTCTAAGGCGTCTCGCTGCGGAGCGCGCGGTTGCTCGCCGTCGGAGGTTCGAGTCCTCCCTGGGACATGTGTGTGTGCGTGTGCGTGTGTGTGTGTGTGTGTGTGTGTGTGTGTGTGTGTGTGTGTGTGTGTGTGCGAACATGGCTTGCCATGCAGTTACTGCGAACGGCTGAAAGCAAGGGGAAACTACAGTAGTTACTTTTCCCGACGACATGCAGCTCTACTGTATGAACATATGAAGATGGCGTCTTCTTGGGTAAAATATTCCGGAGGTAAAATAGTGCCCCATTCGGATCTCCGGGCGGGTACTACTAAGGAGGATGTCGTCATCAAGAAACACAAAACAGGCATTCTACGGATCGGAGTGCGGAATGTTCTAACCCTTAATCACTTAAGTAAGTTAGAAAATTTGAAAAGAGAAATGGATAGGTTAAGTTAGATTTGGCGAGGATTAGTGAAGTTCGGTGGCATGATGAACAGGATTTCTGGTCTGGTGAGTACAGGGTTATAAATACAAAATCAGTTGGTGGTAACGCAGGAGTAGTTCTGATAATGAATAAGAAAATAGGAATGCAGGTAAGTTACTATGAACAGCATAGTGAACGCATTATAGTAGCAAAGATAGACACAAAAGAATACTTACCACAGAAGTGCAAGTTTATTGCCAACTAGCTCAGCCGATGATGAGGATATAAAAAAAAAGTATGAGAAGATAAAAGAAATTATTCAGAAAGTTAAAGGGGACAAAAACGTTATTGTAATGGGGGACTGGAACTCGGTAGTAGAACAGGGAAGAGAAGGAAATGTAGTAGGCCTAGGTGAATATGGACTGTGAAAAGGAAATGAAAGAGGAGATCGCTTGGTAGAATTTTGTGCAGAGCACAATTTAATTATCACCAACACTTGGTTTAAAGATCATGAAAGAAGTCTGTATGCATGGAAGAGACCAGGAGACACTGAGCGGTACCAGATTGACTTTATAATGGTAAGGAATGGATTTAGAAACCAGGTTTTAAACTGTAAGACATACCCAGGAGCAGATATAGACTCTGACCATAACTTATTAGAAATTAACTGTAGATTAAAACTTAAGAAACTGCAGAAAGGTAGAAAAGTAAGGAGATGGAACCTTGACAAACTGAAGAAACCAGAGGTGGTTGAGGGTTTCAGAGGGAGCATTAGGCAAGGCTTGGCTGAACCGGGGGAAAGTAATACAGTAGAATAAGAATGGGTAGCTCTGAGATATATGGTAGTGAAAGCAGCAGAGGATCATATAGGCAGAAGGACAATTCCTAATAGAAATCCCTGGATAACACAAGATATACTGGACTTAATTGATGAGTGGAAAAAATATAAAATGCAACACGCTAAGCAGGCAAAAGGGACTACAAACATTTTAAAAAAGAGATTGACAGGAACTGCAGACTGGCTAAGCAAGAGTGGCTAGAGGACAAATGCCGAACCATAGAACAATGTATAACAATGTATAACCATAACCAGGGGAAAGATAGATGCCGCCTACAGGAATATCAAAGTGATATTTGGAGACAAGGAAAGAAGCTGTATGAATAACAAGAATTCAGACGGAAAACCAGTACTAAGCAAAGTAGGGAAAGCTGAAATGTGGAAGGAAAATATAGAGGGTCTGCACAAAGGAAATAAACTTCAAGGTAGTATTCTAGAAATGGAAGACGAAGTCGAGGAAGATGAGATAGGATACTGCGAGAAGAATTTTGCCCGAACGCTGAAAGATTTGAGTCGAAACAAGGTCTCTGGAATATATGATATTCCGTTGAACTGCTGATATCGTTAGGAGAGCCAGTCATGAAAAAATTGTTCCATCTTGTATCCAAGATGTATGAGACAGGGAAAATACCGTCCGACTACAAGAAGAATATAATAATTCAAATTCCTAAGAAAGCAAGTGCAGACAAATGTGAAAATTACAGGACTATCAGTGTAATAAGTCATGGTTGCAAAATACTAACACGAATTATTTACAGATGAATGGAAAAACTTGTGAAACCCAACCTCGGGGAAGATCAGTTTGGATTTAGGAGAAATGTAGGATCACGGGAGGCAATACATTACGACTTATCTTAGAAGATCAGATAAGGAAAGGGAAATCTACGTTTTTAGCGTCGACTCTGAACATGTCGACTGGAATACACTCTTCCAAATTCTGAAGGTATCAGGGTTAAAATATAGGGAGCGAAGAGTTATATTCAACCTATACAAAAACCAGACAGCGGTTATTAGATTCAAGGGCATGAAAGGAACGCAGAGGTTGGGAAGGGAGTAAGACTGGGTTGTAGCCTTTCCCCAATGTTCTTCAATCTCTACATTGAGCAAGCAGTGAAGGAATGCAAGGAGAAATTTGGAGAGGAAATTAAAGTTCAGGGAGAAGAAATAAAAACTTTGCGGTTTGCCGATGACATCGTAATTGTCAGACTGCAAATGACCGCAGAGACAGCAAGGGATCCGGACGAGCATTGAATGGAATGAACAATGTTTTGAAAAGGGGGTATAAGATGAACATCAAAACAAGTAAAACAAGGATAATAAAAATGCAGAATGGCTATGGGAAAAAATGCGTTTCTGAAGAAGCGAAATTTGTTGACATCCAGTATTAATTTAAATTTTAGGAAGTCCTTTCTGAAAGCATTTGTCTGGAGTGTAGCATTGTATGGGAGTGAAACATGGACGATAAGGAGTTTAGAGAAAAATATGATAGAATCTTCTGAAATGTGGCGCTACAGACGAATGATGGAAATTAGATGGGTAGATCACGCAACTAATGAGGTGCTTAACCGAACTGTGGAGTAAAGAAGTTTGTGGCATATCCTGACTAAGAGAAGGGATAGGTTGGTGGGACACATTCTGAGACATCAAGGAATCGTCAACTTATCATTAGAGGGAAGTGTGTGGGGTAAAAATCGAAGAGGGAGACCGAGGGACGAATACAGTAAGCAGATTCAAAAGGATCTAGGTTACCGAATTTATTTTCAGATGAAGAGACTTGCACAGGACAGGGTAGCGTGAAGAGCTGCATCAAAGCAGTCTGAGGACTGAAGACCACAACAACGGGGGAAATTAATGATAACCCTCATTTATAAAGTGTTGAGATATGACGACTTTTATGTTTGAAAAATAGTTTTTATTAAATGTTTTAATATTTGTTTTATATTTATATTGTGTCAGTATTTGATCACAATGAAAAAAGAAGAAAAATCAGTCATGCCGGAATTCGAACCAAAGACCTTATGATTGTAAGGCCAGATCGCTACCACCTGAGCTACACCGACAGATTCTGCAATTTTATTGATGATTGGTACTTACGTGTATTTGCAAAGCTTCGAAATCGATTTTCTCGAGAATTTTTAAGAGTTGCGTCGAATGGCTTTGGCTGATTGTTATGAACTTCACGTACTATAAATATATTTAAAAAAATCCTGTACCCAATTGGTCTCCTTGTTAGAGAGTACAATAAAGTAACAACCCACATATTCCCATACACAACGATGTGGCTAACCTGGAACACAGAAGACTCAGATCGAGAAGACCAGCATTTCTTTACGCTAAAGAGCTGACCAACTCCAATTTTGGTATCCACAGTCGCTGGGAGCAACATTGGCAATGACACTACCCACCAAAATGCCAAAACTTCTTGAACATGAGAATCCGCTTGGCTTCGACCAATCACGCAAAGGTTTGGCAGCACTGAACCGCATACGCACTGGCCACGGAAGAAGCGCTGACGCCCTCCACAAACGGGGAAACATACCAACGCCAAATTACGACTGCAGTGCTGAAAGGCAAACGATCCAACACACAGTGGAAGAATGCCCAGTCCGAGCCTACAAGGGATCCTTTACCGATTTCCTAGCTGCAGCAAGGGAGGCAACTGTCGAATGTTCTTTTTGTAATTATATCTTCTATATCAATAAATGTGAATGTCTGTTACGGGTACGTTTATTACGTCTTAACCACAAGACATAAAGAGCTAAAAATTTGTACAGTTACTAATTTATACCTAAGGAAGGTTTTAGGCACGGTTTTATAGCGATCTGACAGATATTTGGTAATTTGAAGAATACAAAGCGAAATTCGGAACAATAATTACTCTTTGGAAATTATATTTACTCTTTGAAAATGGTTTTATTGGTTGCATTGTTGCTTGACGGTTGATAATAATAAAAGGGTGGACTATATTGGGATGGAAAGTTATCGGAGTATATAAAATTCTACGTGTGTGTGTGTGTGTTAATATTTCGCTCTGCAGCGAATACTACAGAACGCAAACGAATGGTCTGTGTGCAATTGTTGTCCGAAGTCTCGCGTTGTACATCATAGCAGTTCCATGCCGATAGCTATAAGGGGGTGGGAGATATGGTGGTTGAAAGTTGTCAAACTACAAAAAAAAAATTCGGACTGAAGGCCAGCGATGACGTTTGCGACTCTATAGCAAGGAGGTTACATACAGCGGAACGTGATGCCACAGACCATATCTTTGGTCTATGCGTGCTTCAAAACCAGTCTCATAGCAAATGTTCAAATGTTTGTATAGCTTATGGGACTTAATTACGGGGTCATCAGTCCCTAAACTTACAAACTACTTATGAACTAACTAAGGACGACACAATTATCCATGCCCGAGGGGGGATTCGAACTTCCGACCACAGTGGCCGTGCAGACCGTGACTGGAGCGCCTCAGTCCCCTCGGCCACCACGGCCGGCAGTCTCATAGAACACTACTGAAAGATAGCTTATCTATCATAATCAACCAACACGCGAGCGGAGCCGCGGATTTAAGCTAGTATTGTATAAAATTATGAGTTTTAACGATTTATGTCATACGATAAAGTTGCTGAACTACGTGAAAAAGTAGATTCGGCGTGAAATAATGTACCCCAAGACAGTACAGTATTCGCCCTGTATATGACGGAATCTATACCACAATCAGCTCCTGCATTGTTGCCCGTGAAGGCTACGCCACATACCAATATGAGTGTGTGAGCTTGTTCAAATGTTTGTTAATCTATGGAATTTAACTACTGTGATCATAAGTCCCTAGACTTATATTGTGACCGAAAACCTGACTGGTCGGGAGCGACTAGCGACGACCGACCGATCAAGCGTCGCCGCTAACGAGAAACACTCCACGAAACCACAGAGACGACAATAACAACAACTAATCGAAAAAACAAAGATCCAAACGAAGCCAAATCGGAACCGTGCCAGAGCAGAGTACGAAGCCAGATAACCAATGAATAGCGAAAGTAAACGGAGCGCAGTCAACACAAGACTGAGGAGCGAGCTGTGGCTCCGGCCCTATATAGTGCGGCGCGGTAGGCGTGCCACGGCGTGCAGCGCTCTAGTGGGGATGGCAGCACTAGTAGGTTGTGCGCGCCGCCTAACGGCTGCTGTCATAGTCCATGAGGTCTGGCGGGCTCTCAAACATGTCGTCCCGGGATACCAGAACTTATGCTAAGGACAAAAAATACACCCATGCCCCAGGGAGGACTTCAAAATGTTCAAATGTTTGTAAATGTATGGGACTCAACCGCTTTGTTATCTGTCCGCAGCTTACAAACTACTTAAACTAAGGTAGACTAACCTAAGGACAACATAAACACCCATGCCCGAGAGGGGACTCGAACCCCCGACGGCGAACGGAGGCGCACACCGCAGCACGGTGCCCCAGTGCGCACGGCTAATCCGACGCGGCAGGGAGGGCTAGAACCACCGATGGCAGGTAGCGGCGCTCTCCGCAGCTAGGCGCCTTGGAACACTCGGCCACTCCACCGCGGCGTTTTGAACAAAAATCGTGAGTGAATTGAAAAATTGTAAGAGGGAGTACTATTTTCTATTTCTGGCAGCGTATAAAAATAACCAACTTTCTGGAAACACAGACTTTTTTTTATTTTTTTTTTTATTTTTATTTTTTTTTTTATTTTTTTATTTATTTATTTATTTATTTTTTTTTTTTTTTAATTTCGGGAATACCGCCGCATGTTCGTATCTTTTCAGAGTCTTCTGGCCATCTTCAGGTAATGACTGATGAGAGAAGCTTTTTTTTTATTTATTTTTTTTTTTCCTTGATTGTGATTTTGAAGCCATCTGTGTGAAACAGTTGGCAGGCTGGCAGCAGCTGCGGTGGCTGCTCTTCAGCCATGTGACATACAGGTGAAGACCGAGAGTAAAAACAATATATAAAACAGAGGATTAAAATTGCGGAATTTAAAAACAATTGACACACAGAGTTTTTGATGGATTAAAACATACATGATGAACAAACGGGACAAACATATATCAGAGAACGAGAACAGACGAGTAGTAAGAAAACACACACAGTCAGTAAAAAACAGTTGGCCACGGCGACGATTTAAAAGTACATCGCAGAAACACTAAGGACACACACGAAGACAGTGGACGGCGCACAGAATAAAACTTGGAGACGGCGATCACGGAGGCACTGAGTAAAAACACACGACACTGGATACACTGGTACTGTACACGTTGGTAAAAAGTCGAGACGCCCCTGCGGGGGGTGGGGGGGGGGTGGGGAGGAGGAAGGAGGGGGGCAGGTAGGACAGTGATGGGGGAAGCGCGGAGGAGGGGAGGGAAGAGAGAGAAAGGGAAGGGAAGGATTGGCGAGACTCTGGGCATGGGAGAGGGGTAGCCAAGCGGGTGGGAAGGATAAGGGACGGGACAGAGGGGTGGGGCGCTGATGCTACGGGGAAGGGATCAGAGTTGGTAGCAGGGGTAGATATCGGGACGAAGTTCGGTATCCGGTAGAGGAAGGGTGCGGAAATTGCCCTGGGAGAGGATACGAAGCGTATGTAGGTGAAGGCCGGGAGGAATGGTTTGGCGGAGGCGGAGCAGAGGCCCGGGATCGGTGAGAATAGGTGAGAGAAGCCCTGAGCCCACCTATTCAATACCCCGTCGGCACATGCTTGGTGACTTCTGCTGCCATTGCGCATGCGCTGCTCCTGCATGTCTGTACGTTGCTCCGCGCGCCCTCCGCGGTGAAAGCTCGCCGCATCGATATCAGTTCGATTGTCATCATACTTTAAACACTATGCATTACGACACTTTCGCAGAGCACGAAGTTTTCCCACAATCGGATTCCACGCAGTGTTTAATTGGAAACTACCATCACGTTTTCTGATCATCTTATTACTATAGATTCGTGGATGATGGAGCTCCAAAAGTTTGAAGTGGTAGGCACAATTTTTGTATCGTCATATTTCATCAGATGGCCGGTGGAGCTGCAGTGTTCGGCGATAGCTGACTTACTGGGTTGAATCGAGTGAGTATGTTTTTGATGCTCCGCAATGCGATCTTGCACAGTGCGCGTCGTCTGACCAACATAGAACTTGCCGCATTCACACGGAATATCGTATACACCTGCTTTGCGCTATTCTAGGTCGTCTTTTACAGATCCCAAAAGCGCCGAGATTTTGGAAGGAGGACGAAAAATGACTCTTACTTTATACTTCCTTAGTATTCGACCTACTTGCGCGGTGGAGTAGCCGAGCGGTCTAAAGCGTCTCGCTGCGGAGCGCGCGGTTGCTCGCCGTGGAGGTTCGAGTCCTCCCTGGAGCATGGGTGTTTGTGTTGTCCTTAGGTTAGTTTACCTAGGTTTAAGTAGTTTGTAAGCTACGGACGGATGACCACGCAGTTTGGTCCGATAGATTTACAAACATTTGCCATTTGCCTACTTGGGCTGAAACATTTCCTATGTAAGGTAGGCAAACAGTTGTTCTGAAGGCCTCTTCCTCGTCTTCAGCGCTTTCTGTATGTGATGGGACGAATATCCATTGCTCTGAAACACTGTTTGTTGGTGTTCCAATTCCATTTGATATAACATGAGCTCGGTGGATATAATACCCATCTTTTGAACCGGATAGTGCAACTTGTGGCTTGTAAATAGAGGTCAGTGTGAGTGGGTTTTCTAAACACCGAATGTCCTAATGCGCCATCACTTTTACTTCTCACCAAGATATCTAAAAACGGAAGACAGCCATCTTTCTCCATCTCTATAGTGAAATTTACGTTTTTCTGTATAGAGTTCAGATGGTGAAGGAAATCACGCGAGCTTTCCAAACCATGTGTCAAAACTATAAAGGTATCATCATCGTATGGTCAGAATACGGTTGGTTTTAAACTGGAAGAGGCGAGGGCTCTCTCCTCAAAATCCTCCATAAATACAGGAGAAGCGCATGAGCTCAAGTGACGCATGCGCAATGGCAGCAGAAGGCAACGCATGTACCAACGGGGTCTTAAATAGGTGAGCTCAGGGCTTCTGTCATCAGTCACTACCTGAAGTCGGCCAGAAGACTCTGCGCCGAAATATTGTACCAGCAAGATACGGACATCCGACAGTATTCCCGTAATTTAATAGAGCTTTCAGTACACCGGGAAAGCTTTAAATTACTCAGCTTTTGTTGCACAGAATTCAATTTCAGTGCCACATGTTCAAATGTTCAAATGTTTGTAAATCTATCGGACCAAACTGCGTGGTCATCAGTCCGTAGATTACAAACTACTAAAAAACCTAGTTAAACTAACCTAAGGACAACACACACACCCATGCCCCAGGGAGGACTGAACCTCCACGGAGGGCCGCATGGGAATTTTTTTTATGTACAAGGAATTTAGATGAAAAAGTTGCCAAAATAAACGTGTCGTTACATTTGAATGAATTAGCATAATAATTATATAATTATAGCAAATAAAGCATGTTATTACATTTGGATTTCAATGGAGAATAAAGGATCAGGATCGAAGTAGCTAGTGGTTTATTTATTCAAAACATTACACAATAAATAAATACTGACAAATGTTTTATTCTGTGTCTAGAAGACCAGTCATTAAAATATAAGTCAACTGTAATAATATTTGAAATTTAGAAATATTTCTTCCAGTAACCTGCTACACAGATGGCTTTTTGATCAGCTTTCTGTAAATCCAGTGGGGTACCACTCGTGCTGTGCTTTGTGCACTTTTGTTATTGGTTATCCGTTTGGATATTCTCGCAGTCATGTAGAGAGGTTCGTCATTGACGTAGCCCCAGTGGGCGAAGTTATCCTTGCTGATTGTGACCCTAGCTCTCAGCCTGTTGAGAGTCTTCCCGGTCATGAAAGATCTGTTGCATCCGGCCGAAAGTTCTTCCTTCACCTCGAGTTTAGACTTTGTTGCCTCCTTCCATAGCTGGAGTCACAGAAGTTAATTGGGTCTCACGTCCAAAGAAAGCTGTTTTCCGTGCGAAGGATCGCCTGGCCTGTTGTTGGCGCCCACGTAGAGGGAATGGTTATCTGTCGTCCGTTTCATCCCTTTCACATCAAAATGTACTTGACCCCATTTTTTAAAGGAAGCTACCATTATGAGAGGGCAGATTTCTATGTGTGCGTAGTCCTCAAACATACTAATAAGATAGATACTATTCGACCTTTTCTCGACCACATCAGTACCTTTTGATAGGGCATAAGTAGAATGCTCTCACACAGGCAGGGCAGAATTGTGAAACATGAAAACATCCCATGCTATTCCCACCTAATCTACACAGTGAAGAGTAAGAAAGGTAAGAGATATAGTTCAGAATGCCAGAAGAAGAAGACTGATAACGTGAAAATAGACTGAAGGAGTATTGTCAATAACTCATCATCGTCAGTTACCTAATATTGTAAAGAGTTAAATAACTTCAAAGTTGAAGTGTTTTATCCATTACTGCAACTGTTAAGATTATAAATAAATGAAAGGCAGCAACCAGTTGCTTGTCGTTATTTATTTTGAACTTCAACGACACTTCCAAACTACTGAATTTTAATCTGCTAAGCGACTGATTTATCAGTCACCTGCTCCTCTCTTTATGCTTTTCTTCAACTACTTTGAGTATTATTGTTTTCCCATAGCCTTCTCTCCCTTTTTTTATCGCTACTCCTTTACTATAACCCTCATTCATAGATACTTTGTTACCAGCTGACTGTTATTCATTCCATAATCTTTGCACTTAGCGTTGATTCCACTAGTAGCATGTTTATTTATTAAGCAACAGTACAAAAATGTAAGTGTTAATTTTATCCCATCATATGAACTTATCTTTATTTCATTCTATTTGGTTCGAAACTGCTGCATATTTCTGTAATCGACTTTTATACTTTCTATAGCCTTATCGTATACAAATGTACTTGTTTGTCTGTATAGAGACCAGAAGAAAGGCACTCAAGCGCCCGAAACCGGTCGTTGAAGTTCAAAATAAATAACGACAAGCAACTGGTTGCTGCCTTTCATTTATTTATAACTTCAAAGTTCTTGACATATATATCTTTTCAAGTCATAATCCTAATGGATTCCCTAATTACCAATATTCCAGCCTGTATGAATTATGATGTAATTTTTCTACTACAATGAATAGATCCATGTAGTCATCAGTGAAACTTTTGGTCTTTGATATTCCTTTTAGTTTTCTGATTTTAACTATGACTACGTCTGTCCTCTGCAGGCTTGTAGGACATGTTTTAGCAACATGCCTCCTCTTTCGTTCGAATGCCTTTTTCTTTATCTTTTCCCCAGATGAGTTGTCGTTTTGAGCCTGACCCATATCATTAATGGTCAGGAACTCTACAAAATCAAACAGTAGATTTTTAGGCCATTCCACATATCAACTCACATGATGAGAAACCATTGCCTCATGCTACAACTAGTTAATTATTTCCTGAAGATTAAGCTTTTTTATAACATACTTAGACTTATTAACTTTGCTCAAATTTTATGTTCAATGCTTTTATTTTCAAAACATTCTTTAAAGCATTTGACACTAACTTTGGAGCATTGTTCAGTTGTATGGTTTTTGGTTCATCTACTGTCTTCTTCACATGGCACCATGTATTATTAACCCTCGAGCAGTCGCGCATTTTCATGGTGCAGGAGCAGTTGCACGGCGCACTGAGTGCGCCACGTACATTGACTCAGTTCTATTACACTTTTCACATGAACTCATGACAGTACTAATGTTTACAGTTAATTTTCTAAAAGCTAGATTTACTATCACTCACTCAGGTATTAACAGTATCGAAATATTACACATTTTTGGTTAATTAATACCAATTTATTTCGACACCACAATTCCAAACACTTCATGCCTAATCAAGAAATATGTATATAATATTTATCACTTTCATTGCAAAAAAATGGTTTATTATTTAATGTGACAGTTAACGTAGATTAAAATCCAAGAATTTAAATCATACAATTTAACTGACAAAAGATTATGTTTTACTATCAGCTATGAAAACAAGTATGTTCGTACTGAATGTCTACTGAAATGTTGTTGTAACAGCGTACAGACAGCCCAGCTCAGTAATTTCATAATGCTCAAGGATCATATCTCTAGCCTTCTGAGTCTGTAGTTGCAACATGACACTTTTCACACGAGTAAGTAATAATCACATGCTTCCTGCAAACAGAACTCTTACGTGAATCACACTTTATTGTTGTTAACATTCTTGGCTCTTTCACAAATAATACACCGTCCTCGTTTGTTAGAAGAAGGCTGCACAAGTTGCTCAGATATTGTCTGGTACCTTTGAAGGAACAGCGAAATATCCTTAGGAAGGCTTAAAATTTCGGCCCTTTCTACTAGATGTGCTTTCATGAGATCATAAGCTAAGTTCTTTAGAAAAATCCTTCTTGACACCTTATGATTTTGTCCATTTGAATAAAATAGGATCTGGGCGTTGATGCCCGCAATGTCCATTAGAGCGAAAAAGATTACCAAGGGCCATCTTCTCCCAATACGAGCCACAGAATATGTGCCGCACATCTGGTCGACTGTATCAACGCCACCCTTCGTGGCATTATAATCTAACACAATATCTGGCTTACATGAATCTTCATCAATAGTACCTGAATCATGCATAGTTGACAGCAACAGAACCGCCTTGTTCTTCTTTGGCACATACGAAACCAATATCATATCTTTATTATACCCGAAAATAGACGAACCTGGTGCTCTGTCTTTCCAAGGCAAAAATTCCAAGGGAATTTCTCGTTTATTTTTTCTCAGTGTCCCAATACATTTAAGCTTTTTCTGTAATAGTGATATGGCCAAGGTACGACTTGTGTACCAATTGTCCATTGTTATATTTCTGTTGGATCCTTCTATATGACTCACTAGCCTGTGAACTATTTCTGAAGCTGAATTGGAGACTGCATAAGGTCCTTCAGGTGCTTTCCACAATATACCTCGAGGTTGCTTGTAAAAAATGTTTTCGCGTCACAAAGAGCGAATATCTTGATGCCATAGTTGGCAGGTTCGTTGGGAATATATTGTACAAATCCACAACGTCCCCGAAAAGCTTGGAGTTTTTCATCAATGGTTACAAACTCACTAAGATTGTACGTACTTTTACAATTGGTGACAAACTGTTCCAAAATGAAGCGTACTGCAGCTAACTTACCAAATTTTCTTCTCTCTGCTCTAGTTGTTTTGTCATCAAAACGAATACAACGTAGCAAGAACAGGAATCGTCTGTAGCTCATCACAGCTCTTGCAATTTCGATTCCTGATCCATCGGTATTCCACATCTCCATTACATTCGTATGATTAGCTTTCTTTATTCCGAAAAGATAAAGTAAACCAAGTAGTGCCAGTATTTCAGTTCTCTTTGTTTCTTTTTTATCTCTTTCTCTTTGATAATCATATAAGCTGAATGTATTTATTTGTGTAATGTACAATTATATCAAACATTTCCATGCTAATTATCTTACTGAATCCAGAGATCTCGGTTGCTACATCCCTAGCAATAGCCTTTGGTTCTGGAAATGTTTTTACTATATTTTTACTTCTGGTTTTGCTTTTGGCTGTACTCACTACTTTCATCCACATAGTTGTTTTGTCCTTTCCCACGAACCAATCACCAGTACAACCTGACTGACAGTTACTGTCTTCATTTTCATCAAACTCGTACTCTTGTTCCCTTTCAGTGTTATGGTCACTTTGAGCAATTACATCTTCTTCATCATCAGTGTCATCATCCGACATACTGTCTACATCTTTCAAAAAAATCTGGATCTTCATTCAAGAACCACTCGAGTTCCTCGCTGGTTAAACGCTTCCTTGCCCTAAAATAAAGTATTCTCATGTACACGGACCATAGAAATAATGTAACTGAAATACAACACTACGTTTGAGAAAGTAAAAAAATACTTACATGACCAGTAGCACGGCGAACTGAGTGCGCCAGTTATGACAGCGCTTCACAAATTCTCCTGTTAAGAATTTTCTTGAGCACCGACAATTAACGGACTGCACACAACAATAGTGATGATAACAATGGAGGAATAGCTAGAGTTTCAAACGTCTGCATTGTTACCAACATAACGAAAACCATATTTATTTAACTATGGCGAACTCAGTGCGCCAGCGCGACCGCTCGAGGGTTAAAATTGGCTGGTGAGTTTCATAGTAGCCGGAAAAATCACCTCTTTACACAACTGGCACTAATAGTATTCAGAGTTCATGGTTTTTCAAGTATATCTTAATAATGAATGAAGATGTTTGAAAATAGGAAAATCGCGTTTCTAAATAAATGTCTGCAGATTACATTGTTAAAATTTGAGGCGTTTGCTATGGTTAGTTAAATAGATATTTGCTGCTCACCATACAAAAGTTACGAATAGATCTTTGTGATTTTGTGTATAAGTACAGCAGCTTTGAACATCTGGATCTCAGCAATGTCTAAAGATCTAAAAACTTAAAAAGCAAGAATATCATATGGAGAATACATGGTAAGAATTTCGTAGATTTGAAATACATGGAATATATACAAGGGGCCGTCCCCAAATATTAGCAGTTTGATACCCAAAAATTATTGTTTTTTGTGGTTTTCTCAGCAATCCCCCATAAGGAATTGGTGCTTTAAAAGCCATATAAAACCCATCCTAAACCAACAGTTTCTTAAGGTTTTTCTGGGCTCGTAATGTTTAAATTTTGAGCATGTACTGTACGATAGGTACAGTATGCTAATTCTTCTTATATGTATACAAGTGGTCACTAGACATGGGGCAACCGAAACACTTCACCCCTTTTCGTTTTAGCATTGAGGTTTTAAACCTATTAATACTGTGCAGATATACTTACGTATTGTATAATTATGGAAAGTTATGCAAAGTTCACTTACCTACTGATAACAGCAGAGGATGGAATGCTTTAGAAAACTCATTTTGTAACCTGAACGGAATGGAGCTTGACTGAGATGCTTCACAACAACAACATGTTAATGGTAAAAGCACAACAATGAAATCCTGACACTGGGCTAATGGATCATGAGAGAAGTGGCCCATATATTACTATTATAAATTATTTTTGATAACCTGTTACTGCTGTTTGTTTATAATACTGAGAAGAGCTTTGTGTGCACTGCCACCATATGTGAATAGAGCAATCGATAGCTCAAGAGTATTACTTGTAAGACTGTTCTGTAAACCAAATTTACCTTGTAATTAAGGGATATAATTATTCCCTCAATGATTTAGAATGACTAAAACTGCTCCTATTACACTTAATTGGTGAAAACCTAAAGTTACTTCTACATCTGTGTTTCTTCAACAAAATTCCTGTCACACTTTTGACAGTGGCTGTAAGTGTGGTCCTCGCCAAATCTGGATATCTGTTTTTGTCAATATTTAACTTTTAATTGCCTGGCAGTACCTTGTACGTTACATAGAATATGGTGACAAAACTTCACTTTCATTTCTATAAACACCTCTCAGCATTAAATTCTTTGGATTCAAATTATTACTTGTTACATTCTTTACAAACAGTTTAGCTTTCATGTCAGTAGCATATCTGAATAAAGTGTTAAATTATATGGTATATTATTTATTTATTTAATTTGTTTTGCGCCTTTCTCTCACACAGTTTACCACATTAGAAATTGTGGAATGTTATTTTATCTGAAAAGTTTGTTCTAATACAACAATATTAAATATCGTACTATATATTGTATTTTGAAAACATTTACTGATGAATTTTATTGACAGTAAATTTACTTGTCTACAAATAACTTCATAATATGTTCAAATTGTTTTAGAAACAAATTGCTGTACATTCTGAAAGAAGAACATAACTTAAGGAAGAATTATTGTGTTCTAAAATTATTGTTCATCATATTTTAAGGTAAATATTGGATACAAAGAATAAAAGATTTTACAACTTAGAGTATTCAATGAACATTGTCACCTTTATTTATGTTCAAAAGACATACTTATATATTAGATTTTTGTTGTTGAAATACTGAAAATTATTATAACTGAGTGGTATTGATTTTCTGACGAGGTTTGAAAATAATGTTGTAAGGTTTTGGTGCAAAATTAAGTCCCTCAACAGTAGCAAACTTCAGGTCAGTGCCTTCAGCAGGAACTACTTGAAAGTTTTGCAAAATTCCAGTAAACATTTGGAATAAAAAGCATCTTGCCAAGTGCTCCCCCAAACACCGACGTCGCCCTGAAAAACATATTATTGTAGTCATATATGAGTCAGTTACGCTAAAATCGCTCATTCCATTATCAATGACTCACCAAGTCCAAATGGTAAGAATGCATCATCCTCCTGAAACTTCCCAGTTTCTGTGATGAAACGTTCTGGTCGATATGATTCAGGATCACCCCAATGGTCTTTATCCATATGCAGTGACCAGATATTGAGGAGTACATTTGTATTCTGCATAAAAACACAATTTACTATGTGTTAACTTTTATTTAAAGCTAGAAAGCATTAACAATATGTGTACTTTCATACACAATACAGAAGGCAGTATTACTTGTATTGATCCCATTTTCCAGTATAACTGAAACGTTTTGGATTTATAAATTTTACATTGGTAATACAAATTATGTCAAAGTAATTGAAATGCAGAGAATTTAACATTACATTGATTACATTTCTACACATGAATTAAAATATAGTCTGTGAATCACAGGACTATACCATAAGACAAATTATTCATGTCTTTGTAAAAGCAAGGAGAGTTTTAATAGAACATGTTATCGAGGAAAACATACAAGATATCTGTAATTTGACCATAAATCCACTATCAGGGAGCTATTATTTTACATATGTTATTTTACGATTTGATAACACTGGACATAACTGTGATAATATATATATGAATTGCTATTTGTTATCTCGCTAAAACTCGAGAACGGCTGAACCCATTTGGCTAATTTTAGTCTTGAAATATTCGTGTAAGCCCAGGGAAGGTTTAAATGGAGATAAAATAAGGAAAGGTTGTCCGGAAAAGATGAAAATCGGGAAAAACACTGAAACAGCTTTTTCCAGTGAGCTATCAATACCGTTCGTCCAATTGCGATAAACTTTTGTACATTTCATATTGAAAGCAGGAGTAAGGTTTGCATCAAATAAAAATTTGGAAAACTCGCCCGGAAAGTAGGAAAATTTAGGAAAAACCGAAAGTAATTTTTTTTTCTATGAATAAAAATCAATTGTCACGTGGTTGTAAAAGCATCACGTGAGTACGGCTTGACAGGACAAGGTTTTTATGAAATAAATTTATTGGGAAATCTACTGGAAAATTGGAAAATTTGAGAAAAACTGAAAGTGCGTTTTCAAAGTGTTTTTGATTGAATTCAGCAATACAGGTGACTATTCGCATGATGGAGAGGGGTAATCCTTTTTTTGTTTCTTTTTTTTTTTTCATTATGGTCTTGGAAAAGTTTCCAGTAAAAGAAAATTTAAAAAAATAAATTGGGTCAGTTAAAAAGGAATGTCGCAAAATTCGAACCATGTTCCTTTTTCGATGTGTTTCTAAATGTACTCAACACTATGAGAACCGTTCATCTGATTGCAATAAAATTTTGGCAAAGTTATCCGGAAAATTTGAAAATTCGCGATAAACTGAAAGAGCTTTATTCAATGGGATATCATTATCATTCGTCTGATTGCGATAAAATTTTGCATATTTGACGTTCAAAGCAAGAGTAACGTTCTTATGAAATAAAAATTTGGAAAAGTTTCCCAGAATATAGGAAAATTCAGAAAAAAAGAGATTTTTCTATGAAATATCAACACCATTCATTTGATTGTCATAAAATTTTGCACATTCGACGTTCAAAACGAGAGAAAGGTTTGAGTGAAGTAAAAGTTTGTAATAGCTGGCCAGAAAATAGGAAAATTTGTGGAAAACTGAAAGAACTCTTTTCTTTGGGTTATCAATATTGTGATAAAATTTTGCACATTGGAAGTTCCAAGCAAGAGTACATACATATTAGCAATTGCGAAGCATTTCTGGGACGACTGGATGACTAGATGATCCAGTGAACTTTGTATCACTTACCTCTTAATAAAAATCATATTTATTTAAATCATATGTAACCTATTTTAGACCCAGTAGGTTTACAAAGGCATCTTCAGATAGTCAAAGTTCGATAGTGGGCGGAAAGAAAGGGCAAATGACGCACACATATCCAGGGTAATGTTCATGTCACATTCGTGGAAGTTCAGGAAAGGTTTAAACGGTGATAAAATTTGGAAAAAATGTCAGGAAAATTTAAATTTAAAACACGTAAAGTGATATCAGGTACTTCTGATGTTCTGTCGTTCTATCCACTTTTTATAAAAGGGGTAATGGAGTTTTAAAAGTTAATCATAACTTCTGAAAAATATTTAAGAAGTCAAAGAGTAAACAGCTTTTCCAGGGAGTAATTATTGTTCGATATTTCGCTTTTCTATACTTCAAATAAAAAAATATCTTGAGTTACACACTTTCCAAAGTATCTTATCTGGTACTTCAGCGCTCAAGCTATCTCCACACCAGATTTCATCACAATAGGTTCAGTGATTTATGTAATGATATGTAGCCAAATCAGTACAGCCATTGTCGAGTTTTAGCGAGACTAACGAACAGCAATTCATTTTTATCTTTGACAGTTCATGTATGGGTTTAGATCGTGTAAAGCGAATTTCACTCTTTCAAAGTATATTTCTGAACGCACCCAAGTCATTTTTTACATGTTTAAAATCTAAATTTTCCTCGCGACTTTTCCACATTTTATCACAGTTTCAATCCTCCCTGAACTTCCACAAATGTGACATGAACTTTATCCTGGACATGTGTGCGTGATTTGCCCACTCTTTCCGCCCACTATCTAGCCGATACTTAGACTATATGATGATTCCTTTATAAAGATACTGTGTTTAAAATACATATGATTTAAATTCACTGAGTCACTATATATATATACACAAAATTGTCGCGTTGAAATGGGAGCAGGCTTGACTTCGAAGACAACGAAACACAGCACTTATACTCAAAGCACGTTTATTACGATCTCAACATTCACGCAGCACTGACTGCATCTCAGGCAGAGTGCTCTGCTATTTATACACAGAATTTACCAGAAATTAGAAGAACAGTTAACATAAGAAACAACTAGAATTTACAAGTGAACATAAGAAAGATGTAGAACCTTCTGGAATTGTAAATTACAAAGAAAGAAATTTTTGCCGGTGGGCGGGATTGAACCGGCGACCTTCTGCTCCGCAGTCCGTGACGCTATCCCCTGCGCCACGCCGGCAGTCGGTGTTAGTGGTCTATCGCTGCATTACTCCCTCTCCTGGAGAAACAGCGACCCGCTATTATGATCCCAGTGGAGCCAGCTGCAATGTCCTGGATTTTGACAGTGTTATTTGGTCCTCTGTATGACAGTTCAAGAGAATCCTTCCCTTCTCCATGATTATCGACGACAGACGTTCCTGTCGTGGCTTCATCGGGAACATTACCGTCCTTAGAGTCCTTGGACAAGAAGCCATTGTCGTCTACCTGCTCTTCAGGATCGTAGTAAGGCTTCATGCGGAGGACGTGAACAATGTCTCTTCGTTTTTGACGTTTCGACGACGGCTCATAATCCTCAACTTCGTATGTGACGTCTGACAGGCGGCGTATGACACGATACGGACCAAAGTATCGCTTCAATAAATTTTCTGACAGTCCAACCTTCCGTACAGGGGTAAAAATCCATACTAGATCTCCTGGGCTGCACACAACAGGTCGGTGCTTGTCGTTATATCGCTGACGGTCCTTCTCCTGAGCGTCCAGTGTCTGTATGTGAGCCATTTGTCTTGCTTCTTCGACCCTGGTGATGAGCCGTTTAACATAGTCATCCTGAGTGTCGTCCGGTTGGAACGGGAACAGCGTATCCATTGTCATCTCAGCTTCACGGCCATGGAACAGGAAAAAAAGCAAATATCACGACTGGCAGAATTGTATCCCAATCCTTCTGCTCCACATCGACGTACATCGACAGCATGTCGGCTAACGTCTTGTTAAAACGTTCCGTAAGACCATTTGTCTGAGGATGGTATGCAGTTGTCATTCTGTGGATAATGTCGCACTGTCACATTACCTCTGATACTAGTTTTGACTGGAATACTTTTCCACGATCAGATATCATGACACGTGGTGCTCCATGCTTCAAAATAATGTCTTCTACAAGGAATTTTGAGATCTCTGGAGCTTCCGCTGTCGGCACAGGTTTGGTGACAGCGTAGCGTGTGAGGTAGTCAGTGCAGACTATTCTCCAACGGTTACCGGTTGTCGACTTCAGGAACCTCCCTAAAAGATCGATCCCAACTCGGTGAAATGGAGCTGCTGCCGGCGAATCTGTACGAGAAGCCCTGGAAGTAATTGCGGCACATCCTTCCGTCGCTGGCACTCTTTACAGTGACTCACATAGTTCTTGACAGATTGGTAGAGACCTTTTCAGTAATACCTGTGTCTGATTCTGTCTAGGGTCTTCACGAATCCCAGATGACCGGATATTGGAGCATCATGGAAATATTTGAAAATAGCTGGCTGGAGATGAGCTGTAACAACCAGTAGCCATTTGGGGCCCACTGGATCGTAGTTGCTCTTATACAATGTTCCGTTTATAAGTTGGAACTCTCCATTGCTCGGTTTTCCTTTCTCCAAGGCCTCTATCGTTTTTAATAGTGCTCTGTTCAGCTGTAACGTCATCTAATTCAGTGAGGGCTGAAATTTCATTAATGCTGTTGTGTTCCACTAATGGATTCCTCGAAAGGCAGTCGACATCCTTGTGTTTGCGCCCGTTCTTGAATACCACTGTGACATCGTACTCTTGGAGTCTTAGCGTCCATCTTGCCAGTCGACCTGATGGATCCTTCAAGCTAGTCAGCCAACACAAAGAATGGTGGTCTGTCACGACGATGAATGGTTTGCCGAATAAATACGGCCAGAACTTGTTGATAGCCCAGATAATTGCGAGACATTCTTTTTCAGTTGTAGAGTAGTTTATCTCGGACTTTGAGAGTACTCTTGATGCATAGGCTATCACTTTTTCAGCACCTTCCTGAACTTGTACAAACACTGCACCAATCCCATAACCACTGGCGTCTGTGTGAAGTTCCGTTTCTGCATTCTCGTCGTACAAGGCTAGCACTGGTGCGGAAGTTAGAGCCTCCGTAAGTGGCCGGAAAGCTTTTCTTTTGTCTCATCCCAGTAAAATTTGGCGTCTCCCTGCATAAGTTCTTGTAATAGACGTGCCTTGTTACAAAATCCTTTTGTGAAACGTCGGTAGTATGAGCACAGCCCGAGAAAACTTCTCACATGACGAATGTGCTGAGGAGTTGGAAATTCTGTGACTGACCTTCATTTATCTGGATCAGGACGTTGACT
Organism: Locusta migratoria; assembly: GCA_026315105.1. Classification (NCBI taxonomy): domain Eukaryota; kingdom Metazoa; phylum Arthropoda; class Insecta; order Orthoptera; family Acrididae; genus Locusta; species Locusta migratoria. The sequence continues at coordinate 316,972,468 of CM048747.1, read as the reverse complement.
AGGTGCCCCAAGATTTTTATCTGTTTGGCGACGAAGAAGCACTTCTTTGGATTGAGGCGGAGACCTGCACCCTGAACACACTTCAACACAGTTGACAGGCGACTCAGATGTTCTTCAAATGTTTTCGAGAAAACGACAATGTCATCTAAATAGCAGTGACACGTCGTTCACTTAAGGTGTCGAAGCAAGTTGTCCATCATGCGTTCGAATGTGGCTGGAGCATTACATAATCCAAATGGCACTACTTTAAATTCATAGAGTCCGTCAGGTGTAATAAAAGCCGTCTTCTCCCTGTCAGTTTCGTCAACCTCGATTTGCCAGTAACCTGTCTGCATGTCCGTAGTTGAGAAGTATGTAGCTCCTTTCAAGCAGTCTAAGGTGTCGTCAATGCGCGGCAATGGGTAGACATCTTTCTTTGTGATTCTGTTCAGCCACCGATAGTCGACGCAGAATCGTCACGCGCCATCCTTCTTCTTCACGAGGACCACCGGAGACGACTAAGGACTCTCCGAAGGTTGAATAATGACATCTCGAAACATCTTCTCCACTTCCTCCCGAATTATCAGTCTTTCAGCTGGCGACACTCTATACGAACGCTGGATAATTGGCGGATGATCCCCAGTATTGATACGGTGCTTTATCATGGGCCGTTTCGTCTGACTTTTCCCCTGCTGAGGTGTGTACCCGAAAATTGGCGTAGTATACCTAACACCCGCTGGCGTTGTTCCGTGGTCAGTTCAGGCCCTATTGGCAGTTCCACGTTTGTTTCCTCCAGCGTGTTGTCTGTACTAACAGCAGGGCATGGGTCTTCATTGATGACGTTGAGCTCACCGTCCTGGATTGGTTCAGCTGTCCCAATACACATTCCCTTGGGGATAAGTTGTGACTGCTCGTGACAATTTGTGATCCATATCTCTCCTTGACCACCGGTAATGCTTATGATAGCCGCTGGTATGTAAATTTCTTTTTTGAGCCTGATAAACTTTTTACTATCAACAAGAACTTCACAGTTTAACCAGTCATCTGTGTTTGTGACTGCAACTCTTCTCATTGTCAACGGCGGTATCGTCACATTGTCAACGACGAATAACTTCCCAAAAAATTCTGTTTTACGTGTATCCGGCGGAACAACTTCTTCAATTTGTAGCTCAGATCTTCCACAGTCAATGATAGCTTGGGATGCCTGAAAGAAGTCCCATCCGAGGATGACATTGTGACTACATTCTGTTAACACGACAAATTCAAACGGCTGGGTCCTGTTGTTGATGGTTATTCTTGCGACACAAGTTCCTGCTGGATGGACGTACTTTCCATTCGCGACCTTTAGCACAGTTGCCCCCGTATCACAGAACATTGTCTTCTTTAGTGTGCGGCGGTAATTATCCGACAGTATAGAAAAAGACGCTCCCGATCAACAAGTGTCCGGACAGATTGGCCGTCGATTATGACGTCGATGAGATTTCCCGACATCTTAGCGACTGTCGTCCATGGAGGATTTTCATCTGCGGCGGCCTCCGTAGATGGTCGCCACGCTTAGTTTTCCTGGGCGTGGCGGTTAGGGGAGCGGCTTGTACCTCTGTACGGCGACGGTGAGCGACCTCGTCTACGGTACGGCGATGGACTTCTTCCCATAGGTCGACTGAACTCATCAGCAGGTGATTGCCTGGGATATAACTGCTCTGATGGCTGACGTCTTGCGGCAAAATAATCGTCGAATACTCGCCTTCTCTCTCTGCAGTAGCGTACGATATGTCCAGGACGCCCACAGTGGAAACACAGTGGTGTGTTGTCTTCTGTCCTCCAGACGTCTGTTCTTCTTCGGGGCGTGATTGTTGCTGGGGGAGTTGGTTGTGGCCGCGTCGGTCGGTTCATAGGCTGCCGTTTGGCGGCTGCAGCGTATGTCATAGCAGGGCGACGCCATTCTTCACGTCGGGTGCGATTGACGGGGCAGACAGTAGCTAATGTCTGAAATACCTCTTCCTCAGCGGCGTCGGCTCCCTCGTGACTTACATGGCTTACATCCATGGCCATAATCTGATGCACGCTCGGTCTAATAGTTCCGGCTACCATGCACTGTTGTAATTCTTCTCTCACAATTTGTCGTATTAGAGAAGCGAAGGTACGCTGGTCTTCCACAACGGCCATAGGGACTACATTTGGAAGTCGGTCATACTTCTTGCGTCCAACTCTCTTTTGTTGCATCTCTTCAATATGTTGGCACCACTTGATGAACTCTTCTGTCGTAGCAACATCTTTTATCAGAAGGGCTTGGTACATGTCTTCTGCTGTACCCTTCATCAGGTGCGTGATTTTGTCGGCGTCAGTCATGTTCGGATTGACAATGTTACACAGGGCCAAAACATTCTGTATGTAAGACTGTATCGGCTCACCATGTCGCTGGGCCCGGTTCTTCAGTTTTTCCGCCGAGCGTATTTGTCGCTGTCGGTCTCCAAACGTCTTCTTAAATTCCGCCTGGAACGTTTCCCAGTCATTCAGTTTGTCTTCGTTGTTCTCGAACCATTGCTGGGCTGTTCCGTCCAGGTAGAAATAAACGTTGGTCAAGCACATTGTATGATCCCACCTGTTGTACTTGGCGACTCGATCGAATCCTTTTAGCCATTTATTGGGATCCTGTCCAGCGTCTCCAGATAACACCGACGGGTGTCTGATGTGCAGCTGGCCTACCGTTGATTTCGTGTCCATGGTTCTTCTGATGATACGGACTTTCGGAAGGATGTACTCGGTGTATCCCTTGTTTTCCGGTTCTAGTCCGTGTAAGCGACGGCTTCTACGTAGCCTAATCGGAGCCACGGTGATGCAGCTGTTGCACAGTATACCCGGCGCCTCCACCAAACAATGTCGCGTTGAAATGGGAGCAGGCTTGACTTCGAAGGCAACTGAACACAGTTACACTCAAAGCACATTTATTACGAACTAAATATACACGCAGCACTGACTGCATCTCAGGCAGAGTGCTCTGCTATTTATACACAGACAGAATTTATTAGAAATTAAAAGAACAGTTAACATAAGAAACAAGTAGAATTTACAAGTGAATATAAGAAAGACGTAGAACATTCTGAAATTGTTAATTACAAAGAAATAAATTTTTGCCGGTGGGCGGGATTGAACCGGCGCCCTTCAGCACCGCAGTCCGTGACGCTATCCCCTGCGCCACGCCGGCAGTCGGTGTTAGTCGTCTATCGCGGCAATATATATAAACATTCTGAGTGATTTATCTTGCCATATGGGTGCAACATATTTTACCATATTAGAAAATAATAATAATATTTTCGACATGCCCATATTCAAGAACAGAAAGTAAACATGTCTAAATATTGTCTTGTGAAATTGAAATGTTAAGTGGTATATAATTATGTTAAATATTGTATCTGTAATATATGTTTGTCTTACAGATTTGAATTGGCAACATAGAATTGCCGAAATCGGTCAAATAAAGCAATTTGGAACTATCGATCTTGGCTCCTGAGTTTATGCAGGTTCCCATTAAAAAATTTGTTATGACGTTTAATAATACGTAACAGCACACACAAAAGAAGACTAGGATCCTTTGCTAACAAACTGATCGCTAAGCTACCTTTAGGATTTATAACGAGAAGATGAGTGCATAATATACAATGTTCAAATGTTTGTTAAGCTTAAGGGACTTAACTACGGGGTCATCAGTCCCCAAACTTACAAACTACTTATGAACTACCTACAACTAAGGATGGCACAAATATCCATGCCCGAGGGGGGATTCGAACCCCCGACCGTAGTGGCCGTGCAGACCGTGACTGAAGCGCCTCAGTCCCCTCGGCCACCGCGGCAGGCGCATAATATAAGAGTCTGCTTCTATTAGACCTCATTCAGGAACTAGCAATACAATGGCGAGGAGATGAGGCAAAAAGGCAGGAGGTGGGATAGGGCGTGGAAGACATGGGCTGACAAAAGGAAAGAGATAAACAGGGAGAGGAGAGAGGAAGAGATGGATGGAGAGAGGACGGAAGTGGAGGAAAGATGGACCACGAGAATATAGAATAAATAAGTACCCGGCAACGTCGGGCTTTCAGTTAGTAATGAAATATTTGCGTCATCGGCGTCAGCACTGCAAGTGGAAGCACGCTCTGACCTCACTGCTGGGTAATAAGATCGCTCCTGTACCGTTTTGTTGGTGCCTGATGAAGGAATCAGATATCAGTTTCGTCCCAAGGTATCAACAGACACACTGTGCCGCTCGACGTCACTCCAGTCTGAGCAGTGACAGGGATCACACCCAGGAGCCGCCGACAACAACGAACTGAATTGCTACATTCCACGTTTTTGGTGTCTTCAGGGTTGCTTCTGCATTTGTGGTCGGTCATAGACTGATAACTGTCAGCGGCAGTTATGTATAAAAAACAACTAATGTCTGTTCTGACATCCTGATGAGTAAGCAGAGATTTTTTATAGCTTGATCTGGAGTAGACACAAAAATGTACGTTTTACTTTTTTTTTTCTCCCTTACAAGTTTCTGATAACCGTCTATCATTTGCTATACATGTATCACATCCACATTTTCTATTTCAGTTAATGTTGCAGAATCTCCGGAGTTGCTGTGGTGCATCAGCTCTGATTCATCAAAGGAATTTCCTTGGTAGGACAACGACTTGATGACAGCAAGCACATGATACCAATGATGAGATGCGGCGTGGGGATGGCCGCGTGGTCTGAGGCGCCAAGTGGCGAACTGCGCGGCCGGTCTCGTCGGAGTTTCGAATCCTCCCTAGAGAAGTCACCGATGACCTCGGCAGTTTGTCCTTAAGTTTAGAAGCATCATTTGAACATAAGGAGATGTCGCCTCTTTGCCTCCCCACAAAGGCAAGACTGAATTCAGCACAACATGGAAATTAATTTGAGCATTCCCCCCCCCCCTCCGCCGTACCGCGGGCTAGGAGCAGAGAGCAAAGTGCTGGGAGCGCGGGGGAGGTATGGCCTTGCCACATATCATGATAACGTCAGCGAAAGATAACAACTGGAGTTACAGCGAGCTTCCAGTAATCTGATGGTGTCAGCAAAAGACAACGAGGACAACTGTCTCAGTACCAGGTTATGACGTCACCTTCCACGATTCTGAAAAGTTCTCATGATGATGAGCCATTGAATATGCAAGGAAACTGCCCTGCTCTTCAGTCTAGGCGATAAGGCAAACAGCCACGTAAAGAGAAATCTGCGTTCGAGTTCCCATAGGGCACAATTTTTCAAATAGCGCCATTGAATTTATTTCGATGCTCTAGAGCAGATCACTTCAGAAATTTCTCTAGTGTCAATAGTATTAACGATCTGCGAATTTTCTCAATATAATGAGGGTTTGACAAGCTAGTATTTCAATAAATATTGAATATTTTTGATGCCCTTAATATTTTACTAAAATTTTCCTTGGTTTGTGTTCTCGTGACATCCTCTTTTATGGAGGGTTCCAGTCAAAAGTGATTAAAATGTTTCATTTATATATATTAATAGCTTCCAATTACGCCTTAATTTTTAGAAAGACTGTTGTTGCCTGGGTTTGTATGCTCTGACTAGCCGGTCGCGGTAGCCGAGGGGACTGAGGCCATTACGGTCGGGGGTTCGAATCCCCCCTCGGGCATGGATATTTGTGCCGTCCTTAACTAGCTCGTAAGTAGTTTCCGGCCGCGGTGGCCGAGGGGACTGAGGCGCTCCAGTCACGGTCTGCACGGCCACTACGGTCGGGGGTTAGAGTCCCTCCTCGGGCATGGATATTTGTGCCGTCCTTAGTCTTAGCTAGTTCATAAGTAGTTTGTAAGCTTAGGGACTTATGACCCCGTAGTTAAGTCCCATAAGTTCTACAAACATTTCAACATTTGATCGTAGTAGTTTGTAAGTTTAGGGACTGATGACCCCATAGTTAAGTCCTGTAAGCTATATAAACATTTGAACATTTTTTAAAAAGTAATACTATACAGGGTGAACAGTATTCAAACCGACAAACACTGGGATGTTGTAGGGGACATAAAATATTTTTCCCTAATGTCATTTTTTCCTATGAGGAGTATTTAACCGGTGGAGGCCGTATTATGCTCTTCAGTTGTTAGAGAGCGTATTACGCTCTTCAGTTGTAGGCTACTGCTGTCCACCAGTGTGGTAGTGCATTGAATCTGTCTACTAATGGAGCGATACACCTGGGGTGAGTACACTGATATCGTTGGTGCGTGCTACGTAGCGCACCACAACGAACGACCTGCACAGCGGGTTTATCAACAACAATATCCTAATCGCCGTATCCCGCATCATAGGACCTTTGCTGCTGTGTACCAAATGTTCAAATGTTTGTTAAGCTTATGGGACATAACTACGGGGTCATCAGTCCCTAAACTTACAAACTACTTATCAACTACCTTATTCTAAAGACGGCACAAAAATCCATGCCCGAGGGGGGATTCGAACCCCCGACCTAGTGGCTGTGCAGACCGTGACTGGAGCGACTCAGTCTCCTCGGCCACCGCGGCCGGCTGCTGTGTACCAACGTCCGCGCGAGACCGGGTCATTTAGCAGACTAGCTGGACTGGGACGCCGTCGCACACCAATAACGCTGCAATTTGAGGAAGCCGTCTTGCAGCACGTGGAGCGGAATCCTTCAATCACACTGGTGCAATTGCACGTAACATGGGGACGAATCAGACGAATGTAAGATCAGTCCTTCGAGAGCAATTGTTACGTCCATTTCACTTACAGCGTGTCCACAACTTGGAACCAGTTGATTATCAAGCCAGAGACAGTTTTCGCAGTGGTACCTGGGACAGTGTGAAATGCATCCTACTTTTCCATCTTCTGTGTCGTTAACCGAAGAAACAACGTTCGGGTGTGATATAGTCTTCATCATACACATTCGCATGTTTGGAGTGAGGGTAACTCACAGTTACTATCGTTCATCAAGTGCGGTTCTTAATGTGTGGGTCGATGTTGTTGGGGTCTGTTTAATTGGGCCGTTAAATGGCAGGCACTATTACAATTCTCTCGCCAGAGCATTGCGAGAATTGCTGAAAGACGTTCCGCTCCCTACAACGCATGTGGTTCCAACATGATGGGGCGCCGGACCATTTCATTCGTCTTGTACGTCCATTCCTGGACCGACGGTTCCCAGAAACGTGGAATGGCAGAGGTGGTCCTGTACCATGGCCTGTTCGATCCCCAGATATGTCCCCTCTGGACTTTTGTGTGTGGGGGGAGATATGCAACCTTGTTTGTGACTACATTCTGTTAACACGACAAATTCAAACGGCTGGGTCCTGTTGTTGATGGTTATTCTTGCGACACAAGTTCCTGCTGGATGGACGTACTTTCCATTCGCGACCTTCAGCACAGTTGCCCCCGTATCACAGAACATTGTCTTCTTTAGTGTGCGGCGGTAATTATCCGACAGTATAGAAAAAGAGGCTCCTGAATCAACAAGTGCCCGGACAGATTGGCCGTTGATTATGACGTCGATGAGATTTCCCGACATCTCAGCGACTGTCGTCCACAAAGGATTTTCATCTGCGGCGGCCTCACCTCCGTAGATGGTCGCCTCGCTTAGTTTTCCTGGGCGCGGCGGCTAGGGGAGCGGCTGGCACCTCTGTACGGCGACGGTGAACGGCTGCGGCGCGTCGGGGAGCGACCTCGTCTAGGGTACGGCGATGGGCTTCTTCCCATAGGACGACTGAACTCATCAGCAGGTGATTGCCTGGGATATAACTGCTCTGATGGCTGACGTCTTGCGGCAAAATAATCATCGGATACTCGTCTCCTCTCTCTGCAGTAGCGTACGACATGTGCAGGGCGCCCACAGTGGAAACACAGTGGTGTGTTGTCTTCTGTTCTCCAGACGTCTGTTCTTCTTCGGGGCGTGATTGTTGCTGGGGGAGTTGGTTGTGGCCGCGTCGGTCGGTTCATAGGCTGCCGTTTGGCGGCTGCAGCGTATGTCATAGCAGGGCGACGCCATTCTTCACGTCGGGTGCGATTGACGGGGCAGATTCGCTTGAATCCTTTTAGCCATTTATTGGTATCCTGTCCAGCGTCTCCAGATAACACCGACGGGTGTCTGATGTGCAGCTAGCCTACCGTTGATTTCGTGTCCATGGTTCTTCTGATGATACGGACTTTCGGAAGGATGTACTCAGTGTAACCCTTGTATTCCGGTTCTAGTCTGTGTAAGCGACGGCTTCTACGTTGCCTAATCGGAGCTACGGTGATGCAGCTGTTGCACAGTATACTCGGCGACTCCACCAAACAATGTCGCGTTGAAATGGGAGCAGGCTTGACTTCGTAGGCAACTGAACACAGCACTTATACTCTAAGCACGTTTATTACGAACTCAACATACACGCAGCACTGACTGCATCTCAGGCAGAGTGCTCTGCTATTTATACACAGACAGAATTTACCAGAAATTAGAAGAACAGTTAACATAAGAAACAAGTAGAATTTACAAGTGAATATAAGAAAGATGTAGAACATTCTGGAATTGTTAATGACAAAGAAATTAATTTTTGCCGGTGGGCGGGATTGAACCGGTGCTCTTCAGCACCGCAGTCCGTGACGCTATCCCCTGCGCCATGCCGGCAGTCGGGGTTCGTGGTCTTTCGCGGCAATATATATATATATATATATATATATATTGATTATGTAATGCACGTATCGATTATCGAAGATGTTTGATACCACATCATAATAAGTTTTCAGTTGTTTGTAAATAAACATTCTGAGTGATTGCCTTGCCATATGGGTGCAACATATTTTACCATAGTGAAAAATAATAATAATATTTCCGACATGCCCATATGCAAGAACAGAAAGTAAACATGTGTAAATATTGTCGTGTGAAATTGAAATGTTAAGTGGTATGTAATTATGTTAAATATTGTATCTGTAATGTATGACAGTTGCATACAGTTCTATATATACTATTGTTTGTCTTACAGATTTGCATCAGAAGAGGATCTGGTTGCCCGGATAGTAGCAGCAGCAGGAAAAATTGAGGATACTCATGGGGTTTTTGCCCGAGTCAGACAGAACATGATCCGATGGTGTAACCTTTGTTTATGCGTCAATGGAGGCATTTTTTAAAAATCTACTGTAAATGAAATTGGGTTTATGTTAATGTGAAACTGGAGAAATAGCAAAAGATTTTAAAAATACTATCATAATTCCTATAGCAAAGAAACCAGGCACTATAAAATGTGAAGAACACCGTATCTTGAGCCTAATATCACATATGTCAAAAATAGTAACAAAATTAATATATAACCAAATAATAAGTAAAATTGAGCAGAATCTACATGAAGATCAATTTGGATTTCGACGGTCTAGAGGAACAAGAGAATCCATCCTAATGTTAAGACAAATCATGGATAAAATGCTGGACCTAAGGAGACCACTGTACATTGCTTTCGTGGACTTGGAAAAAGCCTTTGATAATGTGAATTGGAATCTTCTGATGGAAATTGTGACTAATGTTGGTCTAGATTTCAGAGACAGGCGGATAGTACATGAACTCTACAAAAATCAAAGAGGGATTATAAATATACATGGTGAAATACAAGAGGCTCACATAAAGAAAGGAATACGACAAGGATGCAATTTATCACCAGTGCTATTCAACTTGTATATTGAGGAGGGAATTAAGAAATGTAAAGAGCCTGTGGAAGGAATTAAGATCAATGGAGTACCAATTAAAATGATAAGGCTTGCTGATGACATAGCCATCATTGAGGAGAGCGAAGAAAATCTGCAAAAGGCGTGATCAAGAATGAATGAGATTCTGCCAGCTAAATGTAACATGAAAATAAACACAAAAAAGACAGAGATCATGGTATGCAGCCGCGAGGAAATTACAACTGATATTAAGATTAATGATGTACCAATGAAACAAGTTACTGTATTCACATACTTAGGAAGTAAAATTACACCGGATGGCAAAAGTTCAGCAGACATAACAAAGTAGAATTGCGCAAGCTAAACTAGCCTTCAACAATAAACGGGCGCTTCTTACATCAAAAAATATAAAGGGAGAGACCAAAAAAGCATTTATAAAATGCTATGTGTGGAGTCTGGCATTGTATGGCTCGGAAACTTGGACACTCGGCGTTTGCGACAAGAGAAGACTAGAAGCATTTGAATTGTGGTGTTGGAGGAGGATGCAGAAAATCCCTTGGACGGCCAAGATGACAAACGAAGAAGTTCTTAGAAGAATCGGCGAAAAAAGAGCACTTGTGAAAACGATAATGAAGAGAAGAGACAAGTTAATAGACCATCTGTATAGGCACAATGAGTTTATAATTAATATTATGGAAGGGATGGTAGAAGGAAAAAGAGGCAGAGGAAGACCCAGATTGCAGTACTTGAAACAGATTCAAAGAGATGTAGGAGTGGAATCATATCAGGAAATGAAGAGGCTATCCGAGATCAGAGAAGTGTGGAGGAGAAGAATTGCTGCCAACCAATCTTCGGATTGAGAACGAGAGAAGAAGGAGAATGTGTTGTCTCTTGGTAACAGAAAAATGGAAAAGTGTTTGTTGGTTTAATTAATTTGCCGCCAGAGAAATCTTCCTCTGCCAGTTTGAATACTCCTTATAGGAAAAAAATAACGTTAGGGAAAAATATTTGTTTTGATGTCCCCTCAAACCTCCCAGAGTCTGTCGGTTTGAATACTTTTCACCCTGTATATCTAAATTAGAGAAGCATGCCCCAGGGAGGACTCGAACCTCCATCGGCGAGCAACCGAGCGCTCCGCACCGAGGCGCCTTAGACCGCTCGGCTACTCCACCGCGGCCCAGTTGGTTGTAAACTGGAAAACGGAGTGATAAGAAAGAAGTAGTTTATAAACGATATTAAAAAGACAATCACTGGTGTTATGCATTACCAAGAAAGCTTGGCAATCTCTGTAACCCTGTAATCCATCCCGTGTTGGACTAGCATCAGCACCCCAAGTAAGTAGATTGAAACAAATATAAAAGTTACTGTTTATAATTGAAAGAATACAGTCAGCTACTGAAATCTCAGATATTTTAAGAAGGAATGGGAGTTATGAGAAAATACCACAACAGTAACTTTTTCATTGATGTCTGAATTAAGACTCTGAACAGTATGAGGCAATATGATATATATACTAACCTTTGGAATTCTCCAGCCATTCAGCGTGGTGTCTTCGAGTACT